>JAPQWV010000179.1:220000-920000 GCA_027422505.1 Craterostigma plantagineum
AAAGGGGCTTCCATTTTGCTGAAAGAAGGACTTCGTTGACAAATCTATTGGTTACATCTCGCGTACTTGCCCATATTACAGCTATGGGGTGATCCACTTCTACTTACGCTGATTCCAAAGCTGCTCATGAACCGACCGAAGGTGGGACTAATCAATTTCATTGCCTCTCCAACGCGGAAAAACAACCCGTCGACTAAACCCGTATAAAGCTACAAAAATGGGACAGGCTCTATCTTGTATACCTCCGTTCGTTCGCTTCCGATCCGGCTCTATTTGTCTGTTTTTGTCTGTACGGAGCTATTTCAAGCAATTCACAATCGAAAGAAAACTAAAAACTTGCATGTGTTAAGCATATGACTAGGTTTGTTTACTAATTCAAAATCTCATGGTTTTACGTCAAAAAAGGCGGCCTTTAGCCACTCAAAAAGCTCTTTATTTCTTAGATGCCAAAAAAGAATATCTTAAGCTATTACTTGAAAAGCTGGTATTAAAAGGGCTTTTGATCTCCAATTTCCGGGTTTTGGTGACTTGATAGTGCTGATCTACAGGGAATCCAATTCGTAAGTCTTGTATGTACTAGTAAGGTTTAACGTAAAACGAGGAATTCGGGTTCGAGCGGAGGTTTCGCAGAGCAGGTTCAACTTTCGATACTGCTACTGCACGCTTTCCAGTTAGGCGAGAAGTCCAATCCCTTCTTTTATGGTCGGAGGCCGGATAGGAAACTTGCCTGCTTTCCCAATACAGAGTTCCGGTTACCCAAGATCCTTCTTAAACCCGATAGGTTTCGTTAACCTGGTCCTTTCTGAAAGTCTTTAGACAAGTAATTTGAGACTGGTTTACTCGAAACTGGTATTGTCCGAGGTGTAAAGGTTACAAAGAAAAGAGTTCACCCCACCTTCAGTGGAGATAGAATCACCGCAAAGTGGATTTGGACTTCTTGAAAAAAGTATAGTTCTTCTTCTTGTAAACAACAAGAAATAGCAAATATCATAAGAGAAGAAAAAGAATGCCCAAAAAGTCCCATGTCTTTCTTGGTTGGACCGAGGTGATTTCCTATTGAATTTGGAGAACAAGTCTCCCTCTTTTCTTTGAGGGAGCAGAGCAGTCAAAGAATGAACCAAAGCAAATGATTTTTCTAGAATGTCTGTTCCTCACAATTGCACCTTGTGATGCAGCAGAACCAGGGCAATTAGGATCTCAAGACGCAGCAACACCTATGATGCAAGGAATTATAGACTTACATCACAATATCTTTTTCTTTTTGATTCTGATTTTTGTTTTCGTATCATGGATCTTGGTTCGCGCTTTATGGCACTTTCACTATCAAAAAATCCAATCCCGCAAAGGATTGTTCATGGAACTACTATCGAGATTCTGTGGACCATATTTCCTAGTATCATCCTGATGTTCATTGCCATACCATCATTTGCTCTCTTATATTCCATGGACGAGATAGTAGTAAATCCAGCCATTACTATCAAAGCTATTGGACATCAATGGTATTGGACTTATGAGTATTCGGACTATAACAGTTCTGATGAACAGTCACTCACTTTGACAGTTATACGATTCCAGAAGATGATCCAGAATTGGGTCAATCACGATTATTAGAAGTGGACAATAGAGTGGTTGTACCAGAAAAAACTCATGTACGTATTATTGTAACACCTGCTGATGTACCTCATAGTTGGGTTGTACCTTCCTTAGGTGTAAAATGTGATGCTGTACCTGGTCGTTTAAATCAGACCTCCATTTCGGTACAACGAGAAGGAGTTTACTATGGTCAGTGCAGTGAGATTTGTGGAACTAATCATGCCTTTATGCGTGCGCCCGGAAACATAGGCCGACAGCTGAGCCCACTCTGGTTCAGCCGCACCACCCAGGGTGCGAGCCACCCGAGAAGCAAGCTATTACAGCGAGCAGCTGGAGCTGTATGGAGCCAAGGAGCAAGGCAGTAGATAAGATAGAAGAAGGGGCCAGGCTCCCGGTGGAGGCGAGGAGACGGTTAGGATAACGAACTTGAAACGCGGAGCCCGAGGGGCCGGCGAGCGAGTGGTTAGTGGTTAATAGCGCCCTAGTTGATGGCATTCCTCTCTGCGGCTGGCACTCCAGGAACCACGGGACACTCCATACAGAACAAGCAAGTCTTAGGGATAAGACGCCCGTGCAAGGACCTCAATTCTCATTAGGAGGTCGAACCAAGGAACTATGGAAGTCGGGGCTCCCCCGTCCCCATGGGCAACGCAACAGTGTCCCTGAGGGAAGAGTTTAGAGACCTTATAGTAGCACGGACTTCTTTTTATTTCTAGGTCATGCGAAGGGGGTCAGTCCGAGATCGTACTGTTCCTCTACAAAGACAACCTCTCAATGGCTAGGCGCCACTCTCTTTCTGAGTTATTCCAGTTTCTTTCTGATTTCGTACCGCGGCGAACAAACAAAACAAAAAAAAGAGGGCCGTCTCGGCGGAAGGAGAAGGACCTGCAACGGCAGAGACTACTGACCCTCTTCTTGTCTTGTTTTTAGCCGTATGTTACGAGTCCGGGAAGCCTCCTCAATATGAGGGATCCCTCAAAATAAAACAAAATGGAGAAGGGCGGGGCCGCTCTTCCTCCTGCTAATCCGGCCATTTCCGAACCTGTCTTTCTCACCCTATTCAATTTAATTGAGGACTTCTCCATTCTTGCGATTCTCAACTCCCTTAGCTTATTCTTATTATTTTATATAAATAAAGGGTTCCAAACGGCAAAATAGGCTCAATGATCTCTTTCTTCGATAGACCGGTCTGGCGCTCCGCGTGGTTATATTCGTATATGTTCCAACTCGCCAGTCATTATGGATATAGTGGCATGGCGAGTCAAAAAAGGGGGGGAGTTCTTCTGAAAAAAAAAATGATCGATGGGAACCCTTAATCTTAATAGCAGAGTTGCCAACCAAGCCAAGGATCATCGCCCGAGAAAGCAAGGTAAGCAAGGATCGTAGAATAGAAAATTCTCCCTCGTATCGTAAGGCAGGCTGTAGCTCTAGTTCGACTAGCGTGATTGATGAACATGGGCAGCGTGAGAGTAAGTTGCTGTTCTTACTTGAGTCGACGCCCTTGGTTTCAGCTACGGTGATCTTTTCTGCTGCTATTGATGTTGGAGGCATAAGCGCAGCTATTTCATATGCAGCAAAGTAGTATTTTTTAACTGGGGAATGGGAATTCTCTTCCCTAGGGGACGAGCGAAAGGCTGATTAGTCTTTTCGAAATAAAGTAGCTAGGCGTGCTAGCATGTTAAGTTAATGGTAGCATAGTCTTGGAGGAAGAACGCGATGTGATGTCTTCAGTTGCTTGTTCTTTTTCCCTTAAGTGAGTTCGGGCTCGGGTAGGCAACTCACCAGGAATAGTCTACAGAAGCGATAGGCCAATTGTAGTGGATCCCGTCTCAAGGCCCATCTCTGACTTAACTTAATAGCCTAGCCATATCGGAGGCTACCCAGCTACAACTTAAAAGAACGAAGCTTTTCCTGTTCACGACTCTGCTGCCATTTCATCTTTGAAGTTTGTTTGCTCTAAAGCGAATTCAGTCACCCGAGGAGAGAGGCCACTCACTAAGTGAAGAAGGAAGAAGAAATACCGGGCGAAAGGTCAATGGCTAGCAGTTCGTAAGAACTGCCTTTTCCATCTCTAAAGGGACAGAAGTTACCCATGGGGATGAAGCACAGGGCTATGCCAATAAGAAAGGGAAGTTCTTCTCACTACTATTTCCCCGGCAAAGGCCTACCATTAAGAATAAGAAGCGGCGAACAGGATCTTTCAAAACGATCCCCAATCGATTTCGCTTAGTAGTAGGAGCATGTGGAAAAGAAAGAACGGCGTAACTGCTCTTGTCGACTGGGAACGAATGCTTAGCTCTGAGGCTGAAGAAAACCCTTCCATTTCTTTTAGAGAAGACGGTGCTTGCTATAGAATACCTTTTTGTTTGAGGAATAAGCCCGGTGGCGTCTAAGCTCTCGGAGAATACCAGGGTCGATGTAATTGAGCTCTTGTTTAAACGAGAATGGCCGTAACTTAGCCCAAAGAAAACAAAGGCGCGAAGCGAAGGGATTGGATTTAACCTATGATCAGATCAGTGGGCAAACATAGTTTACTTTTTTCGTGGTGTTGTTGACGTTGTTGAAAGCGAATTTTTACGTAAGCCTCGCTTTTCGGAGCAGCTCCCAGCTTACACTACGGTAGAGGAGGTGCCGTGAAGATCTAGGTGTGTGAGCAGTACGAGCTGAAAGGCTCCCATACTGTTTGGAGGGCAGGGGGCATAGATGCCAAACAAACCTGACCCTATCTATCGTCATAGAAGCTGTTCCTAGGAAAGATTATGGTTCTCGGGTATCCAATCAATTAATCCCCCAAACGGGGGGAGCTTAAAAGAGTAGGGTGAGGGGGAAGCAATAAATGGAAGGCTTCGCTCGCTCGCTCCAACACTCGTTTAGTAGACAGCGAGTGGAGTGCATAAGCCCCTGACGAGATAGGGGCGAGTACTCCACGAGCTCGTAAGTCAAGTACGGAACGAGCCTTGTCTACGAAGCCAAGCCGTATAAAGGCGAGCAGCCCTTGACGCAATAGCAAACGACCTACTTATAGCCCCATTTTCTCTCTCTGGTAGCGACCCATTAGACTAAAGGAATAGCCTTTTTTGATCGCAGCATTCTCCCTTCTAAACTAAATAAGTAAATGGAATTATGGATCAACTCGTTGCTGATTGTGTTTCTAGGATGGGTTTGGCTCTGCCTGTAGCTATTCTTGTAGCCGTTAGGGCTGGCCAAAGGATCCATCAAATGAATATATTGTTTATGGAAACAAAGGTGACTGATGTAGCGATAGATGTAATTAAAGATAAAATAGTGGCCCAACTCTCAATTCTTTTGAGAGTCTATTCTATAAGGATACTACTGAGGATGTGAACTTACCAACAGGAGTCAATCCAAAAGGGAAATACATGACTGAAGCCAAGAAGTATAAGCTGGATCCAGCAAGAGTATCCGAGGACTTAGTAAGAAAGCAAGTGAAATAGCTAGGTCATTCAAAGGAGCTGCCGAAAAAGCCCTTTATAGGGCAATGCCTCGGGTAGGACAACCAGAATCAAGAGAGAACCTTTCAATAGACTCCGAAAGAAAGAGCATCGGCTTGGTGGGCTCAGAAAAAATATGGTCGGCAGATCTGCCTCATAAAGAGTAATAAGGTTCCGGGGTCTCGTCCTAAGATGAGATTTCCCCACTTGATGTGGATTTCCGATCAATATTCTATTAGCAGAAAAGAATCGGCTATTGAGGAGGCACTCGTAGCAGTAAGATAGGTTGTCTTTGCTCTGTCCCTGAGTCATGTGCTAAGAGAATGATATACTTCCCTATTCATAGCCTTAGCGGTAGCTTCAGAGACTACCAAAAGGCCGGAGCAGGATCCGAAGCGGTGGGTCGCCAAACTACGACGAGAGTTTCGCCTTTTGAAGGGCCAGTAGAGGTCTGCCTTAAGCCTACAACGAGAAAGAGGGGTTAGCGTGGGCAACCCTACCTGTCGATGGAAAGAAAAAAGGAGCCGATTAGTAGTACAGAAACCTCTTACTCTTCATCCAGATGCCAGTCACTCTTAAGAGAGTGTAAAGGGTACAACCAACAGGAAGGGAAAATGAAACGGAAAAGACCGCTGTAGGACGGAAGATATAAAGCGGAGAAGAATGCACTCCGGGTCGGAGGAGCGGCTTTTAGTAGAAGAAAAAGACAAGTAGATAGAAATCGGCAAAGATAGATAATTGGAGCAGCGGTATGAGAGAAAAGACAGGCGGTCTGTCCAGCACTAATGGTATGTCTCCTTCCATTCAATGGTCAACCTATACACGGTCTCACAGACAGTTATAGAATCTTATTTTCTCTTTATTTCTATAGAATAATAGCCTGTGGTTATCTATCCTAAATAGTGTTAGATATCCCCTCTGTGCACCGAAGGCAGAATCCGAGGAAGGAAAATACCCTCTTCTCTTCTTCTTGATCAGAACCCCGGTACGGGAATCTTTAATGGCCATTGAAATGAATTCGCTGTTTGAGGAAGAGTGGTGCTATTAACATAGCTCCCGATTGAGCGGAGTGACAGCCTTGTCTTTCCTTGAGAAAGTCCCGTTCCCCATTTAATGAACACTAAGGTTTTATTGGACATGGCATAGCCCTCTCATTGGCTTATAATGTGGAGGAGATGTGATTCAACTGTCATCATCATGATTCGCCGCTGAGAATCAATTCTCAATTCTATGCTATTTGATTTAATAGTTGGTGTTGTGTAATGGGCCTTTTCCTTTTAGTACGATTCGAGAGCTGGTATTGAAGATACTAAGCTTTTTCAGCAGGCTCTGCGCTTTGAATCGACCTTCTGAATACGTCGGAACCTGATAGAAAGGTCTTTGTCAAAAACC
The DNA here is from genome assembly GCA_027422505.1 of Craterostigma plantagineum. NCBI lineage: Eukaryota > Viridiplantae > Streptophyta > Magnoliopsida > Lamiales > Linderniaceae > Craterostigma > Craterostigma plantagineum. The sequence continues at coordinate 226,438 of JAPQWV010000179.1, forward strand.
TGCGCTGGACCCTATAACTAACAATAAGGTAAAAAGCTAGCCCGAAAGCAGCTCACCTGACTGAAAGCCTGACGATGGGGCTGGCGTCTCAATCTTTCTGCCAACCAAGAATAGACAGGATGAAACAATCTCTGATTGACATAGTTACCTATGGCGAATATCCTCCTCTTGCCACCTCTCTCTAACGAGAAAGCAAGACGGCATATCACAGGTGGTACACCAAGATCATCACACGAAGCTTGGACCGGACCTATAGTTCTTTTAAATAAACTGGTCTAAGTCCATGCCCGAGAACTCTTTCTTTATTCATCGGGTCCAGCGCCTATCTCACTCGGTGCAGCGCTGGACCACTGTTTGCCTTGTGCATGACAATACACAAGCAAGACTGTTCGTCTAGTGGTATCCTGTATCTTATATAAGATCTGTGTCCTTACCCTATGCATGGTATGTTTAGAGTGAAAGATCTATTCTAGCCGTTCTTGCTAATATCATCATTACTGATATGCAAGTTAATGGAACGAAAACGTTTTTTTTTAATTATGACAACAAGGCCATTCGTATTCCTATTATATTGATTTAGTGAAGTTAATATAATTGCATTACCATATTAACATACCTTGGAGATAGACAAGTTTCGAAAATCGATGAGAGTACAATGCTTTGAATCGTATTGTAGTGGTATAGTTATAGCCAAGGTTTGGAATCAGATAAGAATATACTGAATTTCACAGGTTTGTCTGTATATTATCTTATTGTGGTTCAAAGGTTTGGATTTTAATTACGACAACAAATCGCTTCGTATTCTAATTAAATTAATTTACTAGAGATGCTATGATTACATTAACCGTATTCAACATAATATGGCCATTGACATGGCTGGGAAATAGATGAGAATACAATATCGTCGAAAATCTTGTTGTAGTTCAATGCTTTTAATTCTGAACATCAGTGATTCGCATTATCATTAGATTACTATAATTCATTATCCGTGTTAGGATGACATGGCTATAGCCAATGTTGGGACCCCAATTAGAATACACTACTACTGAAGTTGATATGGTTATCTTTGTTAATTGATGTCGTCTCAATCGTTTGTAATACACTACGGCATTTAAATTTGCGATATTGACAATTATTTAGGCGATTGAAAAACAGTCTACTGAATAATGTACTGTTTTTTGAAATATGACATGTATAAAACGGTGTAGAAATAACTTTTCCTTTATTCATGACAAATACATGTTCTATACCCGTCTGAGATACATTCTCTTAATCTTCTCTTATTGTAGTTGAAAGGTTTTTCTTTTAATCCTATGACAATAAATCGCTTCATATTATTCTTATATATATGGAGAATCCTTCGTCCAATTCTTAACATTAAGAAACAGTATTAGTTGTGTAGTTTTTAAATCATCATGGTTCTACCGGATAATTATCCGTACTTAACTCTTTAACCCCGAAGATGGGAAACACTACAATAACTGTTCGGCTGTTGCGGTCCTGGAGAGCTACTAATTTTAGAAGAAATGGAGAAGTGATGTTAGTTGGCTTAATGTTACTAGATGAATAGGTATTAAATTTTTACTTTATATGCAATTCCCCCCACCCCCACCCCACCGAGTTTATTTTTTTGATTTTGTTATAGGATACTCTCATGCAAGCTACAATTAATAATGCGCTGGTGGAAAATTTTGAGCGGCTACTTGAAGAGGGCTGTCTGTTTTCGATATCAAACTTCGATATTGTCAATTCTCGAGAAAGATATCGTACAACAGAGCATAGTTATATGATACGTTACAATAGACATACGACTATGTCTCGGGTTGTTGCTCATGATCTTATGATAAAAACAGAAAAATTTCAGTTTCGTTCCTCACAGTATTTGGAGACAAATGCCGGTTTGCGGATTTATTTACCAGGTTTGCTCCCCTATCTCTATAGAATGGCTATGTATTCCTTTTGCGTGGACGTGGAGTTATATTGGTTCATCAAAGAAATTTAACCCCCCCCCCCCATTAGATGTCATTGCACTGGTTTCATCCATTGTTGAGCCGGATGACAATGGTAATGGGAATTCATCGCGGAGTATGGTGAATATAATTCTGGAAGGGTATGTTTTTTTGTCAACAATCTTATTATTCTCATTCATAATCTTCATTTTGTCAAGTGTCGATAAGGAAATGTTTTTATTTGTAACCGTGCAACCGTTACTGCTTGAGATGAGAACTCGCACGAGTTTTATACGAGGCTGAAAGGAGTGTTGGGGGCGATACTGTGATTATTATGACGAATATCAATCCATGGATGTTTCAAGGTGTTTTGTATGTCGAAGTACTGTTTTCCGCTCAACAAATATTTGTAATCGTATTATTTAATCAGGTGGTTTATATTTGAATACAACCTCTTCAAGTGCTCTTTACATTAATGGAGATGGCCCGTCGGTTTTGGAGTTCCGCAAACTGTAAGTATTCCTTTGTTCATGTGTACAGTTCCATCTATTCTGTAATTTCGTATTTTTTATTATTGATTTAACAGTTTATGTTTATTTTTATAGGATGAATCTAGAAAACGGTTCTACATCTACGCCATTAGTTACCAATGTCAGACCACTAACAAAGAGCAATCTGTCGGATATATATGCTATGCTACGTTCGGACCCTGAACAGGTTTGTTCATATATTTATACGATAGCATGCTACGTCGTTCCATTGCACTAACGTTCTTTGTTCATTAGGAGCGTGATTTTTCATGCGAAGCAAGGATAACTGATTAGTCGAAGTGGTTGGAATTATATTTCTAGCTCCACATGTTCATCCAAGTTGAGAAAGTCTGAGGAATCGCTAATTTGCAACAAATGTGACAATTTGAATGCATTGGGGGTTTTGCGGTATTGTCCACTGTGATATATTAACAACTATCTCCCGACGAAGTAATTCATTCGTATTTATTTACTACGTTTTTCTTTGCATAGTTTCCGTATTGAGGTGGCCGTTGATGATGGCTCTGGATCGGGTACTTTTGTTATGTTTGACGGGCCAGCTAAGAAATATACGAACACAACGGCGGAAGACCTGAGGAACACTATGGTGAGTACCTATTTTTACCTATATCTTGATTATAGAATTGTCGTCACGTATTTTTCAATTGTCACAGAAGACTGTAATTGAAGACGACGGTATTGGAGTTGAAGAGCTTCCTGATTGTATTCGTTCTTTAGTTGGGTAGGTTTTTAACTTTTTTGTGAGGATCAAGCCGTTTGATTTTAAAAGTTTATATAAAAGCTTGGCGGTTACCCGTATGTCAGAAATTCTTGATGTTAAGGACGTGTCCGATCAGCAAAGGTCAGCCGAGGTAAAAGCCAGAGATAGTCTGCGAATGTTTTGATGGTGGTTGATTGTGTTTCATTTTCTAAATGCAGGGATCGATTGGTGCTCTTCAGGTTTCGCATCCCCTGTTGGATAGGGTATCCATGGTTGAACGCGTTCTTTCAGATGAATTGCAGGATTGTACAGAAAAACCAAAAGCACCTGTGGGAAAAAGCGTGATGAGAACTCGAGCTGCTGCAAAGCATCTCTGTGCAATAGAAGGCACTACAGATGATGAGGATGCTGTTTTAGCAACGTTTCAGAAGGGTAAACGCAAGAAAATCAAGAAGGAACCAACGGAGCAGCCCCATTAGTTTTTCTGACTGTTTTCTTATCTTAGCATTGTTTTGAGCTTCTTTGGTATGTGGAGCTACCTATTTCACCGTCTACCTTGAAATTCTAAGTTCATTTATCGTTCAATATGATCAATATATACAACAATAATACTGCCAATAAGAAATTGATACAAACATTATATTACTGCCGCTGTATTATAGAAAGCTGTTATAATAATGTAAGTGTTGATGTTCTTCAAACTTGAAAATTGGGGGTTTTGCGGAATCGCTGAATATTGTATTTTATTACTATCAGACATACAATTATACCAACGTATGTTCATGATTACTTAATTGTGTTGTTAGGGGTAAAATATTTATTCAATTTCGACTATCTAACTACTCACAATTAAAGGTTCCCTTTAAGATTAAGTCGTGACTTTTGTATTTATTTAAGTATTAATAATGGTTAGTGGTTGATACCAACATTATATTACTGAGAGTGTACTGTTACAAAAAATATAATTGTTGACATCCTTCAAAATTGAGGCCTGAAAGCGTAGTACTGAATATTGTATTTTATAATCGCTTAATTGCATAAGTTGCATTGCTTAATTGCGCTGTTAAAGGATCCTTTTAAAATTAGGCTATGCTTTTGTATTTATTTAGTTATTGATAAAGGTTATTGCTAATATATTACCATTATTCAAAAATAGAACTACGACTGACCTTTAAAATTCCATGTTTAAATAATTAACTACTTAATTACATATAAATTCTTTTATAATAATCCAATAAAATGCACAACAATTGAAAATAAAATGTGTCGGAGTCTTATAATTCTTTCCATAATAACTATTGAATTACTTAAATACATATCAAGTCGTTCATAATAACAATGAAATAGGACAATTGTTTAGCTTCCAGTCCATTATATTACTGCCGCTGTATTATAGAAAGCTGCTATAATAATGTAAGTATTGACGTTCTTCGAACTTGAAAACTGGAAACGAATGACTGAATATTGTATTTTATTACTATCAAACATACATTTATACCAACGTATGCTCATGAATCCGCATACACTCCGAAGGCGAATGTGAGTAAAGTGCATAAGTTCTATTACTTAATTGTGTTGTTAAGGGTCAAATATTTATTCAATTTCGACTATCTAACTATTCACAATTAAAGGTTCCCTTTAAGATTAAGTCATGACTTTTGTATTTATTTAAGTATTAATAATGGTTAGTGGTTGATACCCACATTACTGAGAGTATATTAAGGAAAACTGTTACAAAAAATGTAATTGTTGACATCCTTCAAAATTGAGGCTTGAAAGCGTAGTACTGAATATTGTATTTTATAATCGCTTAATTGCATATTGCTTAATTGCGCTGTTAAAGGATCCTTTTAAAATTTAGGCTATGTCTTTTGTATTCATTTAGTTATTGATAAAGGTTATTGCTTATATATTACCATAAAAATAGAACTACGACTGACCTTTAAAATTCCATTTTTTAAATATTTAACTACTTAATTACATATAAATTCTTTTTTCATAATCCAATAAAATGCACATTCAATGAGTAATTGTTTCGTGGGGGTTCTGAAGGGTTTTGGGGCGAATATGTGAAGGGGTATAGCTTTTGGACAGGTGCTATTCTGTGAATAGTTAAAATAGTTGTGCCCTTTAATCAGCTCTTATATCCATTTCAGTCTGAAGTCGTCTGATCTTTATCCTGCGATGCAGGTCGCGCCCCCTCACCTTGACGCACCTGATTAAATTCTATGCGACCGTTCAGCTTATCTCTGGGTATTTAATCTCGCGATATTTTGAAAGAACTAAATATACATATTGTTTTCGAAAACTCAATATGATGAATGAAATACGCAGTTATTTACAGAGAAGTTTTGCAGATTTACAAAATTCAATATCTCAAATGATCGTCCGTATCGACAGAAAGATCGATGACTATGCGCAAAGCACTGTTCAGAGGTTTGATGCATTGCAAACTAGATATGATGTCCATGCCACTATGCTGAAGGATATGGGAAGAACGATCGACCAACACTTTGAACAGATCAACTTGAAGTTGACGACGTTAGAGAACATATTAGGTATTACTGTTTGACGACAATTTATGTAATCATTTATATGCTTTATTTTCATATTAAATATCTCGGGTCTGATTAATTTTCCGCACTAATATTCCTACACATGCAGATGATTTGTGCGGGCCAGCAAATACTGCTGTTCATGTGGAGGACGAGCAACGACTACGTCGCAAAATACAGCGCACTCTTTCAAGTATGGCAAAAAGGGAAGCATCCGGTCCTCGCCAACTTCAATACCAAATTCCCCCTCAGATACTATCACAGATAGTTCCTCCAACAGTGCATTTGATAATCGTATTAGTAGGATTCTTGCTATGTTTCCACATGTATCTGTGATCGTTGGGAACATGGGCCCGGATGTGTACGTAATCGGAACTTTGCTTATCCAGCGTGGACAACAGTTTCTTGCAATGCTGATAAAAAATGTTGCGTAGCTGCTTGACGAGGTATGTTATGTTATATTGACGAGTGGTATTTGGGATCCTATAATTGAACAAAAATTTTTTTGTAGCATATTGATGAATGCTTGCGCGGGTTTATTGAACTCCAGAGGAAAACAGATATCGCACGCCCTTCCATTGCATTCATGAATATTGCATTCAATCAGGTATTTGCAGCAGAGTACATATTGGAAAGTGAATACGACCTTTCTGTAATCAAGCCTTATGCCTACGGAATCGTACTCGACTGGCCTGCAACGCGTGGAATGCATCTGATATCATCGTTGTCCCAGTAAACGTTAATCAATGTCACTGGGTTCTTGCAATAGTAGACTACAGAGCAGGGAGTGTCGCTGTACATGATTCAGACAAAACATGCGATATGGATATGAGATTTTTCAAGCAGGCTTTTGGTAAGACATTGCATACCATGCAATTTCTACTTGACCATCTTCATTTAACGAATGGGCGTACTGAGTTCACCATTACAAGAGATGAAAATTACCCCCGCCTAGCTATAGCGTAAAGCGTCAATGTTTTATTTCATACATGTGTATGCATGCAAGTTACGTACCATTTTTTGAAAATTGTTCGTTTCTTCTAATTTGCTGACAGGGGTGAATGCGGTGTACACGTCTTGCGTTCGGCGTTTGCCTTGATGTTTACGGACGATTCTGTCTACGGAATCACCAAAAAACAAATAGAAGATTTCAGAAAATATCTCGCGGTTGCTCTTACCTGCAATAGATGGATATGAATGCTTAAGTTTGCAGTTTAAATTTCTTTGTCGTGTTCTCTTCCTTGCTATATTAGTAAACATTTACTTTATGTTATTTGATGGTTTTCCTCTCGCCCAGAAAAATTAAACGTTGCACTATTAACATTCAATAGAATAATTTAATTTGCAGTATTGACCAGTATTTTTACACGTCACGTTGGATCGGAGGAGTTCTAGCTTCCCAATATGTACAAATGAAGTTTACACGACCGATTAATAATAGTCGATTATATATCACAAGTTTTCTAATGACATTGTCAAATCATATAGTCATACAAGCGTAATATATCGTATAATTACATATTGAGTACAGATACAAGTATGTTAGTGATAAACTCTAATGCTAAAAAGCAACGTAAAGTCAATTATTAAATTTTGAATGATGTATATAACGCATAATAACTTTCTAGCGAAACTCATTATAAGCTCGCATACTGATACTGAAATTTGCTAACTTATTAAACCTATAAACACCTCAGAAGTAAAGGTTTAAATGATCTGCCCACAATTAATTTGTTTATTTCAGCATACTGGATTATTTGAGAATGAGTGGCCCAATGTTTATCTTATTATTAATGAATTAAATTACTAATCCCGCTACTCTAAACCCCTCCCTCGCAAAGAAAGGCAGTATCGAAAACGGTCAGAGTATATTGTTGTCAGAATTTTGGAAGCACATGCTGGTGTTGTGCAATTGAGAGATCAACAAGATTATTACTCTCTGCAGGATTGAATCTGTTAATATTTGTCGTCGAATTGCCATGGGTAGCAAGATCTTTGAGGTTAGTACTATGTTGTATTTATGGCTGTGCAATTTGGACATTTAATAGTGTCTGCAGAGAACTTTCAGTTATCAGGAATTTGTTGTGGTATATGATGCAGTGTCAAATCAAATATAATGACATGAATGAGCTGTGGGTGGTTATTGAAGATAGACCCGTACGGTTTTCATCGGTGGAATACTCGCTGTTGACAGGCCTCAAATTTGGCCCTGAGGATCCAATAGATTTTAATACAGCCTTTACAAGACATTTGGAACGAGACATAAAGAACCGACTGAATACGATGAGAAGCCCTTCAGATAGTACCGTTGATGTTGAGAAGCTAATGTAGGCGAGGTTGATGTTGGTTGCTGGAGTCATCCAATTACGAAGTAATAGAGATACTGCTTACGTCGATCCTGCAATAATGTATTTGGTGGAAGATTTTGAGAAATTCAATGCTTAACAATGGGGAACCCTAGCATTCAATGAAGCCCTAACGTCACTTAAGAGGGATCTCTCCCAGTACACTGATGAATCGACCGTTGAGCAAGTGAACAAAAATCCAAACTTAAGTTTAGGAGGTTTTGTACATCCATTTCAGGTAATAGTACTGTGTTTATTATTTCAGTTACTGATATCTATTCTTTCACATTGACTTTGAAATAAATTGTTCATCCTTATTTAGATATTTGCTTATGAATGTATCCCTGGAGTTGCAAAGTTGTTTGCGTAGAGACTTGAGGGAGTCGAACCTGGCATTCCACGAATGTGTCGGTGGAAGACAAAAGATTGGAGTACTAAGTACTCGCCGAGGTTGGAGCAGGTCACAGAAGATGTTTCTTCTGAAGGTGCTGGCAGATGTATTTTGCGGCCAACTGTTGAAGAATCGGCTTCGTTCTTTGTTCGATCAAGTCACTCAGCACTCCAGAACCGCACTCCATTACTGCAGAAGATCAATTTGTGTTTGGAGAAAGGAGATACGGTTATTTGTCCTCCACTAGCAGGAAACGTTTCAGCTAAGCATGCAAGAAGTGTAGATGCAACAGAAATCGAGGAAGAGTGTGACGCAGAAGAGGACAATGAACGTAATAGTTCAAAATCATCGGGTAGGAAAGATTCAGCCAGTGGTGACTCTATATCAGAAGATGTTGTTGTTGTTGAGGTAGGAAAGTGTCTGGTAAGAAATCAGGAAAGGGAAAAACAAAGTGATTGGTCAGAAGTCCACACTGAAAAAACTTACACGACAGACAAAACGTCTAAGTGAAACTGATCCGTCAAGTGGGTTCGTCGATTCTGTGAAAAAAGCAAAGTTATCAAATAAGAAGCACGGTTGCACGGTTAATGCAGAAAGTGAGAGACGATGAGATGGAGAATGAGGATGTTCAGTCGGGAACACAACGTGCCAGAGGCAGTCATCACATGCCTGATGAAGACGTTCCACAGGCGGAAGGAATTTCGGGTTTGTTAGTCTGATTTAATTATATGTTTTATATGTCTCTACGTATCATTACTAACATTATGTACTCGGTTGATAATTTTCCTGGTCTAAACGCTTAACTTTTTACGTGCAGTTGTGCAGAAAATTAAGGCGCTGGAACGCAAAATGCAACTTCAGTCAGGGGAAGTATCTATTGCGAAAATGTCTTTTCACGAAGCATTGGAGGGAATTCGACGAAGATTGGTTGGTGTTGGAAAGAACGGAGGAACATTTTTGGATATTAATTTCATAACTGACAGGATGACGTCCATGGATGAGGGTTTGAAGGTGTTAGGCGAGAAGGTAGTACAGCTCAAGGCGAAGGTTGATGTATTATCAGACCCTCAGTGCACAGGTGGTATTTATTTTTTTATTCTCGATATTGATATTTTGAAATACAAACAAATCTACCATCTGTTTACAAGTTATTTTCGCAAGACCAGACACTGACATCGGTGTCATACCAAAAACGTAAATAATATTGTGCACAATATAACGTCATGTGCAGTTGAGGGGAATCAGCAGCTTCCAGCTTCTAGAAGGCTTAAGCTTGCAGAGGATGCCTTCCTACGTAACAATTCTGTTGTTTCAAGACAAGCTTATACCCAACGTAAGCTTGACGAGCATATACTGTATAAGCTAACATTCTGGCCAATGGCAGAACAAGAGATTAAAACTATGCAACAGTGCCGCCAGAGTGGCCTTTCTGGAAATCCTTTGTCCCCAACTTTCTTCCCTAATGACAGCAAGCCAACCACTGCAAAATGATGTAAGTGTGTAATTGAATATAGATAGTCATAGTAATATGTAACACCGCTGTTTACAACGATATAGAGATTTAGGTATATATATGTGCATATTCATGGTTCTCTGATGAATTGTTTGATTCTTTGTTTTTAAAGCATGTTGATGAATGCATTCGTGGTTTCATTGAGATGCAATTAAAGTGCAAAATCCCCTCGAAGAATGTCGCTTTCATGAGCACGCTGTTCAGTCAGATTATCATGTCGCTCTCCGGTGCAAACGAAAGTGTTAGCTTGAGGGAATTTACGCCATACACTTGGAAAGTATCCAGGGTGGCCTTCAGCAGAGCGGAGACAATAGTTTTTCCGCTGGAAGTCAATAGCTGTGAATGGATTCTGTGCGTTATTCGTCCGTATAGCGCTGAAATACAAATTTGGGACCCGCAGAGGGGAGCTCATGCAGAGGCCAAGTTAGTCGCTAACGCAATAGCAATGTTTCTATCATAATCAGACGTTTGCTACAGGAATTATCGCTCTTGGCAATGGACTCCCCGTTATCAATTAAGCAGTATGAACGCCTCACGCAGCTAGATGACAGGCAAGTTCCAGACATTTTGCACAAAATTTATATGTGCATTCAAAAAAGTCATTAAAGATATGTGTTTTCGTCGTATGCAGTGGTGATAACTGCGTCGAAGTACTTTTGAGGGCATTTACGACGATGTTTTCTGAACATATAGCATCTGAGGTAACCAAGTCCCATTTAACGGAGTTCAGAAAATATTTGGCGGCAAGTGTGTTCTTCTCCTACTGGCACTGGCCGCCGTGGAGTGAGTGAATGAGTATGAATCATGGTTAATTGCTGCAGTTTCTGTTATGGACGTTTCTTGACATTAGACAATTGCATTTTCTGGTGTATGGTATCATTTCTTTAGCTATCTATGTGTTGACATTAGTATCTAAGTATGTCTGTTCTAATGTTAGGCCGTATCTTGAACCTTTTCATAACCTATGCGTCGAACCTGTTTCCTAATTATTTTCTGGTTTACTATTATCGATTAATCACATTATACCCGACTTCATTGATTGTCAAATTATGGAGTATTTCGTTAACACTTTTAAAACGCCCACAATTTATACTGGGCTATTCTCAATAAGGCATGTGTTGCACATTCTGTCAACAAAATACGGGTCCGTGTATCTTATACATAATTATAATATTGCAGGATACCTTAGAAATCATTTTTAGTTGATATGGGCCATAATAATATTCCAGTCGTGTATTGTAAATATTGTCAAATATAGATTTTATACGTGTAGTAATGTAAAAATATTGCATTATGTTTCATTAAGAGTTGTTGCAGGATACCTTAGAAATCATTTTTAGTTGATATGGGCCATAATAATATTCCAGTCGTGTATTGTAAATATTGTCAAATATAGATTTTATACGTGTAGTAATGTAAAAATATTGCATTATGTTTCATTAACAGTTGTGCAGTAATTTTTGTACAGAGTTTCTTGCGGATGTAAAGAGTATGGTTTGAATAAATCATAAATCTATCAGTATACAATGTTTATGAAGGTTTAACCAAACCTCCCAAAATTATTCAGCAATCTCGACACATTTAATTTGATTTTAACATCGAAATTTTAACATTCTTCGTGGATCACCCTTAAAACCACAAAACGTAGATTTTATATGACAAGCGCTCCAGCTTCCTGATAGTTTACAAGATATGTTGTATACGATTGATACTGAGGATATCGTGTAATTAAACGGTATCTCCTATTTTACGCAACTGTTATTGAATTCTTTGCAGTATTATACTAATAATAAATTTTCCAAGTATACAATTATGCTACACTGTTATGTACCCCTCTGCGGAAGTCAGAGAGACAAACTGTATGATAAATTAATTCAGTAGAACATTTTTTATTTTAATACGTGCATGTATACCTTATCGCACCCCTATTAAATATGGATAAATTTATTAAATATCTGCAACAATCAGTTATAGCTATATGTTTCGGTGAATTGAAAAATTTGATGCAGTTGTCTTACACTGTATGTATCGGATTCCAAACCAACGTATCTTAATGGACTCTTCATATCTCTCCAACAGCGTTAACAACTTTCCTTGCCGAGTATAGAATAAGGAGTCGAAGTAATAGTTGCAAAAGGGAATTTGACATAATAGAAAATGAATCGAAGTACATTTACCAAAAAGCCAACAGTCGATAATGGAAGAGGATTTTGAAGATTCCATTGACAAGATATTTCTGGAACTACGCGATGTGATTCATGATTTAGCAGGAAGGATAGCAAAACAAGTCGATTGTTATTCAAGAACTAAAAATCGACAGCGTGGGAATTTGCTAATGAGTTACGATTCACTTACACAATATATGCGATACAGATCATGAATTTCCGACAATCGGTATCAATCAATATTGCAGGCAAATTCTGGAGCAGCTCTGCAACTTAGTATTGCAATCTTTTCTTAATTACAAATATATTGCTATGAAAATTATCTGTATCTTCAATTATTATGTTGTAGATTATAATACAGAGGTGCAACATAGAAGGAAAAGACTATTCTCTGAGGAAAATAATGACAATGATTATAAGGATCACCGCGCAACTGGTACTACAAATTCCCCTACATGCATGTGCTGCTATGCTCAAAGCTAATATATTTGACCATTATATCGACATATGTAATCTGTAAAATTTCTGATATCAGCATCAAAGAGAAGCCGCAACATGCACAGCAAAGATGCGGAATCTGTTGGATACAATGAAGAAAGACCTCGAACTTTGCTACAAGATAATTGAAAAACTTACTATGTTTGGAATTTGTCATAGAATAGTTTCAAAAATTATGTTCTGATATGAATTCGGGGGGCGCTCGGAGAGCTTTATTGTCAAATAAAAGGAATATCTCAACCTCTACATTGATTACCACGGAGAACATTAGCCAATGCCCTCACTGTCATGCATTGATGTGGAAATCAGAGTCAGCAAAAGCAAGAGCGAATCGAAACAATTTAGTATTTTTGCTCTGTTGTAGCCAAGGAAGTGTTTCACTCCCTCCACTTCAACAGCCTCCATAATATCTCGAGGAAAAGTTGTCAGATATATCTTTTTCGGCAATCTATACGAGTCTATAACTCAATCCTTTCCTTCACATCAATGGGTACAAAAATAGACTCAACGGTAAAACCAAGAGCAAGTTTGTACGTCTACAGAATACATGGACAAAACTATCATAATATTGGTTCATTACTTCCTGCTGAATGTGAGTCTCCAAAATTTACTCAGCTCTATATCTACAACACGTGAAACGAAGTTTCAAACCGTTTAGGTACGTTGTTCAGAAAATTTGGATACAGAAGTGGTTTCAACACTCATTCAAATGATGGATACGTACAATAAGCTGGCGAAAATTTTCCGAATGGCACGAGACAGATATGAATCCGGTGAGACTGCTGAACTATCAATATTACTAATTGGACGAGGGCGTAGAGGAAAGTGGTACGAACTTCCCTCCACTGATGAAATTGCTGGATTGATAGTTGGAGATCTTCCTGAAACGATTGGGGAAAGGGACATCATACTTCAGACAAAAAATGGTCCGCTAAAGAGGATCAGTGAATCGCATCCTTCATTTATAGCAATGCAATATCCTTTATTATTTCCGTTTGGACAGTCTGGATTCCATGACCAGATACCCTACTCAAATAGGGTCCACAGTTCTATCAAAAGGGGTTAAACAACTATGCGTGAATACTATGCGTATCAAATACAGACTAGATTATCGGAAGGTCAAGGTATTGTACGATCTGGACGTCTACTCCATCAGTATGTTGTCGATGCTTACACCGAGATAGTACAAGAAAGGCTGCGGTGGACAAGATAAAATCAAAAGACACTGAGAGCGGATGTTTACAGTAACATTGCTAATGCTGTAACCAGAGGAGAGACTAATGTAAGATCTATTGGCAAGAAGATCAAATTACCGTCTTCGTTCACTAGGTCTCCCAGATATATGTTGGAAAACTACCATGACGCTCTGGCTTTATGCAGGTGGTACAGTAATCCACATCTATTCATTACTATCACAACAAATCCTAACTGGGACGAAATAACAGATCATTTGCAAAAATATGGCAATGATAGCTGTAATGATAGGCCAGACTTGCAGTGCAGGTTTTTAAAATAAAGCTGGACAGTTTGATTTCTGATATTCGGAAAGGAATATTCTTTGGCCCCGTTGTTGCAGGTATATTTTCTACACAGTATTCTCACATATTTTATGTCATTGATGAGGAGGACATTTTACAAAAAGTATTCAATGATACAAGCATTTCCGTTTCTTTTTGTAGTGTTGTATACAATAGAATTTCAGAAAAGAGGCCTGCCACATGCACATATATTGATTTGGCTAACTGGGCGTGATGGACATCCAAGTCCTTCGGAAGTAGACATAGTAATATCAGCAGAAATTCCAGACATAGAAGTAGACGAGTAAGGATATCATTTGGTCAAACAATTTATGATGCATGGACCATGTGGTTTGGACAGACCAAACAATGCTTGCATGGAAAATCACAGGTGCACAAAAAAGTTCCCTAAACAGTATAATGAGACAATGACAATCGATGACACTGGTTATGTGAGATATCGGCGGAGGAGAATAGATAGGATTTATATTACAAAGAAGAAAATCTGCATACTAGTTATGTTGTGCCGCATAATATGCCACTGCGACAAAATATCATGCTCATATAAACGTTGAATGGTGCAATAGGAGTAAAGCAATCAAAAACCTCTTCAAGTATATTACGAAGGGAGTCGATAAAGCAACAATGATCATAAGAAATTCGGTAGATTCTGCAATCGATAACTCCGCAAAAATGGCACAAACAGTGACGAAATAAAGAGATATCTTGACTGTAGGTACTTATCTACTTGCGAAGCTATGTGGAGAATATTTTCCTTTGACATACACTATAGATCGCCCGCTGTTCAACGACTTCCACTGCATCTTGAAGGACAACAGAGTGTGTTTATGATGATGCTGCTGATTTGGAGAATCTATTAGCGCGAGATGGTATTCGGAAAACGATGTTTACCGAATGGATGGTAACAAACTCGCGTAATAACGAAGCAAGGGCTCTAAGTTACATACAATTTCCGTCAAAATTTGTATGGAACAATGATAAACAAGATTGGACACCACGCAAAAGAGGAATTGTTCTTGGAAGAATTGTGAATATTCATCCAACTGCTGGTGAAATATACTACATGAAAATGTTGCTTATGTTTGTGAAAGGACCAACATCCTATGAAGATATACGAACTGTGGACGGAAATGTATTACAGAGTTTCAAAGAAGCATGTAACAGAAGAGGATTGTTATAAGGAGATTCTGAATGGCATCAAGCCATGGAAGAAGATGTTCACTGGGCGACTCCATATTAGTTGCGGCATTTACTCACTACACTGTTGACATACTGTGAAATAGCGGATCCTTTGCGACTTTGGAATAGTTTTTGGCAATCTATGTCAGAAGATATTACGAGGAAACAGAGGCGTTTGTTTACATTTTCATCTTTGGAGCTTTCAGACGATGAACTACAATGTTATACCCTAATAGAAGTGGAGAAGTTATTGAATCAGAATTAAAAAACACTTGGTGACTTCCCTGGAATGCCAACTCCCTCTGACAGTGTTCTCAGAGATCTTGGAAATAGATTCCTAATGGAAGAATTGAACTTCAATATTGAAAGAAGCACAGTGGAAAATGAGGAACTAATTGCTACGCTGAATGAAGATCAAAAGCGGTTTTTGATGCTGTTATTGAATCCGTATATGCAAATGATGGTCAACTTTTTTTCCTCAATGGTCCAGGAGGAACAGGAAAGACTTACTTATGCCATTTGCTAATACAAAAGCTGCGGTCACAAAACAAGATAGTCATTCCTGTAGCATCATCAGGGATTGCTTCGTTACTGCTAATGGGAGGAAGGATAGCTCATTCGAGATTTAACCTACCAATATCCTTACGTGATAATTCTATGTGTGATATACGTAATGGGTCAACGTTAGCAGAACTCTTACGTCGCTCAGAATTAATCATTTGGGATGAAACCGATGATACATAAATTTGGTTTCAAATCATTGGACAGAACAATGAGGGATCTTAAACCAGTTGAAAACACAGGTGCTGATAGAATGATATTCGGAGGGAAAACTGTCCTGCTTGGTGGAGACTTTAGGCAAATACTGCCGGTTATTCCAAAGGGTACACGGCAAGACGTTGTTGAATCAGTTATAAACCGCTCTTACCTATGAAAGTATTGTCTTTTCTACAGCTTGAAGAAGAATATGAGAGTACATCGGTCTGAAATAGATTTTGCAAAATGGATCTTACAAGTTGGAGATGGTAATCCAACGAAAACTTCAGTCAATGGTACAGAAACAATTAGACTTCCCAGCATTCGTCCTTCTACGGATCCGGTGAAACAGATTGCAGTGTATGTTTACGCATATTTTGAAGAGAAGAATGTTGTTCAGACATATCTCAGAGAGAGGGCAATACTCACACCAAGAAATGAGATTGTTGATGAGATTAACAGGTACATGTTGTCAATGTCCCCTGGACAACCAACTGAATATCGAAGTTCATATAGCATGGAAATCAATTATGGGGATGATAGTGAAAATCGAAAACATGTATCCAGTTGAATTTCTTAACACCCTTGAATTTTCTGGCCTTCCAAATCATAAGCTCTTACTCAAACATGCAGTTCCCGTAATGCTGTTGAACAATCTAAATCAGAATGATGACAGTTTCGCGTATGGGCAATGGAGTGATTGAATGTGAGATTATTACAGGATCGCATGTTGGAAATAAAGTACTTATCCCAAGAATAGTTCTTTTACCAACAGAGTCAACGTTGCCAGTTAAGTTATGCCGCAGACAGTTTTCGATACGAGTATGCTATGCAATGACCGTCAACAAAATCCAGGGACAGAGTTTAAAAAATATTGGTGTATATCTTCCAAAACCGGTATTTACGCATGGCCAACTGTACGTTGCATTGTCTCGGGCAACATCACCGACCGGAATAAAGATTCTCAGTTGAAGGAAGATGAACTTGAAGACGATGAAATAGTTAATATTGTTTACCATGAAGTCTACAACAATTAGGTGAGAGATTTCTACATTACATTTTTTTAATAAAAGAGCTCATGGGTTCATCCACTAAGTTATCAGACTAACATGCATTTACTTCACATATATCCAGCAACTGATGATGTGTTATTTTTTAATTTTACAGGTTAGAAAGCTTCGGAATTTCCATTCTGTTTGACTAGAGTTTTGAGAGCTGTGGAGATCGTTGATGAACAGGGATTGTTCGAATATAAAGACTGAATACATGCATATAGATGTCATGTTTGAAATACTAATAAAAGTTTCCCTAACAGTTGTATTAGTCCTATATAGTTTAATGCCAGAAAGGGGATTTTACAAATATCATATACAGGACTTCAGAAACAATGGAGAAAAATCTTCAATTTTCTTATACGTGAATGGCTACTAACTTACATTTTTGGAAAATTCTCTTGGAAAGCTCACGCAATTTCTTTTATGATAGAGCTATAAATAACACGGCTGAAACATTAACAACAAAGTCAAAAAAGAGAATAAAATTTAAGGAAACAAAAATTCTTTCAGATCTATGAAGGTCGAATCAATCGAGGCGACGTCGTTAGCGACTCACGGGACAGAAATATTAAGCTACCATTGAGAAAATTATGAATTACACGACTGATACATTACCAGTCGTCTAAATTATAACATACGCTTGAAAAATTGATGGCTACAGAATGTTCCTGGAAATAGTGCATATGCTTCAAATGAACTACTAATTCATTAACAGTCGTGCAAACAACGCGCACACCCTAAATGAACAGTAATTCAAAACAACAGGGTATCTTATTACAGTCGTCCAAAATCAATGAACCAACATAGTGGATTGATCAAACTCTTGAGGAGCAAACCTCAAGGAGAGGACTAAACCCACTTGGGGATATAACCTCTATAACTCCAGGTGTCTTCTATTTTCTGTTCACTTGCACTCACAGAGATCCACTCAACCAACAGTTAAGGGAATAACCATCAAAACATCTTAATTCCGCTGTTCTCATTTTAAAGATACATTTTATCAAAGAAACAAAAAGTTTTTAGTAGCCTTATTCACCCCCTCCTATTAGGTACATATGTTACTTCAAAGCCCACCGCCTTAATTGCGTGTCCCGTGAACCCGAACAAGGCTGTCTCCACCGAGTCCATGTGGTACTCCCCCATCGTCTCCTTAAAGATGATGTTCACCGAACTCCCACTATCAATGAATACTCTCCCCACGTCGTGATTAGCTGTATCTGTCCGTATAACTAAGGCATCCTCATGAGCATCATCTCCTCCATGGAAGTCCTCGAGTCCGAATGATATGGTATATGGTTGGTCCCGAGCGCTTTTTCCAAAACTCTATCTCCCAATTCTCTAGCTTCCTCACTTTGGCTTTCCTAGCTCTGTTCGAATCCCCGATTGCGGGTTCTCCTGATATCATGTTAATCCTACATAGGGGTATTTAGGGTTTATGGGTGCTCGGGCGCGCTCGGGAGTACGTCAGTTATTATCTCGTCCCCAATCTGATTTTGCCTCTCCTCGCGGTTCAGCCTACCTTCACTCTGGAGATCATCGGTATTGCTCAGGGACCATCGATGTCTTTCTGGGCTATTCGCATAAGGTTGCCTTTTCCGTTGTTCGAATTCTCTTATACGATACTTACGTAGGGCACTTTCTCCTTCGTCCTCCACCAACTCAGCCGAGCCTCGGGGTTGGTTTCCACCAGTCTTTCGAGCTCATCATTCAGATGAGAACACCGTTTCGACGTGTGACCATACTCACAATGGTACTTGCAGTACTCCTTCGAAACTGGGTTTCTCGGTCCATTTCTGCTTCCCAATGGTCTTTTTACGAAGTATCTTACCTCACATATCTCCAACGCTCTTGCTTTGCTCACCTTCTAAGTGCTAATTCTGAATACATGTCTCTATTTAGTTTTGCGATAGAAAAAACGTATTTGCTAAGGTTCGCTACAGTGTAAAGGACTTAGAGAAATTTATCTAAGTGTTTGAACTTAAGATGGAGTACTGTAGCCGAGAAATTTTACGATCAAAGAATTCAGATTAAATAGTTTTGGTGATCGTCCAAACTTGACTGAGTATACCGGTTAGACGAAGACTCAAGATCGGGTACCAGTCAGCAGTTCACAAGCACGCCAGAGACCGGACGTAAACTGCCTATACCGTAGTACAGATACCGGACCTGTAGAGTACATAAATCGGACGTGCCACGTAATCAAGATTCAAATTATTCATCGCGAAAAGTTGAAGACTTCTGACACACGCATTTAATGAAAGGCTGGAGCAGAGCCAAGTTAAAGTCAAGCCAGAGCTAAAAGAGGAATAAAGCAATGGCACAGCGCGAACTGCTATGAAGACCGAACAGTACCCGTTTTGGGTAAAATGCATTTGATGCTTTGCCCGGTACAAGGAGTATCTCTCAATGGTCTTCTTTAACAAAGATCAGCTATATATAGCAGAGAAGAAGGACTGAGGAGACACAACAGCTACCAAGACACTCAACAACGAAAAATCAAAGCCAAGATTCAAATCTCTCTAAGTGAAGAAATTAGAAAGTGTTGCCCTCACTGTACGTAGACCAGTTCGATTTAGTAAGTGAGTTAGAGTTATTTCCGACGGACTGTAAAAAGATGTTGAAGTAGGTGGATTGTATTATACGACGGCCTAGGGATTCACTAGATAAAGCTGAGGGCAGCTGGGTAGGTTGTACAATGAGTGTATAACTGAAGTCTAGTGAACCTTCCTTGCGGGGAAGAAGGGGAGACGTAGGAAATTTAGCTCCGAACTTCCAGAAACAAACTGTTGTCTTCCTTGCACACACACACTAACACATCACACCTATCATCGGTCTTGGTTCAAAACCGACCGACTTGCTTCCGCACAAATCACAGACAGAAAAATATTAAGAACTGATATTAGCCATAACCGGTTAACTATCGAAAAACATTAAGCGTTTATTCACCCCCTCTAAACACATCTATCGATCCTAACAAGTGGTATCAGAGCGGGTTTCTTGATATTTTTCTTATACTAACCATGACTTTATCAGACCAGCTTATCATGTTTAGCAGGGAAAACTTCCTAGAATGGAAGATAAGGCTAATGACCAATTTCTACGCACAAGTTGATGAGATGGTTGATGTGTTAGAGACTAGACCATTCATGTTTAACAAAGTAAACGTACGACACGCCGTGCATCCTAACGCCGTGCATCAAAACCTTGGACTTCAAATATTCAGACAAGTCATGACGGGCAAGACAGCTAAAGAAATATGGACCAAGTTATGCCAACTCGGCAAAAACTTGGAAGACAACAAGCTTGAGGCTCAACCAGTAAAAGCACTGGGAGGAGCAAAATCTTCAAATACGTCACAAGGTAAGCAAGGTGAACAAAATGAGAATACTAACAGTTGCATTAACTGTGACAGGACTGGACACAACGTCAATAGCGGCTCCAAGAAGGAGATACCAGTCCACTAGCAGAAAGAAACCACAAGCTAAGGCAGCAAAAAGGAACTCTCACAGATGGGATGACTCAGACTCAGAAGAGTCCGACTCTGAAGACGAAGTGAGCAAATATGAAAGTGAGAAAGAGCTTGTCTGTCTAGTTGGAGACCAACAAGATCCAGAAGAAAAGTTCACCTATGAAGAAGTCTTGGACGGACTTCAGAACATGGCCGACGAACACTGGAAACTGAATGAAAAACTGAAGGTTGCTGAAAAGGGAAAGGCACCGATACAAGAGAACATCGGACCTCTGATCGAGAGGATCACACAGTTGGAAGAAGAAAACACCAGACTAAGAGATATCACCGAGCTAAAGAACTCGGAGATTCACAAATTGTCCACGATAGTACAGTCTTCGACGAATTCATCCAAGACACTTCATTTCCTTCAAGGAACAATGAAGGACACCAATAACCGGACAGGGCTAGGATACAATCAACTGCTCAACACGGAAGAAGCGACGACATCCTATCAACCGACTCCTTCACGGGTAATCAATTTCGTTCCTCCTTCAGATTATAACTCAGTTCCTGTCTCTCCCACGAATATGTCTAGAAGAACCGGGTTGGGATATAGCATCAAGGCCTCGGTTCCCAACAAAAGCACATTACCTCAGAAGGAGAAGGAGTACAATAACATCCCACATAAGGGAAGACCTCAACCAAGGGGGAATACATGCGTCAACAACAATCCACGAAAAGAAAGATCCCAACAACTAAGGGGGAATACCGGTGTAAGCAACAACCCACGAAAGGGAAGATCCCAACAACTAAGGGGGAATACCGGTGTAAACAACAACCCACAAAGAGAAAGACCTCAACAACCTAGGGGAATGTATACAATCCAAAACCGGAACACAAGGTCACAGAAGACCTATACCGATCTCAAAACAGGAACAATAAATATAAATATAAATATCTTATTGATTCTGTGACCGGTAGACAAGTCAGGGTAATCCAAGTCTGGATACCAAAGCATCTAGTCTCCAACCGGACCCGAAACAATAAGGGTACCAAAGACTTTGTGTGTTCTTGCAGGAATGCTTGCACGAGCACAACCGATCTCACCAACCTCTAAACAGCAGATGCTGTCGGCACATGACCAGGGACAGAAGACTTCTCACGGGCATTAAACCATGTGCCAAGATCATCGTTACTTATGAGGTTGTGACCGGGGTAAAAATGCTGACTATTCTACTAAAAACAGATATCGGACAATGAACCGACAACACCAACACTATAACAGTACAAGCAAGAGCTTCTATTCCAGATATGTTGAGTGACCAGTGAGTCCAAGAGTTAACTATGATACAAAAAGATTGGATCACCTAAAAGTCAAGTTGTCTCATACTCGTCCAGGAGTAATCTAGTTCTTGAACTACCTTCACCAACTATTATTAACAGTAAGCTTAGGGGGAACTAGGTAGAAATTGAACTCTGCTTCCACATCATGTTTTGTGGACCATGGTGTATACCATGAGTCATTTACTGGGAGGACCAGGACAGGCTCAGGTTCAGATGAGAAAGAAAGCGGACGACTGATGAAGCAGAATCAATGACCAAACTCCAAGCCAAATCACTCAATTAAGGAATCAGCTGAAGAAGAGGAAACCGGCATTCACACCAGAGGAATTAACTGAGGGGGAACGCTTCAAATGGGATTATGCAAAGCAAAAAGTACACTCAGGAGGCACAATGCGAGGAACTCAGTAGAAGATTCTCCAAAGTTAAAGAATTCATGTGTGAAAATGGCAACTGGCTTAGCAACTAACTGGAGCTCCAGATGAATGATACAAGATAGCTCCAGACGAGGCGCAGTCAGAAAGGGAATTTATCAGGAGAAACTGAACTAAGTTCCACCATCTTATGGAAGACATCAGAGATTTCAGAGCGAAGTAAGGCTCAAAGCACCAGTACATTACTATGCCTCTATGACCAGTCCAACTTCGAAGCCAACAAGCAAGTCTAAGTGATCACATAAACCAAAGCAAAACTCAGACTGGTGGGAAAAATGCTACCTTCAAAGGGAAACGGTATCAACCAAAGGATCATGGCGTTAAGGAAACTGATACACCCATGATTATGAGGAAATACATGGGGAAGCCGACACCACTCAGAATCCGGTCTTCACTCAGACCAAATCGACACTGGGTTGACCGTCAGTTAATCGCATTGACCAGTATTGACCGGCAGTTGACCGACCCGGTCTTTCGCCCTGAGCTCATATTTGATATTTTTTTCGAACCGAGCTCATCAGTCAGTAAATATAAGAATGACAATCCAACCGAAGCACCAGCTGACGCAGAACAAGCAAGAGGAGGCTTAGAAGACCACAACCAGGATATGAGTAAACACTCAACATCACTTGGATGGATAATGAAACTTTACTAGAGATCATGAGACCTAGGAGGGAGACTGGAGAACACCTCGATAAACCGGCAAGCAATAGACATCTACACGAAACCGCCCTCGAAGCTAAGTCCACTAACTAAGTGCCTTTAGGACTTATTGACTTACTTTAAAGGTCCTAGCATGAAGTCAGGGGGAACAACGTTATATTAAACGGATTGATATAATAAGTTGCCTAGACATTACAAAAATTGATGCATATAGATGATTTCAGTGCAAAGCCTTTCTATTAAAACGGTAATTTCTTCATAATCTCGGCCTATACACTTATCCCAGTCGATTTCTTCTAAAATCGGCACTAGTCAGTATACACTGAAAGACTTAAACATATGAGATACATGTTGTTTAAAACAAGGCTATACAAGTCCGATACTGGGGTCCTTCTGAAAGCAGAATTATCTCTTAGCCAGTGAATATACACATAACCCTTACTGGCCGGCTAAAGACCAAACTCTCTGAATTATTGCACTTCATCGATGCATATATTATATGTCGGGTACAGCTGGCTTCGAGTTTGCAGGATTATCAGAGTGCGTGAATAGTCTTGTCATTAAAGAATCTCTCACCGAACAAGACATAAAGCTTCGACGCACTAAAGGATGGTCTGGGTTACTGTGCACCCGTGACACAAGGCGACAGAACTTTCACAAGTATTTAAGGACCTCGCACCCTTCTTTGAAGTTCATCATCTCAAAACCGACTAAGTTCACAATGCCTAAACTTCCAAAACATCCAGTACCCTTATCCAGAATAAGCCTCACAACCAGAAAAGCCTAACAAGTCCGAATTCGGTATTCTTATCCAATCACTTCAAGGCGGTATTGAGACCGCACTGGATGCAGACCAACCCATTGGGGTATTCAAAGACCTCTTGGCGGTCCAACAAAGATACAAAGACGCTGCTTTGGACTAGCAGAGCATCTAAAGCAAGTTCGACGGCACGGAAGGCTAGCTCTGGGAAGCTTCTCTGTGGAATGAGCAAGGTGAAAGTGACAAACTCATGACCACAGCTGATGGGACTAGCTGAAAAGAAGATGCCGCGGACCGGGCAAGCCATTCAGGCACTACAAGGACCCAAAGGAGAAGATGGCGCCCACCCAGTTTCTTGGAGGACATCGACGAGTTGAGGACCTACCGAGAAACGGCACGGTAGTCGAGTGGTTGAGAAGCCATGGAGGATGGTACCTCTCCTACCAGTATCTTGGTGGAGAAAAGGCCGAGAACCCACCAAGAAACGGGACTGGAGTAGGAGAGCGGATACCGGTAATTGAATGCCATGCCAGACGGTATCCATCCACTCCTATCAGTTTCGTTGCGCTTTCCAAGGAGGAAACCAGTGAAGGATCTCCTCGTCGCAACAACTGATTCCCCGAAAAAACCCTCGACAAGGCGTGGGTTTAGGGGTTACCGTAGCTCTAAGAGCTGCTAAGACGGAGCGGGTCAGAAGAAGAATTCTTCAGAACTTTAAGAGTCTCGTCGAAGCTGAGCAATCTTCTGTTAAGGATCGCCAGTAGAACAGCAGAGCTACCGGTCTCATTGTGCTTTACAAGGAGAAAACAACTGTAATGATGGATCTCCTGCACAATGACTAGCTTCCCTAATGCCAGACATGTGATTGTCAAAAAGGGGGAAGATGAGTACCGTCAATTCAGGAGAAAGGGCAGATGGCAGTACTGACGAAGCAGGAAGCCAATACTGCTAGTTGAGGAGAAAGGGCAGTTCTGGCAAGGCTGAAACCGGAAGATCGAAGAACTGGGACGTACCAGTCAAACCGGAAGAAGCCAACAACCGGAAGATCGAGGAACTGGCATAGTCAAGCCAACACCGGTTGTAAAAGTGCTGGGGGAAGAAGAAGAATACTGCTAAAGCCTGAAATCAAGGTGAAAGGGCAGAAGGCAGTAACGAAGCAGATAGTCGGTACTGCTAAAGCCTAAATATGACGAGCAGTACTGACAAGGCGGAAACGTGACGTACCAAACAGACCGCTATATGCCATCAACCGGAAGATCGAAGAACTGGTCAAGTCTAGGACTAGATAGACTGACAGTAACGGTTGTAGTAGATCGATAGATTATGTATCGAATTCGTTTGACATAATAAATACCCTTCTGCTTCGTTGATTTTTGACAATCACCAAAAAGGGGGAAATTGTTAGAAATCATGAATCAAAGAATTCAGATTAAACAGTTTTGGTGATCGTCCAAACTTGACTGAGTATACCGGTTAAACGAAGACTCAAGACCGGGTACCAGTCAGCAGTTCACAAGTGCGCTAGAGACCGGACGTAAACTGCCTATACCGTAGTACAGATATCGGACCTGTAGAGTACAGAAACCGGATGTGCCACGTAATCAAGATTCAAATTATTCATGGCGCGGAAAGTTGAAGACTTCTGACACACGCATTTAATGAAAGGCTAGAGCAGAGCCAAGTTGAAATCAAGCCAGAGCTAAAAGAGGAATAAAGCAATGGCACAGCACGAACTGCTATGAAGACCGGACAATACCCGTTTTGGGTAAAATACATTTAATGCTTTGCCCGGTACAAGGAGTATCTCTCAACGGTCTTCTTCAACAAAGATCAGCTAAATATAGCAGAGAAGAAGGACTGAGGAGACACAACACGCTACCACGACACTCAACAATGAAAAAATCAAAGCCAAGATTCAAATCTCTCTAAGTGAAGAATTAGAAAGTGTTGTCCTCACTGTACGTAGACCTGTTCAGTTTAGTAAGTGAGTTAGAGTTATTTTCGACGGACTATAAAAAGCTGTTGAAGTAGGTGGATTGTATTAAACAACTGCCTAGGGATAGATAAAGCTGAGGGCAGCTGTGTAGGTTGTACAGTGAGTCTATAACTAAAGTCTACTGAACTTTCCTTGCGGGGAAGAAGGGGAGACGTAGGAGATTTAACTCCGAACTTCCAGAAACAAACCGTTGTCTTCCTTGCACACACACACTAACACATCACACCTATTACCGGTCCTGGTTCAAAACCGACCGACTTGCTTCCGCACAAATCACAGACAGAAAAATATCAAGAACTGGTATTAGCCATAACTGGTTAACTATCGAAAAGCGTTAAGCGTTTATTCACCCCCCTCTAAACGCATCTATCGATCCTAACAAACCCCTTTTAAAATCAATAACCACAAATTTCCCACCTATGTATTAAAATAAATGCAATTAACTTCGTGTAATTTCGATAAGTGACATCTGGCTTCATAGTTGAATTTTTAAAATCTGCAATACTTGGAGGAAAAATGTCGAGAATATTAGAGTTAATTCTGAAGCAATTATTCTAATCAGGCTCCTCCTGAATTTTAATACCAATGCCATGAGCTCCAGACCATGAAAAATCGTGAAGTCCTCCACATTGAAATGCGTCGTAGTAAAAGAAATTGAATCGAAAATTTCTGCAATACTTAGAGGAAGAACATCAAAAATATTTGGAGCTTAAGGCATAATATTATGCAAATGCTTCCCCCTCAATACCTCAATTGATTTATAATAAAAACACATAAACCAATCTAAGTAACAATCATTATAATGCGCAAGTAAACGGTTTAGCCTAGATACATGGTCCGCTAAACATATAACAAAAAAATTTATAAGCATTTAAACAAGTCAATGCTTATGCAAAATAAAATTGCATAATAGAACGTGCGAATCAGACAAAAATTGCCGCATTTTAACAATTCGATGCAGATGCAAATTAAATTTGCATGACATAATGTGCGATTTCTTAATAATTTTATTTTTATTAAACAAGTTAAAAATATAGAAAACATGTATATATATATTTATTAATATGTATATTATATATATTTTTATTTTTAAGTTTCCTTATATATACTAATATTCTAAATAGTATGCGGTCAGATTATTTTGCTTCGTTCAACGTCATGCCTAAAATTTCACAAGACACTTGAAAGATATTGTGCCGTCAAGTCATGTCAAACTGAAGTCCTAAGTTCGTAGAATGATCCGTTTTGACAAATCTCACTAGGTTCGCTCACCGCTCATTTATTTTTACATTGGAATTTTTATACTTATATCACTCAAGTCAACACAAGCAATTTTAAGTCAATTACCTGTGATCGAGGCGCTTTTAATCATTTCACATAAGCGAAAGAACGTCGATTTGGAATCAATGGGACATTGAAGGATTTTAATTTGGCTCTGACTTAGAAGGGAAGTAATATTTTTGGAAAATGGCTTAAAGTCTTCGTCTTCCTTTTCTTTAGTCTTTCTCCTTCATTGGCATTTCTCTTATCGTATCTTCTTTTGTCATTTTCATCCTTTTTATTTTTGTATATGTCTACACTTGCTGAAGCTGAAGCTCCACTTCTGTACGAGGCTGAGATTATCTAAGGCGAAGTTCTTCTTCTTGGTTCTCGGGCCGATACCGTGTTCCTTTTCTCTTAATCCCTAAAGAGGTTTCAGAGATTATCGATTAGAAGAAGTTCACAGTTATGGGAAATCGAACCCAAGGCCGTGCTCCTCTTCTCGTTTCCCGATATAATATCGGATTATCCTTGGAAAAGTTCACTTCGTGGTGCTCCTCTTTCCAGCCGTTTTGACGAGCGTACGAGATTATCGATTGAGAAGTTCACAGCAAGATCTATGCCCCTCTTCTTATGATTTCTGAAAGATCTCAATAATTGGGAGGACAGGTTCTTTGGACTGCTTTTTGTGCGTTGAGCATTCCTCATGTGCGATTTCCACCTTCTTTTGTCATCTTTTTCTTTGCCATATCGTTTTCTCCCCCTCCTTTTCTCGTTTGAATATCCCGCCGAAGACTTGGATAGTCGGTTGAAGGCACGAAGGGTTCCAAAGGTAGACTAGGTATTCGGAGAAGGCTCATAATGGATGACTAAAGGCTATGTTGAATGATTGAAATTTTCTCTTTGGCCAAGTTAGGAATTTCCTAAGTGCCCTAATCATTAGTCTTATAAAGTTTTTTAACCAAATTAAAGATAAAATAAATTAGATACTAAACATACAATCCGCATAAATGAAAAATAAATTAAACACATAATCAACATTTAATTGTTTAGATTTTTTCAAATTCTTTGTCGTATTAGTGAACTTTTATCATTTCATTTTATAAAAATCATTTTCCCAAGTTAATTTTAATGATAGGTTTCAAAAATTAGTAAGGAGGGGTTAACATTAAAGATATGCTAAAAATAAGGGTTTAATGCTAGACATGTTTGTTAAATGTCTAAGTACAAACCTTTTGAGAGTAGTCTAGGTAGTAAATAATATAAAGCTAAAATCAGTACAATCATTTAACGGATAACCTTGTGAAGTATTTTCTTATCTTACTTAGCACATGAAGACGAGTTCCATGAGTGGTTTAAATTTGCAGTTTATAGTTGTAATGGGGTCTATGTGACTAAATATGTAAAGGCTTACTAATAGTGGTCAATGAGGCAAATAATAATAATTATGAATACAATATCACTAGTGGGGGGACAAACTTTCGAAAGGTCCTTCTCATACTTTGAAATAATAGAAAAAATAAGAATGAAATAATTGAATCATAGATTTACCGAAAATGTTATACGAGGGAAAATTAGTCAAGTAATAATAACAATGTGAATGAGTAACACTAAGTTTAGGACAAACATTACGAAATTATTGATGCCACTTGCTTGTCTTAATACGGAAGTTATGGGATAAGAACAAAAGAGTAGGGAGAATTATTCTAATTATGTTGAAATTCTAAGATAGACTTTAGCTAACATACGTGAATGATTGTGCAAGAATAGAATAGATATGAAACATCAATATCATTTGCTTAACATAACGATACGAACAAAGAGAAGGAAAATATCATTTTGTCAATCAACGAAAATTGATATAGAGAGAAGAAGGCGAATACAGAGCAAATCTTAAGCTAGTAAGTAGTAAGGTATGAATCTTTATTTTAAGTTTACGTTTTAGTCATGGTTTATCATGTTTTGAGGTAGTTGTAAGCACGAAAAGTTGCATAATCATGTCGTATATCGATTTCTGGAGAGACTTGAGTATGTCGTAGAATTCTTACGATAATCAAAGTGTTCTTACGAAAGGATTATTTGATCGAAGCTTTTAGAGATTTGAAAACAAGGTGTTTTATATGATTTTTGAAAGTTATGAAGGTGTTTGAAGTTATATAAAATTCTTTAGGTTCTTGAGAACGATGACATTTTGATCTAACTGTTTAAGGTCTTTAAGTGTTATAAGTGTTTTTAGGGTTTTCCTTTGAGTATGTTTCGAGAAATTTAAGCATATAAATAGTTAGAAATTCAATTTAGTTGAAGATGGAGTATCTCGAAATTGATGTATGGAATAGTTTGAAACCTAAGCATATAAGTATTTCGAAATTCAGTTTAGGTGAATGGGTATCGAAACCTAGGAATATAATTCGAAACTATACTATGTTATTTTTCAATGTATTAAATTGTAATAAGGTGATTGTCGAAATGAACAGGAGAAATTTCGAAAGAAATTTTTAATGGAATTTCGAAAGATTTCCAGGAAGGAATTTCGATGGAATTTTTGAAATAAAATTTCGAATGAAATTGTGAAAGAGGTGATTTTACGAAAGAGATTTCCGAAAAGAATTTCGAAGGGAATTTGCGAAAGAAACTTCGAAGTCAAATATCGAAATGAATTGCTAAAGCAATTTCTAAACGACTTTCAAAAGCAATTTCGGCGCACGAAATTTCGAAAGCAAATTTCAAAAGAGAACCTCGAACGGAATTTTAAGATACTTAGCTGATCTCGAACGTGTATATTTGAAACATGAACTTTCCAACATTTAGAAAATTTGAAAGTATATCCAATCGACTAATTAGCGAAGTCTTGATACTAAGTGAAATATTGATGATTAAAAGTAAGAAAGGCAGGGATTATAAATAGGGATTTGATCATACATGCATATCACAGCATACACAGCATCATTTTAAGGACCTTATACTTATCGGACATAATATGTTCATAGGTCAAGTTTCGATACGGGGCATGGATAAAGTTGAGTAACCAACGGGGCTATAAGTCATAATGTGAGTATGATATGCAACATGTGTTTCGTTTTTATGTGTTTTATGTGTTTATATGAACTTATTGGTTTATAATTCTACGATATACGTTCTATATGAATTGATTGAGTTTATATGCCGTAACATGCTCCTATGTGACAAAGGTGGTTTGATAGATGTACGAAATATGTGAAATAAGGATGTGAGTATAGCATTGTATACATGTAAACATGAAAGGAGTAACGGTTATTGAATGATTGATGACTTTATGATTCGCGCGTTCTATACGGAATCGACTGTTGTATGGTTATAACATGATTTTTGTTTATGCGATATGTGTGACTTGAATGGTATGGCTACAATATATCTCTACGTGATTTATGTGACCCAGTGGATCTATGATATACGTTTCTTACAAGGTTGCATGTAAATTATTGCATTCATACAAGGAGAAACCGTTATGACTGCTACGGCTTCGGACTACATTCTACAGTTATATCCCTACAAATCAGGGGATATTATGGTTACGTCCCTACAAATAGGGGGACATACAGAGTTCTGTACAGGCACATAAAAATATTTACAGTTACAGAGTCCCATGCATGGGCCCCTACGGGGTTGATAGTACGGGTCTAGCCGGTTCATAACGGGAGTATCAAGTGTACACGAGCATATAGTATTGCATAAGATCTATGGACATGATTGAAAGGAACAATTGTGTTACTTATATACGATATATGGATCTTACGGTTATGTGAAGATCTATGGATATGATTGAAAGGAACAGTTATGTTACTTATATACGATCTATGGATCCTACGGTATTGTGAATGGAAATGTTTTATGAGCAACGATTACGTGATTTTGTGATTGGAATGACAGTGAAAATGAGAAGTTTATATGATTTGATGTAAAGGAAAGTATGTGATTGGAATGTTATGATATTATGAAATTGTTTATGTGAACTTGAATGAAAAGAATTTGCTTATTTGTTACAATAGTTACGAAGGAATATGCGATTAAGATTGTCTATGTGAATATTAATGGAAAAGAATTGTTTATTTGTTAGCGTTTTTATTTGGTGTGATTGATCTACTGGATTTGATTGTGAGTAATGATTAAATGATTTCATGGGTGATGGTCATACGATGGAATAATTTATTTGAATTAATATACGTGGATGTTCATGGAAAGGAAATGAATTTTCGTTATGGTTTTATCTTATTTAATTTACTGACTCTATAAACGACGCTTACATGATGGGATTGATATAAATTGATTATTTGTTACGATGATTATAAATGATTATAATGAAAACATTACGTGAATATTGTTAGGAAGAAATTGGTTATTTGTTATGATAATTATTATGATGATTATTTGATGAAATTGTTTACGTGAATATTGGTGATGATTACTTATTTAGTGTTATTATGCGAAACTAGATTGAATTTAATACTATTAGTTACAGTTTTTATATATTATTGTGATATCATGGAATAACATGTTGCGATCATACTCAGTGAAGTTAGTTCCACAGTTTTGTAGATAAATAACAGGCATCGTAGAAGGCATTTTCTCATAGCACATGGATTCAAGGTCGGCCGGCTACGCTCTCATCCTACTCCCCGGAGTTCATCATATGCATATAGTTTAAGGGACATTAGCAATTTTTTTTATACGATGCGAAAATTAATTACGTGTGATAGTATGTATATTATGTGTGAAAATGAATAGACTAGATGTGCGCCCTCGTTTAGGTTTAAGGAAAGGAATAGAAAAGCGAAAAATTTAATGTGAAAATTGTTTTAGCTGCGCAATACGGTAATAGGAAAACGGGGCGTTACATGTGTGGTATCAGAGCCTAGGTTTTAGGTTCCGTAGGCAACTGCCTGGTATGTGTATTTTATGGGTTGCCTTAGATTCTTATTGCATATCTAGGCCAAAGGGCAATAGATGAACTTATGCATATAGAACATGATGAACTTATGAAAGGGGGGAGGAAGACCGGCCGTATCTGAATCACATCCATTTCATACGCCTAGAGTTATATGAGAGTGAAAACACCTGACAATTCCCCGTAAAGGATAGTAAGGGAAGCTGGGAAAGATGGGTACTATGAACATTATGGTATAATATATTTTGCAGAAGCGGATATATAGTTCAAAAGAATAGAAAGAATATTTAACATGGTGCAATGTGTTTTAGAAGAAAGATTTAACTAGGTAGTCTCGTTTTTACAGGGACAGGCACACGAATGATGAGAAATAGTTTCGGATGTATTGTATAACCAGAGATTAATTTGTGAGAATTTATTAAGGGAATGTAATGATACTTCCATACTGGAGGTTTATAAAGAAAAAATAAAAAATAAAAAAAAAATTAGAACAGAAATAAGGAAATAGGTCGATAGGTGAATAAGAATAATATAAAACTAATTATATTATTATATTTTTGATAGAGTTGCCATTGGATAAAATAATGCTGGAGAATTGGGGTAAGACTTAGTTACATGATTTGAAAACGTATCATGCCAATAGATATGAATTTGTACGGAAAATTAAGGAATAGCTGTTTATGTGGAAAAAAAAATTGGGAAATAGAATCGTGGAGTTTTTAAAGTAGTACAAGTAGGCAAATGAAGAATCGTTCAGTGGGAATATGGAAAAGACGTATACTTAGCTCAAGTTATTAGATGTACAAAGCGATTCCGCAAGGAGTAATAAATTTTTATTCTTCATATTAGGATTTATTTACTTAGCCGGGAAAAATTGCAACTGAACTGTCAATAGATTTCTTCTTTCCGATAATCGTAGAATCAAAAAGTGTCATAAGAGGAAAATGAAGAAAGTATAGGGTTCAAACGTCTGTCGTATAAAATTATATATAGATTATTATATCCCATAGTTCATCACACGAAAGTACATGTAACCCAGCTCATAGTAACGAAAGTGAAAAGAGTAGTGAACTCAATTAAACATCCATATGTTAAGAAATAAGCTTCTTAATATATGGAGCAAGTGCATCTCGTGACAACCCAATATATGAAAATTGCTATTGCGATTCCGAGTAGAACCCCGTAAATCGCTAGATCGAGCTTAAGCTTGTCGAGATTATCCATCGATAAGTGAAAAAGGGGAAAACGGAAGTGTTCGAAGAAGGGATGCTGTTTATATAGAGAGTGCTATGGTATCCCTTCAGCCTTAATGAATGATTCCTATTTATAGGTGTTTTGTTGAGAAAAACGACACCTAGTGATCAGCAAAGCTCATCTCCCTCATTAATGAGGCAGATATTCTTGGCGTATGAATTCGACGCCGCGTGAGGTGGAGAAAACAAATTTGTTCTCCTCACCGAGAAATCATAGGGGCTAATGAAATCATTATGTAGAGATTACGTAAATCATGATAATATTAGCTAGTACCAATATAGCGAATGACTTGTATGTTTGACTGCCAAAGTTGAATTAGTCATAGTAATACATCATAGCCGAAATGTAATGTCGTTAGTGAGAAAAAAAAAATGAATATCGAAATAGAAGTAAATAATTGGTGATATTTGTATTTCGTTCGTGATTCGTTCTAATATAATGGATCGAATTAAATGAACCAGCTCAAGGATGATAATCTAGTAAAATAATGAAGTGGTAAAAGTACGATAGAAAAGTTACTTGTGGAAGGATGGAATATATGAAACGCAGTATCCGTGGTTATTGAGGATACGGTACGAAATTTCGGGGACGAAATTTTTAAACGGGGGAGAATTGTCAGGATCCAAAAACCTCATGTCATAACATTTGTACGAGTTCATGCATTTATACGAATTTATGCATTTGCATATTTAATTTTCTGATCGTTATATGGAAGGAATATTTGATTAAGGTATTGTAGTCTTAGATTTTAGAAAAATAGAAACATTTGAAAGTTAGGTTATTGAAAGTAGAGAATTTGGAATGGGGAAATGGTTTGAGTAAGTAAGATTTCGAAATTTAAGAATATTGGGAAATTGAAATTTAGGGTTTTCAATTTGAGTGCTTCGAAAAAAAAAATTAAATTATCATGAAAGAATGGCAAGTGCGAGCAATTAATTTTGATTGATAGTAGATTTCGAAAGTTTATTGGAAGGAATTTCGAAACTCAAGTTTAGTTTTGTGATTCTTAAGTGAAGAAGAAAAATAAAAAAATGTAGTGCAAGATAATTACTAAGGACAAGGGTTAGTGAAAGTGTCAACTTTATTTATTTATCCTTATACGTTTAGGAATGGTATAAAAAAAAATAGAGAGTGGTTCATTGTTAATCATTTTGAAAACTTTAAGACAATTCAAGATTGATAGTAGGTAAAGGTCTTTGTCATAGTTAGTTTTGTTGGCCTTAGCATCCAAGACCAAGAAAAATACTGTTTTTATTTATGAGGTGATCGAACAGTGGTGATATGAGAGGGAGGCTTGCGGCAGTTTTTTTTTTCAGCTCTCTACTCCTTTTTTCATTTCAGCAAATAAGTTTTAATACAAACCCTTAACATAAATGTGGGCCTAAGACAAAACAAACCAAAAACCTAAAAGCCCATTCTAACATTTCCCATAAATAAAACATTAATTTCAACACTCCCCCTTAATGTTTTAAACCTTCATACCTAAAAATTCTCTAAGATAAATAATCTTATCACCGGGAAGAACTTTGGTGAAGATGTCCGCCAATTGGTCACCGGTCTTCACATACTTGATTTGAATTTCTTCATCTTCGACCGCCTCTCGAATATAGTGATGCTTGAGATTAATGTGCTTCGTTCGACTATGGAACACCGAGTTCTTCGACATTGCAATCGCCGACTTGTTGTCACAAAAGATAACCGTTGGCATGTCTTGCTTCTCCCCAATGTCCTCTAGAATCTTTCTCAACCAAACAACTTGCTTTGTAGCTTCACTTGCCGATACATATTCGGCCTCCGCCGAAGAGTGTGCAACTCTCTCTTGCTTCTTCGACGCCCAACTAAATACTCCGGATCCAAGCGTAAATGCATATCCGGATGTACTCTTCATATCATCCATACTACCGGCCCAATCACTATCACAATAACCAAATAACTCGACGGCCTCTTCATCACTTCTTTCATACATAAGACCAAGCTCTTTGGTCCCTTGAATATATCTCAACAATCTTTTCCCAACTCCAAAATGAGTTTTGCTCGGTCGATGCATAAACCGAGACAATAACCCCGAAGCATACATGATATCCGGCCTAGTAGTCGTAAGATATAACAAACTCCCAACTAGACTCCTATATAAAGCCGCATCGGCATCACCACTACCATCCTCTTTCACCAACTTCTCATTCACCAACAAAGGGGTCATAACCGGATTACAATCTTCCATGTTAAACTTCGATAAAATATCTTGGGCATACTTCTTTTGAGAAATAAATACACCATCATCCCTTTGATCAATCTCAATCCCCAAAAAATAATGCAACAAGCCCAAATCATTCATCTCATATCTTCTCAACATATCACTCTTGAATTCACCCAACATCTTCTCATCATTTCCCGTAAATATCAAATCATCAACGTGAAGTGAAACAAGAAGTATAGAGTTGGTACCTTGCTTCACATAGAGTGTCGGCTCACTTGGACTCCTCTTGAATCCTTTCTCCGAGAAGTATGCATCGATATTGCCATACCAAGCACGTGGTGCTTGTTTCAACCCATACAAGGCTTTCTTCAATTTGTATACTTTCTTTTCTTCACCCTCCAACTCAAATCCTTGTGGTTGCTCTACGTACACTTCTTCTTTCAACACCCCATTCAAGAAAGCCGACTTCACATCAAGTTGATAAAGTTTCCAACCTTTGCGTGCCGCTAATGCAATCAACAATCTAATAGTCTCATGTCTCGCAACCGGGGCAAACGTTTCATGATAGTCGATACCGGGTTGTTGCGTGTACCCTTTCGCCACCAACCTTGCCTTGTATTTTTGCACCGAACCATCCGGGTTAGTCTTTGTCTTGTATAACCACTTCAACCCAACAACATCCTTCTCCTTTGGCTCTTGATCTAATGTGGGTCGCCGGTACACTATGTCCGCTTCATACGTTGATCATGATCTCTGGGTCCGCCAGCTTCCTACTTCGTTCCAGACCCTGGTTCGAAACATACATGTGAGCACTAGCTCCCGAGTCTAAGATCCACGAAGCGGAATATACTATCACAGAACA
Organism: Craterostigma plantagineum; assembly: GCA_027422505.1. NCBI lineage: Eukaryota > Viridiplantae > Streptophyta > Magnoliopsida > Lamiales > Linderniaceae > Craterostigma > Craterostigma plantagineum. The sequence goes on from JAPQWV010000179.1 coordinate 262,772, forward strand.
ATTTGTTTCTAAAACGTAAAGTTCATGAGGCGGATAACTTTGGACAATCACGCTTCCAATGGCCAAGCTCATTGCAGTGAAGGCACTTGTCCGTCTCCTTGGCGCCCTTGAACACGTTCTTCTTGGCCTTGCCTTTCGAAATTCATCCTTTGGGCTTAGTGGGCTAGTCCGCCTTTTTCTTTGTACTCAACCCTCAAGTCCTAGCATTCGCGGCAAGAACAACTTCCTTTCATTTCACCTTCTTCATCTGAGTCTTCGCCGCCGACAACTGGTTCATCAGTCCAGTCAATGTCATCTCGGCATTTTTCAGATTAAAGATCACAATGAACGAATTAAAGGAAGGTGGGAAGGACTGCAGTATGTGATCGTTCTGGAGCTCGTTATCCATGATAAAGTCTAGTGCCTCGAGTCATTCAATCCAATCGTTCATCTTGAGCACATGCGCTCCGACGCCACTACCCTCAGGCATATTGCAATGAAAGAGTTGCTCTGTTAGGGAATAGCGACCAATCCTGGAATATTCGCCAAAAAACTCCTTCAAATGAAGCAAAATGTCACCGACATTCATTTCCGAGTGAGTGTGCTGCAACTCATTGCTCGTGGAAAGAAGTATATATCCCTTGACCTTTGGCTCGTCTATCTGCCACTTGGCATACGCAGCCCAGTCTTCGTCACTCGCATCAGCCCTTGGGACTTGCGGTACGGGGGAATCGAGGACATAAGTTAACGACTGCATCCCTAGGACTATTTGGTCCCACCAAACAGTTTCTCTCAAGCAGCATAGTAATAATTTTCGTCATCGCAGTAAATAGAAAGAAATGTAAAGCTGCAGGAAATAAAGATCTAATTAGGTTTATCTTACCATTCATTAAGCGCAAAATTTCAACTTAAAATAAATAATATTCCAAATATACTATTTCCATACATTTAATTTTTCGATATTATTTCCCAAGGTATAATTCGAAAATCAGCTTAGTGTTAAATTCCAATTTTACCCTCAAGCCTTTTAAGCACTTGGCCAAGCCCAAGTCTTAATGTTAGTTTCTTACGAAGTCCTACTTCGGTCAATTAAATGGCCTGAGGCCCACTAAGGCGTGGCCCAACGGCCCGTTAAGGCCCAAAACACTTTCTCTCCTTATCAGTACACATTGATGATCCTTTATAAGTCCGACTCTCTAGTTTCGACTCAATCGGCAAGGGAGGAATCCAAGAGTCCAGTAGTTATCTAGCTAATCCCGCAGTACCGGATCCTAACCCGATTCGAGTGCGAATTTCGACCCAGTCTTTATTCCAGAACCTCATTATAGATTATAGTACTACGGAAAAAACCCTTCAGCTGTATCCCAATCGAGTTAGAGCCAAGGTTTATGTCAAACTCACTGTACTCGATTCTATGATTAAACGGAGACGAGGCAAATTACCAAACTACCCTCCATGTCTAACATGAGTTAGTTCAATACCTTGGTCAAGGATTTCATAATTTCCCGTCGCCGTTTTCATAGGACACTTATCTCGATTAACTGCAAGACTGTGAATCCGTACTCGACGGTCTAAGCCCAACAATCACAAATCGTCATTAAGATTGCATCTGGCCCGCTGACCCAAGCTACAGCAAGTGCAATGCCCACTGCTATGAAAGTGCATGCACATAACGGGGTGAACTCTTCAAGTCGAGCATTTAGCGTAGCCTCTGTACGGACTGGAAAAATAACGGGGCGGAGTAACGAAGACGTTCCTCCGTCACAACATCATATGATAGTGGTGCTGATGTGACGTCTGTTTGCACGGGGCTTGAGAAACCGGGGCCACCTAGCGCACGTGTTGACATCAATGCTGAGACTTGCTCAGATCGATGGCCCAATGCAGCAGCTGTAGTTGTGTTGACTGCTGTGGGGCTTCCGCTCTATCCCTAACTAGCAGCTAGCACACTGACATTGAAGAGCGTTCGGGACAGATCACCAAGATCTGTTGGTGCGATAAAAGGTGTTTGTATCCCAGAAAATGGAAAAAATATGGGTGGTGAGGACACTAGACTCTTTGTGATCAAAGAAGGTGAAGCCTGAGGCTGAAGACCGCGTAATTCAACATCGTCCGGCTCTGAGCGAGGCGGTGATGGCTGATGTGGTTCCTCGTGTATATGTGAAACAATCATCCGTTGGGAGATGATTGAGTGGCTAGGTGGGGATATGTGCGCGATTGGAGATGTCGCAACTTCTACTCGGGGGAAAACAATGTCGTCCCCTGTACCTCTGGGCTCGGTCCGGGTTATATGTGGAGTTATGGGCGGAAGATGACGGTGTAGCTACCCTCTCTTTTAATGTAAAAATGTTAGCGGATTCTCGCAACGAAAACCGTGGAAGACCCAATTAATAAAAATTTTCCTCAAGAAATATAATATACTACAGCGGAATAAAAATATCTTACATGAGCACACGGTTCACACACGTCATATTTTCCATTCACACTCAATTCGAGTTTATTGACACACAAAACACACTAAAACCGCTACACAGGTCACATCCATGTACCGTCTTGCCCTCAAAAGACCATGGAGCACCGCCACAAGCCTCGTTAGTTTTGACATGTTCCACATCATGCTCGTCAATACCTACAACACGTAAACTGAGCTCCTTGCCCAGTAGATGAAATAATGGATGATGTAATCGTGCACTCAATCCTAAACCCGATATCTCACATGTAATGCAGGCTCTTTCTTTTCTCACGCTAATGTCCTATTTCACAAATTAGGGCCCTAGGTTAGACTCGACACCTCGCAAGCCAATCACAATAACGGTAGCCTACTCTGGAAGTTCACGCCAAGTCGCTTTTCCGTATAATATATAAAACGGTCGCACCTCGGGAAGTTCACACTCGGGTAGACAAAGCGTTCGCATCTGTCTAGTTGACAGAACGCGCACACCTGTCAACCGTTAGGTGTCATATTGAGTACTAACCTCGACTCTTCAACGAGTCACCAATCACAAAACCATCATCTACCCCACTAATCAAAGTGTTACCGTCTCCAGCATGTGGAGTTTGTTTGAGTCCGTAGAGAGATTTATCCAATCGAGAGACGTGATCGGGATGTTCTAGGTCAACGAAGCCTTCTGGCTAAGCGATATAGACTTTCTGCTTTAACACGCCATTGAGAAAGGTGGTCTTAACGTCCATTTGGTAGACTTTGAAATCTTTGTGGGCCGCATTAAGCCATGAAAAGACGGATGGCTTCGATTCGGGCAACAGAAGCATACGTCTAGTCGTTGTCAATGCCTTGTTGTTGATTGTAGCCCTTCGCAACCAATCTTAATTCCTGACCACTTCTCCATCTTAATTCTTTTTGTTCTTGAATACCCGTTTTGTCCCAATGATGGTTTTCCCATACGGAGGGGGTACTAATGTCCACACTCAAAGGCGTTTGAATTGGTTGATCTCGTCTTGCATTGCAATTACCCAATCCGTGTCCTTAAGTGCATCTGCTACTTTAGTTGGCTCGTTTTGGCTTAAGAAGCAACTGAATAGTCCTTTCTGATGTCTTCTCCTTACTCCACTCGAAGGATCACAACATATTGATCAACTGGATGTGCTCGAGTCCACTTGCGCTCATAAGGCAAAGCCGAGCTAGAAGTGTCACGCCCCGACCCGTGTCGAGGCCACGACAGTCGCCCGTTCTCAAGGAACGCAAGGCTAGATCAACTGACGCATCGCAAACTAAATCACACGAAAGAAATTGCAAGAAAATTCAACGAATAGAGATCCAACGGAAACATATATATATATATGTATATATGTGAAAGAAAGTTTATAATATGCCAAAATAATAGCTCAGACATCGATCGATGAAGGAATATATGAACAAAGAAAATTTTCTTCTAAAATATATCCCTGCCAATGGATCCTCCAAAGCAAAACAACGACAAATACCGAACTGGAAGAAACAACAGCAGGATGACGATCGACGAAGAGACAACCTCCGGTCAAAAGCGATATCATCCTAAAAAATATATGTAAACATGGGGTAAGAAAACCACAGCTCAATGAGATGATAATAAAGACACGCCTTCGCCTCACAGAAGGTGTATCCTCAACGATGAACTCCATCACAACAACCAAACATTGCAACCACTTCCAAACTAAATATTGATTTCACATAATGTAGAAAGCGACCATCCACATTAAACATATAACAGTACATAGCCCTATGACATGCCAAAAACATCACAAAAATCACGCAAAACATATACGACGCGTGGGTGGCCATATCCTCCCTCGAACTGAACTCCCCGTTGAGAGTCAGACGAGGCTGTAACCGTACTCTAAAACGCGTACCGTGAACTATCGTATCAACTGCACGTGACATGCATGTCCCACACCGGTGACGTTGATCGAGTCCCGCAAAGGACTTTGATATCTCCCCAACGATCACCCTTCGATAAGTCGAATACGTGGCAAATGGACATGTGAACTCGTTGTGCCTCACTCACTCGGGTTTGCCAAACCACGGGCTACATACTCGATTTGTCACTCTCCACTCACTCGAACGTGGCCATTCGGGCTACTAATAACCTCGGTACCGAGTAAATGCAACATCAAAGCCAAACCAATAACACAATCATAATTCCAAGTGCAACTCAATAGCACAAGATAATCACAAGTCAAAACGTGACTAATTCCCTATGGAATAATCAAAGCGAATTCACGAACCAATTCATATACCATATCTCGTCAATTTTTATAAATACGAATATCCATACCGACTAGGCTCTATATCACAAGAACACCACAAGCCACCCAAATTAATCTAGCGAAACATTAATCATCATTTAGTCAGCAAGGCTCACTGTCACATAATTTAATAAAAGTACAAGATAAAACGACCCATCGTGAGGTCCCAAAATTCGAGGCTACTGTCGTATGTGTATTCGCTGCTCCTTCGCCTAAATCAAGATTTAACAATGGAATTTCACCATTAGACCAACAACTGATATACGTCTTAAAACTGTATGAAAATGATCCTTCCATAACATAACTGCCATATGGATTAAAACACTATCATAATTCTGTTTTAAAGATGGTATAAGATCATTCGAAACAACACGAACGAAACTGTTTCGAAAATTCCTGCAAAATTTTCAGATTTGCAGTCAATCTTCACAGATTCGTAGAAAATCGTACAAATATCAGATTGAGGTGTTTTTTGCAGTTGTGGAAAGCTAAACCAGCTTTCAACAGAACAAAACCTCGCAAGAGTCCGAACACTTCGCTATATAAAAATTGTTAAACACCGCATCTGCGTCTGAACTCGATTTTGGAAACCTATGCGCTTAGAACAAGAGAGTATTGATCTCTAGGACAAGGATTACCTTACTATGGAGAAGATACAACAAGAAAGTGCAGATTTTATGAGCTTGAAACAGGTTCTTCCCACGTTGCCTTTTTAGGTTTTTTCTTTCTTTGATTTTCACTTCCTTAGCTTATATAAGTGATAAAGATGAAAACTAAAAGGTAAAATCTATGGGCTATCGGCTGAGAAAATAGGCCAAAATGTGGGCTGAAATTTATCTGTTATTTATTTTTTGGGGGGAATAGGTGTTATAGGATATCTCCCCCTTTAAAAAGTTCCATCCCGGAAACTTAAACATACCATATCAATCAGATGTGGGTATTGGCGACGAATGATTTCTTCTGGTTCCAAAGTTTCTTCCTCTACTTTGTCGCTTCGCCAAAGAACTTTCACCATGGGAATGGACTTGTTTCAGAGCTTCTTCTCTTGTCGATCCAAGATTTGAATCGGTTGAACTTCGTAGGATAAGTTCTTTTTTAACTCGAGTGGAGGAGACTCAAGTATATGTGAAGGATCGGTTTCGTATCTTCGAAGCACAGATACGTGGAAGACATTGTGAATTTGTGACAGCACTAATGGCAGATCTAATCTATACGCGACATGGTCAATCCTTTCCATGATAGCAAATGGACCTATATATCTTGAGCTTAACTTCCCGCGATGCCGAAAACGTACCACGCCCTTTCGCGGAGAAATCTTTAGGAACACTCTATCTCATTCTTTGAACTCCAGTTCACGTCTTCTGTTATCAGCATAGCTTTTCTGTCGGTCCTGAGCTGCTTTGAGTTTATCACGTATGAGTTTAACTTTTCGGTTGCATCTTCTATGAGCTCCACTTGTTCAATCTTTCTATCACCAACTTCATCCCAAAAGAGTGGCGTTCGACATTTTCGGCCATAGAGAGCTTCGTACGGCGTTATACCTATGCTGGAATGAAAGCTATTGTTATATGCGAACTCCATCAATGCCACATATTTGTTCCAGCTGCCGCTTAGATTCAAAACAACAGCATGTAACATGTCTTCTAATGTTTGAATTGTCCTCTCTGATTGCCTATCGGTCTGGGGATGATAAGCTGGGCTAAATAACAATTTCGTACCTAATGCCTTTTGAAGGCTGGGCCAAAAACATGTATTAAACCGCGGGTCTCGATCTGATACAATAGACACTGGTATGCCATGCAGCCTCACGACTTCATCCACATACAACTTGGCTAGTTTTTCCAAGCTATCTTTGTTACGCACAGGGAGAAAATGGGCTGATTTGGTTGAACGATCCACAATGACCCATATAGAGTGATGACCTTTTTGAGTTCGAGGCAAACCAGATACAAAATTCATTGTGATGTTTTCCCATTTCCACTCGGGAATCGGAAGTGGCTGAAGTGTGCCTGCTGGTTTCTGATGCTCAGCTTTAATTTGTTGGCATGATAGACATTTCGATACGAATCCAGCTTTGTCCCGCTTCATACCTGGCCACCAATAGTATTCTCGAAGAATTATATACATTTCTGTGCTACCTAGATGAATAGCATAGGCTGAAGAATGAGCTTCTTCGAGGAAAGCTCGGCGAAGATCTTCATCCGATGGTACGCATACGCGATCTCGAAAGAGAAGTAGTCAATCGTCTCGAGTTTTGAAGTCGCTTGTCTTTCCTTGTTTTTGCTTTGCAAATTGCTGTAAGCAAGTATCATGCGACTGCTTTTCTCGAATTTGATCGAATAGAGTAGGCCTAACCTCAAATTTAGCAAATAGAGAAGCTTCACTTGACTTGCCACCATGAAGAGATATACGAATGCCTTTAAACTGGTCTAAGAGATAATCCGATTGGATCAAAGAAAGTGAGGTAGAAGATTTTCTGGTGAGTGCATCGGCTACGACATTCGCTTTTCCCGGATAATAGTCAATGATTAAGTCGTAGTCACTAATTAACTCCATCCATCGTCTTTGTCGAAGATTGAGCTCCTTTTGGGTGGTGATATACTTCAATCTTTTGTGATTCGTGAATATTCGGCATGTTGCACCGTATAGATAGTGCCTCCATATTTTTAACGTGAAGACAATAGCAGCTAACTCAAGACAATTGGTATCAGAGCAGATTCGTTCTGCTTTGAATAAAAAATTGTTAGAATTTGGATTGAAATTCGAGTTCGGGTACTGTTCCGTCGAAGAACAGTTTGGCTCGAATTATAATTTCGATCCAAATAGCTCAAATTCTGTGCTTAATTGGTGTGAATTTGATGTTTCTGTGCTTGATTTACTGATAAACATTGATTGTGATTAGTTTCGTAGCTTTTTGAACTTCAATGTAGCATAATCGATTAGATTTAAGTGTGCATTTCTCACGCTAAAATTGATTAGAACACATTCTGATTTTGAACAAATTCGACATGTTTTGCTTTCTAATGTGTTTAATTGGGTGTTCGTGCGTATTCCTTATCTGATTACGAGCAAATACCTGTAATTTCAGAGTCTAATTCATCTATTTTGTTTGAATCAGTGTTAATTGTATTCTGTGATTTTTTTGCGATTATCTCAATTTTTCTCGCTAGCTCCTTCGATCAGATTAATTTCTGGATCGAAAACTCGGCGCGAAAATTTTTTCTTGATCAAAATACAAAGTCAGACTTAAAGTCGTCTTTATCAAGAACGACTTTAGTATACAAATTCCTCGAGCATTACTAAATGAAAAACATTTTCGACGAAGACCAATTTTGACCTTTGCGCGCGTAAAACGTTTCTTCAAGAAACTTTTTATGTCAGACTTTCTGAGTTTGACTAAGCGAAAATCATTGCGCCCGATAAACTTTTTCAGTCAACGAATTTATTTTGACTTAGCAAGAAACTTACTAAATGTACTGTTTCTTTACGATCGAAATAAATTCACGATTAAGAGATTTTCTCGACCGAAAGATTTTGAACATATTTTTCGCTCGTAAAATTTTTCGCTGACAAAAACTTATCGCGCGCGAACAGCAATCAATACATTTTATTTCGACACAAATATTTTCGATCAAACTTTAAAGATTGAATCGAAAATAATTCTCGACTGCTTTAGAACCAAACGCTACTGACTAATTTGCTACTTGTGAAGCATAACATCAGTCCAAATCATCAAAACAACCAACGAAGATCCTTCATCAACTCATCAAACAAAAATGGATGCCTACTCACTTGGCAATGACAACACCCCCCGATACTAAAGAGAGGCGAATACACAGTGTGGAGAAGCCAATTTCTAAATTTTATCGAGCTAAAAGATCAAGTAGATGACCTTCTCAGTTCACTTGAGCAAGGCCCATCTCACTTCTGGGTAAATGTGCCTGGTGACAACACTGCTAATCCTCCGATCCCAGCCTCTAGACGACTTAAAGAGCCTAGAGTACACTGCACAGGAAAGAGTGAGAACAAAGGCTGATCTTATAGCCAAGAACACCTTAATGCAGGGCATCCCAAACGACATCTATCGACAGATAGACAGCATCCCAATAACTAAGGGAATGTGGAATGAGCTGCATAAGATGATGCAACGAATAGAAGTCGGCATCGAGGTCAAAAAGGCAAATATTCTCAAGGCCTATGACTCCTTTACTGCTAAACCCAAGGAGTGCATGATCTTTACCAGAGATATCTCACCCTCCTAATGAAATGAGGAAAATTGAAATCACAAAGACGAACATGGAAACTAACATCCGATTTCTTTCCTCTCTGTCCTCAGAATGCAAGAAGATATCCGCTCAAATCCGACAAAATAAAGACCTTGAGGAGCTGGATATCCATGCCATGTACGACAATCTCGCACAGCACGAGGAAGATATTAGCGAGATTCAGAAGGAGCTGAAGGGCAAACTTATCGACGAATCAGTTGCCCTAATCTCGGAGAAGAGTGGCTCAAAACTAAGAAAAGAAAAGACCATTAAACAACCTACCCCCTCACAGTCTGAAGATGAAGCAAATTCAGACGTGGAGCCTAACATGAAAGCGCTGGGAAAGCAATTGGCGTTAATAGGAAAGATGGTGAGCTAACGATACTTCAAAAAGAAGTCCTCATCCTCAGCCAATCGACTTCGGACCTCAAGCTCAAGGAACAAAGAACATACACCTGAGACTTCTGAAGTCAAAGCCTCCAAAGAACCGGCCAAGTGCTTTAACTGCGGGAAACCTAGTCATTACTCCAGAGAATGTACTCTCCCAAAGAAGAGACATGCTAACTACTACTCCAAGAAGCTTCAACTCACGAAGCAGAAGGAAGCTGGAGTAGCTTTAATGGCAGAACAAGACCACTGGCTCGAGGACACGTCTAGCTCAGAGGAGGAGAATTTAGCCCTAATGGCCCGCCTGGATGAGCATTCTGACGCCGAAACCTCAGAACAGACGGACGGAGACCAAGCATCCGAACCTTCTTAGGAGCTAGTTTCTCCTTCCACATTATTGACAATGTTATAATTGTATCAATCAGCATACACTGACATGAAACGTGAGCAGAAAAGCATAAAGGAAGTAGTGAAGAAACTAGCTAAGTCTCAGGAGAAAATTACTAGTCTCGAATCAGAATATATGAGCTCTAGTTCAAAAATTGAAGAACTTACTAAGAGCCTACATTCTAGAGAGACTACAAAACCTCAAATAGAGCAGCATGATTTAAAAATTAAATAATTAGAAGAGAGGCTAGAAAATAGCTATAATTGCTTAGTTAGAAATCTCAATGAGAAAGCTAACCTCAATTGTAGGTTAACAAAAGCGACTACTAAGATCCAGCCTAGAAGCCGAATTGGATAAATTTAACACTAAGGGTTGTGAACTTAGGAAAGATCTAGATGCCTGTGAAGCCGCCAAATTGACGGTAGAAAACAACTTTGCTCTATTAGGAGAAGAGCATAAGAAATTATACGCTAAAATTAAAAATTTAGATGATCTTATAGTAAAGAAGGGACAATCGGAGCAGACTATATTTTTTAATCAGCCCAAGGACTTAGAATTTTATGATTATATGTATGGTTTAGGTTTTGAGAAACCATGTCACTTGAACAAAGTTGACTGTAAACAACTTTACGATGCCAAATACATGGGTCTCGGACTAACCTCTCTTATGGCCTTCACTGGGGAAAAGGAAACTTATGAATTAGAAGAAGCCAAGAGAAAATCCAAAACCAAGGCTGAAATTCTCTTTTGCTATGACGAACTGAATCAAAGCAACGCACTGGGAATCTTCCCAAGGGTTGGAGCGTTGAACCAGTTCAAGTTCCTGAAGATCAATCTACTCATAAGGAAGCTAAATCTCATCATTCTAAAAATTCTCTCTATATACCCCCTATTATTAGGAAAATAGAAGGGTTAAGAGTTTCTTTAGAAAAAGAAAGAGAGAATTTCGAAGCTGAAAAGTAAAATTTACTAAAAGAGATCGAAAATATCAAACCTTCCTCCATCCCATAAGCTATTTCTCATGCATCTCCCTCAATCGAAAATATCATTCTGAAAAGCGTGAAGAAAGAAAAATCGCCTTCAAAAGATCTGAAAAATAAGAATAATACTTTGAAAATTCTAAATCTAATCATGTTTCACTTACGTCTATAGGGAGCGTAGGGCGATCATTAGAGTCGAAGGCGGGAGTGTCTAGTTTAAGAATAGAGAAGGAGTCCGTAGATTTGAATGCATTTAAGAACAAACCTCCTTCTGTACAAATAAAAGACACTCGTAGAAATAAAATAGCTCTTTCATCTGTTCAAATGATTGCTTCTACATGTTCACTTCTGCCTACCACTTTTAGAAGCACAAATTTCGAAACAGGCTCTACTTCAGCAATAAGAACTAATCATTGTAAGACAAATGCCTCTAGGAAGACCCGTAGGAAACAAGATCCAGCCATAAAGAAAGCATATGGCGCTATTCATGCCTGTTCTCACCTAAGGTATCCCGTTAACACGAATCCCCAAAGCACGGGTTGGTTGGAATAATATTCTTTATTTAATAACATAAGTCCTTACATTCCTTTTAAGGTAACTACTCCATAATATTTGTAATAATTCATGTTTTAAATTTCACGGGTTTTTACAGATGGTCACAAATGCGATCTTGATGATGATTTGGGATTGTCGGGCTTAGACCGCCGAGTACGGACTCACAATCTTGCAAGTAATCGAGATAAGTGTCCTATGTCGCCGTCGACGGGAAATTACGAAATCCTTGACCAAGGTATTGAACTAACTCATGTTAGACATGGAGGGTAGTTTGGTAATTTGCCTCGTCTCCGTTTAATCATAGAATTGAGTACAGTGAGTTTGACATAAACCTTGGCTCTAACTCGATTGGGATACAGATGAAGGGTTCTATGTAGTACTATAATCTATAGTGAGGTTCTGGAATAAAGACTGGGTCGAAATTCGCACTCGAATCGGGTTACGGTCGTGTTTTGACTAGGTAACTACTGGACTCTTGCATTCCTCCCTTGCCGATTGAGTCGAACCTAGAGAGTCGGGCTTAAAAAGGATCATCAACGTGTAATGATAAGGAGAGAAAGTGTTTTGGGCCTTAACGGGCCATTGGGCCCCGCCTTAGTGGGCCTAGTGCCGTTTAATAAGCCGAAGTCGGACTTCATAAGAAACTAACTTTAAGACTTGGGCTTGGCCAAGTGCTTAAAAGGCTTGAGGGTAAAATTGGAATTTAACCCTAAGCTGATTTTCGAATTATACCTTGGAAAATAATTTCAAAATTAAATATAAACATGGAAATAATATATTTGGAATATTATTTTTTTTAAGTTGGTTTTCAAATAATAGCAAGTTTCCTTAAGTTTGGATTTGGAATTCAAAAGAGAGAAAAATATGGCAAAAGAATATATTCACTTAAGGAGTAAAATTCTAAAATCATATCTTTGAGATATTCTTGGGATTTTTGGTTCTAGCTTAGTATAAATAGGGCAACCCTCTTTCATAATTTTGAAGAAAATTTTCGTGCTCCATAGTGGGAGAATTTCGTCCATCATAAGGCACAAAACACACACCAAACGCACACACTTCTCCCTCACAACGGCTCGATTCCTTCTAGCCATCTCTAGACAAGTGATTCGTCATACACTGCGAGGTCGGCGTGACGATCTAGTGCCATCCACCACCATCGACGAAGTCTTGAAGAAAAGGACGAGGAGCTGCCACTCGCTTCAACTGGTAATTCTCTACGGGTTTGACCCGCCCTATTACGTGTCTATGTTTTGTTCTTGTAATGATTCCACTTAATAATGTATGACATATATACTATAGTTATGATTGGTATGTGACAAATAAGTAACGAAACTTTCTCGCTTAGTGTCAATTATATATTAGATATATCGTAATCATGATGTTCACGTTGATGGGGCATGGTGGTAACTAAAATTTTTTTTTGCTTTGCTGTTGTCCCTTCCTAACAAATCCCTTATTAATTTGTTTGCATAATACTCTAGTGCTTGTCTTTTCTTACATCACAAACATTATACTATTATTGCTTAGTTGTTAGACCTAATAATGATTTGGAGACAATGACCCATAGATATTCGTTGAGTCACATGCACAAAAGACATTTGCCTTTTTCCATCTTCCCCACCCATAATATTTATATTTCCATTGCTTTTCCTTAGGTGTACTCATTTAGTAATTAATTGCAAGGGAAAAGACACTAACGTGTTTTGCTCTATCCCTCCTTTTCGTTTGGACCTATATATTACTATTAGAGTTTTTGTTCTTTTATTTGAGCTTCAACAAATAACCTCTCTACATTCCCATTTTTAATTGGGTTGGTTGGAATAATATCCTTTATTTAATAACATAAGTCCTTACACTTTTAAGATAACTACTTCCTAATATTTGTAATAATTCCCGTTTTAAATTTTACGGGTTTTTCAGACGGTCACAAATGCGGTCTTGATGACGTTTTGTGATTGTCGGGCTTAGACCACCGAATACGGATTCACAATCTCGCAAGTAATCGAGATAAGTGTGCTATGAGGACGGCGACGGGAAATTACGAAATCCTTGGCCAAGGCATTGAACTAACTAATGTTAGACATGGAGGGTAGTTTGGTAATTTGCCTCGTCTCCGTTTTATCATAGAATTGAGTTCAGTGAGTTTGACATATACTACGGCTCTAACTCGATTGGGATACACCTGAAGGGTTTATATGTAGTACGATAATCTATAGTGAGGTTCTGGAACAAAGACTGGGTTGAAATTTGCACTCGAATCGGGTTACGGTCCTGTACTGCGGGATTGGCTAGGTAACTACCGGGCTCTTGGATTCCTCCCTTGCCGATTGACTCGAACTTAGACAGTCGGGCTTAAAAAGGATTATCAACGTGTACTGTTTTCAAGACTTCGTCGATGTTGGTGAATGGCACTAGATCGTCACGCCGACCTCGCAGTGTACCACGGAATCAGTTCTCTAAAGATGGCTAGAAGGAATCGAGGCGTTGTGTGGGAGAAGTGTGTGCGTTCGGTGTCTGTTTTTATGCCTTGTGATGGACGAAAATTCTCCCACTATGGAGCACGAAAATTTTCTTTAAAATTATGAAATAGGGCTGCCCTATTTATACTAAGCTAGAATTGAAAATGAATATCTCAAAGATATGATTTTAGAATTTTACTCCTTAAGTGGAGAGATTCATTTGTCATATTTTTCTCTCTTTTGAATTCCAAATCGAAAATTAAGTAAACTTGCTATTATTAGAAAACCAACTTAAATACCAAGTCAAACTAAATATCTTTAAATATGATATAAAATACGAAATTTAATCCTAGATTAATTTCGAAATTCCAACTTAAAATAAATAATATTCCAAATATATTATTTCCATGTTTATATTTAATTTTTGAAATTATTTCCCAAGGTATAACTCGAAATCAGCTTAGGGTTAAATTCTAATTTTACCCTCAAGCCTTTTAAGTACTTGGTCAAGCCCAAGTCTTAAAGTTAGTTTCTTACGAAGTCCGGGTTCGGTCCATTAAATGGCCAGAGGCCCACTAAGGCGCGGCCCAACGGGCCGTTAAGGCCCAAAACACTTTCTCTCCTTATCAAAGGACGAGGAGCTGCCACTCGCTTCAACTGATAATTTTCAACGGGTTTGACCCGCCCTATTACATGTCTATGTGTTACTATTCTGATACGAGCAATGAGGGTAACCGGAGAACCCAAAATTTTTTGTTCCACAGCGTACCCGGGGACGTGGCGTCTACGGGAGACACCGGGTAACCCAACACTAATTCAGTCAGAAATAAATCTAGGGGTCTTTACACTTAAGTACCTATTTGGATAAAAACTTGTAATTTAGTACACTGTCAGGATTTTTTTATATGTAGGTACCTAATAGAATAAAATTTTTGCACATAGGTACCCGATCCCCGCAGGTACACCATACAACACATTTGGGTACCCTATATCAACACATTTGAGTACCCTATATAACAGAAAATGGTATGACGTATGCTACATTTAGGTACGTCCTATGTAACATACAGGAATGCCGTAGGTACGACGTATGGTAAATTTAGATACCCTATATCAACGTGTTATGGTACACAATATACACACAGGAAGGTACGGCATGACTAAAGAAACTGGTGAAAATTAAATCGGGTACCTATCTATACAATTTTCTGACATGGGTACATATGTGTAAAAAATTTTTATGTGTTTATGTACCATAAATCTATTCATTCGAAATAACTTAAAGGATAAACTCCCAAAAATATACTTATACCGGAACTTGCAATACTAAAATTAATCGAATCTAATTGGTAATACACTACCAGCCTTCAATTATTCAACTTTTGTTCTAATACCTAAGCTATTCCCATCATCATTACATAAATACACCTCACACACCTACCACGATCTAAAATCCTATTCTAATACTTAAGGTCACGAAAACTCTACTTCACTTTGAACATGTAGAAAAATCCTATAGAGCACGAAACATTAAGTTCACCGAAACTTAAGTTAACACCTAGGATTGCCAAAATAATTTAATCACCACGAAAAGTCCAGATTGCCGAAACCTCTCAAGATTCGCATACACTTCCTATTCTAAATTATTTTCAAAGATCAAGTACGCCCTACGTATTCCAAGTAAACCGCAACTCACATATTGAAAATCACAGAACTCCAACACCTCAGAAATATTAAGCATGTTCAAACACGAAAACATATACATCACGTTTAACGCCGAAAAGTTCAAAATACCTAAAGTCCCACATCCACGAAAACTTCCGACACTTAAAATGAACCGAACCCTAATAACTAATACATTACTGTTAGATCCCTTATTATCAACTCTAAGATTCTAAGATTGCAATCTTCGGTTTTCGATTAGAATTATCTAGATTTAACCTCGTTATCGAATACCTCATTTGAACTTGGGAGAGAGAATTCGATTAGTGAGAGACAATGTTTTAAAACACGTGAAGCGCAATGCGACGCGTTTTGGCTCTTGAAGCGCGTAGCGTAAATAGCGCATCGCATTGCGTGGGTATTTCGAACAAGTAAATTACAATGCAGAAGAAAAATAATATAACATAAATTTGTTATATTATAGCTTGTATCTTCTCTACTAATATATTTAATTTACTCCATTGACTCCTCTATTTATTATAAATAAAAAAGTTAAATACAAAATGTTTATCAATAAAAACTAAAGATAAAAAAAGTAACTTTGAAAACCCATTAAATAAAGAACGAAATAAAGAAAATGATAGTTCCTCTCTCCACTTATTATTCCACATATATATATATATATATATATATATAAAGTATAATAGTGTATTACTATTTGAGAACATTACAAGCATGCCACGTTAGGTCCACCGGATATATCAAAGTCGGTAAACTTTGGCGTACCAAAAAATGACAAATAAATAGATAAATATAGAAAATTACGCTAAATCATCCTCGCGTTGTCGCATTTTTAAGAAATTATACGCATTTGCGCGTTACGAAGCGCGCGTCGGAATGCTTTTGAAAACACTAGTGAGAGGAAGTATTTTGTGTTCCTCTCTCTAAAAATCAAATTGCAATCCTTCCGTATCAAATTCTGAACTTTCTCTATTGATCTCAATGTTTACAATGTTATTTATATCAAACAAACTTGGTATAAAAATCAAAGTAGTCCTAAACTATGGATTAGTACAATAAAAGCCCCTAACTAAAGTACAACTAATAAAATCAAAGCACAACTAAAGTGTATTCTGCATTCTCCCCCTTTGTGCTTGATTGCCCTTCTGCACTATCTATCTTCGTCGGGCATAGAAAGACTTGCACAAGCCCAGCGCATGCTCGTAGTTCCTTAGGGTGTCCCTCAACTCCAATCGCTCTTCGTGTGCGGCAAAGAACTTGACTTGGCGCACCATGAACCTATCCACTAGTACTGTACCAGAAATTGGCGTTGACACTATGGGCATCCGTTGTGGAAAAACGGACGCCCCGCGAGACATTTTAATTTTTTTTATTTTTTGGTACTATGGGCGATTGTTGTTAGCTAACAACAGACGCCTATAGACTACGGGCACAGTTGACATCGGTTGTCGCGTAGTAAAGGGACGCTGAAAGTTTTCCCTTTTTTTTATTATTTTAACTTTTGGCGACTTTTGTAAGTAACAACGGTCGACGATGAGTTTTTCGTTTTTATTTTTTATTATATTTCAACCTTTGGCGAATGTTTCTCAGTACAACAGTCGCCAATGAGGTTTCCTTTTTTTTTTTAATTTTTGACTTTTGGCGACTGTTTCTACTTACAACAGTCACAAATGATTTTTCCATTTTTAATATTTTTTTATTCTTTTTGACCTTTGGCGATTGTTGCTACTTACAACGGACGTCGATGAGAAATTAAAAATGGTGGAATTTTCAAATTTCGAAAAAATTTTAGAAAATATTATAGTTAAACTTTTTGTTTCATTTTTATTTTTTAAACCATAATCGATTCAGTTCCTCGTTCTAATTTTTTCAAAGTTGTGCGCCCGCTTGTGCCACCTCACAAGCTTCAATCGCTCGATCCAAATCGGTCGCCGAAGTAAAGCACTTGGTGGGGAGCATGAACAGATCGTGCAGGTTGCCATAGGATCTCGACGAGCATTGCGGCGACGTGCGGCGTTGTGTAGGGGAACTTAGCGATTTTAGCTCGGCGTAGGAAGCTTTCACAGCGAAGACGGTGGCGAAAAGCATGGCGACGAAGGCTTCCATGAAAGCTCTTGCTTTTTGCATTTCTTTGACGTCTTCGAAGAGTTCTTTTTGGAATTGGTGAGGCTCGCAGCACCGAAGCTTTTCTTGAGGATCAACTGGCAAAGTCCATGGCGGCAGGTCGGGCGGGTTTTGTTGGCGGTTTACGTTTAAAACTTATCACTTTCTGAAACGTTTTTGCTAGTTTGCTGCCTTTCTTTTTGCTAGTTGAATCAATGGAAAGATTGGTAAAAAAATTGCAGATGAGAAAGAGAGATAGAACAAAGATGAAGACAGTAAACAAAGGAGAGAACTTGGAAAAGGTTGCAAAAGCATACTGTGTTTAGCTTTGGTGGTGTCGCTAGGGCTGTGTTGCGGTGCTTCGACGAGGCTCCGGCAAGGCATCCATTTGTCTTTCTTTTTTTATTAACTTTCGGCAACTGTTGTTAGCTTTCGGCGACCGTTGTTATTGAACAACGGACGCCCATGCACTCTTTATTTATTTATTTATTTTTTTTCAATTTTGGTGTCGGATAACAACGGACGTCGATAGCCCGACCTATTGGCGTCGGTGCTCCCGGCGTCCGCGACCAACAGTCGCCCATTACCAATAACAATAGTCGTCAAAGGTGGCAACTGTACTAGTGGTTCCTCGAGCCCTTCCTTCTTGATGAAGCCTTGAGTATCCTTGACTTCTCTGCGTACATCTGATAGAGATAGTAGACCTCTTCTGCTGGAAGATATGGTAGATCACTCTCAATAATTTCTTCTCGAGTTATGTATATCTACTCTATTTGGTAAACTGGAGTTGGAATGCCGCCTTTTGCGTAGTAGACTCCTATCAGCTTACATATCGGGGATAAGTTCTTGAAATGGCTCTTCAGCTGATTTTTAGGAATCCCTAGCCTCTGATTAGGTCAGAGTTGGCTTAGCATGAAAAGGTAGGACATCCTTTTCTATTGTTCCAACTGAGAGATGCCTTTGAGCTCGAACTCGTTCAACTTCTTAATCTTGTCAGGTGACCTCCAGATTCGCTGACGAACGTTTTCTAGGAAAGGTATCTATGTCCTTATGTTTTCCCACGACGTGTCGACTCGAATAGTCCCTGGAGTCAAGGGGACACAGGGAGCTGCTTGAGTTTTTGCCAATGCCACGGGCATTTCGACTCTTGCTTCATCTTCCGAAAGCAAGGGGCATGTGAAACTCGTCAGTGGTGTGCGGAGGCATCTGTAGGGTGGGTGGTTTGTATGGTTCAAGAGTTTAGGTGGTGCAGTGCGTGGTGGTGGTTTTGGTTTGTGTATTGGTAGTGGGTTGTGAGGTTTCAGCGGCTCCTGTACTCATCCATACCGCGCCCGAGCTTTGTCCTTGACTGCTCATAGAGGTCCTAAGTCTCTTCTCCCCTCATGAGGACCTTGATCGTCAAGGTCGTCATGTCAGCGTTTTGAGCGGAAGCTTTGACCTCGGTATGAGTCAGTAGGTGGGTCAGGACGATCGACCAGACATTTGAAGAGGTTTTCTTCCTCTGGCATCCAGTTGGGAAGCTCAAAGAGTCAAGCGACTAGAATGGAGTGGAGTTTGCTGATGGGTACTGTAGCTGAGTTGATGAGGTTGGGTGGTATGATGGGTGTGGTGGTCATTATGGGCTGAGTGGGTGTGAGGTGCAGTCGTCACGAAGGGGCCTCTGAGATGGGTGCTTTCCATCTGTCTTGCGGGACGTCTCGATGGCCGTGTGCACTCTCTCCATCAATTTGTCTTTGACTATTTTGAGAGCTTTGGAGAGAGCGGCCTGGATCGTTCTTCGGTCACGAGTCTCGAGGACACCTCCGTCGAAGATCACTAGGACAACTGATGTCGCCTGTTGTCAACTCTTGAGTGAACACCTTCTCAATGGGCTGGCTCTTCGTCACTTGAGGTTGTGATGGGTCGGGACGTCCACCCAATCCTCGATTTGAATCTAAAAGATTTGCATATATGGATGTTGTTGCAAGTTCCGATTGAACTTGCGTATCAGACACTGGTTGTTTTGGGTCGGTAAGGAGTAGAGTCTGGGTCTCGGCCTCAGATGATGCAATTAGTTCGTGCTACAGCTCAAGATTGAGCGAAGATATGTCCTCAGCACTTGGAGTGACAAGCACCGTCGTGTCTGATATAGATGTGACAGCTGTGTCGACGGGTTGATTGGATTAGAGTTGAAGTCGTGGAACCCATCTGACACTTGAACCTCCGCGTCTGAATCCGTGGCTTTGGACGAGGTAGCCGTGTGAGGAGGCTGTTCTCGTTCAACTTCCTCATGGGATTGTGCTGGCACCTGAGGCTCTCGAAGTGGGCTGCGCCCCGTTTCCGCCTCAAGCGGTGCTTCGTTGGTAGGAACCTTCTCAATTAGTTCCTGAAGTACTTCTCAATAATTGTGGCCTCTTCTTCGAGCTCTTGCACTTGAGCTTCGATTTCCAACTCATGGGCCACTTCATCTATCAGCGTGGCGTCTGGGTCAAGCATTGGAGCTTCTTGAGTTGGTTGCTCCAATGCTAGTTCCTGGGCTACGATGTCGATCAAGTCAGCCTCAGGACTTGATTGTTGTTGTGGGAAGGCTCACATTGACGTCCATCAGGGGCTCTCAAATCATCTTTTTCGACGGATGATTGTCCTGACGGTATAACCGATACACGTCTTCCGTGGGTCGGCGAGACAAAGTAGCTCAAATGGAATCGGCATTGATGGCTGATCCAAATCTGTGAGCCTGGGGTTGTGGAAGAGTTTGAGCTTGGGCGGCTGGTAGTTCGCTCCTGGAGGCAGTCGAGGAATAGTCTCGTGAAGTTCCATGAGTTGTGCAATGATCACAGAGAACCACCTGGCGCATGGCACATTCTTCGACTGCTTGTTTTGCTTTTGTCTGATCGGTTTTGGAAGATCGTTCCAGATCAGTTGGGCAAAATTATAATTTTGTGAGAACGCGATGCCGTGGAAGATGCGAAGGATGTTGCCATTGCCTTTGCCAAATCTGACGTGCTTCGCCGACAGACACTTATTGATAATCCCAAAAAGTGTCTTCCATGGAGAAAGTCGTGTACCATCTCCGCATGTGCAGAAAGTGGTGTACCATCTCCGCATCCGTCGGCAGAGGGTCGTAATTGTGGCTAAATGGCAAGTCCAAGACAAGGCCAAGGTCATTCTTGCTGAAGCTGACATGTCTTGTCCCGACCACCGTGGTGAATTGGTAAGTGCCCTCAGTTACATGACTCTGTATACTTCCCCGGAACTGTTGGAGGTAGACCATTGACACCGAAGCCGTCACTGTAAGTGCGTTCCAGAGGGGATGAAGTATGGACACCGTGATCTCGTCAGGGCATCGGAATGTAGTCAGGTCCAGCTGAAAATTTGTGTTATGAACCTTGAGATACTGGTTGTGATCTTATATGTCGTTGTATACTGGATAGTTGGCCATCTGAAAATAAGAAATCAGAAGATTCATTAGTTCAATTTGAAAATTGAGTCGAAAAAATTATTATATCAAACTATTGTATTTGAACAATTTATAGCATGTTTGATAGACATGTAAGACATAATGTTGCACATAGATCATGCGGGTATGAACAAACTTGATGGTATTTGATGAAATTCTCGAAAGTCATGTATAAAGCATATAAGATGTTTTATCGAAAATTTTCTAAGTGTTGAACGCCGGCATACCACTGTTCATTCCGTTGTATTTTACGCTTGAAAATTGAATTCTCAATTTTAATTTCCTATGTGTTAATTTCTAATTAAAGTCTAAGTGTAATTTTGCGATCGAAAAATTTTCATTGTTAAGTTCGCTACAGTGTAAAAGAATTAGATAAATTTTTCTAAGTGTTGAAGTGTAAGTGCGGTACTGTAGACGATCAATTTTACGATCGAGAAAAATTTCCGTGTAAATTTATGATCGAGAAAATTAATTTCCGCGTAAATTACAATTGAGAAATTTTCTTTTTTCGCGCGTGTAAATTTTTGTCGTGAAAGTCATAGAGCGAGAATGTTTTTCGGTTTTAAAATTGGTTTTCGCTGTGAACTTTGTCGATCGGAAAATTTGACAGCGAAAAAACTAAGTTAAATGCCGAGAGAATTTTCGATCGAACAAAATCATTGCTGCGTATTTTACGATCGAGAAATCTAACATCAAAAAAATGATTTTATCGCCACTAAAATTTTGCGATCGAAATAAAATGAAATCGAAAGTACTGTTTCCAATGGTAAGTTTTGCGCTCGTACTAAATTGCATCGATTTTACCTATTTCATTATTTAATTTTTCGTTGCCATAAAATCCTAACTAGATTTCTCGATGGTAAGTTAATCTTCGATCTACGTCATGTAACTTAGTGACTAAGTCAAAATTTAGCGATCGAAAATCTTTTACGATACAAACAGTATTTTAATCGAATCAAAATTCAGTTATACTGCTTGCGATCGAAAAAGTTCTTCGACCGTTTCAAACGTATTAACAAACCCAGTTTTAGTCGAAACTTGTATTCTAACTTTAGAACGCAGATTAGCAAAAATTTATACTATCAGAATGATCGAAAACATCGAAAGTATCTTAAAACGCAGATTTTAACCCAGCACATAGAATGGTCGTAACTCTGTAAAAGCATTCGAGTTTTCATATTCTAAATAGACGAGAATCTATCATAGAAATACGTGAAACATCACAGAATGTAGACGCAAACGGAGTTCAATAGCACGAAAACACCTAAAAAATGTCGTTTCTACCTTAAAAAGACGAAAAACAGTTGAAAATCAAAGCATTTAATGGATTTTGAAGTTCGTCTTTTACTGTAGAGTTTTTCGCGTGAGGGCATTTTAATCGACAATAGGCTTTGTGGGGTTTCATGGGTGCGATAAAGTTTTTCGACTGGAAAGATTAAATTCGTTTTAATGAGCGGATTAGACATATTGGGTTCTCGGATTAGACAGGCCCCATTTCAATTTTTCGCTCGAGAAACTCGGATCGAAAATTATCACTTGGTTCCGATTGAATTTTCGCTTGAAAAACCGGGAGTCAAAATTACCATTTGGTCCCAATTCAATTTCTCTCGAGAAACTGCAATCGAAAATTACCATTTTAGTCCACAGTTTTTTTTCGATGACAAGTTTCTTATTTTTATCAGATTAACCGCTATTTCAGCTAAAAACCACACATTTGCTCCTCATATGAATTAAAACCAATGCAATAACTCCCTGTAATTCCGAGCAGTGACATCTGGCTCCTTACTTGATTTTGAAATTCTGCATCACAGTGCCGTTAGCTCCATATCGTGAAAAATCGTGAAGTCCTCTTTGTAGTGCGCTTTGTTTGGTTTTGATAGAAAACATATTTCTGCAACACTTAGAGAAAACATAAAAAATATTTGGAGCTTAAAACATGATATTATAAAAATGCTCCCCTCAAATAGTGCACCTAAATTGATTTATCATGCAAACACGTAAACCAATCCAAGTAACAATTATGAAAAACATGCAATTAATCAACTTGGTTTAGACACACGGTCCCCAAATCATGTATTTAAAATGTTGCGTGAGGGTAGGAGCAAGAACAAAAACATTCGCATTTTTAATCTATTTGATCCAATGCAATCTATCTATGCATTCAGAATGTGCGAATCAGACAAAAAAATCGCATTTTAACTATTCAATGCAGATGCAGAATAAAAGTTGTAGAATATACGTTTTTGTTGTGCTTTTATTTTATAAGTTGTCCTTGTAATTGAGGGCCTTTATTGTATTTGTCATTAGTTTAGGACTAGATTGTCATTTATACCAAGTTTGTTTGGTATACAGTTGTATACATTGTGCCTAGGAGAGAAAGTTTTAGAATTTGATCCGAAGGGCTGGAGAATTGAATTCTAGAGAGAGAAACAACACACTTTCTCACACTACAAAGTTCTCTCTCGTGTTCTTCATTAGAAGGCTTTTTGATCGAAACTCAATCCTATCAATTCAAATCGATTACCTTAGAATTCCTGCCTAGGATCATAGGAGTTGCTGATTAGGGACCTAAAAATTGGTATCAGAGGAGATTCATATCTATTTTGAAGCTGAATTGTTGGATTTAGATCGAAATTCATTTCTGAAAAGTTTTTCGATCGCTCGAAGAACTTTTTGGCGCGAAGCTGAGATTTCGATCTAATGGCTTAATTCTATGCTTATTTGATTTGATTTTGATGTCTATGTGCTCGCAATAGTGATGGAAATTATTTGCGATTCGAGCGGTATCAAATTAAAACATTGAAATTGAGTTCGTACTGATTTTGCTCAAATTTGTCATATTTTGCTTCATAACATGTTTAATCGTCTGTTCGCATATGTTTAGGTGTTAGATTCGAGTTAATACCTGTAATTTCACTGCCTAATTTGCTGTTTCTGCTTGAATCTGTGTTAACGTCGTATTCTGGGCTCTTAACTGTGTAATTGCAATTTTTCTCGCTATGTCTCGATTGAAATTAAGTTCTCGATCGTAAACACCGTGCTAGAAATTTTGTTCAATTAGAATATGAATTAGGTACTGAAGTCGCTGCTGCAAAGAGCGATTTCCGCTAAAAATTTCTCGAGTGTTATTTAGCGAGAATCGTTTTTGACAAGAATCATAGCGCGCGTAAAATTTTCTATCGAAAAACATTCTCAGTCAGACTTTCAAGTTTGACCAAGCGAAAAATCATTTGAGCTCGTAAAACTTTTTTGGGCCAACCAATTTATTTTGACTCGGCGAGAAATTTACTAATGGTACTGTTTCTTAAAGATCTGTTAGGAATATTTTAAAAGTGTCCAAAATATTTATTCTAAGTCTTAATATATCTTTGCAGTGTACCTTATATGTTTTATATTTGTAAGTGTGTTTGTGTTTGTAATGGGCTTGTTAGGGGCCCAATAAGCTTAAATACCTCTGAAGGTATTTAAGCTTAAACCCTAACACTCATTAATCTAAGTTTCCATTTTGCAAAAATCTCACGTATTCAACACTAAACCTCTAAAAGCATACCATTCACATTCTACGAAGGTTTAATCAGTTGAAGTGTTCTTGGATAATCTGGAATTACAAGTGGTATCAGAGCCAAGCGTGTAGGTGAGGAAACTTCATTCCAAGTTCTTTAACATCGTCAATATAAGTTATTGGATTTTTCAACTTTCGTTTAAAAGCTCAGTATCGTGGGTTTAAGTCTTTTTCTGAGATAGTTCTGCAACTAAGACGGCTGGTTGGTTTCTACATGTTCTGAGAATTTCAGAATCAGTTTCTGTCAATTTGTGTCAAACTTCTGGATTTCTGCTGGAGAAACTGAAGAACAGCTTTGTGGTTTAGCCTGCTTTTGAGATTGCGAACGACACTTGAGTTGGATTTGAATTCGCCAATTCTAAATTTGCGATTCAGTTTCACGAATTCAAGTTGAGGACCGACCGTGAATTGAAGGAATCAAGTCAACCCGTGAAATATCTCTTCAATTTTTGCGAAACCAAAGTTTACGAATCAAGAAATACACACTGCCTCATTTCGCGAACTCTCTGATAACGTTTTTGTGAATTCTTGAAAGTTGCCAACCAGTAAAGATAGTATTTTGCGAATCCAGTCAAAGAATTTCGCGAACTTCAACTCCGCAGAATTTTGCGAATCCAGTAGAAGAATTGTCCGAATTTCGTTGCCGGCAGAATTTCGCGAATCCAGTCAAAGATCTCTTGCGAACTCCAATCTCCGCAAAATTTGCGCACTCGTTCGAAGAATTTTTGCGAACCTCAACTTCCGGTAGAAATTCGCAGACTTTTTCACACTTTTGCGAATTCATCTCATTTTGCGAATTGGGACAGTTGTACATGTCACTGGACATTTCGCGAATCCTCATTAGTTTGCGAATCAGTACAATCTTGCGGTTTGCGAACCTTTGTCATTTTGCGAACTCCATCAACACACATCGCAATCCTCACATAGTGAAATCCACGAATCTGAACAAAATTCCACGAACTAATTTTTCGAGTCAAAGTCAAACTCTAAAGATTTAGACTTTGAACCAATTTCATTTCAAATCAACTTTTCCTCACATTACACGTTAACGATCATATCCAAAACACAAGCAATGGATTCTTTCAGTATGGGAAATGATGTTAGACCTCCCATCGTCCGACATGGAGAATACGCAGTCTGGAAGAGAAGGTTCATCAACTTCATAGAAAGCAAGGACAACTCAGAGAACCTTCTGGAATCTATTTACAATGGACCTACACAGTATTGGACCATAATTCCCGGAACTACTGACACCACTCCTGCAAGAGAGGAACAGAGGATCTTAAAAACTGCTGACCAATGCAGTGATGAAGAAAAACTACGACTTAAGGCAGACAAAGTGGCGAAATCATACATGATGCAAGCCATTCCCAATGACATTTTGATGCAACTCGAATGTGGTGATAGTGCAAAAGAAATGTGGGATGCTCTTCGAATTATGATGCAGGGGACGGAAGTCAATACAATGGCAAGAATGGCGAACACACTCATCTCTTATGACCGCTTTCATGCTAACAAAGGGGAAACTCTCCAAGAAACCTTCCATCGATTTCTTGTTCTTCTAAACGAGCTAAAGATGAATGGAGTTACAAAAAGTGTAATGGAGATCAATATCAAATTCTTAGGCACTTCATCCAGAATTGAGGCTACTGCAATTATGATAAGACAAATGAACGACCTGACCAAAGTTAGCATTCATACATTATTCGACTACCTCAATCAACATTCCAATCATGTGGAGAAACGAAGGGAGGAAATCAAATCAATAGGAAGCGACTCACTTGCTCTTTTGACTGAGCGATCATCAAGAAAATAACTCAAGGACAAAGAAATTATCCAGTCATCACAAGTTAAGGAGGGAGAAGACTCTGATTCTGATGATGAATCCAAGGATCTTACGAAACATGGAGACAAGGAAATTACCCTCAAAGATCTTGCTAAGCAACTCACTCTGGTCTCGAATTTCGCGCAGAAGAAATATTATAAGAAGACTGGTTCATCCTCCAATCGTCAAAGAACTTCCTCCAACTCTAAAGGAAAGACTCAGGATGAGGAAAACAACTCTGAAACCCCTCATCAAGGCGGCAAATGCTTCAACTGCGGTAAGAATGGACACTTTGCCAGAGAGTGCAGAATGCCCAAGAAAAAGGACGTTAACTATTACCGCAGAAAAGTTCAATTAGCTGAACAAAAAGAAAAAGGACTGGTCTTAATGGCAGAAGAGGATCATTGGCTTGAAGATACCTCAGACAGCGATAATGAGAACGTAGCACTGATGGCCAAACTAGATGACGAAGAAGATGGAGCTGGAGCTGAAGGAAGCGAGTCAGACAAGGAAACCTCTAACAATTCAGACATAGTGGAGGTAAGTGAAGCAGATTATGATTCCATACTTAAGATGAAAAATGAATTTTTATCCTTATATAAATCTAACAAATTGGGGAAAAAGAAAATCAAAGAACTAGAAGCTAACTTAGAAAAGAATTTAGTAGTATTAGATAAGTTTAGATATGATTATGCATGTGAGAAGAATCGTGTAATTATAGCAAATGAAAAAATTGCTAAGCTAGAAATACAAGTGCAAAAATCCGAAGCTAAAGCCAAGGATTTAGAAAAGGAAATGAAATCTCATAGAGATCAGGCAATGGACGCTACAATTAAATATAACTTACTAAGTAAAGAACGGGAAAGACTGTACTCCAAAATAAAAAATTGGAGGACGTTTTAACCCGACGAGATCAGTCAGAACAAACGATCTTCTTGAACAAACCAGCTAACGTTGATTTCTATAATCCCCATAAAGGACTAGGTTTTGAAAACCCATGTAAGTTAAAACTAGGCATATCAAGTTCACCTTATCTATATGATCTCAAATTCATGCAGACAGGTTGTCTGGCAAATCTCATGCCTTTTGTCCGTGAAAATGAGACATCAACTCACAGTAAAACTCAAACATCATTTAACTACACAGAATTAAATGATAGTTATAAAGAAAGACATTGTCCAGCAATAACAAAATTTGAGTCACATATCCCACGTCCAAATGAAGGAGAAACCTCAGGTGTTTCGGAAAATACGGCACCGATGGTTACATATGCAACAGGATATATGCCTTATTGCATAAAGAAAATCAGTGATCTTCACTCCACTATCGAAAGCGAGAGAAAGTCATTTGGTGAAGAAAGGCAAAAACTTCTTCAGGAAATATCTTCACTTAAAGAAAAATTAAGATTACACACGATTTCATACACTTTAGTTTCGCATGACAAAATTTCCTGGACTAATACATTGAAATTTTCAGGACCCACCAAAGAGCCATTGAAGGGGCAAGTATGGGTTAAAAAGGAAGATATCTTGAAGGAGAATAGTGATCTCAATACACCTTTTGTCATTGAGTATTTTCCTCCCAAAACTTTTGTACCTTCTTTATTTCGCCATGTATCAAAAAAATTGTCTTCTAAATCAAAAACAAAGCTTTCCGTGCATGATAATGTCACCAAGCAAAATCACAAAACAATTCCTAAAAATAAAAATACAAAGTCAAAACACGAATCAAAACCAAAAGCTATCAAAGAACTTGTGCACAAATGGGTTCCAAAGCTTCAGACTGCAGGAACTCAAATCCCAACCCTAGAAGTAATTAGAGACCCTGTGTCATCCACCAACAAAGGAAAATCTAGGGAGTCTAAACGGACTAATAAACATCATAGAGGTGGACCTATATTTCAATGGGTACCTAAAACCCTATAGTTTTATATTGCAGGCCCTTCATGTGTGGTACTTAGATTTTGGTTGCTCCACACACATGACTGGGACAAAGGAACTGTTGAGCAACTACGTTGATAGACCAGGAGGACTGGTACGCTTTGGTAATAGCAACGGAGCTAGAATCCTTGGATTTGGCGATCTCATATGCAATCGACTCACAATTAAACAAGTCTCGTATGTTGAAGGACTGACACACAACCTCTTATCAATAGGACAGTTCAGTGATTTTGGACTCCAAGTTGTGTTTCTAAAGAAAACTTGCAAAATTCTCAATGCCAATGGTGAAGAACTTCTCACTGGAACTCGCAAGACAAATCTTTACACCATTGATATTAGAACTGTCAAACCAAAGACTGATATCTGCCTAATCTCCAAAGCAACTTCAACTCAAAATAACTTATGGCACCAACGGTTATCTCATCTTAACTTCAAGACCCTGAACAAGCTGTCAACCAACAAATTGGCTATTGGACTCCCACCACTGAAGTACCAAAAAGAGCATATGTGTTATGCTTGTGAGAAAGGTAAAATGAAGAAAGCTTCACATCCTACAAAACACACAGCATCCACTCAACATCCTCTAGAGCTTTTACACATGGATTTGTGTGGCCCGATGCGAACTGAAAGCATAGGTGGAAAGCGGTATATGCTGGTTATCGTCGACGACTATTCCCGATATACTTGGGTACGCTTCTTACGAACTAAATCAGAGACAGTCGAACATATTCCAAATCTAATCAGAACAACACAGAACCTACTCCAGCGCAGTGTTAAAATAGTTAGATCAGATAATGGAACAGAATTCAAGAATCAACAGCTCAGTGACTTCTACGAATCCATAGGGATTACTCAACAGTTTTCTGCTATCTACACACCTCAACAAAATGGGGTTGTCGAAAGGCGAAATCGAACACTCGTAGAGGCTGCCCGAACAATGATCATCCAATTATCACTACCTCATTTCCTTTGGGCTGAAGCAATGAATACTGCTTGCTATACGCAGAATCGCACAAACATCCATCTAAGATTTGGTAAGACGCCCTATGAACTCATAAACGGAAGATTGCCCCAACATTGCCCATTTTCGAATTTTTGGATGCAAGTGCTTCGTCGCCAACGACCACGAAGACTTGTCCAAGCTTGATCCAAAAGCAACTGAAGGAATCTTCATAGGCTACTCCGCACAATCTAAGGCGTACAGGATATTTCTCAGAGACAGAAGGATGATCATTGAAAGTATAAATGTCACTTTTGATGAGGAACTCAAACTTTCTACTGGCCATAGCAGTTTGGGACAAGTACCTAGAACACTCCACCTTATTCACTCTCACAAAGAAGAAGGAGAGTGTTCGAAAGATGCCGCTGAACGGAACTCTTCAGAACCAGAATCGGACAAAGATAAATTTGAAGCCAGATCAACAAGCAACTGACAACTCTAGACAAAGCAACCCCCACATGCTTCACTCAACGAGCTCAAGAGGAACTGGATCTGGATCTACTTTTTGAACATATATATATATATATCTCAAAATCAGACAAGACCATCCACCGATCCCTTTTCAAATACTGAATCCAGTCCTAGTTCGTCAACTCATGAGTCAGAACATATTCCTAATCAGACAATTCCTCCCTCAGATGCAGAAGCCTCGACCCCTACAACTCTGACAACAACGCAGACAGAGGACTCTTCTTCAACTTCAGCCGGCAACACTACCGCGACTGCAATAGACTATCCACTAAGTGAGGAAGCGCAAATTGACGAAACGACATTACCCCACGAAAAGAAATGGGTTCGACATCACCCTACAGATCAAATAATAGGAGATCCCAATACAGGAGTAACGACTAGAAGATCACATTCAAATGAATGTAATTTCACCTGTTTCCTGAGCCAAACAGAACCTAAAAGAGTAGTTGACGCACTGCGGGATCCTAACTGGATAGTGGCTATGCAAGAGGAGATTAATCAATTCGAACGTCTCAAAGTCTGGACCTGAGTTCCTCGTCCAAAAGGGAAGACTGTGATCGGAACAAAGTCGGTATTTAAAAACAAAAAGGATGAAGATGGTGTTGTAGTTCGAAACAAAGCCAGGCTCGTTGCCAAGGGATATAATCAACAAGAAGGAATTGATTACGATGAAACGTTTGCCCCTATAGCCAGAATCGAAGCTATTAGGTTATTCCTTGCATATGCAGCACACAAAGATTTACTGTCTATCAAATGGATGTAAAAACAGCCTTCTTGAACGGAATTCTGAAAGAAGAAGTGTATGTGTCACAGCCAGACGGATTTCTCAATGCTGCTCATCCTGACTTTGTTTACAAACTCGACAAATCACTGTACGGACTTAAACAAGCTCCAAGGGCATGGTATGAGGTGTTATCCAACTTCCTTATCTCCTCAGGTTTCACAAAAGGGAAAATTGACACTACACTGTTCGTGAAGAAAGATGGTGTTGATACCATGCTTGTGCAAATCTACGTGGATGATATCATTTTTGGCTCTACAAACCCTAAACTTTGTGAAGAATTTGGCATTCTGATGCAATCACAATTTGAAATGAGTATGATGGGAGAAATGTCATTCTTCCTCGGATTACAAATCAAACAACTTCAGGATGGGATTTTTATCAATCAATCAAAATACATCCACGATATTCTCAGAAAATATGGGATCGATAAGAGAAAATCCTCAAGCACACCAATGTCAACCTCATGTTCCCTCGATGCAGACCACTTAGGTGAACCTGTAGATGTTACTCATTACAGAGGAATCATTGGATCACTGCTCTACCTCACTGCCAGTCGACCAGACATCTTATTCTCTACATGCCTCTGTGCTCGATTTCAAGCTAACCCCAAGGAGTCGCATCTTCATGCTGTCAAAAGAATCTTGAAGTATTTGAAAGGAACACCAGACCTTGGACTGTGGTATTCTAAGAACTCAAGTATGAAACTAATAGGGTATTCTGACGCAGATTTTGCAGGATGCAGACTGGACAGGAAAAGCACTTCTGGACACATCCAATTCCTAGGCGATAAACTTGTCTGTTGGGCCTCGGAGAAACAAAATTGTGTGTCAACTTCCACGGCGGAAGCAGAATACGTCGCTGCAGCAAGTTGTTGCTCACAAATTTTGTGGATCAGAACTCAGCTACGGGACTACGGGTTTGATCTAAATAGAATTCCTATTTACTGTGATTACAAGAGTGCTATCGCAATTACATGTAACCCTGTTCATCACTCACGCACTAAGCACATAGATCTTCGATATCACTTCATAAAGGATCACGTAGAAAGAGGCATAATAGAAATGTACTTTGTCAATACAGAGATTCAACTAGCCGACTTGCTTACAAAAGCATTGGATGAAAAACGCTTCCAATTCTTAGTTGCAAAGTTGGGAATGTTGAACCTCAATTTTTAATTTCGATTATGCCTTCCTACAGTTCACGATTTATCTATTTGCTATGTTTCACTTCTCTCTTATTATGTGCGTGTTTATTATGATAATTAGTTAATTAGTTTTTTTTAGTTTAACTTTTTAATTTTCAATAATTATTTCTTGTTTCCAATAAGTCGATGTAGCGCCAATGCTGATGGCGTTACATCGAGGGGGAGAAATGCTATATCCATGCATCGAGGGGGAGTAAGTGTATTCATCAATGCTATATCCATGCATCGAGGGGGAGTAAGTGAATTCATCAATGCTATATCCATGCATCGAGGGGGAGTAAGTGAATTCATCAATCATTCAATTCTTAAGATAAGTGAATTCATCAATCATTCAATTCTTAAGATACTCGATAGGCATTGCATCTAGGGGGAGTTTTTCAACAAATACATAAAATTATTCAAAACACGAACTCTCTCAAACGCATAAAACATTCATAATACGCAGATAAACTCTTAAAAACTCGCATGCCCGATTAAGACCCAAAGCAGAATAGCAAATAAAACAACGAATAAGCTCAAAAGAAGGAAAATCTCAATAACCAGCATATCCAAATTATGCTCAAAGTTACGTCTTAACTCTGCCTGTTCCTCGAGCTTCTTCTCTTCTTCCTTCTTCTGCCAATTCATCTGTAAACGAGAAAAATAAGAGATGTGTTAGTTCTTAGATGTAAGGTACTTCAATGAGATTTGAGACATATCTATTTATAAACACGAAGGAAACTTACGTCATTTATTGTCCCGACATTAAGACGAATTATTGACTAAGGCGACGATTTTTCTTCTCCAATTAGGATATCTTATCATAAAAATCGATCTTGAAAAACTCATAGATTTGATGATATCCTAGTGATTGATCGAGCCAAATTGGTAGTATTTGGGTCATTACTAGATTTCTTGGTATCTTTGGTAAGTTGAAAATCTCGTACACTGACTTTTTCTTCCTAGGTTATTTTGCAAATCAATTAATTAAATTAAGTTCGCATACTTCACATTACAATATTTTTTGCGAA
The DNA here is from genome assembly GCA_027422505.1 of Craterostigma plantagineum. NCBI lineage: Eukaryota > Viridiplantae > Streptophyta > Magnoliopsida > Lamiales > Linderniaceae > Craterostigma > Craterostigma plantagineum. The sequence goes on from JAPQWV010000179.1 coordinate 295,549, forward strand.
CCAAATCTGCAGACCCGCAAAAGTACGCAAACTATACTAGTTTGCGAATCAAAAACTCAATTCGTAAAATCATAACTCGCAAAACTCTCGTGAAATCATAATTCGCGAACTTCGTGATAACTCATGGACATTTTGCGAATTCATTTTATTTCCAAATCTGAAAACCATAAATTTTTAAATCAACTTTCTTCTAGTTCGTCAAAGTTTTAAATTTTTGATTTGCGAACTGTTTATTCAAAACCTCACCAAGGGACAATTTGCGAACTCTCAGTGGGCCTCTTTCACAAAAATTTTCGCGGCCCAGTTTTAAACTATTTCCTTTCGGCCCGCGAAATTTTCTTTATCTTCTTCGCGACTTCCCCAAATCAGATTTTACGAACCCTAAAATTCTCAAAAAACTCTCAAACGCGTCGAACTCAAATAGTTTATTGGATTTTCGTTGCTATGCTTTCCGTCCACACCCACACGCTCACTGACTTCGTTGAGGTAAGGAAGAAACAGACCTTAAATTTTAATTTTTCGTGTGTTCTCTTTGTTTTTGCAGGGTCGACATCGGAAAAGAACAGGGAGTTCGTTTTTTCAGTGTTTATTATGTTTAATCTTATGTGTTTTATACGGTTATCGTGAAATAAACTCGTACTTAGTTTAGATGATTATCGTAATAAATGAGTACGAACTGTGTAGACAAGATTTCTCAATGTCGAATTTGAAATCAATGTTCTTCTCAGTTCGTAGGGTTTTTTTCTGGGTTTTTATTCTTCAATTTCGTTTGAAATCAATGTTCTGCGAATAGGGTTTTTCTGGATTTTATTCAAAAACTTACGTTTTTGATCTTTCTGTTCGTGATTCGCGAATTGAATATGTGTTTTTTGCGAATTCATTCGTAGAATAAGTTCGCAAAATGAATTCGTAAAATGTGTTCGTAAAGTGCTTTTACACTTTTAAATTGACCGAACCAACAAAATTTTACGAATCTAAATTCGTAAACTGCCTTCCCAGATGCAATTCGCGAACTAATGTTTCGCGGGTCGTGTTTAATTTTGTCAATTCGGGAACTGCCGAATTCGCAAATCTTTATTCGCGAAATTTTTTGTTTTATTTTTCGCACTTCGCGAACTGTCGATTCACACTTCGCCAAATTCTTTTCAAAATTGAAAATCGATTCGCGAAATTCCTTTGACAGACTCGCAAAATTCCAAATTCGCAAAATTTGTACCTCGCAAAACTTCCAATGTGCGAACTAATATTTCGAACTATACTTTACAAATTTGCGAATTGAATCTTCTCAATTTCAAACTAATTCGCAAAACGGGCTTAGCGAACAATTTAAAACTTTCTTCACGGACCCGCACATCATCAAGTTCGCTATTCAAATTGCAATTCGCGAACAACTTCAATTTCAAAACTAATTCACAAAAACATATCTTGAAACTGTTTTGAAAGTCCGTTTCAATTCGCGAAACTCACTTGATCAAAATTTTAAAACTTTACATTCGTGAAAAACACTTTAAAAAAAAAAAATTTTGGGCCGAACAGCTCTTCGTTATTTAAACAAATTTTTTTTTTAAATACTTCATTCACAATTCGTTCTTTCTGAAGCAGTTTTGACAGAATGACTACTACAGCAGATCTCGTCTACTCTACCTCCAAATGGATTGTGATCAAGGACAACAACTTTCAAATCGACTTGAATACTTTCAAGTGTAAGGAAGAGATCATACCATCCATCCTGAGAAACCACCATCTGGGATACGCCTTCTCTGCATCAGTTCCCGTACCTACAGTGTATCTCCAATAGTTCTCGGGAACGAGGACTACCAAAATTTCGCCAGACAACACCACCTACTATGAAGCCAAAATCGCAAACGAGACTGTCAGAATCACAAAGGATTTCATACGACAAATTCTTCGGCTGCCAATTCAACCAGAATATGAAGAAGAGGCATCCGAGAACGAGATAATCGTAGATATGTTGAAAATGGGTTACTACAGCTCACTCGAGTATGTTTCCCGTTTTCAACAAATGTTTGTCACCAAAGCACTCCGGATGGGACCGATGCAACATCACGATTCTCCGAATCTTTCACGGGATCGTCTTCAGGAGAGGATACGACTATGCCAAGCTTATAGGAATGGACCTGGACAATCAGCTTCATCAGAGATCAAAATCCAAATCGAAGAAGACACAGAATCTACCCTATCCCCGGTGGTTTTCACTGATGATCCACCACTTTATGACTACAACACCGGGGATACCACCACGACCGCAAGAAGAGAACAACGCCCCACCCAAACTCAAATTTCTTCAAAAAGGAAAAACGGATGAGAAATATTCACGAAAACCGATGCCCATACCACACGCTACCTTACTACTAGCCAACCCAGAAGACATTGAAAAATTCTGCAAAGATTACAACATTCCACACCCCATGACTCAGGCCAACCCACCCTAGTCTAACCCAGGGGTTAGTGAGACTGAGAGAGTAGAAACGAGAGAGAGAGAACAAACAAGTGAGATACTGAGAGAAACCACAGAAACCGAATTTGTTCCACACGCACCACATACTACATCTCAAGAAGCAATCCCTGACCAACAACCACCATCCTCTGAACAAACCCTACCTGAACAATCGCTCGAGGAACAACCACATGCCGAACGACTCGAACAACCACTAATAGATGTTCCCGAGACAACCACAACTGCACTAGCTTAGTCAGAAAAGGCCGGGTCACCCACTAGGATAGAAGACACCGACATTGACCAACCGGTGCACGAGCAACCCGAACCCGACCATTCGCTTGTCTCCCAACAGGCAAGTGTCTCAAAATCCTCAGAACCCCCCTTTTCACATTCGCCTCGGCTTCTGTGTCCATTCCACAACAAATCATAACTATTCCCACGACACAGCCAGAGTCTCTGCCTGATCCTCAGGCGTCAACGTCCATAGAAGAGCCTCAGATCGAGGCCCTTCGAGGATTGGACGGAAGTCTCACCGATGATGATGACCTCAGCAGCTCATCATCAGAGAGCCACCGACCAGAACCTAGTTCTGGACGTGTGCTAACGAGACGCCTTGGCGATCTCGGTAACAGTTCCACCCAAGCCCGTCACACTGACGTGGCCACAACGACCCGAGCACCATCTCCGAAAGATGTGTCGCAAGGAGAGGTCGGAAGACCCGTGGAAACTGAAGTCCATCCGAGTTCGGTTGACAAGGGCCACCGTACAGAACCTAGTTCTGAACGTGTGATAACGGCAAATCCTAGAGATGCCGGTGCACCAACCCCAACTCCCGTAACTGTGACGACGGCCTATCTGGAAAATCGTCTTTTTGAGTTCTTTGAATCCGTGACCTTACCACGGGTTCGAGGACTCATTAAGGATGCCATGCAATCTGCCTCCACGGACAAAGGAAAGGCACCCATGGTAGACCAACCGTCACAGCCTCGCCTCATCTCACTACCACCACCACGAGTACCGCCTGAACCCAGTCCATACAGCATGCCTCTACTTGAGCTCTTCGACGTAGGTATCTCTCGCATCATTACCCTCGACAAACAGCGGACTCCGGAAGAAGAAGATTTCTACAAAAAGCTGATTAAGGGTGGAATCATACCTAACCCAACCACATGTCGTCAAGAAGGCTCAAGTCGTCATGACGATACTGAGGATCAGGATCGTCCTGAGGGGGAGAAGAGACCAAGAATCACTCTCGGCGGACGAGGACGCGGTGTTCAAACTCGTGGAGGAGGTTCTTCCCGACAATCCAACCCACCACCAAAGTCCTCTAGGGGCAGACAAACTACGCCAGGGCCGAACCAGACAATTTCCCTTGGCGAAGCAGAGTTTGGCTCTCTGAGGATCTCCACCCAATCAGTCCAAACAACCACAAACCCTCGTCCAAATGATCCTCAAGGCTACATCGACAGATACATCTTAGAAGAGGAATGGATGATGAGAACAGAGACAGAAGAAGAATCCCGCCTTAGAACTGAAAGGGTTCGTGAAATTTTGAAGGCGGCGGCAGCAAACCTCTGTTTCATTGAGCGAGAGGAAGAGGAGCAAGGAGAAAATCCTGAGGCAGATCTTCCAGAGCTTCCAGAACTCCTTCGACATCAAGTGCCCGAGGAACCGACGCCGGGCTACGAGTTCATAGAAACACGTTGGAGGAATGCGAAGATCAAGGCACCTTTTCTTGAGGATCTATATCCAAAGATCTGGCGTAAGGAGGAAGAAATTATGGGAGTCAACGAGCTGAATCTTCGAGGCCTAATGCACCTAAAAGGGACGGCCAGGGGACTTAGTCATCAGATTATGCTCTGGGAAGGCTTAGCCCAGCGAGGTATGACTAGAGATCAGTACAGAAAATACCTCAGAGACCAAACAGCCATCTGTGATGTCAAGGATGTCGAATGGGCGGTAGGAAGATATGTGGGCCCTGTCTTTGTGATTGATCGATATGACAGGAAAGTCGAAAGATATATACAGAAGCAGATCTTCCCTACTTCCCACTGGGCGAACTCAACAAGCTTTACAATATTTATCGCAACAAGTTCACCCTTGACACTCACACGAAAAGAGATGGTTACAGAGCTATCAAAGAGTGCATGCTGAGACAGACCAAGTACTTTGCATCACATGACTTCCAAATGGCCTTGGAAAACAATATGAGCAAAGTCAACCTAACTTGTCCGCTTAACAGATATAAGGATCGCGACAAGTATGGAGAGGGATACATCTTTCTTGAACCATCTTCTGGGGTCACTTACCTTCAAGCTCAGAAACAGGAATTACAAGTATTCCTTCTTTCAGATGCCTCCAAATTTTCAGATGGAACATTGAAGATTATCCTTAACCAACTTGTGACAAAGAAGAAGACAGTTTCTGAAGAAGACAAATTAGAAGGCACGGAGCTAGAAAAAAGGAAGTCCTACGGAAACTCGTTGAAAAGATCAGATATCGAATTGTTCTTCGGAATGACATCAGACAGTTCGAGCACGCCCTAGGATTCAGGAAGACCTACTTGGCCCACAGGGAACCTCCACCTCCTCCTCGCTCAAAGAAAAAGAAGAAGTGAAGACTTAGAAAATAGGCTCATATGTACTTTGGACACTTAGGGGGAGAATGTTAGGAATATTTTAAAAGTGTTCAAAATATTTATTGTAAGTCTTAATATATCTTTGCAGTGTACCTTATATGTTTTATATTTGTAAGTGTGTTTGTGTTTGTAATGGGCTTGTTAGGGGCCCAATAAGCTTAAATACCTCCCAAGGTATTTAAGCTTAAACCCTAACACTCGTTAATCTAAGTTTCGATTTTGCAAAAATCTCACGTATTCAACACTAAACCTCTAAAAGCATACCATTCACATTCTACGAAGGTTTAATCAGTTGAAGTGTTCTTGGATAATCTGGAATTACAAGATCGAAATAAATTCACGCACTGAAAAAGTTTCTCGACGAAAGATTTGAAGCAAATTATTTTCGCTCAAAAACTTATCCGCAACTGTACTAACCGCGCGAAAACAGTAATACATTTTATTTTGAAGATATTATATTTAATCAAACTTTAAAGATTAAATCAAAAATAATTCTCGATCACTTTTGAATCAAACGCTACTAACGAATTTGCTACTCGTGAAGCACATCACACCGAAATCCATTCTTCAGGAAACATACGACCATCTCTACAAATCAACTCCAAAATGGATGCCTATACGCTTGGGAACGACAATCGTCTGCCTATTCTAAGGCGTCGCGAGTGCACTGTCTGGCAGCCGCTTTATGAACTTCATAGAGCTAAACGATTAGGCAGAAGACCTTCTCAGATCTCTTGAGGAAGGACCAGCTCAGTTCTGAGTCACCGTAGTGGGTGACAATACAGTAAATTCTCCAATTCCAGCCACTAGGAGACTAAAGGAACCTAGTGAGTATACAGCGGAGGGGAGACAACGAGCTAAGACCGATCTGAAAGCCAAAAATACATTAATGCAATACATCCCTTATGACATCTACAGACAAATAGATAGCCTTTCAACGGCTAAAGGGATGTGTGAAGAAGTGTACAGAATAATGCAGAGAACGAAAGTAGGCATCAAGGCTAAGAAGGCGAACATTCTGGCAGCTTATGACTCTTTCAAGGCCAAACCCGAGGAGAGCTTACATGACCTTTATCAGAGATACCTCACACTTCTCAACGAGATGAGGAAGATAGATGTCACGAAGACAAACATGGAAACCAACATCCGATTTCTATCTTCCCTGCCCTCTGAATGAAAGAAGATATCCACTCAAATCAGACAGGACAAAGACCTTGAGGAATTGGATATCCATGCCATGTTTGATAATTTCGCCCAACATGAGGAAGGCATAAGCGAGATTCAGAAGGAGCACAAGGGCAAACAGAGCCAAGACACAGTTGCCCGAGTCTTCGGAGCTCGACATCACGAAAACAGAAGGATGTTAGGCCTCCCACACCTTCAGAGTCGGAAGACAAATCAGTCTGAGACGTCGAGCCACATGTCAAAGCGCTAGGAAAGCAGTTGGCTTTGGTTGGAAAGCTAATCACAAAACATTTCGATGTAATACCCGTACATTTAATACGGGATTTTGATGTAATTAGATATGTGACTTTGTGAATTAGGTAGCTTGATAAGCAATTAAGTCACGGAATGAAAATATAAATTTCAATAGTTGTGAAAACATTTCGAAAGTTACCAATAAATTAAATACAATATACAAAATTAGGATAATCTCATTGGGCCATATTCAATATTAAAAAATCTGGACCCAAAGATAATTTTAACAAGGGCACTAGCTTACTTGAGCTCAAGAGAAAAACGCCTCATCATGCCCCTTGTCTAATCGAGCACTATTTTCCACGTGTTCATATATATCTAGTAATAACACAAGTGATAAGAAGAGAAAGATATTGTTAACGAGTAAGCTCAAGAGCAAATAGAGAGTTCGAACCATAGGTGCTGAAACAAGTTTAAAGATCAAACTTTGAAGTGAGGTATATTTCTTTAACTTAATATAGATAGATCGATCTTGATAAATTATATAAAATATATATATATATATATATATATGTATATGTGAATTATTGTAGTTAGATGACTCACAAGTGACTACGGGTAGAAAACCCTGAAACCCGTGAGTTTGAGTCACAATCATAGGTATAATTTATGTGGTAGGAGTTTCAATGTTTTTCGTGGTTAGTTAAGGATAAGAAAGAGTTAGGTGATGAGTTCTAGTACATTACACATGTAGTGTTCTTGAGAGTTTATTATTTTTATTATTATGTCTAGCAACTTAACGTTTTGGGGTATAAGATTTTCGGGATTCAACATAAATTTTAAAGATGTAAGATTTTCGGGATTCAAAATAAACTTTAAAGATGATCTTGATAATATTGTGTTATGGTTTTTCAAAGAATAACAATTTTGAAAGTCGGGCAATTTAGGTAGCTTAACCCTTTTGAAAGTCGGGCGATTTAAGAGACTAACCATTTGTAAATTCGAACGACTTGAAGTTTAGGTAGATCGGATGATTAGAACTTGTACTAGTTCCGATCGATTTTGAATCAGGTGATGTTGAGTTTCGGTCGAAACAAAGGTTTTCATAAACCTTAACGTAACGTTGACCAAGCCCTAAACGAAACTCTCGACGAATGTGGGCTTTAACACTTAAACAAATCGGGCGATGGAAATGAAAGGAACTAAACAATCGGGCGATTGAAGCCATCATGATCGGGCGAAAGAGCTTCGACGTGGGGATTTCGCCGTGTTACCGAAGCATCACAATGAATCGGCCGATTTGATGATTAGAGGATTGGCCGACACTAGCTTGATCGGAAAACTTATTTCTACTCTACAAATAATCGGGCGAAAGTAAGCTACAACATGTGACAATCGGGCGACTAGAATAACGGCGAAATTGAGTTCGAAACACGGGAAGTCGGGCAACGTTGGTGCATGGAGAATCGGACGATTGGTGAACTATTGAAAACTCGGCGAATTTTAAATCAAATGACCTCACTTTCGATCGAAACTTTGGTACAAATTTTAAGCTAATCTAGACTACAAATCGAGCGATTGAAATAGGCAAATCCTCGACGATTGTTAGAATCGGACGACACCACTTTCGCCGATATTTTATAAATTAGAGTTGACCGTAGACATAAATATTTTATACCAATATAGTTCAAGAGTTAGTACAGATACTAAAAATATTATTATGTCCAGGGATCGACCTCTAGAGATTCCATTCGTGACTGATCTTAGGAGGAGGGCTGGTAGGTGAATTATTCATCTACAATGCGTAAACACATATCTGATCTATGTGTTTTTATGTGATTCGATGCTTTACGTGTTTCGAATGTTTTACGTACATTTCATGTGACATCACGATTTTATGTATTATCACGTTTTTATTCATAGCATATGCATATCGTGTCATAGGGGTGAGATATTTACATCGTATTGAGACGGTGACGATTTCAGTTATTGACCAGCGGGGTAGACTGAGGTGATTGTGATTGATTGACTCGTTGAGGAGTCGAGGTTATGACACCTGACGGCAGACAGGCGTGAACGTCCCGAGGTGAAAAATCGTCGTGATTGTATTTTCAGCGGAGGGACATGACAGGACAGTTGCGTGAACGTCAAAACATTGTCAGTGTTGGTAACCGCTTATGGAAAAGTGACCTAGCAGAGTAGTTGCGTGAACGTCAAAACGCTGCTAGTGTAGCTACAGTGATCTTATGTTATAGGCGCGCAAGGTGTCGAGTCTGACCTAGGGCCCTGTGTTGTGTGACTTGAGATAGGATTGTGGGAAAAGAAAGAGCGTATATTGCATGTGAGATAGTGGAACAGGGACTGAGTGTACACGTGCATTCATGCATTTTTATTCATCTTCTGGGCAAATAGCTCAGTGTTTATGTGTTGTAGGTACTGAGTCTGATGCTGGTACGCGTCAATACTGAGGCAACTATGGCGGTGCACCACGGACTTTTGAGGGCGTGCCGGTACATGGATGAAGACCTGTGGAGCGGCTTTAGTCGTTCTATTGACATTTTGGAGCTTCACCCTTTGTATAGACTTGACTCTGCAGATAATTGTTTGTTGTAATATATTATAATTTTGGAAAAGTTTTTATTAGACGGGCCTTCCGCGGCTTACGTTGTGGAAATCCACCACTAACCTTACTTAGAAAACGAGGGACGCTACAGGTGGTATCAGAGCGTAGGCTCTAGATTTTGAAGACTGTTCATGTACTGTTGCTCAAAAGCCTGGAGAGCTAGCTCGGCCAGTAAGTTCAAACATGGCTATGTGATTACGTGTTATTTGACATGTGTTTTTTTATATCATTGTAGACAATAGTTGAAAAATGCCAAGAATTGGAAGTGAACATGTGGGCGGATCCAGCCGTAGGGCTGAACCAGAGTCCTCCCCAAATGAAAGGGACTCCACCATCGTACTACTGACTTAATTGCTTCAACGTCAGTCAAACCATATCAATCGCCAGTCATATCAAATCGACGAGTTACTTCCTCATCATAGCTCGTCTGGACATAGTTCCTCCCCACAGCCAGCGAACAGAAATTATAAAGGAACGTTTTCGAAAAATGGATCCTTTGACGTTCATAGATGCCACTGATCCTGCGATGGCTGAATATTGGCTGCGAACAATCGAATATATGTTATTTACAGCCGTGTACCCAAGAATGAGAAGGCCTTTGTGCCGTTTCCATGCTCAGAGGAAACGCCTGATTTTGGTCGGACACCGTGAAAGTCCTGGAAGACCCGATGACTATGTCATGGGAATGATTTAGATAATTGTTCTACGGTAAATACTTTACTGCCCATAAACAAAAACTACGATTGCAGAATTCTGGAGTCCCAGACAAGGAGGAACGCCTGTAGCTCAATACATCTGCAGATTCCAGGAGTTGTCTCGTTTTGCTCCTCACATAGTGGCATCCAATCTACTCAAGGTGATGAGGTTCATTACGGGCCTCACGCCTGAGATCTATCGTGACTTGAGCATTTTCGGAGCCCGACAGATGGAGTTCACCCGGGTAGTCGAGCGGGCAATGATTTCCGAACAAGCTGAGGCTCAGATTGTTGAAGCCTAGGAAGCAAAAAAGAAAGAAGGAAATCAGCAGGGAGCAGGGAACAATTGTAAGCGTCAATTCTTTGGCAAAGGCCAAGAAAACCAGGGAACGCCAGGGCCCATAGAACTGGCGCCTGACTATGAACCAGGGACACATGTATACTCCAAAACCCCCAAATTCCACGCCCCAGTGCAGACAGTGCGACCGCTACCACATTGGAGTATGCTACAGGTCCGGAGCTAATCCGAACCCTTAGTGCTTCAGGTGCGGAAAATGGGTCGTTATGCCAGGAACTACGATGCACCTTTACCCCAGAACCCAACGCAATCGCCGGTTCGACCTCCACCTGTACCGGCTCGAATTTTAACGCCTACAAATGAAGAAGTCGAGGTAAACCCCTCCGTAGTGACGGGTACGTTAATTATCTATGACGTGCACACTTCTGTGCTAATTGACTCTGGAGCCACACATTCATTTGTGTCAGTTAAGTACTTGGCGAAGGTTGGACTATCTCCTCCCTCATCTGAATGCAACTATATAGTTACTCTACCACATGGTGATCCGGCATACCAACCAAGTATTGAAAGGATGCATCGTAAATATTGAGGGTAGAAATTTGAGTGTCGACCAAATTGTAATCCCGATGAATGACTATGACGTCATCTTCAGGATGGACTGGCATTCAAGATATGGGGCCATCATAGATTGTAACAAGAAGGTCGTTAAATTCCAGTTGCCTGATGCAGAAGTATTCACTTTTTTGGGTAAGACAAATCCGAACCATTTCCTCGAATATCGGCTTGAAGGCTCAATGACTTTTGAGGTCTGGTTGTGAGTCTTATCTCGTATACGCGGTGAAGGTGGAGGACTTACCTCGGCCGGAACTAAAAGACGTACATGTAGTCAATGAATACGCTGATGTGTTTTCGGATGATCTCCAGGGGTTACCCCCTAATCGGGAAATACAATTCACTTTAAAGGTGATAATGGGTTAGCCCCTATCTCTAAACCCCCTTACCGTCCAGCACCGAATGAGTTAAAGGGGTTAAAGGAACAGCTAGATGACCTACTACAAAAGGGTTTATCCAGCCGAGTTTTCCACCATGGGGCGCACCTTTTCTTTTTGATGCGACTATGCATCGACTACCGGGAGTTGAACAATATCACAATGAGGAATAAGTATCCCATGCCGAGGATTGATGATCTATTCAATCAGCTTCAAGAGCTACGGTATTCTAAAAAATTCACCTCCGTTCGGGATACAATTTGTTGAAGATTTGGGAGGTAGATGTTCCTAAAACCGCATTCAGTACGAGGTACGGCCATTAGGACTTTTTGGTCATGACCTTTGGACTGACGTGAAGCATAGGCAATCACCTTTTCATTTTGCATTAGCACGCAGCCAAAACCGTTCTTCGAGGTGTCACTGTACGCCGAAAATCCTACGGTTCCCGACGGTGTTGTCGAAATTGGAGCGGAGGTGAGAAGTTCAATTCCTGGAAGCTCTGCTTGCACGCTTCATTCCATTCGAATGAAATAGTTCTTCCTTGTCAGATTAGTTAACGTCGAGGCGATGCTAGAAAAATCAGCTATGAACTTACGGTAATATCCCGCAAGTCCAAGAAAACTTCGGACCTCGATAGGAGTAGTTGGACGTCGCCGGCTATTCACAGTTTAGATCTTACTCGGGTCCATAGAGATTCCATTCCCAGAAATCACGTATCCCAAGAAGGCTACTTGCTCAAGCCAAAATTCACATTTCTTGAATTTGGCGTAGAGTCGTTTCCCTCACACAAAATTTCTAAGACGGTTCATAGATGGCTTTCGTGTTCGTCTCTGGTTTTGGAATATATTAGAATATATTCAATAAAGACGATAACGAACCGATCACGTCCATAAAAGCAGCTGGGGCATTTGTCAGCTAAAGGAATACGAGAAGAACTACCTGACCCATGACCTCGAATTAGTAGCAGTAGGTTTTGCAGTGAATATCTAGAGATATCTCTATGGAGAGAAATGCGAAATCTTTACAAAACATAAGAGCTTGAAGTATTTCTTCACTTAGAATGAATTAAATATGCAACAACGACAATACTTAGAGCTTGCAGGACTACGATTGCACCGTAAGCTATCATCCGGGCGACGCAAATATAGTCACAGATGCATTAAGCCGAAAAGCGATGAATGGAGAGTTACATCAGCTTGGGATAGAGATAGTCAATTTAGGCGAAGTTGAGGCAAGACTAGCAGCATTAACTCTTCAACCCACGCTGCTAGAACGGATAAGGAAGACACAAGAAGAAGCAAACTCTACTTAAAATAAAGGATGCGCTACTCGAGGATTTTAAAAGACGAAAAGATGGAACTTTGGGATACAAGGACCGTCTTTATGTGCCTAACAATGAGTAGTTGCGACAGACGATAACGATGAAAGGACACGCGACCACATACTCGATACAGCCAGAGCCACAAAGATATATCAAGATTTGCCAATAACATACTGGTGGCCAGGAATAAAGAAAGACATTGCCGAGTTCGTGAATCGATGTATGACCTGCCAGTTAAAGCAGAACACCAGCGACCTGTTGGAAGTCTACAACCCCTACCAATCCCAGAAAGGAAGTGGGATCACATCACGAGGACTTCGTCGTTGGTTTACCCAAGACGACGAAAGGTCACGATGCTATTTGGGTGATTGTTGATGGCATAGTCAAACCAGCCCATTTCCTTCCAATCAGTTCCACTTTTTCCATGGAACGCTAGACTAAATTATATATTCTAGAAATAATCCGTCTCAATGGAATTCCAATTTCTATCGTCTCGGATCGAGTTTCGAGGTTTTTATCGAACTTTTGGCAGATATTACAGAAAGCAATGGGAACGAAGCTCTCGTGTAGCACTACATATCATCCCCAGATAGACGGTCAATCTAAACGAACAATTCAAACTCTCAAAGATATGCTACGAGCTTGTGTTTTAGATTTTAAAGGGAACTGGAGCAAGTACCTACCACTGATTGAATTTTCCTATAATAATAGCTTCCACGCTACGATTGGGATGGCACCGTATGAGGCTCTATACGGGCGCAAGTGCCGATTCCCAGTCCACTGGGATCAAATCGATGAACGGGCATTGTTAGGACCCGATATGATTCGTGAAATGACGGGAGCAGTAGCGAAAATTCGGCAAAGAATGCGAACGGCACTGAGTCGTCAGAAAAGTTATGCAGATCATCTACGATGACCATTGGAGTTCGCAGAAAAAGATCAAGTTTTCCTAAAGATTTCCCCGATGAATGGAGTAAAGCGCTTTGGAAGAAAGGGCAAGTTGAGTCCCAGATATGTAGGCCCGTTCAGAACTATCAAACGAGTCGGCAAAGTTGCACACCAATTAGAGTTGCCTGCCTCCTTATCGCAAGTTCACGGCGTATTTCACGTATCGACATTGCGAAAATACAGCGCGGACCTGAGTGATGTGATCCAAAACGAACTCCTCTATCAACAACTTAGGCCTGATTTGAGTTATGAGGAGAAACCTGTAGAAATCCTGATGTACGAGTCAAAACAGTTACGAAATAAAACTATTCCGTTAGTTAAGGTGTTGTGGCGGAATCAATCAGTTGTGGAAGCCACTTGGGAGCGTGAGGATGATATGAGAGTTCGTTATCCCGAAATATTCCAGTTGGCGTAAATTCGGGGATGAAATTATTTTAAGAGGGGAGGATGTAATACCCGTAAATTTAATATGGGATTTTCATGTAATTAGATATGTGACTTTGTGAATTTGGTAGCTTGATAAGCAATTAAGTCACGAAATGAAAATATAAATTTCAACAGTTCTGAAGACATTTCGAAAGTTCCCAAATAAATTAAATACAATTTATACAATTAGGATAATCTCATTAGGCCATATTCAATATTCGAAAATTTGGACCCAAAGATAATTTTAACAAGGCACTAGCTTACTTAAGCTAGGGTCGACACTAGCTTGATCGAAACTTACTAATACACTACCAATAATCGGGCGAAAGTAAGCTACAACATGTGACAATCGGGCGACTAGAATAACGGCGAAATTGAGTTCGAAACATAAATGTCGGCAACGTTGGTGCATGGAAAATTGGACAATTGGTGATCTATTGAAAACTTGGCGAATTTCAAATCAAATGTCCTCACTTTCGATCGAAACTTATGGCCCAAATTTTAATCTAATCCAGACTACAAATCGGGCGATTGAAATAGGCAAACCCTCGGCAATTGCTAGAATCGGGCAACACCACTTTCGCCGGTAATTTTATAAATTAGAGTTGACCTGACTACCAAGTACAATAATTAAATATAATTATTTTATACCAGTATAGTTTAAGATTTCGTACAGATACTAATTATTATGTCCAGAGGATCGACCTTTAGGGATTCCATCAGATTTCATGACTGATCTTACGAGGAGGGCAGGTAGATGAGTTATTCATCTACAATGCGTAAACACATATCATATCTATGTGTTTTTATGTGATTTGATGATTTACGTGTTTTACGTACATTTCATGTGACATCACGACGTTATGTATTATCACGTTTTTATGCATAGCATATGCATATCATGTCACAGGGGTGAGATATTTACACCGTATTGAGACGGTGATGATTTGAGTTATTGATGAGCAGGGTAGACTGAGGTGATTATGATTGATTAACTCGTTGTGGAGTCGAGGTTGGTACTCATATGACATCTGATGGCAGACAGGCGTGAACGTCATGTCTACTCGGGCGTAAACGTCCCGAGGTGCAAAATCGTCGTGATTGTATTTTCAGCGGAGGGACTTGATAGGGCAGTTGCGTGAACGTCAAAATGCTGTCAGTGTCGGCAACCGCTTACGGAAAAGCGACCTAGCAGGTCAGTTGCGTGAACTTCAAAACACTGCTAGTGTAGGCTACCGTGATCTTATGTTATAGGCGCGCGAGGTGTCGAGTCTGACCTAGGGCCTGTGTTGTGTGATTTGAGATAGGATTGTGGGAAAAGAAAGAGCGCATATTGCATGTGAGATAGTGGGACTGGGACTGAGTGTACACGTGCATCCATGCAGTTTTATTCATCTACTGGGCAAATCGCTCATTGTTTACGTGTTGTAGGAACTGAGTCTGACACTGGTACGCGTCAAGACTAAGGCGGCTGGTGGCGGTGCTCCACTGACTTTTGAGGGCGGGGCGGTACATGGATGAAGACCTGTGGAGCGGCGTTAGGGTTGTTGTTCTTTTGAAATTTTGGAGCTGCGCTCTTTCTATAGACTTGACTCTGTAGATAATCTTTTGTTGTAATATATTATATTAGGAAAAAAAATTTGTTAGATGGGCCTTCCGCGGCTTACGCGACGGAAATCCGCCAGTAACCTTACTCTGAAAACGAGGGTCGCTACAACTTCGGACCTCAAGTTCAAAGAATAAGGAACATGCACCTGCAACATCTGAAGTCAAGAATACCAAAGAGCCAAACAAATGCTTTAACTGTGGCAAGGTCGGTCACTACGCCCGAGAGTGCACCTCCCGAAGAAGAGGGAAGCCAACTACTACTCTAGGAAGCGTCACCTCACTAAGCAAAAGGAAGCTGGAGTAGCCCTATGGCAGAACAAGACTACTGGCTCGAGGACACTTCTAGTTCTGATGAGGAAAATCTCGCCCTCATGGTCCGTCTGGACGAGAACTCAGACGCCGAAACCTCCAACCAGATGGACGATGACCATGTATCTGAATCTGCATAGGATGTAGTCTCTTCTTCCATATTATTGACCATGTTGGAATCGTATCTATTAAATCACGCTAACGTGAAACGTGAGCAGGAAAGTGTAAATGAAGTAAAAATAAATTATCTAGGTCTTAGGAGAGAATAGCTAGTCTCGATGCGGAACTTAAGAGCTCTAGTGTCAAAATAGAAGAATTATCTAAGAGCCCCAATATTAGCGAGAGTAAATATATTCACTTAGATAAGCATAGTTCGATAGTCAAAGAATTAGAAGACAGGCTAGAAAATCTATAATTGCTCGGATAGGAATCTCAACGAGAAAGCCAGCCTCAATTGTAGGTTAACGGATGCTGCTGCTAAGGTCACTAACTTAGAAGCCCAACTAGATAAATTCAATAGCAAAGTTAGTGAACTAGTTAAAGAACTAGATGCCTCTAAAGCCGCCAAACTGACGGTAAAAAACGACTATGCTCTCTTAGGCGAAGGATATAGAAAGGCTTAAGGGGACAGACCGATCAGACAATTTTTCTATACCAGTCCCAAGGTTATAGAATTCTATAATCTAATAGAAAGGCTTAGGTTTCGCTAGCCTTCGTGTATTAAGAAGAAAGAAGCATACGATGTAAAAAACATGGGATTAGGTGTAACCACTCTTATGAACTTTTCTAAAGCAGATGACCTAGGTGCTTTTGAAATAGCTAAGAGAAGAGCCACACATAGGGCCCAGATTCCCTTCGACTACAAGGAATTATGACAGTTACAAATCGAGGGAAATGCCCGTGACGCGTGACTGTAACATAGTCAAACCTCCTGAGCCTCAACCTGAACTCAAGGAATCCGAAAACACTCATTATGAAAATTCTCTTTACAAACCTCCTATAATTAGGCAGATAGAAGAATTACAAGCCACATTAGCTAAAGAAAAAGATGATTTTGAAGAGGAGAAGGAAAATTTTTAAAGGAGATGGACAATCTCTGAGCTTCCTCCGTATCTCAAATTATTTCTCACGCATCTCCCTCAAAAGACAAAATTATTCTGAAAAGCGGAAGAATGAAAAAATGCCTTCTACCAACTCAAAACCAAAGAGTAATATTTCCAAAAATATTATTTATAGTCTCTCCTCTACTACGTCTATAGAAAGCGTAGTGTCAGAGCCTAAGGAGTCGAAGGCAAGAGTGTCTAGTTTAGTAACAAAGGAGTCTCTAAATGTCAATGTCCCATATTTATATTCTCCTTCTGTAAAAGCAAAAGACACTTGGAAATAAAAGAGCTATTTCTTTATTTTAAATCATCTATTCTACATGTTCTCTTCAGCCTACCACTTTTAGAATCTCTAATTTAAAAATAGGCGCTACCTCTGAAATAAAAAATAATCATCGTAAGACAAATGCCGATAGGATGACTCGTAGGAAACAATATTCAGCCATTAACAAAGCTTATGGCGCCATTCACTCATGCTCTCACATAAGGTATCCCGTAAAGATCCAATCACCCAAACACCTTAGGAGACTATCTATAAGATCTTTTCCTCGATCAAGCCTACCAAAGCATTTGCCCGCGCTGAAATTCAACTTCCCTGCCAGGTTCAACCAAAATGGATTCCTAAAACTTCGCTTGGATGACGAAAGCCAAAAAGGCCAAATCTTCCACAAAGGCTAAACCGAGTTACTCCTTCGAAGCTAACTTGGGTCTCCAAAGCTCCCACTAGCAATAACTTAGGAATCGTATCAGAACCCAAATTAAATCTGCTAATCCAAGAGGTTCCATTTATAAGTGGGTACCTAAAGCTCTCTAATTTATTTTTGCAGATCCATCATGTGTGGTACCTCGATTCCGGTTACTCCACACACATGACAGCAAATCAAGAGCTGCTGAGCAACTATCAAGACGATTAAATGGAAATGTCAGATTGGGGAGCGACGATTCAACTCCAATTCTAGGACTTGGAGATATTATTTTGGAGAATCTGACTATCGAAGATGTCACATATGTCGAAGGTCTACGCCATAACTTGTTCAGCGTAGGCCAGTTCTGCGATAAAATATTCTAGGTGGTCTTCCTTGCTGACCGGGGCAGAATGTTGGACAGTCAGGACAAAGACCCGGAAGGAATTCGGAAATTAAATATATACACAATCAACTTGACGTCCGTGAGGCCTTCGACTGCTGTTTGTCTCATTTCTCAGACCAATATTCAAAGGAACAGCCTATGGCATCAAAGGGTATCTCATCTTAACATCAAAGCTCTACAGCGCCTTTCCACCAAGAAGTTGGTTGGTCTACAATCAAATTTGATGGCGCAAGAGCATCAATGTTCAGCGTGTCAGCTTGAAAAAATGAAGCGAGACTCTCATCACGTCAAGACAGTTGCTTATGCTTCACGTCCTCTGGAATTAGTTCACATGGACCTCTGTGGACCTATGCAAACACAGAGTACGAACGGTCGTAAGTACGCGCTGGTTATTGTTGACGACTTTTCTTGCTACACATAGATGAAGTTCCTCCGACAGAGGATGAGACCGGTGACTTGATTGTAAATTTTGTGAACACGACTCAGAACCTCCTGCAGCAGACTATCCAAGTCATACGTACCGACAATGACACTTAGTTCAAAAACAAGCTTCTCATTGACTTCTACAAGAAACTTGGAATCAGTCGGCAATTTTCAGCCGCAAAGACGCCTCAACAGAACGGGGTAGTTGAAAGGAAGAACAGAACTCTAGTGGAAATCCGTGGCAGAGTGAACTCTGGCGTCCCACACTTTCTTTGGAGGGCAGGTTCTTTTGGAGTGCTTTTTGTGCGTTGAGCATTCCTCGTGTGCGTTTCCACCTCCTTTTGTCATCATTTGCTTATTTTTCTTTCGTCGCCTTTTTCTCCCCCTCCTTTTCTCGTTTATGCGCCCTCCAAAAAGTATGAGTTACGGTTGAAGTCTCGAAGTGGTTTCAAATGAAGAAAAGGTATTCGGAGAAGGCTCAAAATGGATAACTAAAGGCTATGTTAAGGGATTGAAAAATCTTGATGTGGCCAAGTAAGGAATTTCCTAATTGCCCAAATCATTTTCCTAACGATCTATAGCAAAGCGAGGATGAGGCCAAGAATCACTAGTTACGACAAGCAATTAATGTGTGACTCGCTCAAGAATAAATCCGAAGAAAGAAAGAAAAAAAAGAAGGCTAGAATCCGGACTTATATGAAGTGGTTTTGTGTCTGGTGGAGCGAACTAATGACTTTTAGACACAAGAATGCGACTTAGACTGACAAAATTAAGCAATTAATCAGCCGCATGTCAGGAAAATCTATATGTGACTAAATCAAGCATCGTAAAGATATCGGCATTCCCCTAATAGTATACGTATATGTATAATATATATTTTTTGTTTTATTAGAATTGAACAAATAGTTTTTTTCACGCAATATAAAGCATTTAAGCTCGAAAAACACATAGAATAGATCATATGAAAGCACCTAAGAGCACGTAAAGCACATGTTACGAAAGATTCAACATGCCTAATTTTCCGACAAGGAATTGGAACCATTTTTCATCGAATGCCTTGGTGAAAATGTCAGCTAGTTGATATTCCGTGTTCACAAAATACATATCAATTGTGCCTTTTTCTACGTGATCTTTAATGTGATATCTTATGTCTCTGTGTTTAGTGCGTGAATGGTGAACATGATTACATGTAATCACAATGGCACTTTGCTATCACTATAAATGGGTACATTATTTTAGTTGTACCCATAATCGCGGAGCTGAGTCCTCATCTACAGCATTTGAGAGCAACAGCTGGCGGCCGCGACATTTCTGCCTTAGCTGTTGATGTTGACATGCAATTCTGCTTCTTGGATGACCAGCAGACCGGCTTTTTTCCTAGAAATTGAGCGCCACCAGATATGCTTTTCCTGTCCATTCGACAACCTGCATAATCAGCATCAGTGTAGCCATAAGTTTGAAGTTCGTACCTTTAGGATACAACAATCCTGAGGTAGACGTGCCCTTGAGGTAGCGCCAGATCCGGTTCAACGCAAGCATGTGAGATTCCTTGGGATTGGCTTGGAAACGGGCACATAAACAAGTGGCAAACATGATGTCCGACCGGCTTGAGGTGAGATAGACAAGTGATCCAGTGATGCTGCGATATGTGATGTCGACCGCTTTTCCAGAGGGATCGGCATCCAACTTGCAGCATGTAGACATTGGAGTGCTGAGAGGCTTGCTCTGATCGTGATGGAATTTCTTCAGAATATCCTTGATATATTTCGTCTGACTGATGAAAATCCCATCGTCGAACTGCCCGACTTGGAGGCCTAAGAAGAACTGCATCTCTCCTATGCGACTCATTTCAAACTTGTTCTTCATTAAATCCCAAACCTCTTGCAAAGCCGTGGATTTGTTGATCCGAAGATGATGTCTTTTACGTAAACTTGGACGACCATCAAGTCTTTGTTTTGCCATTTGATGAAGATTGTCGTATCGATCGTCCCTCGGATGAATTCAGATTTTAGGAGGAATTCGCTCAAGACATCATACCAAGTATGTGGAGCTTGTTTGAGTCCGTAGAGAGCTTTATCCAATCGATAGACGTGATCGGGATGTCCTAGGTCAACGAAGCCTTCTAGCTGAGCGACATAGACTTCCTCCTTTAACACGCTACTGAGAAAGGCGGTCTTAACGTCCATTTGGTAGACTTTGAAATCTTTGTGGGCCGCACTAAGCAAAGAAAAGACGGATGGCTTCGATTCGGGCAACATAAGCATACGTCTCGTCATAGTCAATGCCTTGTTGATTGTAGCCCTTCGCAACCAATTTGCTTTATTCCTGACCACTTCTCCATCTTCATTCTTTTTGTTCGTGAATACCCGTTTCGTCCAGATGATGGTTTTCCCATACGGACGGGGTACTAATGTCCACACTGGAAGGCATTCGAATTGATTGATCTCGTCTTGCATTGCAATTACCCAATCCGTGTCCCTAAGTGCGTCTGCTACCTCAGTTGGCTCGTTTTGGCTTAAGAAGCAACTAAATAGTCCTTTCTGATGTCTTGTCCTTACTCCACTCGAAGGATCATCAAAATATCTGATCAACTGGATGTGCTCGAGTCCACTTGCGCTCATGAGGCAAAGCCGAGCAGAAGTGTCACGCCCCGACCCGCGTAGAGGCCACGACAGCCGTCCGTTCTCAAGCAATGCAAGGCTTGATCAACTCACGCATCGCAAATTAAATCACACGAAAGAAATTGCAAGATAATTCAACGAATAGAGATCCAACGAAAAAATATATACCCATATGAAAGAAAGTTTACAATATGCCAAAATAATACCTCAGCCATCGATCGATGAAGGAATATATGAACAAAGAAAATTTTCTTCTAAAATATATCCCTGCCAATAGATCCTCCAAAGCAAAACAACGACAAAATACCGAACTGGAAGAGACAACAGCAGGATGACGATCGACGCAGAGACAACCTCAGGTCAAGAGGGATATCAACCTTAAAAAATATATGTAAACACGGAGTGAGCAAACAACAGCTCAGTGAGATGATAATACGCCTTCGCCTCACAGAAGGTGTATCCTCAACGATGAACTCCATCACAACAACCAAACATCGCAACCACTTCCAAAATAAATATTGATTTCACATAATGTAGAAAGCGACCATCCACGTTAAACATATAACAACAGTACATAGCCCTATGACATGCCAAAAACATCACAAAAATCATGCAAAACATATACGATGCGTGGGTGGTCATATCCTCCCTCGAACTGAACTCCCCATCGAGAGTCAGACGAGGCCGTCACCATACTCTAAAACGTGTACCGTTAACTATCGTATCAACTGCACGTGACATGCATGTCCCACAACGGTGACGTTGACCGAGTCTCGCAAAGGACTTTGATATCTCCCCAAGGATCACCCTTCGATAAGTCGAATACGTGGCAAATGGACTGGTGAACTCGTTGTGCCTCACTCACCCGGGTTTACCAAACCACGGGCTACTTACTCGATTTGCCACTCTCCACTCACCCGAACGTGGCCATTCGGGCTACTTATAACCTCGATACCGAGTAACACAATCATAATTCCAAGTGCAACTCAATAGCACAAGATAATCACACGTCAAAACATGACATAATTCCATATATAATAATCAAAGGGAATTCACGAACCAATTCATATCCATATCTCGTCAATTTCGATAAATACGAATATCCTATAGCCGACAAGGCTCTATATCACAAGAACACCACAAGCCACCCAAATTTCATCAAATATAGCGGAATATCAATCATCATTTAGCCGGCAAGGCTCACTATCACATAATTTAATAAAAGAACAAAATAAACGACCCATCGCGAGGTTCACACATCCCACGAAGGGAAGATGTCCCCGTATTATCAACTCATGAAGGGAAGGTTTTCCCAAAATCCGAGGCTACCGTCATATGTGTATTCGCTGCTCCTTCGCCTAAATCAAGATTTAACAATGGAACTTCAACGTTAGACCAACAATTGATATACGTCTTAAAACTGTATGAAAACGATCCTCCCATAACGTAACTGCCATATGGATTAAAACACAATCATAATTCTATTTTAAAGATGGTATAACATCATTCGAAACAACACGACCGAAACTTTATCGAAAATTCCTGCAAAATTTTCAGATTTGCAGTCAATCTTCAAAATTTCGTAGAAAATCGTACAAATATCGGATTGAGGTGTTTTCAGCGACTGTGGAAAGCTAAACCAGCTTCCAACAGAACAAAACCTCGCAAGAATCCGAACACTAAGCTATATAAAAATTGTTAAACACAGAATCTGCGCTGAACTCGATTTTGGAAACCTATGAGCTTAGAACAAGAGAGTATTGATCTCTAGGACAAGGATTACCTTACTGTGGAGAAGATACAACAAGAAAGTTCAGATTTGATGAGCTTGAAACTGGTTTTTCCCACATTGCCTTTCTAGGTTTTTTATTTCTTTGATTTTCACTTGCTTAGCTTACGTAAGTGATAAAGATGAAAACTAAAAGGTAAAATCTATGGGCTTTGGGCTGAGAAAATAGGCCAAAATATGGGCTGAAATTTATCTATTTATTTATTTTTTGGGGGGGGAATAGGTGTTATAGGATATCTCCCCCTTCAATCAGATGTGGATATTGGCGACGAATGATTTCTTCTGGTTCCAAAGTTTCTTTCTCTACTTTGTCGCTTCGCCAAAGACCTTTCACCATGGGAATGGACTTGTTTCGGAGCTTCTTCTCTTGTCGATCCAAGATTTGAATCGGTTGAACTTCGTAGGATAAGTCTCTTTTAACTCGAGTGAAGGAGACTCAAGTATATGTGAAGGATCGGGTTCGTATCTTCGAAGCATAGATACGCGGAAGACATTGTGAATTTGTGACAGCACTAATGGTAGATCTAATCTATACGCGACATGGCCAATCCTTTCTATGAAAGCAAACGGGCCTATATATCTTGAGCTTAACTTCCCGCAATGCCGAAAACGTAACACGCCCTTCCACGAAGAAATCTTTAGGAACACTCTATCTCCTTCTTTGAACTCCAGTTCACGTCTTCTGTATAGTGTAGCTTTTCTGTCGGTCCTGAGCTGCTTTGAGTTTCTCACGTATGAGTTAACTTTTTCGGTTGCATCTTCTATGAGCTCCACTT
Source organism: Craterostigma plantagineum (assembly GCA_027422505.1). NCBI lineage: Eukaryota > Viridiplantae > Streptophyta > Magnoliopsida > Lamiales > Linderniaceae > Craterostigma > Craterostigma plantagineum. The sequence goes on from JAPQWV010000179.1 coordinate 319,085, forward strand.
GTTCAATCTTTCTATCACCAACTTCATCCCAAAAGAGTGGTGTTCGACATTTTCGGCCATAGAGAGCTTCGTACGGCATTATACCTGTGCTGGAAAGATAGCTATTGTTATACGAACTCCATCAATGCCACATATTTGTCCCAGCTGCCGCTTCGATTCAAAACAACAGCATGTAACATGTCTTCTAATGTTTGAATTGTCCTTTTTGATTGCCCATCGGTCTGGGGATGACAAGTTGTGCTAAATAACAATTTCGTACCTGTTGCCTTTTGAAGGTTGGGCCAAAAATGTGTAGTAAACCGCGGGTCTCGATCTGATACAATAGACACTGGTACGCCATGCAGCCTCACGACTTCATCCACATACAACTTGGCTAATTTTTCCAAGCTATCTTTGTTACGCACGGGGAGAAAATGGGCTGATTTGGTTAAACGATCCACAATGACCCATATAGAGTCATGACCTTTTTGAGTTCGAGGCAAAGCAGATACAAAATCCATTGTGATGTTCTCCCAATTCCACTCGGGAATCGGAAGTGGCTGAAGTGTGCCTGCTGGTTTCTGATGCTCAGCTTTAATTTGTTGGCATGATAGACATTTCGATACGAATTCAGCTGTATCGCGCTTCATACTTGGCCACCAATAGTATTCTAAAAGTGTTCTATACATTTCTGTGCTACCTAGATGAATAGCATAGGCAGAAGAATGAGCTTCTTCGAGAAAAGCTCGAAGAAGATCTTCATCCGATGGTACGCATACGCGATCTCGAAAGAGAAGTAGTCCATCGTCTCGAGTTTTTGAGTCGCTTGTCTTTCCTAGTTTTTGCTTTACAAATTGTTGTAAGCAAGTATCGTGCGACTGCTTTTCTCGAATTTGATCGAATAGAGTAGGCCTAACCTCAAATTTAGCAAGTAGAGAAGCTTCACTTGATTCGCCACAATGAAGAGATATACGAAGGCCTTTAAATTGTTCTAAGAGATGAAGATAATCCGATTGGATCGAAGAAAGTGATGTAGAAGATTTTCTGCTGAGTGCATCGGCTACGACATTCGCTTTTCCCGGATAATAGTAAATGATTAAGTCGTAGTAACTAATTAACTCCATCCATCGTCTTTGTCGAAGATTGAGCTCCTTTTGAGTGGTGATATACTTCAAGCTTTTCTGATCCGTGAAAAATTCGGCATGTTGCACCGTAAAGATAGTGCCTCCAGATTTTTAACGCGAAGACAATAGCAACTAACTCAAGATCGTGGGTCGGGTAATTTTCTTCATTCTTCTTCAATTGTCTCGAGCCATAGGCAACTATTTTTCCTTCTTGCATAAGAACGCGCCCCAAGCCTTGTCTTGAAGCAACCTATAGATGGTGAATTCTCGAATTTCCGAATCCAACAAGGTAAGAATTGGAGCCGAGGTAAGTCGTCTTTTTAATTCTTGAAAAGCCTTTTCGCACTCATTGTTCCATTCAAATTTGGAACCCTTTCAAGTTAGCTTAGTCAATGAGGAAGCTAGCAATGAAAAGTCTTTGACAAATCTTCGATAGTTGTAGGACATCAATTTAATTGTGCTATGATTTAATTAGCTGTCTTCGTAGATTGGGGCTTTTATTGTAATTATCCTAAGTTTAGGACTTAGTTGTTATTTATACCAAGTATGTTTTGTACAAATAGATATATAAACGTTATGCTTAATAGAGAATTTTGAGTAATTGATCCCAAAGGCTTGCAAATCCAATTCTAGAGAGAGAAAATCAGAAAACATTCTCTCACTACAAAGTTTCTCTCTCGAGCTCTTCAAAGAAATGTTTTCTATCGTTCTTCGATTTATATAATTCTAATCAATTGCCTTAGGTTTCAAGTCTAGGATCATTGAGTTGATAAATCAGGACCTAACAATTGGTATTAGAGCAGATTCGTTCTGTTTTGAATCAAAAATTGTTAGAATTTGGATTGAAAATCGAGTCCGGGTAATGTTCCATCGAAGAACAGTTTGGCGTGAAATACACTTTCGATCCAAATAGCTCAAATTCTGTGCTTAATTGGTGTGAATTTGATGTTTATGTGCTTGATTTAGCGATGAACATTGATTGCGATTAGTTTCGTAGCTTTTTGAACTTCAGTTTAGTAGAATCGATCAGATTTAAGTGGTCATTGTTCACGCTAAAATTTTTAGGAACACATTCTGATTTTCATCGAATTCGACATCTTTTCTTTCTAATGTGTTTAATTGTGTGTTCGTGCGTATTCCTTATCCGATTACGACAAATACCTGTAACTTCAGAGTCTAATTCATCAATTTTGCTTGAATTGTATTCTGTGATCTTTTTGCGATTATTTCAATTTTTTCGCTAGCTCCTTCGATCAGATTAATTTCTCGATCGAAAACTCGGCGCGAAAATTTTTCTCGATCAGAATACAAAGCCGACTTAAAGTCGTCTTTATCAAGAATGACTTTAGTAGAATTCCTCGAGCATTACTAAGCGAAAAACTTTGTCGACGAAGACAAATTTTGACCTTTGCGCCCGTAAAACTTTCCGTCGAAAAACTTTTTCGGTCAGACTTTCTGAGTTTGGCTAAGCGAAAATCATTTGCGCCCGAGAAACTTTCCAGTCAATGAATTAATTTCAACTTAGCGAGAAACTTACTAAACGTACCGTTTCTTTGCGATCGAAATAAATTCAGGATTAAGAGATTTTTCTCGACCGAAAGATTTCGAACATATTTTTCGCTCGTTAAATTTTTCACTGACAAAAATTCCTCGCACGAGAATGTAATACCCAAGTCCCGTCAGTAAGTTGGCCAATAAATTTGAATGCATATTCTGTGTCTATATGATTTCATATTTAGTATTTATTTGATTTCGTGACTATGTGATATTTAACATTATTTGGAAATTACGTATGGAGTTTGAGAAATTTTGAAAAGAGAATTTCGAAATATTATAATTTCGGAAACTTAGGGTTTCTTTTTGGATAATTTTGAAATCTTAGAATGTTAATGGATAGGGAAGTTCAAATTAATTGTAGGTAAAATCTCGAAACTTTGTTGCTAAAAAAAAAAAAAGAGGGTTTCGAAATCTAAAGTGATATTTGTTATCGAAATTCTTTAGGGGGGATTTTGAAAGGATTTCGAAATCTCTTAGTAATAAGTTCGAATTTGGTTAATGATAGAATGGAAATAACGTTGAACCAAGTCTAACACTTGTTAAGTGAGTAGGTAAATGTCAATATTTATTATAAGCTAATACACAAAAATCTTAGAGGATAAATACAATCAAATAAAGTTTAAACATTAGAAAGAAACATTACTTTATGCTAAATTACAAACTTTGAAATAATATGTCTCTTTATGAATTATGAAAAACATGGAATGAGTTCAATAGACAAATCGTCGGAAAAATAAATTAAGGGAGAGAAATGAGAGCTTAAACAGTGTTCCTAGCTTAGCTTGGAGGAGGTATAAATTCTTACTATGAGCTTATGTTTTAATTATGAGTAAGCATGTTTTATGTAATAATAGGTACGAACATTTCATGGGATCAGGTTTTATGTGGTTTTGATTTTTTTTAAAAGGTTTAAGTCTGTTTTCAAAAGTTTTTGTGTTCTTGATGGATAAGATTTTGATCGAAAGTTTATGAGGGTTTAGAAGTAAATAGTGTTTGTGATTTTGGAAAGATTAGGGTTTGATTGGTTTCGAGATTTAAGTAGTGATTTTATAAAGATTTCGAAATACGTTTTGTTAAGTCGATATTTATCAAGATGTCAAATTAAATTGCTAAACAAGATCTCGATATGGGTTATGTGAAGTTGATTCATTGTTTCGAAATTTTTATGAATGTTGAAGAGGATATCGAACAAGATTTCGAAATTTTTATGTGGATGTCGAGATGTTCGTATGATGTTGTTTCGAGATTTATAAAATTTCGACATGAAATCTCGAGGTGGGTCTTAATGAATTTTGAAACAAAATCTCGAGGTGAGTTTTATGATGTGAGGATTTCGATGCTTATGTGGTTTCGAGTTATATGAATTTTAAATGATAATCTCGAGTAAGATGTCGACATGTTATGTGAAATGATTGCGATATATATGAATTATGACATGGGATCTCGAGATTTGCTTTGAGGGATTTCGAAACAGAATATTGATGTGAGTCTTGTGAAGTGCGAATAACAAATAAGATGTCGAAATGCTTATGTATTGTTTCGAGATTTATATAAATGTCGAAGAGGAACTCGAGATTCATATTAAGACTATCAATTTCATGTCGAGATCTATGCTGAGTTGTATATCGAGATTTTATCTCATTCAAATTCCGAAGCTTTATAATATACTATGTCGAGTATAAAGTATTATGGAACTCAATATTTTTATTTCAAAGTGGTACTTTTAATTTAAGTCAAATTTGGAATTTTTGGGTTTCGAAATATATAAGTCGAAAATAGGGTTTTCAAATTAAGCCAATTTCATGAAATTGTAATTAAATTAACGAACTATAATTTTTATGTTTCTATAATTAGGGTTTGAAGGTTAGCGATTTAACCGTACGATAAGCTAAGGATACCAGGTAAGTGGGAATTTCACCTACAACACATAAATTGATTGATACCTGTTATGTTACGTGACTAATTGCTTCGATGAATATGTGGTGTGTGAATTATCTATTATATGCGACTGCTTGGAATTTATTATTTGTCGCATTATTTATGCAGCATGATTATGTGCACGCACGAATCATATTGAGTATTTTGAAGAATGAGCGTGCATTGTATTACTCGAGTTGAAAGCGAGTTATATTTAATGTAGATAAATGGGAATTAGCTACTTCTACAAAGGCACCATGACGGGGGTAAACCGTCAAATATATTTACCTAAATTATTTAGGTAATGGGAAGGCACATAGCATAACTATAGTGCCAGGAAAGTGACGTGATAGAGGGGCGACCTGGTGAATGATAAGACTGGAGATAAACCCTAGTTTTATCCTAGCCATGGGCCGACTATCGTATTTTTATTCGTTTAGGATTTGAGCTCATGATATGATGGTGCGGTTAGAAAGTAGCTACGGGCCCTGATAAAAATGAGAAATGAATGAGTATGATGTGAGGATAAGAGTATTAGAAAGCATTGGCGCGGATGCCTTTGCTATTTTGGCACGTGCATACATGCATATTTCCACTTACTGAGCTTTATAGCTCATCCCACGTTTTTATGTGTTGTAGACATAGCGAATTCGGTACGTAAGGGTTTAGATGACGAGGCAGGTCCTTCTGGAACTTCCGGTGACTTTTGAGGGTGGTGTGTACATGGATGCGACCTGTGTGGCGGGTGCTATGTTAATTACGTTGTGTTTTTGTAAAATACGTTTGTATCGTATGTAAAATTTCAACAATGTTTGTATTGTAAAATAGCCGTGTGTGGTGTGCTTTGTAAAATCGAAAAATTCTATCTGTGTTTCATATGTAATATATTTTATATTCTATTTAGTCACGTAAGTTAGCGTAAGAAAATAGTAGTAGATGGTGGGGCGTCACAGGTTGGTATCGGAGCTTCGGTTGCAGTTTCTATAGACTTTCCATGTACGCACACTCAAAAGCGCGGAAGACAGCCTTGTTTGTAAGTTATATGATATTATGAATTTCTTGCATTGCATGATTTATTGGCCTTAGGGCCGGTTAGGGTAAGAGAAACAACATGGTTAGAACAAGGGGAGAAGGCAACGGAGTAAACAATCAAGATGAGGAAAATGCAACCCCGGCTGACAATCGTGATTTGGCTATCCTCCAGCTTACCGAATTAGTACGTCAGCAGTCTCAACAGATGGAATTGATTCAGCAGCAAAACTCTGAGGGGACAAGGAATAACGGAATTTCTCAGGCTGATAGGGTTGAAGCAGTGGGTGAAAGATTTCGCAAACTGAACCCACCGACTTTTGAGGATGCTATTGATCCAACATCTGCTGAAGATTGGCTCAAAACATTAGAGAGTATGTTCCAATATAGCAGAATTCCTGAGAATGAGAAAGTTCTGTGTGCTGCATTTCTACTGCGAGGAAGTGCACGGCATTGGTGGGACACTATTTTGGCGATTGAGGATCCGATCAACATGAGCTGGGAACGTTTCAAGGAACTGTTCCGAAATAAATACTTCAATGCACCTGTGCGAGACCAACGCATGAATGAGTTTATCAATCTCAAACAAGGGGCAATGACTGTGGTGGAGTACATCAGAAAAATTGAACAACTGTCAAGGTTCGCGACACATATGGTGAGTCCTGATGCTCGGAAGGTCGAACGATTCCTCGAGGGTCTAAAGCCGGAGTTGTACCGTGATGTTAACATGGCTGGACTACAACGAATCTCATATGCTCAAGTGGCGGAGCGAGCGATGGTGGCATAACAGTCCGAGACACGAATTATTCGTGCTCATGAGGCAAAGCGAAAATTTGTGCAGGGAGTAAATTGGAGGGGTGGTAATCAGAAACGACAGTTCTTTCCGAAAGGGGGGAAGCCAAATTTTCAGAATAGGTCTGGATTACCTAATCAACAAAACCCTACTCAATGGAGAACTCCAGTCCCAATGCCAGCTTGCCCAAGATATGGACGACATCATTCGGGTATCTGTTTTTCACAGAATGCTATCTGTTTCAAATGCGGAAAGACGGGACATTATGCAAGATCATGTTCAGAGAAGACACCAGGAAATCAAGCTATGGCTCAAGCGAAACCACCAACTGTTCCAGCACGCGTGTATACTTTGACTGCAGAGGAAGCAAAAGCTAATCTGTCCGTGGTGGCAGGTATTCTACTTATTCACAAACTTCCGACATGCATTTTAGTAGATTCAGGAGCTACGCATTCATTTGCATCCACTAAATATGTGACGAGACTCGGGATTACACCTACCCTATCTGATTGTGAATATAATGTGACCGTTCCACACGGAGTTGCGATGCGAACCAATCTGGTTTTACGGAATTCTCCGGTGCTAATTAACAAAAGAGAATTTTCTGTTGACTTAGTAGTTATTCCGATGAATGACTACGAGGTGATTCTTGGAATGGACTGGCTCTCAAAATACGGAGCTGTTATTGACTGTAATCGCAAGACAGTTACGTTTAATATTGAAGAGAAGGAGCCTTTCACTTTTGTGGGAACAATCAAAGAAGGAAATATTTCTAGAATTTCAGCGACAAAGGCACAAAGTTTGATCAAGGCGGGATGCAAAGCTTATCCAGTCTTCGCTGTGAAATCGGAGGAACGTTCATCTCCGAGATTAGAGGATGTACCAGTGGTTCGAGATTTTTCCGATTTGTTTCCAGAAGATTTACCCGGATTACCACCAGATCGGGAAATTGAATTTACGATTGACTTAATACCAGGATCTGCTCCAATTTCTAAGACTCCTTATCGGTTAGCTCCGAATGAATTAAAAGAGTTAAAGGAACAGTTGGATGATTTATTACAGAATGGATTTATCCAACCCAGTTTATTTCCTTGGGGAGCGCCAGTTTTGTTCATACGAAAGAAGGATGGGTCGATGCGACTATGTATTGACTACAAGGAGCTGAACAAGATCACAATCAAGAACAAATATCCATTACCAAGAATAGATTATTTATTTGATCAACTCCAGGGCGCAACGGTGTTTTCAAAAATAGATTTACGATCGGGGTATCATCAATTGAAGGTTCGAGAAGAAGATATTCCAAAGACGGTATTCAGTACCCGATATGGACACTACGAATTTTAGTTATGCCTTTTGGGGTAACTAATGCACCAGCGGCATTTATGGATCTAATGAATCGAGTGTTCAAACAATTCTTAGATAAGTTTGTCATTGTGTTCATTGATGACATTCTTATTTACTCGAAAACGAAGGAGGAACATGAGCAACATTTGAAGATAGTTCGCGAGATATTACGAGAAAATAAATTATACGCCAAGTTCAAGAAATGTGAGTTCTGGTTGACTCAAGTCGCATTTTTGGGCCACATTGTTTCTGGAGAAGGAATTTCTGTGGATCCTAGCAAAATTGAAGCTATCAACAATTGGCCTCAACCAACTAATGTCACAGAAGTACGGAGTTTTCTTGGCTTAGCTGGATACTACAGAAAGTTTATTAAGGACTTCTCAAAGATTGCATCAACACTGACGAAGTTAACAAGGAAGAATGTTCCATTCCATTGGAGCGAGGAGTGCGAGCAAAGTTTTCAAGAGTTAAAGAAGCGACTCACTTCAGCTCCAGTTCTTACAATACCATCAGGGACTGGAGGATTTTCAGTCTACGGCGATGCACCAAGAAATGGTCTGGGCTGTGTATTGATGCAACATGGAAATGTGATAGCTTATGCCTCTCGGCAATTGAAGGAGTATGAAAAGAATTATCCGACTCATGACTTGGAATTAGCCGCGGTAGTATTCGCTTTAAAAATTTGGAGGCATTATTTATATGGGGAACGATGTGAAATTTTCACGGACCACAAGAGTCTGAAGTATTTCTTCACTCAGAAGGAATTAAATATGAGGCAAAGAAGGTGGTTAGAACTTGTTAAAGACTACGATTGTGTAATTAATTACCATCCAGGCAAAACAAATGTAGTTGCTGATGCAATAAGCCGAAAAGCTGTAAGTACAGAGTTACAACTATTGGAGGTGGAAGTAGTGCAGTTGGGAGAAGTTGAAGCAAAATTGGCAGCTTTGACTTTGCAACCTACAATATTGGAACAAATCAAGAGAGTACAAGAAAATGACGAGTTATATCTAAAGATCAAAGACGCACAGGCGGAGCAAACTTTAACTGATTTCAAGATACAAGAAGACCAAAGTCTATATTACAGAAATCGTTTATACGTACCTGATGATGCGGAGATTCGAAGAATAGTAATGACAGAAGCACATGCGACGGCATATTCAGTACATCCAGGAGCTACAAAAATGTATCGAGATCTTCGAATAAATTATTGGTGGCCTGGAATGAAAAGAGACATTGCGACGTTTGTAAGTCAATGTCTAACATGCCAACGAATAAAGGCGGAACATCAACGACCGACTGGTACATTACAACCTTTGCCAATACCCGAGTGGAAGTGGGATCATGTTACAATGGATTTCGTGGTCGGGTTGCCAAAAACTGTGAAAGGTTACGATGCTGTTTGGGTAATCGTGGATCGATTGACTAAGTCTGCTCATTTTCTACCCATAAGCTCGATGTTTTCCCTGGAGCGATACGCAGAAATATATATTCAAGAAACTGTTCGACTCCACGGGATTCCATTATCAATTATTTCGGATTGAGACTCACGGTTCTTACCAAATTTTTGGAAGGGTCCGCAGAAAGCAATGGGGACTAAGTTGTCTTTCAGTACAACTTATCATCCTCAAACTGACGGGCAGTCAGAACGAATGATTCAAACTTTGGAAGACATGTTGCGAGCATGTGTTTTGGTTTTAAAGGAAACTGGAGTAAATACTTGCCATTGATCGAGTTTTCCTATAACAATAGTCATCATGCAACTATTGGGATGGCACCCTATGAAGCCTTGTATGGGCGCAAATGTCGATCTCCCATACATTGGGATGAAGTTGGTTAACGTGCGATGTTAGGACCAAACATGGTTTAAGAGATGACCGAGGCAATAGCAAATATACGAGAAAGAATTCAGACGGCTCAAAGTCGACAAAAGAGTTATGCAGATCAAAGACGTAGACCGTTAGAATTTGAAGTTGATGACTGGGTATTTTTGAAAGTATCTCCGATGAAAGGCGTGAAAAGGTTTGGGCGAAAGGGTAAGTTGAGCCCAAGATATATTGGACCTTTTAGAATAATTAAAAGAGTCGGTGAAGTAGCTTACCAACTGGAATTACCGGCCTCATTGGCACAAGTTCACGATGTTTTTCATGTGTCGACATTGCAAAAATATGTCGTTGATCCAAATCATGTTTTGAGAAATGAATTTCTGTATCAACAACTTAAACCAGATTTGAGTTATGAAGAGAAGCCAGTGAAAATTCTGATGTATGAAGTGAAGAGACTACGAAATAAAGAGATTCCATTAGTGAAAGTATTGTGGCAAAATCAGTTAGTGGAAGAAGCTACATGGGAACGTGAAGATGATATGAAAAGTTGCTACCCCGAATTGTTTTAGATAACCTGATTTCGGGGGCGAAATCCTCTTTAAGGGGGGGAGAATGTAATACCCGAGTCCCGTCAGTAAGTTGGCCAATAAATTTGCATGCATATTATGTGTCTATATGATTTCATATTTAGTATTTATTTGATTTCGTGACTATGTGATATTTAACATTATTTGGAAATTACGTATGGAGTTTGAGAAATTTTGAAAAGAGAATTTCGAAATATTATAATTTCGGAAACTTAGGGTTTCTTTTTGGATAATTTTGAAATCTTAGAATGTTAATGGATAGGGAAGTTCAAATTAATTGTAGGTAAAATCTCGAAACTTTGTTGCTAAAAAAAAAGAGGGTTTCGAAATCTAAAGTGATATTTGCTATCGAAATTCTTTAGGGGGGATTTTGAAAGGATTTCGAAATCTCTTAGTAATAAGTTCGAATTTGGTTAATGATAGAATGGAACTAACGTTGAACCAAGTCTAACACTTGTTAAGTGAGTAGGTAAATGTCAATATCTATTATAAGCTAATACACAAAAATCTTAGAGGATAAATACAATCAAATAAAGTTTAAATATTAGAAAGAAACATTACTTTATGCTAAATTACAAACTTTGAAATAATATGTCTCTTTATGAATTATGCAAAACATGGAATGAGTTCAATAGACAAATCGTCGGAAAAATAAATTAAGGGAGAGAAATGAGAGCTTAAACAGTGTTCCTAGCTTAGCTTGGAGGAGGTATAAATTCTTACTATGAGCTTATATTTTAATTATGAGTAAGCATGTTTTATGTAATAATAGGTACGAACATTTCATGGGATCAGGTTTTATGTGGTTTTGATTTTTTTTTAAAAGGTTTAAGTCTGTTTTCAAAAGTTTTTGTGTTCTTGATGGATAAGATTTTGATCGAAAGTTTATGAGGGTTTAGAAGTAAATAGTGTTTGTGATTTTCGAAAGATTAGGGTTTGATTGGTTTCGAGATATAAGTAGTGATTTTATAAAGATTTCGAAATAAGTTTTGTTAAGTCGATATTTATCAAGATGTCAAATTAAATTGCTAAACAAGATCTCGATATGGGTTATGTGAAGTTGATTCATTGTTTCGAAATTTTTATGAATGTTGAAGAGGATATCGAAGAAGATTTCGAAATTTTTATGTGGATGTCGAGATGTTCGTATGATGTTGTTTCGAGATTTATAAAATTTCGACATGAAATCTCGAGGTGGGTCTTAATGAATTTTGAAACAAAATCTCGAGGTGAGTTTTATGATGTGAGGATTTCGAAATGCTTGTGTGGTTTCGAGTTATATGAATTTAAAATGATAATCTCGAGTAAGATGTCGACATGTTATGTGAAATGATTTCGATATATATATGAATTATGACATGGGATCTCGAGATTTGCTTTGAGGGATTTCGAAACAGAATATTGATGTGAGTCTTGTGAAGTGGGAATAACAAATAAGATGTCGAAATGCTTATGTATTGTTTCGAGATTTATATAAATGTCGAAGAGGAACTCGAGATTCATATTAAGATTATCAATTTCATGTTGAGATCTATGCTGAGTTGTATATCGAGATTTTATCTCATTCAAATTCCGAAGCTTTATAATGTACTATGTCGAGTATAAAGTATTATGGAACTCAATATTTTTATTTCAAAGTGGTACTTTTAATTTAAGTCAAAATTAGGAATTTTAGGGTTTCGAAATTTATAAGTCGAAAATAGGGTTTTCAAATTAAGCCAATTTCATGAAATTGTAATTAAATTAACGAACTATAATTTTTTATGTTTCTATAATTAGGGTTTGAAGGTTAGCGATTTAACCGTACGATAAGCTAAGGATACCAGGTAAGTGGGAATTTCACCTACAACACATAAATCGATTGATACGTGTTATGTTACGTGACTAATTGCTTCGATGAATATGTGGTGTGTGAATTATCTGTTATATGCGACTGCTTGGAATTTATTATTTGTCGCATTATTTATGCAGCATGATCATGTGCACGCACGAATCATAGAATGAGCGTGCATTGTATTACTCGAGTTGAAAGCGAGTTATATTTAATGTAGATAAATGAGAATATAGCTACTTCTACAAAGGCACCATGACGGGGGTAAACCGTCAAATATATTTACCTAAATTATTTAGGTAATGGGAAGGCACATAGTATAACTATAGTGCCAGGAAAGTGCGTGATAGAGGGGCGACCTGGTGAATGATACTGGAGATAAACCCTAGTTTTATCCTAGCCAGAGTGGGCCGACTATCGTATTTTTATTCGTTTAGGATTTGAGCTCATGATATGATGGTGCGGTTAGAAAGTAGCTATGGGCCCTGATAAAACTGAGAAATGAATGAGTATGATGTGAGGATATGAGTATTAGAATGCATTGGCGCGGATGCCTTTGCTATTTTGGCACGTGCATACATGCATATTTCCACTTACTGAGCTTTATAGCTCATCCACGTTTTTATGTGTTGTAGACATAGCGAATCCGGTACGTAAGTGTTTAGATGACGAGGCTGGTCCTTCTGGAACGTCCGGTGACTTTTGAGGGTGGTGTGTACATGGATGCGACCTGTGTGGCGGGTGTTATGTTAATTACGTTGTGTTTTTGTAAAATGCGTTTGTATCGTATGTAAAATTTGAACAATGTTTGTATTGTAAAATAGCCGTTTGTGGTGTGCTTTGTAAAATCGAAAAATTCTATCTGTGTTTCATATGTAATATATTTTATATTCTATTTAGTCACGTAAGTTAGCGTAAGAAAATAGTAGTAGATGGCGGGGCATCACAGAGAATAGTAATCAATACATTTTATTTCGACACAATTATTTTCGATCAAACTTTAAAGATTGAATCGAAAATAATTCTCGACTGCTTGAGAATCAAATGCTACTGACTAATTTGCTACTTGTGAAACACATAACATCAGTCCAAATCATCAAAACAACCAACGAAGATCCTTCATCAACTCATCAAACAAAAATGGATGCCTACTCACTTGGAAATGACAACCGTCCCCCGATACTGAAGAGAGGCGAATACACAGTTTGGAGAAGCTGCTTTCTAAATTTCATAGAGCTAAAAGATCAAGCAGATGACCTTCTCAGTTCACTTGAGCAAGGCCCAGCTCAGTTCTAGGTAAATGTGCCTGGTGACAACATCGCTAATCCTCCGATCCCTGCCTCTAGACGACTTAAAGAGCCTAGAGAGTACACTGCAGAGGAAAGAGTGTGAGCAAAGGCTGATCTTATAGCCAAGAACACCTTAATGCAGGGCATCCCAAACGTCATCTATCGACAGATTGACAGCATCCCAACAGCTAAGGGAATGTGGGATTAGCTGCATAAGATGATGCAACGAACAGAAGTCGGCATCAAGGCCAAAAAGGCAAATATTCTCACAGCCTATGACTCCTTCCTTTAGTGCCAAATCCGAGGAGTGTTACATGATCTTTACCAAAGATATCTCACCCTCCTAAATGAGATGAGGAAAATTGAAATCACAAAGATGAACATGGAAACTAACATCCGATTACTTTCCTCTCTGCCCTCAGAATGGAAGAAGACATCCGCTCAAGTCCGACAAAATAAGGGCCTTGAGGGCCTGGATTCCATGCCATGTAGGACAATCTCGCACAGCACGAGGAAGATATTAGCGAGATTCAGAAGGAGCAGAGGGGTAAACTTATCGACGAATCAGTTGCCCTGGTCTCGGAGAAGAGAGGCTCAAAACTACGAAAAGAAAAGACCATTAAGCCTCCTACCCCCTCAGAGTATGCAGATAAAGCCGATTCGGACATGGAGCCTAACATGAAAGCACTGGGAAAGCAGTGTGTTAATCAGAAAGATGATGAGCTAATACTTCAAAAAGTCCTCATCATCAGCCAATCGACTTCGGACCTCAAGCTCAAGGAACAAAGAACCGACCTAGTGCTTTAACTGCGGGAAACCTGGTCATTACTCCAGAGAATATACTCTCCCAAAGAAGAGACATGCTAACTACTACTCCAAGAGGCTTCAACTCACGAAGCAGAAGGAAGTTCGAGTAGCTTTTATGACACAACAAGACCACTGGCTCTAGGACACATCTAGCTCAGAGGAGGAGAATTTAGCCCTAATGGCCCGTCGAACATTCTGACGCCAAAACCTCAGAACAGACGGACGGAGACCAAGCATCCGACCTTCTGAGGAGGTAGTTTCTCCTTCCACATTATTGACGATGTTAGAATCGTATCAGTTAGCATACACTAACATGAAACATGAGCAGAAAAGCGTAAAGGAAGTAGAGAAAAAACTAGCTAAGTCTCAGGAGAAAATTACTAGTATCGAATCAGAACTTATGAGCTCTAGTTCAAAAATAGAAGAACTTACTATGAGCCTACATTTCTAGAGAGACTACAAAACCTTAAAAATTAAAGAATTAGAAGACATGCTAGAAAATAACTATAATTGCATAATTAGAAATCTCAATAAGAAAGCTAACCTCAATTGTAGGTTAACTGAAGCGACTACTGAGATCACCAACAGCCGAATTAGATAAATCTAACACTAAGGTTTGTGAACCTAGGAAAGATCTAGATGCCTGTGAAGCCGCCAAATTGACGGTAGAAAACAGCTTTGCTCTATTAGGAGAAGTGCGTAAGAAATTATACGCTAAAATTAAAAAATTAGATGATATTATAGTAAAGAATGGACAATCGGAGCAGACTATATCTTTGAAGCAGCCCAAGGACTTAGAATTTTATGAATATAAGTACGTTTTAGGTTTTGAGAATCCATGTCACTTGAAGAAAGTTGACTGTAAACAACTCTACGATGTCAAATACATGGGTCTCGGACAAACCTCTCTTATGGCCTTCACTGGTGAAAATGAAACTTATGAATTAGAAGAAGCCAAGAGAAAAGCCAAAACCAAGGCTGAAATTCCCTTTTGCTTGACGAACTGAATCAAAGCAACGACATTGGGAATCTTCCCAAGGGTTGGAGCCTTGAATCAGTTCAAGTTCCTGAAGATCAATCTAATAATAAGGAAGCTCAATCTCAACATTCTGAAAATTTTCTCTATATACCCCCTATTACTAGGAAAATAGAAGGGTTAAGAGTTTCTTTAGAAAAAGATAGAGAGAATTCGAAGCTGAAAAAGAAAAATTCCTAAAAGAGATGGAAAATTTCAAACCTTCCTCCATCCCACAAGCTATTTCTCAAGCATCTCCCCCAATCCAAAATATCATTCTGAAAAGCGTGAAGAAAGAAAAAGCTCCTTCAAAAGATCTGAAAAATAAGAATAATACTTTAAAAAATTCTAAATCTAATCATGTTTCGCCAATGTCTACAGGGAGCGTAGGGCGAGCATTAGAGTCGAATGCGGGAGTGTCTAGTTTAAGAATAGAGAAGGAGCCGTAGATTTGAATACATTTAAGAAAATACCTCCTTCTGTACAAATAAAAGACACTCTTAGAAATAAAGAGCTGTTTCTTCTGTTCAAATAATTGCTTCTACATGTTCACTTCTACCTACCACTTATAGAAGCACAAATTTCGAAACATGCTCTACTTCAGCAATAAAAACTAATCATTGTAAGACAAATGCCTCTAGGAAGACCCGTAGGAAACAAGATCCAGCCATAAAGAAACATATGGCGCTATCCATGCCTGTTCTCACCTAAGGTATCCCGTTAACATAAGGCGCTATTCATGCTTGTTCTCACATAAGGTATCCCGTTAAGATCGAATCCCCAAAGCACCTTAGGAGACTATCCAATGAAAAGATCTTTTCCACGCTCAAACCTACTACAGCGTTTGTCCGAGCTGAAATTAATCTGCCCTGCAAGGTTCAACCCAAATGGGTTCCTAAATCACCGCCTAAAAAGACGAAAGCCAAAAAAGCCTTGCCGTCTACAAAGGGCAAACCCAACTCAACTCATTCGCGAGTAACTTGGGTTGTTAAAGCTCCTACTAACACTAGTTTATGAACCACATCTGAACATAAGATGAAATCTGCTAATCTGAGAGGATCCATTTATAAGTGGGTACCTAAAGCTCTTTAAATTTGTTTTTGCAGATCCATCATGTGTGGTACCTTGACTCTGGTTGCTCCACACACATGACGGGAATACAAGAGCTGCTGAGCAACTACCAAGGCCGACCAAATGGAAAAGTCAGATTTGAGAACAACGACTCAGCCCCCATTTTAGGACTTGGGGACATCATTCTAGAAAATCTGACAATCAATGATGTCTCTTACATCGAAGGTCTCTGTCATAACTTGTTCAGCATGGGCCAATTCTGTAACAAAGGATTCCAGGTGGTCTTTCATGCTGACCGGTGCAGAATATTGGACAGGCAGAACAAAGGACTCCTCCAAGGACTTCGGAAATCCAATCTTTACACGGTTAGTCTGACATCCGTGCGGACCACGACAGCTGTTTGCCTCGTCTCCCAGACTACAGTTCAGAGGAACAACTTATGGCATCAACGTGTGTTTCATCTAAACATCAAAGCTCTTCAACGCCTACCAACGAAAAAGTTGGTTCACGGTCTACCAACCATTATTCTACAAAAAGAGCGTCAATGTTCGGCATGTCAACTAGGAAAAATGAAGCGAGCGTCTCATCACGCCAAACTAGTTGCCTCTACTTCACGTCCTTTGGAATTGCTACATATGGACCTCTGTGGACCTATGCAGACACAGCGTATTAGTGGGTGCAAGTACGTGCTAGTTATCGTTGATGATTACTCTCGCTACACATGGACGACGTTCCTCTGAACAAATGATGAGACAGGGGACTTGATAATTAGTTTTGTGAACGCTACTCAGAATTTGCTGCAACAAACCATTCAAGTCATCAGAACGGATAATGGCACTGAGTTCAAAAACACGGGGTTAGTCAGCAATTCTTAGCCGCCAAGACCCTCAATAGAACGGTGTCGTTGAAAGGAAGAACAGAACTCTAGTGGAAGCCGTACGTACGATGTTGATTCACTCTGGCCTCCCACACTTCCTTTGGCCTGAAGCAGTAAATAGATAAGACTCCTTTGGGCTGATTCACTCAGAACAGGACGGTGGTTCACAAGCGATTCGATAAGATTCCGTACGAAATAATAAACAAGCGAGTACCCAGTATTTCCTTCTTCAATGTCATCGGGTGCAAGTGCTTTGTGGCGAACGATCGAGAGCAACGTGCTAAGTTCGACCCTAAAGCATTCTAAGCCACATTTGTCGGGTATTCATCAACTTCGAAAGCGTACCGAGTATACATCAAGTCAAATCGTTCAATCAAAGAAATCTACAATGTCACTTTCCACGAAGTGGCAGAGATGGATCCTGCACACCTCAGTTCATGACCCACACCTAACCAGATGGCTTCTGAATACAATAGTGCAGAACTTGTATTCACTGTGTGTTGGCACAAAACCAACAAGAGATGGCAACAACTAAGGATCCAACGTAAAAAGCAGCTCTGAGACTTGCGTTGGAGGACTTGGATTCTCTCTTTGAGCCCGTATATCGGCCATGCACTATTAACGACACACCTTTAGTGGTACCCCCACTCGATGAGGCCGATGACCCAAGCTCCTCAACTGTCCCCACCTCACCCGACTCAGAATTACCACAGATCACTGAAGAACCCATCATAGTCAATGAGGAAATCTCGTCAGAATCACACAATCTAAGTGAAGAAATAGACTTACCTCAACCTAACGAACAACCTGATGCGAAATCTCGATCCACAACTAGCTGATGCATCTACCTTAACCCTGCCACATAAGCGAAATGCTAGGAATATGCCCTCGAATCCTATACGAGGATTAGATTGTATAGGGCATTAGAGTATTTATCATTCGACCTTTTGTGTAGTAAGATATTTTCGTGTCTTTAATGAAAGGCATTGTTTGTTTATTGGATATAAGAGTTCTTTACTTAGCATCCGGTAAAGCTATAAATGAACAAATACAAATGTGTCGAGTTGAGTCACTGTTCTCGATGGGTACGAGAGAGGAAGGCACCAATGGCCTATTAACCTCGAACATTAAAAGTCCGTAAGCTTGAGGCTTTAGTTTGGTGCTGAATAAACCGATCACGGCTTATTTGTCGATGACCTATCGTGTGCCGATATCTCGCTTGGAAGTGAAGGTCATGACTTGTGATACGAATCGAATCAAGGGATTGAATCGTTTCATGGACACTGAATCACGGGTCGTACGGTCGAACATGGCTTATTACTCAAAGAGTGTCAATGACCGACGACAACACTATAGTAGTCTACCTGAACCTTAAGCCGAAAGGTGCTTTGACGGAGTTGACTTCGAAGTCTCGACTGTCACTGGTTCCCCTCGACCCGATTTGCTGTTGCATGGGTCAGCGGGCCAGATGCGGTCTTGATGACGATTTGTGATTGCCGGGCCTAGACCGCCGAGTACGGATTCAAAGTGTCTCGCAAGTAATCCAGATGAGTGTCCCATGACGACGGCGACGGGAAATTACGAAATCCTTAGCCAAGGTATTAAACTAACTCCTGTGAGACATGGAGGGTAGTTTGGTAATTTGCCTCGTCTCCGTTTTATCATAGAATCGAGTTTAGTGAGTTTGACATAGACCATGACTCTCACTTGATATTGACACAGCTGAAGGGTTTATACGTAGCACTGTTATCTATAGTGATGTTCTGGGATAAAGACTAGGTCGAATTCACACTCGAATAGGGTTACGGTCCGGCACTCGAATCGGCACTGTTTAAGAATGTTGACCTTTTTGGTCCATGTGTGTTAGAGAGTTTTGATGGACAATGTAATTGTAATAACGTTAGGTCTATAAATTAAGCAATTCGATCTATGATCAATATAATGTCTAAGTATATGAAAATATTCACACATGCATTAATTATGAGCTATTGATTTATTAAAGTGTTGAATATTTGATTCGCATATGATTTGGTGATTAGTTGTTGAGACTAGGTGATCGCATGTTATAGACAGCCCATGTGATAGGATATATCGTTCTGAGCTATATATGGAAATAATGCATGAGATATCCTACTGAGTTATAAAAGGAAAATATGCTGTTTATATATGGAAAGTGATATATCTGTTGAAAATTAGTTATTCCTGGACGAATATCACATGTACGATTCTTTCATGCTTTCCACTGATTTTAATGTGCCATATTGAATTAATATCTTTCCTTATGCTGATTGGAATATTATGTTTAGAAAAGATTTGATTTGATTGACTTTGTGGATAAGGTGCTATTATATGGTATGTGCTATAAACGGATGTGATCTCTGAAATATGGAAAGTTCCACCATGATTGATAAATCGAATGAAGTATGCTCTGATCTGATTTGTGTGCTAAACATGGCAAATATATTGATCTAATACTATGAGTTGTACATGGAAAACGTGCCAGTATGATGCTATTTTGTGTGCTATAATTGGAAAGTTGATCTGGATTGATTTACACTAGAAACAGATAGCAGGGAATCACTTATGGAAAGTCCTGACATGGTAAATATATGGGAAGTGATTGAATATGCATGAGAACGAAATTGAGTTTTTATGTGGAATATATTCATGCTTAAATGAGCTCTTATATGGAAAATAATCATGCTTTAATGTGCTATATGACCGTTGTGATGATTTATTAAGAGCAAGATTTATATGGTATGACTGACTGGAAAATTTGCATGGAAATTATGCTTGATTTGGTTATTATTATATGATACGATTTTCCATGTGAAGTGTTGATTGAAAAGGATTTATATGAGCCACACTTCAGAATTTCGAAGGACTAAGAATTTGCAAATATAAGCCTACGAGAGACATTTGAGCAGAAAGATACTGGAGATTCCTGAGCCTTTATTTGCGATAGCTTTCTGCCATACTGAGCTTTAACTTGCGATTCCATCACTGCACGAGTGATTCATCCCGTCATTCCTACCTCCCACCATAAATTCTGTCTTCGGACGTGAGCAATACCAAGGAGATTCCGAGGAACGAAACTCGGCGTGTGGTAACCTAGTGTGTCTAGTGTTCGACTTGTTTCGGTTGTGTATTGGGCTAATCAGTCAGTTTTGTATCCAGCTACGGTGCATTATAGTGATTGGTTAAACTCTTGGGGAGCAAACCCCAAGGAGAGGAGTAACCCCAGTTGGGGATATAACCTCTATAAAAATCATGTCTCGCATTTACTTTTCAGTTATTTCCTTATCGCTGAGAGACAGACATGACACACATCCGACGTAATTAGGATATATCAGGCATATTCGTCACAGGCATCAGTAGGCATATCTAAGTCACTTCATTTAGGATTTGTGAAAAGAATAAGCATAAAATTTTTATAAGCCTATTCACCCCCCCTCTTAGGTACATTTATATCTTCATTTGGTATCAGAGCGGGTTACTCAAACGATGGGCCTAACAAGCCTGAGTTAAAGATCTAATGGCTTCTTCGAGTTTTGATGTTTTTGCAAAGGGACAATCCCATTCCAGGCCACCACTCTTCGATGGAACCAACTACGCCATATGGAAAAACCAGATGAAGGAATTCCTGCTTGCTACTGACTATGATCTGTGGGATATCATCACGACTGGACCTTATACTCCTAAGAAGGTGGATGGAACTCCAAAGAAAGGTTCTGACTATGATACAACAGACAAGCGAGGAATCTCCTTGAATGCCAAAGCAAAAAACATGATCGCCTGCGCGCTTACAAGAGAAGAATACAATCGTGTGAGTTCATGCGAGTCTGCCAAAGATATGTGGGACATGCTTCAAGTCACACATGAGGGAACCACTCGAGTTGTACAAGAAAGAATAGCCCTGCTAACCCACCAATACGAGCTGTTCAAAATGGAGGACAACGAGACTATAAGCCACATGTATGCGAGATTCATGAACATCATCAACCAAATGTTCTCGGTTGGAAAGAAAATACCGGACGGAGAGAAAGTGCAAAAAATATTGAGATCTCTTCCAAGAGAATGGAATCCCAAAGTAACATCCATCTACGAAGCTAAGGATCTGGACGACTTATCTGTCTCGGAGCCGATCGGATCTCTAACCACGTACGAAATGACTCAGATCTCCATGGAAGAAAAACCACAAGTCAGGAATACCATTTCTTTCAACGCAGAACAGAAGGAATCTGATTCTGACGACGAAGAGACTGAGGAAGACATACTAGAGCAGATCGCCATGCTGACAGAAAATTTGAAAGTCTCGGCTGAGAGGAAAGTTCAAAGGAAACTCCAAGTTCCAATCTAGGAACAAGGCAATATCGTCATCCGGGAACAATGTGCAGAAATGCTTCAAGTGCAACAAGCCAGGCCACTTCGCCTCAAACTGCCCGATGGAAAATGGTGACAAAAAGATAAAGAATCAGAAAGCCATGGTCACCAACTGGGAAGAGGCCGGAAGTGAAGAGAAGGAAGATCTCGCCTACATGGCCGATGATGATCAGGTATATTCTTCATCCACTGTTAAGAAAATACTCTTTCTAAATGAATTATATGCTAGGCAAGATAAATCTCATGATAGCGCTTCCTCAGTCTCTGAAGTAGATAAAAAGGAAGAGATGTTTGAAATAATTCAAAACGCAGAAAGAAGGATTAAGTCGCTCAACTCACATGTAAAGAGTCTGATTAGGCAACGAGATGACGTAGCTAGAGAGAAGCATCAAACAGATCTAGAAAATGAGCGTCTGAAAGCCGAGTTAGAAACTCTTAAGGAAGAGAAAGTCTTGTGTAATTGCGAAAAGCTTAGGAAGCAAGAAAATATATCTAGAGACATGTCTGTTCTTAAGGATTTCTTAGAAGAAAAATCTCGTATAAATGATAGACTTCTTGTAGGACAGCAAAATCTCAACATGATACTTAGTCTTCCTAGATATGTTGGAAAAACAGGGATATGATATTCCACAACACCTAAGCATGCTGCACCTTCACAAGCTATAAGAAAGCCTAAATGTTTTCATGCGGCCGTCACGGCCATTATGCTAACAACTGTTTTTTGAAGAAAGCTGATAAATCTAGATATATCTGGAGGCCAAAGCAGGTTCCTAAGAATCAAAGTTCTAACACTGGCCCGCCTGTGTTTGTGAGATCACAGTCTGTGACAGATGATATATCATGTGTTAACAGGAGTTATTTTGCCACTAACCTTTTAGGACCCAATCGAAGTTAGGCACCTCAGAAAAAAACTGATTCATGCATGTACAAAGAAGAAAATCCAGCAAGAAAAACAAGTGGTACCTCGACAGTGGGTGTTCCCACCACATGATAGGTGATATCAGTAAGTTTGTGTCGGTGAAAGCATATGACGGAGGATATGTCTCCTATGCCGACAACACAAAAGCTAAGATTATTGGAGTTCTATTGGTAACACTTTACATACTACTATAGATGACGTATGGTTGGTTAAGAATCTAGAACATAACCTCATTAGCATTAGTCAATTATGCGATAAGGGTCATACGATTACTTTTGAAAATGATAAGTGTGTAGTTAGAAATGATGACAAGGTACTATTTAGTGCATCTAGGGATAGAAATACTATTGCATAACTCTTGATGATATCACTGACCAGAATGTCAAGTGTTTAGCAGTTACACAGGATAACACCTGGTTATGGCACAGACACCTAGGACATGGCAAGATGGAATTACTGTCTCATATCACAAGCAATGCACTGGTACGAGGTGTTCCTGACCTACAGTTCGTCAAGGACAAAACATGCAAGGCGTGCCAAATGGGCAAGCAGACCAAGATATCGTTCAAAGCAAAGAATGTGATATCTACATCCAGACCTCTGGAATTACTACATCTCGACCTTTTTGGTTCTGTTCAAACGATGTCTCTGCGTGGTAAAAGATATGCCTTTGCCATTGTTGATGATTATTCCAGGTACACTTGGGTGATATTCCTTGCACATAAGAATGAGGCACTAGATAACTTTGGATCACTGGTAAAGAGACTAGAAAATGAAAAAGAAATGAATCTGTGTAGGATACGTAGTGATAACGGACTGGAATTTGATAGTAAGTCATTTGCATCATTCTGTGATCAGTACGGATATAGTCATAACTTCTCTGCCCCTATAACTCCCCAACAGAATGGCGTAGTTGAATGTAAAAATAGGGTATTAAAGCCTCCAAATTCCCTTTTATTACAAAACGACGATTGTTAGGACTATGCCCTCAAATGCTATATGAGGATTACATTGTATAGGGCATTAGATTATTTATCATTCGACCTTTTGTGTAATAAGATATTTTCGTGTGTTTAATGAAAGGCATTGTTCGTTTATTGGATATAAGAGTTCTTTACTTAGCATCCGGTAAAGCAATAAATGAGCAAATCCAAATGTGGCGAGTTGAGTCACTGTTTTCGACGTGTACGAGAGAGGAAGGACCAGTGGACTCTTAACCTCGAACATTAAAAGTCCGTAACCCTGAGGCTCCCGTTGGGTGCTGGATAACCGATCACGGCTTATTTGGGCGGTTTCCCCCACAAGACTGTTGAGGTATATGCCCTTGATGTCGTACGAGGACTGGTAGTACGAGGGCAATTTGCTAATGTGTAGTGTTTAGTGTTATAATTTTATTACTTCTATTAATGGAATGACTTTATTTATCATTAATTAATTATTGGATGAATAAATTAAAAGGCAAATTATTAACTAGTCTAAAGATTTCACCTTGCAGTCTGGGTGGATAAGACAAATTAATAAAACCCAAATATTGGCAGTTCGGTTACTGATTCTGTGGGGACAGAGAGGGGCACCAGAAAGCTGAAATACTGCAATATTAAAATAGTCCACAAGTCTAAGTCCCCAGTAGGGTGACTGGAATGACACGTACGACTTGTATGTCGATGGGTCCAATATGGTTGGGCCAACCGTTCACTTGGGAAGTGAGAGCCCATGACAATGATACAAGATGAATCAGGGGATTATCTGTATTTGGACACTAACTCGTAATCGAACGATCACACGCTTGGATTGTCCTTGATCGAACGATTGATTGTAGTAGTATGCGTGAACCTTAACCGAGAGGGTTAACTTGGGGTTGATCTTGAGGTCTTGACTTGTCACTAGTTTGCTAGGCTCGTCTTGACGGTGGCATGGGTCAGCGGCGAAATGCGGTCTTGACTTTTCGATGTGAATGCCAGTTGAACCGCGGAGCGGGACTTACGGTCTCGATTAAATTCGAGGTTAACGTCCTATGGCAAGTTTAATGTGCGTGAAATTATCCAAGTCTGTGGCCAGAGCATATAACTGACTTATGATAGTCATGGAGTGCAGTTTCAGAACTTTCACCGACATAAACGACATAGAGTCGAGTTCTGTAAGTTTGACAATGCGTGACTTTCACTCGACCGAGACAGACGTAAAGGGTTTATACGTATGACGAAAATCTACAGTCGGTTCGTGGATTATGATTAGATCAAATTCTTACTAAACTTGGGATCTGTTCGGTACCACGGGGATGGCTAGGTGAATACCGAACTCTTAGATACCTCCTGGGCCGGTTGAGACGAACCAAGAGAGTCGGGCTTAAACAGGGCAACCGATACAACATCGTCATCAGAGAGAGAGAGACAAGGCTAGGTCCTAGATTGTGACATTAGGGTTTGGGGCTTGGCCGAAGCCTTGATCGGCCGAAAATACTAAGTTTGACTAGTGAGGGGTAAAATGGTCTTTTCACCTCACGATATATTTTTGAAATAAAATATTTGATATTGAATATTAAGTATATGATTTAAATTAGATTTGATCTTTATTATTTTCTTAGTGAAATAATATTAGATAATGTATATCGGATATATATAAGTTTCGAAGTTTTATTAGATAAAATTTCAAATTTTATTAAATATATTTATATTGGATATTATATACTTAGAATATACTAAATAATTTTAATTAATTAAGGTATTGGATATTTAATTAATTAAATATAAAGTTTGAATTTTGAATTCATTACTTGGTAAAACGAAGACTTGGTAAAAGGGGAGTTTGAGGATTTTTCTCCACCCACCTTAACCTATTTTTGGCTAATTCTAAGAGGTATAAAGAAGGATTTTCGAGATCCTAAAGTTGGTGGAAGCTAAATTTTTGAAATACAAGCAAAAGAGAGTAAAAACTAAGAGCTTTTCCGCTCACCACTTTCTCTCTCGCACTCTCTCTCTCGGGGGCAGCAAGCAGTTCGTTCTTGGACTAGCCGCACATGCAAGAATAGCTATGACGTTAGTAAGGTGCCGGCGTGACGATCTTGCGCAAAGAAGGCGTCCCGTTCGTGTGCTTTTGGCGTAGGAGAGGGGCACTACGCCTCGGGGATTCGAAGGATTCCAAGCTAGCCATTGTTAAGAGATTTCAACAAGATATTATGGCTGATCTCTTATCTCTTTATGTCAATACGTTCTCGTGTTTATAGCCGAGCGATCTTGGATAGGCGGGAAACCCCGCAAGATTTTAAAATTCTGCCATTCTAGGAACGTGGGTCCAGGGACCCTTGGGGATTCCCAACAGTGGTATCAGAGCAATAGGCTCGGTTAAAGTCACGGGACTATGACAAAAGGCCACGAAAAACCCGAAAGCCTTAGCCGTGCGCATGGCGCGCGGCGAGCGGGGCTGCGTCGACTCGCATGCGAAGCGCGACTCAGGGCGGGCTGCACGCAGCTTGAGCCCTGCTCCTAGCCGTGCACATGGTGCGCACGACACACGGGCAGCCGGCGCGCAAGGCACGCGGGGTGCGCGACTCAAGACGGGCTGGCTGCGTGCGTACCGCGACGCATAGGGCTGACCGCACGCGGGGCATGCGGCACAAGAGGCACGGGCTGCACACATGGGTGCATGCAGCGCTCGAGAAAGCCGTGCATGGATGCGCGGAAAGTAGGTATGACTGTGCGCGTGTGTGCGAGCTGTGCTAGGCTAAGAGCGCACGCGGATCGGGGCTGGCCGCATGGTGCACGCGGCATGAGGCTGGCAGCTCGCATGGCGCGAGCATCCTCAACACAGGCCCGATGGGCCTGGTCTAGCCCATCCTACGACCCGATATACATGGGGCTAGTCCCGGACCATTTAAAAGCCAAAATTTGATTTCGGCTCGGAAATGTGTTGAATTGTCGTGGTGCATGTTATTTGAATAACATGGTGATTGATTGGGATTAGGTTCTGGTTTTTGTCGGGTGATATGTTAAGGGTGACAACATCCCCCCCGGGTTGTACTTTACAGTTTTTATTAGATAAGACGGACAGTTTTATTTGGGATAGATTCCCCGTCATAGGCTATTGTAGTTATGTTATGACGGCCGTACGAGTGTCGACCGAGAGGAACCCGAACGAACGAGCTGGTAGCCGAGGCGTCCGTTCGAGCAAAGCCCGAAGACGTAGAGTCTTGATGTCTTGTACAATTAGGATGGAACTAGAAATATCCCCGATCTTTCACATTTAATTTAATAGGTTGAAACTATGTTTACTATTAAAGTCCATTATGTGCGTGTTGGTTTCGAACGTGATAATGTGCATAATGTGCTCGTGTTAACACTGTGAAGATTCTCCCGAGGATAGACCTTTCATATCAAATGAGTAAAGGGGCTAGGCTCTTGTCTTCTATCAAGTCCAAAAATGTTACGACTTAGGGGTACGGTTGCGGTTTACCGAGTTACGGCGCCAAAACCCTCACCTTTGCGTGAACGGGTTTGGATGCAATTATGAATTGCCGCTCACCGACCACTCTTCACCCTCTAATAAAGAGTTATCCTACAGGGGATGAAGTTCACGAAAAAGTGGAAGGTGAGCAGGACGTTGATAGGTTGCACTTGGACAGTCATTCCCAATATGATCCGAGTTACGGCTGAGGGACCCTGGCTGAGACGAAGACGTTGAATCTTCTGTGTGACAGAAACGTGTGGGGCACGACCTCGGCTAACCAAACGAGCCAATAAGCTGTTAAGTTGAGGCTAGTTTGTAGTAGCGCGGGGAAGTCAACGCCACTATGAAACCACTCAACAAGGTTTACGAAATGCCTAGCGGGAGAAAGGGTTTCGAGACAAATAGTGGGAGTCAGACAAAAATTTAAAGTCCTAACTTAGTCTGATTAAACACTACAAATCCTAACTATCTGTTTATTTTCTGCACTTTATTTTCTTCTATATTAGTTACGATGCAAACCCATTAATTACACTCTTAGAAAACATTGTTTGGTGGGACCGAACTATGTAGACTGGCTCAGAAATTTTAGGATCGTCCTCAAATTAGCAAAACTGGATTATGTCTTGGACATTAAGGAGCCAAAATTGCCCACAACTGAATCCACTAATGAGGAGATTGTACTCCACGATAAGTTGGTTGAAGATTCAGCGAAGGTGCATGTCTACATGCTTGTTGCGACTTCTACGTCCAAGGGATCGAAGAATAAGTCGAACAAGACAGGCGTCACCAAGGTCGAAAGGTCGGGCGCAAAGCCCACGGATAAGTGCCTCCTTTGCCAGCAGCTGGGCCATTGGAAGCGTGAATATCCGAAGCTGGAGACGTCTGATGCCTCAGGAAAATAATTAGTTTTTGAAGCTAATGGTTCTGTGTATTCTACTTCATGGATACTTGACTCAGGGGCTAGTTCCCACATTTGTGTTTGAACCAAGGTCTAGAACAAAGTAGGAAGCTTCGAGCCGGCGACGTCTTGATCAAGTAGGTAGTGGACATAGTGTACCAGCTACACACATGGGATCGAAGACCTTAGTCTTATCGTCATTACATCGTTTCGAACTTCCCGACGTTTTGGTTATACCCAAGGGGCTTAAAAACATTATTTCGATTCCTGTTTTGAGCAGACTGGGTTATTCTATTCATTGATAATGTTTGCCATATTTATTTTAGAAATGAAAATGTTGGAAGTGCGACGTTAATAAATGGTTTATATTACGTCAACTTAAAAGACAATGTTAAAGCTGTAAATGCAATCACCAAATCATCGACTGGGTCGAACGATCGATACATGTGGCACTTACGACTAGGTCACACAGCAGAAGCGAAGATTGAACAGATGGAAAAGGATGGTCTGATTAGCATAGCGTGAACAGGCCCGATTTCTACCTGTCAGTCTTGCATCTTAGGAAAAATGACCAAGTCGCCCTTCACAGGGACTTTCACTAGGGCCACGGAAGTGTTGGGTTTGATCCACACTGACGTATGCAGACCATTTAAAGTAACGGCCCGAGGTAATTGCCGCTACTTCATAACGTTCACGGACGATTTCTCCCGCTACGGGAATGTTTATTTGATGAGACAAAAGTCCGAAGCTCTTGAAATGTTCAAAGATTATAAAGCATTAGTGGAGAAGCAAACTGGCAAGTTCAGCCGTTCGGTTAGATGAGGCGGTGAATATATGAGCCTTGAGTTTGATGCATTTCTTAGAGAAAATGGCATCATCATACAGTTTTCCCCGCCAGGCACGCTGTAATTGAATGGCGTAGCCAAACAAAGAATTCGAACTCTTTTAGATATGGTTCGGTCAATGATGAGTTACACAGGTCTCCCCATTTCATTGTGGGGATATGCCTTAGAAACAGCGGCCTATATCCTTAACAAGATACCTACCCGCTCTGTCGACAAGATTCCTTACGAGGCTTGGCATAATCGTAAGGCACATCTGAATCACATCAGGGTCTGGAGTTGCCCCGCCTTTGTGAAAAAGTTGATGGCAGATAAGCTTGAATCAAGATCATTAATGGCAATATTCGTCGGATATCCCGAGGACTTAATGGGGTATTGCTTCTTCGTCCCAGATGATCACAGGGTGTTCGTCACTTTACGCGCTACTTTTTTGGAGGAAGAATTCGTAGGCAAAGGCGGTAAAGGATGAGAAATAACTCTAAGAGAGTTAGAAGACGAATCGAATCCTATTTCAGAGTCGTTGGACGACGTTCCAGAAAACCCGGCTCAGTCGCAATTGCGTAGGTCAAGTAGGATATCTTATATGCCTGACAGATATGGTATGGTACACGTCGAGCATGGGGATGCTGCGACTGAGGGATGCGTCGGGGATGATCCCGTCACCTACAACCAGGCAATTGCTGGTACAGACTCCCTCAAGTGGCTTGAGGCTATGCAGGCCGAAATGGACTCGATGCACAAAAACGAGGTTTGGACTCTTGTAGACCTGCTTAATGGTTTTAGACTAATTGGCAATAAATGGATCTACAAGAAAAAGATTGGATCTGATGGACAGGTGGAGACGCACGAAGCTAGGCTTGTAGCGAAAGGGTATAGTCAGAAAGAGGGAATTGACTATGAGGAAAACCTTCTCACCTGTCGCAGTGATAAAGTCCATTCGAATCATGCTTGCGAGAGCAGCACACTACGACTATGAGTCTTGCAGATGGACGTAAAGACCGCTTTCCTGAATGAATTCCTCCAGGAGGAAATCTATATGGAGCAGCCCAAGGGTTTTACGTCAGAAGCAGATGCTCGAAAAGTGTGCAAACTGAATCGGTCCATTTATGGGCTGAAACGGGCTTCAAGGAGTTGAAATCTTCGGTTCGATGAAGTAGTTAAGAACTACGGATTCATAAAGAATGAAGATGAGCCCTGTGTTCACAGAAAGGCCAGTGGGAGTAGGGTGTCGTTTCTAGTATTGTACGTAGATGATATCCTTTTGATAGGAAACGACATTGGGATGCTCTCAGAGATTAAAGTTTGGCTTTCAAACGAATTCTCTATGAAAGACCTCGGAGAAGCGACCTATATTCTAGGAATTCGCCTATTTAGAGATTGGTCGAGAAGGTCAATAAGCTTGTCCCAGGCCCTTTACTTAGATAAAGTCCTTAAAAGGTTTAAAATGGACGAGTCTAAAAAAGGGTTCCTACCTATGAGGCATGGGATTCATCTCTCAAAGGCTATGTCTCCTCAGAATGAGGTACAAAGACAAGAGATGAGTGGAGTCCCTATACTTCAGATGTGGGTAGCCTGATGTACGCGATGCTTTGCACACGACCAGACATAGCGTACGCTGTGGGCGTATTAAGTAGGTTTCCGGCTAATCCTGGTAAGGAACATTGGGCGGCTAAAGACAATTCTGAAGTACCTTAGACGGACTAAGG
Organism: Craterostigma plantagineum; assembly: GCA_027422505.1. NCBI lineage: Eukaryota > Viridiplantae > Streptophyta > Magnoliopsida > Lamiales > Linderniaceae > Craterostigma > Craterostigma plantagineum. The sequence goes on from JAPQWV010000179.1 coordinate 349,325, forward strand.
ACTTGATACTGATTTATGGCTCAGGAGAATTAGAAGTAGATGGATAATATAGATTCGAACTTCCAATCAGATGTGGATGACCGAAAGTATACTTCGGGTTTTGTCTTTACGCTCAATGGTGGGGCAGTGTCTTGGAAAAGTTCCAAGCAAAGCACGAATGCAGATTCCACCACTGAGGCAGAGTATATCGCAGCTTCAGAAGCTGCCAAGGAGGGTGTTTGGATACGCAAGTTTCTGGAGGAACTACAGGTGGTACCTAGCATCGTGGACCGCCCACTGCCATTGTGGTGCGACAACAGTGGGGCAATTGCACAAGCTAAGGAACCACATGCACAGTAAATCCAAACACATAGAGAGAAAATACCACCTGCTGCATGGGTTTGTTGAAAATGGCTCAATAGCCAGCAGAAAATTGCCTCTGTAGAGAATGCAGCGGACCCGCTCACGAAGCCACTACCAAAGGCAGTGCTTGATCGACACCTCGATAGAATGGGGTTGAGATATGATAACACGTGGCATTAGTGCAAGTGGGAGATTGTTGAGCTATATGCCCTAGATGCCGTACGAGGACTGGGAGTACGAGGGCAATTTGCTAATGTGTAGTGTTTAGTAATGTAATTTGATTACTTCTACTAATGGAATGACTTAATTTATCATTAATTAAATACTGGATGAATAAATTAAAAGGCAAATTATTAATTAGTCTAAAGATTTCACCTTGCAGTCTGGGTGGATAAGACAAATTAATAAAACCCAAATATTGGCAGTTCTGTTGCTGATTCTGTGGGGACAGAGAGGGGCACCAGAAAGCTTAGATACTGCAATATTAAAATAGTCCACAAGTCTAAGTCTCCAGCAGGGTGACTGGAATGACACGTACGACTTGTTTGCCGCGGGTCCAATATGGTTGTGCCAACCGTTCACTTGGGAAGTGGGAGCCCATGACAATGATACAAGATGAATGAGAGGATTATCTGTATTGGACACTGACTCGTAATCGAACGATCACACGCTTGGATTGTCCTTGATCGAACTATTGATTGTAGTAGTATGCATGAACCTTAGACCGAAAGGGTTAACTTGGGGTTGATCTTGAGGTCTTGACTTGTCACTAGTTTGCTAGGCTCGTCTCGCCAGTGGCATGGGTCAGCGGCGAAATGCGGTCTTGACTTTTCGATGTGATTGCCAATTGAACTGAAGAGCGGGATTTACGGTCTCGACTAAATTCGAGGTTAACGTCCTATGGCAAGTTTAATGTGCGAGAATTTATCCAATTCTCTGTCCAGAGCATATAACTGACTCATTATAGTCGTGGAGTGCACTTTCGGAACTTTCACCGACATAAACGACATAGAGTCGAGTTCTGTAAGTTTGACTATGCGTGACTTTCACTCGACCGGGACAAACTTAAAGGGTTTATACGTATGACGAAAATCTACAGTCGGTTCGTGGATTATGATTAGATCAAATTCGTACTCAACTTGGGATCTGTTCGGTACCACGGGGCTGGTTAGGTGAATATCGAACTCCTAGATACCTCCTGGGCCGGTTGAGATGAACCAAGAGAGTCGGGCTTGAAAAGGGCAACCGATACAACATCGTCATCAGAGAGAGAGAGACAAGGCTAGGTCCTAGATTGTGACATTAGGGTTTGGGGCTTGGCCAAAGCCTTGATCGGCCGAAAATACTAAGTTTGCCTAGTGAGGGGTAAAATGGTCTTTTCACCTCACGATATATTTTTGAAATAAAATATTTGATATTGAATATTTAGTATATGATTTAAATTAGATTTAGATCTTTATTATTTTCTTAGAGAAATAAATTAGATAATGTATATCGGATATATATAAGTTTCGAATTTTTATTAGATAAAATTTCGAAAATTATTAAATATATTTATATTGGATATTATATATTTAGAATATACTAAATAATTTTAATTAATTAAGGTATTGGATATTTAATTAATTAAATATAAAGTTTGAATTTTGAATTCATTACTTGGTAAAACGAAGACTTGGTAAAAGGGGAGGTTTGAGGATTTTTCTCCACCCACCTTAACCTATTTTTGGCTAATCCTAAGAGGTATAAAGAAGGATTTTCGAGATCCTAAAGTTGGTGGAAGCTAAATTTTCGAAATACAAGCAATAGAGAGCAAAAAAACTAAGAGTTTTCTCCTCTCACCACTTTCTCTCTCGCACTCTCTCTCTCGGGGGCAGCAAGCAGTTCGTTCTTGGCCTAGCCGCGCATGCAATAACAGCTGCGACATTAGTAAGGTGCCGGCGTGACGATCTTGTGCAAAGAAGGCGTCCCGTTCGTGTGCTTTTGGCGTAGGAGAGGGGCACTACGCCTCGGGGATTCGAAGGATTCGAAGCTAGCCATCATTAAGAGATTTCAACAAGGTATCATGGCTGATCTCTTATCTCTTTATGTCAATATTTTCTCGTGTTTGTAGCCGAGCGATCTTGGATAGACGGGAAACCCCGTAAGATTTTAAAATTCCGCCGTTCTAGGAACGTGGGTCCAGGGACCCTCGAGGATTCCTAACAGAAATGCCAGGGACCGTCCGGATCGACACGCCATGGGAGAACATCAGAATAGAAATCCCCTTCCTTGAAGAAATTCGAGAGCAAATTTGGAGGTCACCGGACAAGGTCAAGAAGCCGAATGAGTTCAAGCTAAGAGGGATCTCCCACTGGGATCAGCAAAAGAGAATGACATATCTCTGGATGCTGACTCAGCTTGGACCTGACATGAGACTGGGAATGACTAAAGCAAAAGTCAAGAGCCACTATAAGAGTCTATCTCCCATATATCAGCTCCCCAGCGTCTTCTGTGCCAAAGGAGGACTTCCAACACCGTACTACGCAATCTAGCGGGTAGACAGGACTCGAGAAGAATTGAGCGCGAGCGACCTACCGTATCTCCCTGTCGAGGAGGTGTACAACCTCTACCAGCTGTATGTGGAGAAATACAAAGGTCCTCAAGGCTTCATCAAGAAAGAGGGACTCGAGGGACTCTATCGGTACATAATACGCCAAGTCAAGTACTTCGCCGCGCACAACCTTCAGATGGCTCTGGAGAGCACCATGAAGAAGGTCAACATGACCGCACCGCTCAACAAGGTACCTGAGATCGAAGGGCTTCCCAACAATTACGTGCACATCAGCTCAGTCCTAGACATCACCTACCACAATCCATTGCCAAGAAGGCAAGGCTGATGTTGAAGACCGAAGTACACAAATTTTGTGATGGGACGCTCAAGGTCATCAGGCAAAACATCGGTTGGAAGAAATCAACAGAGAGACAATGCCGAGGATCCATAGGTACGTGAGAGAACAGTTGTAACACCCGTGAAAATTAATATGGGATTAGTGAATAATTATTTTGTAAGGTCTGAAAATAATGAAGTTAATTTTAGAACAAAACCGATTTTCGGGATTAAGTCGAAAATAATAATTAAGTCCGGGATTTGAATAAAATAACATGGGCCAAAACTTAAGAAGCCCAAGAAAGAAAATAGAGACTAAAATATGTAGGGAGACCTAAATAATACAGAGCCCAAATAAGTTAGGGAAGGCCCAACTTAGAGTAATGAATTTATAAAAGAAAAGGGCTCAACGGGTGAAAGGGTCGAAAGTTTTAATAGCCCAATGAAATGATGATTTAGGAAAGCCACATCGAGGTGAATGTTTTTTGTACCTACTTGCTTGGCAAAAATAAGTATATAATTAGAAAAAAAAATTAAAAAGAAATAAAAAATAAAAAAAATAAAAAAACAAACGTAGGTGCTAGATCATTTTACCCACCTTGAGATGAGAGTTATTATTGAAAATATACATTAAAGAAAAGCCAAATGGAAAAATATGGTTACCTACTCCACTTGCTTATCTTTCTCATATGACCCAAGACATTGATATATATCGTATATGTTCATTACGTAAAAATCATCAAAAAGAAAACACAAGAAAATGGACAAACTTTACTTACTCCATGGGCTAAGATTCGCCACTTAGCTACTTGTTCAATCACATAAGTTTTATTATATATTCCATTAGCATGTATATTACTAATTAATCATATCCAAGAGATAAGGATTGTTATTGAAAACAATAAAATAATAAGATAATTGTAGAAGCTTCCCACGAAACATTCATCATTCTACTCTTTGTCTGTTTGATCAATTATTATATATATAAAGCATCTTTTTCCACATATGTATTTATTAGATAACAAATCTGTAAATCGTTTATGTAATAGTAAGAAGGTATCTTGTACGCCTCTCGTCTTGAACCCTACCATATTGTGTTCGCCGCCACTCACACCTCATATCCGCCACCTACCCCGACCATCTGCTGACCGGCGGCATCGAGCGACCCTCTTTCTTCCATCGCCGGGCTCAAACGGCGATGGGAGGACCTTAACCAGCCTCGTTCCACCCGGCTTCTTCTCCACCCCGTCTCGCGTCTTTTCACCTTTTTCTTCTTGATCTCGACTTGTATGGGTTCTACAACGATTGCGTTGGTTGATTCTCCAGTGTTTGATGCTGAAGCGTCGGAAAATATGGATTCTTACCCCAAGGATTGGGCTTCGACGGGACCCGTGCCGGATTATGCCGCGCTGACGAGGACCATCCCGGAATTTGCGAATAGCTTTGATATGGAGGCTTTCGAAGGCCTCGTCACGCGCGTCTGTGGAGGTGCGGCCGACCCTCAGCCACACCATGCGCCTCTTCAGCCGCCTGAGAATGGCTCGGCCGGCACCTCTGTCCGGCCTACTCCTCCTAACAGGCTGTGTCAGCCCAAGCGTCCGCACCGCCGCCGTTTTCCGACCTCCATCGTCCCGGTGCGTAATCCGGCAGCCGGTCATTGGCCACCACTCCGCCGGGGGACGCCGCCTGGAAAAGGCCCGCTTGTGGATGATACCTCCGACGACTCCGACCAGCCACCGGAGGAAGAGGCGGCGCGCGACACTCCCCCTGCACCTAGGGCTTCTTGCTCTGATTTTGGGCCTAGGGTTTCCATGGAAGAGGCCCATTCCTCACCTAGGACCAATGTTACTGGGCCGGAAAAGCATACTAGCCCATCTGGAGCTTCCCCTATTGGGCCTCTGCTGGTAAGCACTTGGAGACTATTGGGCCTGGTACTGATAAGGAGACGCCGAGCCACCACTGTGATGCCCCAATCATAGAAGACGCTTCTGAAGATGACCTACCACAGATCCATACCGTCGCCCGCCACCCTTCACCTTGCCGGGCCACTACACTACAGCGCTCCGGTATTGGGCAGAAAGATTTCGCCCATGAGCTTGGGGCTTCTAGGGGTAACGCCCAACCGTCACTCGTGACCGGCGGCACTACCGAAGATGAACTGCATGCTACGCTGCCAGCGGAGGCCCTCCGGGCCGGACCTCTTAGGCCCGAACCGTCCTTCTCTGACGTTGTTCTTGGCATCAAAAGCAACCGGGAAGCGACCAATTGCGGAGGACCACCTGGCTCGGCACGACTCCATCTATCGTACACGGCGCCTAGTGTTGTCAATGGAATCGCTGCGGCCCGGCCTCCTTGGGAAGTCGCTCAACAAGGAGTCGCACGATGGGAACATACGCTCGTTGGGTATTTCTTTGGTAAGCGACCGTATTTCCCACATGTGGAACGCTATGTCCGATCAGTTTGGAAGAATCTTGTCGAAGTTAGATCGACGATTAACGGATTTTTCATGTTCCGATTTACCTCGGAGGCGGCGGCTGCCACGGCCTTGGACGGCGGTCCGTGGCTCTTACAGGGACAGCCTCTCATTCTCGAGAGGTGGCGTACGGGCTTCTCTTTTGAAAAGAAGACGCACTTGGCTATTCCATTATGGGTTAGACTCCGAAACATCCCAACGGAACTTTGGACACAAGATGGCTTAGGAATCGTTGCAAGTGTGCTCGGGAAGCCTCTTTTTGCGGACGCAATGACGGCTCGTGCGGAGCGCCTTGAGTATGCTAGGGTATGTATTGATATTGCCCTGGCTGAACCTTTTGTTGAGCAGTTCGATATTCATATCCCAACTAAGGATGGTGGCTCCTCGGGCATCGTACCCGTTAGTGTTGAATATGAGTGGCTGCCAAAAATGTGCCCGTCATGTGCATCATGGGCCCATTGTACCGCGACATGCCCCACAAACCGCCCGAAACCACCGCCTCAGAAATCGGCCAAGAAACTCATGCAACCACCGCCATGTCTGACCACGATGCCGCAAGTGAGTCGTGAATGCAATCGCATGGTGGACAAAGGGAAGGTCGTTGTTACTATGGCGGCCAAAGTGGCTAGTTCTGCTAGGATTGGCAAGAAACGCGCCTCTACCCGTAATCTCGAACATGGTAAGCGGTCGAGTAGACCTAGCACAGAGACAGCCTCCACTAGCAAGGGTATTGGGACGCCCTCCTCTCATGCCGATCGCAACATGTTTGAGGCTCTGGCTGATCTCGAGGCAACAACCAATGCCACCCAGGGTCCTATAGTGGGCCTTCATGTAGATGCTGGATGACCCTACTTGGAATGTACGGCTGTCATTGTTTTTTTATGTTGCCTTTGGGGACTTGTTCCTTAGGGCTCTGTTTGTGTTTTGGATGTGAGCTGGTAGCTTGTTACCAGTTGGTTTGTGCTCTTTGAGCGGATTCTCTGTACCTTTTGTTTTTTTTAGTGACAAATTCCCAAAAAAAAAATTATTATTATATATATATATATATATATATTTTACTTAAAGCTAAGGTAAAACACGTTAGTTTAATGTCTAATCAATATCAAAAGTCGAAGACCTCATATATATCTAACAAATACACTTTAAAGGGTAGCTTAAGAAATGAAAAGAACTGTGAGCTGAAATACAAAAATAAGTAGAGCGAAAACCTAGTGGAAGGAGTACGAAAGCCATAGCAAGTGCAAAGGAGAAGTCTTAGCAAGCTTAAGACCTTATCAAAATCCAAAGTGGGCGTAAAGGTAGACAATTTTATCTATAATACTTGAACTAATTAAGTTTTATGTATCTTCAATGGTATACACTTTACGTGATACTATATGTAGGTGACTTAATGTTTAGTATAAATCCTAGGAAGTTTCGAAACCTAATATGTTTAATATGTTTCCTCAATTCGTATAGGTCTTTAATGATTTTATGCTACGCATAAGAGTATATGTTTCGTATTTAGGTGATTTATATGAGTTTAATATAAGGGTTTTGTGTCTGATCTAGGTTCTCGACTTGAGTAGGAATGTGAATCCTTATGGCATTAAAGATTTTAAGTGGGTCTTGGAACTTAGATCGGTACTTGATTATCTAGAATAAACTTTCGAGCAAAGTTTATTCATAAGTTAAATGTGGTACGTGTGTTGAAGTTTTCAATAATAGAGTAATGGTTAGAATAATTAAAGGTTAGAGGTATAGTATAATTTTAGTGGTTTGGGTGGATGTGTAGGTACATGATTGATTTATGAGACGATAAAATAAAAGAGATGGTTTTCAATCTCTGCAGGAATTCTTTTCGGCATCACAGAGTTTTGATATTTGTGTACTTTGATACTTAAGATTATTTCATGAGTTAAGATTTTTTTGTAACCATTGAGAAGTTTGGGTAATCTCATAATTTTCATCTATTAGTAGCCTTGGGGTCTGAGTCGTTAGTATAGTTATTTAATGTTGAGTGGTTTACGTGAATTGTTAAATGGTTATCCTATATATAATATAAAGTTGACTCCATTTCCTGATGGTGCCGATTGGTCTGGAGCGATTGAGGGAGTTGCTTGAGTCTGTGCCAGAGCTACGAGCATGACAACACTTGCTTCTTCTTCCGGAAGCAAGGGGTTTGTGGAGGGATGTGGTGGTGTGAGCGGAGGCGTCCTTAGGTGAAATGTTGTTGGGTCGATTTGGGTTAGAGTATGGGTGGTGCGGTGCATGGTGGTGGTTGTTTGGATAGTTGGTTGTGAGGTTTCAACGGTTTCAGTCCTTATCAGGCCCAGCCCGATCCTTGGCCTTGTTCTTGACCACTCGCAGAAGTCCTTGGCCTTATCTCCCCCTCATGATGATCCTGATAGTCGGGGTCATCATGTCGTCGTCTGGAGTGGGAGCTTTGGTCTCGGCATGTTTGAGTAGGTGGATCAGGATGGTCCACCAGTCGCCTATAGAGTGATTCTTCCTGAGGCGACCGGATGGTAAGGCCTATAAGGCGGGCGAGAAATATGTCATGGAGCTCAGTGATTGGGATTGTGTATGGGTTGATTAGGATGGATGAGTTGATGAGAGGGTCGATGGGTGTGGGTTGTGAGGATGTGAGGCTGGCTTGTGACGAAGTAGCCTCAGAGACGGGCGCTTTCCCGGTGTGGTGGCTGGTAGTTTCCTCTAGAAGGCAAGTGAGGAATGTTCTCGTGTATCTCCATGAGTTGTCTGATGATGACTGAGACCAACTCGAATACGACACATTCTTGAAGCGTTCGTTCTCGTTTTGTCTGATCTGTTCTGCTAGATCGTTCCATATTAGTTGAGCAAAATCGTAATTCCGCGAGAATGGAATTCCGTGAAATATCCGTAGAATATTGATGTTTCCTTTGTCGAAGCCCGCGTGCTTCGGTGATAGACACTTGTCAGTGATTCCAAAAAAGTGTCTTCCATGGATGAGGGATCCCGTTGCTCTGTACTTGTGCGAGTTTTGTGAGCGGCGGACAGCATCCCATTTGGAGGAAGTCTTGGACCAACTCAGCATCTGTTGGTAAAGGATCGTAGTTGTGGCTGAAAGAGAGGTCGAGGGCGAGCCCAAAATCATCCTTGCTGAAGCTGATTTGCCTCGTCACGAGTATCGTGGTGAATCGGTAGGTGCCATCAACTACGAGACTCTTTATTCTTCCCCAAAATTGCTGGAGATAGACCATCGGCACGGATGCCGTCACCGTGAGCGCGTGCCAGAGGGGATGACCTTGTAGTGTGGACATAATTATCTCGTCCGGACACCTAAAGGTAGTCAGGCCGAGTTGAAAGTTGATGTCCTGAACCTTTAGGTACAGGTTCTTGTCATATATATGATTGTAAGTAGGCTAGTGATCCATCTGAAATTCAATTAGACAAATTAGTTCAAGAGTTTAAATTGAGTCGAAATTCAATTTAATCAAACCATAATAGTCTATTATTTGCATAGCATAGGTCATACGTGAATGTTGGAAGAGATAACATCATTTCGACATATGTGTATAAGAAACATGTAAGTTCAATAGAAAATTTTCTAAATGTTGAGCACTACTATTCACTCCGTGAAGTTTCGCGCACGTAAATTCGAATTTGCAATTTCGATTTCCTAAGTGCTGATTTCTAGTTAGAGTCTCCGTTCAATTTTGCGATCGAAAATTTATTTGCTAAGGTTCGCTACAGTGGAAAAAAACTTAGGAAAAATTTACTAAGTGTCGAACGTTATATGTGTTACTATAGCCCAGAAATTTTACGATCGAGAAAAATTTCTGTAAAAATTTACGATCGAGGAAATTGATTTCCGAGTAATACTATCGAGAAATTTTTAACGCATGAATATAATTTTCGTAGTGAAAGTTATCGAGCGAGAAAGTTTTTCGATTATAAAATAGATTTGCGCTGCGAACTTGTACGATCGAGAAAATTGACAGCGAGTTAATCGCCGAGAAAATTTTTGATCGATCAAAATCATCGCTACGTACTTTTACGATCGAGAAATTTTATCGTCGACAAATTAATTTTATTGCCACTAAAATTTACGACCGAAAGAGTACTGTTTACGATAGTAAGTTTTGCGCTCGAACTTAATTGTATCTATTTTATCGATTTCACATTTAAGTTTTTCGCTCTCATAAAATCCTAATTAGATTTCGCTATATTAAGTATCTTTTCGGTCTATGTCATTTATCTTAACGAATAGTCAGAATTTAGCAATCGAAAACCTTATTCGATTCAAACAGTAATTTTTAATCAAATCTAAATTCAATTGACACTGTTTGCGATCGAAATGCTTCGAACGTTCAAAAACCCATTTCAAGTCGAAACTAAGATTCTAACTGTAAGATGCAGATTTTTCGAAAATCTATACTACTAGATGACGCGAAAACACTGAAACTATCTTAATATGCAAACATTAATCTAGATAAACACGTAGACAGGCCTTAATCATTGCAAGATAGTATACGAGTTTTCACAGTTTGAAAAATAAGAAAATATAATCCTAATCAAGCGAATAACTACAAAATGCAGATGCAAGCGGAGTTTAAATGCACGCAAACATCGTATATGTGTTGATTCACCTTAAAAGACAATTTTGGGTGAAAGTTCGAATGATTTGAGTGAAAATAGAATCGTCTTTTTAAGTTTTGTGAGAGAGAATTTGAGAAGACACTGTTGATTTTTCTATTAGGTTTGCGTGAGTTAAAGTTTTTCGACTGCAAGCATTAACTCGCATAACTGGGCTGATTAGACATTATCGATACTTAACTATTTTCACGCCCGTTACTGTTTATGTTCGGAAAACTGGGATTGAAGACTTCAATTTCCAATTCAATTTTCGCTCGAGAAACTGCGATAAAAATTACCATTTAGTCCTAGTTTTTCGATGAAAAGTTTTTTCTAATTTTTATCAGATTAATCCCTCTTTCACTTAATAATCACACATTTACTCCCCGTTTGTTAAAATTGATGTACAATTAACTCCCTGAAATTCCGAGCAGTGACATCTGGCTCCAAATTCAATTTTCGATCAATCTGCAATACTTGGAACAAAAATGTCGAAATGTTAGAGTTAATCATTACTAATTTTAATAAAGGCTTCCCCGTAATTTTTGTATCAATGCCGTAAGCTTCAATTCGTCGAAGTGTTTTGTAGTGAAGAATCATTATTGTCAATTATCCGCAACACTTGAAGAAACGTTTATCAAAAATATTTGAACCTCAAGGCATATTATTTTGAACATGCTCCCCCTCAAATAATGCACCTTAATTGATTTAATCATATAAGCGATAAAATCAATCTAAGTAGCAAACATTCAAACCGCGCAATTGGATCAATGTAGCTTAGATACATGGTCCCCTAATCATGTAATCAAACTTATGCGCGAGGGTATGAGCAAGAACAATATATCGCATTTAATAAATTCAGTGTAAATGCAAATAAAATTCCATATAAGAATTTGCGAATTATCTTATATATATATATATATATATATATATATTAAATTTTCATAACATGTACTCCCTCCGTCCCAAACCGTTTTGGACATTTTACTATATCGGGTATCCCAAAACTGTTTTGGACATTTCCTTATTTAGCAAAAAACTATTACAAACAATCAATATAATAATATTAAATATTCTCAAAAGGCGTGTCAAAATATACATTTTTCACCTTTTGATTGTACTATATTATTAAAATATTTAGTTTCTTAAAAACCGTGCAAAATCCCAAATGTCCAAAATCGTTTGGGACGGAGGTAGTAATAATTAGAAAAATAGGAAGAAGAATTTCAAGAAAAAATATCATTTATCTATTAATTTTCTTCATATGAATATTAATATTATTTATAGTATGAGGTCAGATTTTTTTGGCTTCGATCATTGTCACGTCTAAAATTTCACAAGACACTTGTCATGATCATATGCCGTCAAAGTCACGTCAGCAAACTATAGTCCTAAGGTCAAAGTATGATCCATTTCGATACTCTCACTGGGTTCACTCTAGCGCTCATTTATTTTTACCTTGGGATTATTATGTTTATATCATTCAAGTCAACACAAACAATATTAAGTCAATCGGGCGTTTTTAATCATTTCACCTATGCGAAAGACCGTCGATTTGGAATCAAAGGGACTTTGAAGGATTTTAATTTGGCTTTGACTTAGAATAGAAGGAAAGTTTGGCGAAAAGTGAACTTTGTGTCGTCTTCCATTTCTTTGCCGTTCTCCTTCATTCGCCAATTTTTTTCGTATCTTTTCTCATTTTCATCCCTTTTTTCCTATCAGTCTACACTTGCTCAAGCTGATGTTCCGCTTCTCCACTAGGCTGAGAGATTATCTAACACGAAGTTCTTCTTGTTGGTTCTCGGGCTGATACCATGCTCATTTTGTTTTAATCCCTAGAGAGGTTTCAGAGATTATCAATTTCACAGGCATTTTCCACCTTCTTTAGCCATCTTTTTCTTTGTCGTCTCGTTTTTACCTTCTATTGTCATCTTTTTGTCGTCTCGTTTTTCTCCCCCTCCTTTTCTTGATTGAACATCCAGCCGAAAGCTTAGATACTTGGTTGAAGGCTTAAGGGTTTTCAAATTAAGAAAGGAAATTCGGAGAAGGCTAAAAATGGATGAATACAGTCTATGTTAAGGATTAAAAATTATATATTTGGCCGAGTGAGGAATTTTCTATTGCCCTAATCATTTTCCTAACTATCTAACGCAGGGCGAGGATGAGGCCAATAATCACTACTTAAGACATGCAATTATTGTGTGACTCGCTCAAGAATAGCTCCGTCAAAAGAAATGAAAGGCTAGAAACCTCACTAATATAAAGTGGCTTTGTGTCTAGTGGAATCAGCTAAAGAACTTAAGACATAAGAATGCGACTCAGACTGACAAAATTAAGCAATTAATCAGTCGCATGTCAGGGAACTATATACCCAAATCAGACAAAACAAAGACCTTGAGGAGTTGGATATCCATGCCATGTTCGACAATCTCGCACAACACGAGGAAGATGTAAGCGAGATTCAGAAGGAGCAGAAGGGCAAGATGATCGAAGACACAGTTGCCCTAATCTCAGAGAAGCGGAGTTCAAAGTCATGGAAAAAGAAGATCATTTGGCCTCCTACCCCTTCAGAGCCGGAAGATGAATCAGACTCAGACGTGGAGCCAAATATGAAAGCGCTGGGAAAGCAGTTGGCTCTAATTGGAAAAATGACGAGCAAGCAATACTTCAAGAAAAAGTCCTTATCATCGTCCAATCGACTTCGGACCTCAAGCTCAAAGAACAAAGAACGTGCACCCGAGACCTCCAAAGTCAAGAACCCCAAAGAGCCGAACAAATGCTTTTACTGCGGCAAACCAGGTCACTATGCCAGAGAGTGCACTCTCTCAAAGAAGAGAGATGCCAATTACTGCTCCAAAAAGCTTCAACTCACAAAGCAGAAAGAGGCTGGGGTAGCTGTCATGGCAGAACAAGACCACTGCCTTGAAGATACGTCAAGTTCTGAAGAGGAGAACTGTAACATCCCGTCCCATACCGGGTGTCACTGTAGCATCCGTCCCTACCGGGACCTGTGGGGTTGGGCCCACCACACTCCGACTGATAGTCTGGCCCCACTGTACCAGCACTTAACCTTTCAGCGTGCTTCGTCCTCGCTCACACGCACCCTGGGCAAACTTTCCAGGGGGTCACCCATCCCAAGATTGCTTCAAGTCAAGCACGCTTAACTTTGAAGTTCTTTCGGATGGACTCCCGAAAAGGTAGGTCGACCTTGGTGATATGAGTAGTACTATCAATTTTCTTATAGGATTCTTAGCCTGACACGCCCATACATTGTCAGTCTCAGGATTCCCTCTCATTCGGGTGTCGGATCGGTTCGTTCATGTACCCCTTCGCCTAGAAGCCTGCCAGGAGCTGCTCCTTGTCCGTGCATCTCTTTGGCACCGGCGATCACTCCCCGCCCTCGTCGGCCCCAGGCGTCACATGCCCACCAGCTTCCGCCTGGTTCGTCCCCGAACCAGCACCGTACTGCGAGAGGTTGTGCTCTGATACCACCTGTAACATCCCGTCCCATACCGGGTGTCACTGTAGCCTCCGTCCCTACCGGGACCTGTGGGGTTGGGCCCACCACACTCCGACTGATAGTCTGGCCCCACTGTACCACCACTTAACCTTTCAGCGTGCTTCGTCCTCGCTCACACGCACCCTGGGCAAACTTCCCAGGGGGTCACCCATCCCAAGATTGCTTCAAGTCAAGCACGCTTAACTTTGAAGTTCTTTCGGATGGACTCCCGAAAAGGTAGGTCGACCTTGGTGATATGAGTAGTACTATCAATTTTCTTATAGGATTCTTAGCCTGACACGCCCATACATTGTCAGTCTCAGGATCCCCTCTCATTTGGGTGTCGGATCGGTTCGTTCATGTACCCCTTCGCCTAGAAGCCTGCTAGGAGCTGCTCCTTGTCCGTGCATCTCTTTGGCACCGGCGATCACTCCCCGCCCTCGTCGGCCCCGGGCGTCACAAGAACCTAGCCCTCATGGCCCGCCTGGACGAAAACTCAGACGTCGAAACCTCCAGTCAGATGGACGATGACAACGCACCCGAAGCTTCGCAAGAGGTAGCCTCTCTTTCCACATTATCGATCATGTTAGAATCGTATCAATTAAAGTACGCTAACATGAAACATGAGCAGAAAAGTGTAAAGGGAGTAGAAAATAAACTATCTAGGTCTCATGAGAAAATTACTATTCGAGACTGAACTTAGGAGCTCTAGTGCCAAAATAAAAGAATTATCTAAGAGCCCCAATATTAGCGAGACTAAGTATATTCCCTTAGAGAAGCATAGTTCGATAGTAGAAGAACTAGAAGACATGCTAGAGAATAACTATAATTGCTTGGTTAGGAATCTCAACGGAAAGCCAGCCTCAATTGTAGGATAACTGAAGCGACAACTAAGGTCACTAACCCATAAGCTCAATTAGATAAATCTAATGCTAAGGTTCGTGAACTTACGAAAAACCTTGAGGCCTATAAAGCCGCCAAATTGACGGTGGAAAATAATTATGCTCTCTTGGGCGAAGGACGTAAGAAGCTATACAACAAGGTTAGAAATTAGAAGATCTTCTTGTAAGAAGGGGACAAACTGATCAAACAACATTCTTAAACAAACCCATGGACTTAGAATTCTATGATTATAAATTTGGCTAAGGCTTTGAGAATCCACGATGTTGACGAAAGTTGATTGCAAACAACTTTACGACGTCACGTACATGGATTTGGGATTAGCAAATCTTATGGTTTTTACTAACGCAAAAGAAATAGATGCATTAGAAGAAACCAAGCGAGAAGCCAAGACTAGGGTTGAAATCCCCTTTTCCTACACAGAATTGAATCAAAGTTACAAAACTAGGATCTTCCCAATGGTTGGAGCTTTGAATCAATTTATCTTCCCGAAGATCGTTTTACAAACGAGGAAGCATATAATCATTACTCTGAAAATTCTTTCTATATACCCCCTATTGTTAGGAAAATAGAAGAGATAAGTGTCTCATTAGATAAAGAACGAGAGAATTTTGAAGCTGAAAAGAAATTGTTCCTCGAAGAGATGGAAAATCTCAAAGCTTCCTCTGCATTTCTCACGCATTACCCTCAAAGGAAACTATCATTATGAAAAGCATAAAGAATGAAAAATCGCCTTCTAAAGCTAAGAAATCTAAAACTAAAACGTCGAAAAATTGTAACTCTAACCCTGTGTTTACCACATCTACAGGGAGCATAGTACTTGAGATAGAGAAATCGAAGGCAATAGTGTCTAGTTTAGAAATTAAGAAGGAGCCTCTAGACGTCAAAGTTTCAAATGTATCTCCTCATTCTGTAATACGAAAAGACACTCGTAGAAATAAAAGAGCCATTTCTTCGCTTCAAATTATTGTGTCTTCATGCTCCTTAGAGCCAACTACATTTAGAAGTACTAACTACGAAATAGACTCTTCCTCAAACGCAACAAACACTCATTCTAAAACAAATGCTGATAGGAAGACTCGTAGGAAACAAGATCCAGCCATTTTAAGAAGGCCTATAGTGCTATTCTGCGCTCACCTAAGGTATCCTGTAGAGATCCAATCCCCCAAACACCTTTGCACACTATCAAATGAAAAGATCTTTTCCTTGATCAAGCCTATCAAAGCATTTGCCCATGCTGAAATTACTCTTTCCTGCAAGGTTCAACCTAAATGGGTTCCTAGATCTCCGCCTATGAAGACAAAATCCAAAAAGGTCAAGTCTTCTACATAGGGCAAACCCAAATCAACTTCTTCACAGATGGCTTGGTTGCTAAAGCTCCAATTAGTGATAATTTAGTAACTATATCTGAACCGAAAACTAAATTTACTGAGGACCCATTTATAAGTGTGTACCTAAAGCACTCTAATCTAGTTTTGCAGATCCATCATGTGTGGTACCTCGATTCTGGTTGCTCCACACACATGACGGAAAATCAAGAGCTAATGAGAAACTATCAAGACCGATTGAACGGAAAAGTCATATTATTTTGGATAATCTGACCATCAAGGATGTCTAGTACGTTGAAGGCCTCGACCATAACTTGTTCAACATAGGCCAGTTCTGCGACAAAGGGTTCCAGGTGGTCTTTCATGCTGACCGGTGCAGAATATTGGAAAGTCAGGGCAAAGAACTCCTCCAAGGACTTTTGAAATCAACTCTTTACACGGTCATCCTGACGTTCGTGTGGCCCTCGACAGCTGTTTGCCTCATCTCCCATATTGTATTTCAGAGGAACAGCTTATGACATTAACACATGCCTCATTTCAACATCAAAGCTCTTCAACGTCTTTCAACGAAAAAGTTGGTTCACGCTCTTCCAACTATAATATTACAGAAAGAGCACCAGTGTTTGGCATGTCAACTAGGAACAATGAAGCGAGCTTCTCATCACGTTAAGCTGGTTACCTCTACTTCACGTCCTCTGGAACTATTACACATGGACCTGAGTGGACCGATGCAAACACAGACTATCGGCGGACGAAAGTATGTACTAGTCATTGTAGATGATCTCTCTCGCTACACATTGACGAAGTTCCCCGAACTAAAGATGAGACAGGGGATTTGATCGTAAACTTCGTGAACTCGACTCAGAATCTGCTGCAACAAAATATCCAAGTTATCCGAACGGACAACGGAAGTGAGTTCAAGAACAAATTTCTCAGCGATTTTTATCTAAAACTTGGAATATTTCGGCAATTCTCAGCCACAAAAATGCCTCAACAGAATGTGGCAGTCGAAAGGAAGAACAAAAATCTTGTGGAAGCCGCGTGTACGATGTTGATCCACTCAGGCCTCATACACTTCCTTTGGGCTGAAGCAGTAGATACCGCATGCTTCACTCAGATAGGACGATAGTTCACAAGTACTTGGATAAGACTCCGTATGGGATCATTAACAAGCGAGTACCCAACATCTCATTTTTTAAGGTTTTCGGGTGCAAATGCTTTGTGTTGAAACTGAATTGCCTCAACTAGCTGAAAATCCTCCGATCATTGGAGATCTCGCTCTGCAAATGACTGATGCTTCTAGCTCAGTTTTGCCTCATGAGCGCAGGTGGACTTGAGCACATCCAGTTGATCAGATAATTGGTGATCCTTCGAGTGGAGTAAGGACAAGATATCAGAAAGGACTATTCAGTTGCTTCTTAAGCTAACACAAGCAAACCAAGGTAGCAGACGCACTTAAGGATACGGATTGGGTAATTGCAATGCAAGACGAGATCAACCAATTCGAATGCCTTCAAGTGTGGACATTAGTACCCCGTCCGCATGGGGAAACCATCATCGGGACGAAATGGGTATTCAAGAACAAAAAAAATGAAGATGGAGAAGTGATCAGGAATAAAGAAAAACTGGTTGCAAAGGGCTACAATCCACAGGAAGGCATTGAGTACGACGAGACGTATGCTCCTGTTGCCCGAATCGAAGCCATCCACCTTTTCTTGGCGTATGCGGCCCATAAGGACTTCAAAGTCTACCAAATGGCTGTAAAGACTGCCTTTCACAATGGCGCGTTGAAGGAAGAAGTCTACGTTGCCCAACTCGAAGGCTTCGTCGATCAAGATCACCCGGATTACATCTATGTTTGGATAAAGCTCTTTATGGACTAAAACAAGCACAACGCATTTGGTATGATGTCTTGAGCGAATTCCTCGTAAAGGCTGGATTCATCCGAGGAACGATCAATACAACACTCTTCATCAAATGCCAAGGCAAAGTCTTAATGATCATCCAAGTTTACGTAGACGACATCATCTTCGGATCAACAAATACATGACTTTCCAAGAGGTTTGGAGATTTAATGAAGATCAAGTTTGAATTGAGTCACATGGTAGAGATACAGTTCTTTTTAGGCCTTCAAGTCAGGCAGCTCGATGATGGGATTTTCATCAGTCAGACGAAATACATCATGGATATTCTGAATAAATTCCGTCAAGATCAAAGCTAACCTCTCAGCACTCCTATGTCTACAAGCTGCAAGTTGGATGCCGATCCCTCTGGAAAAGCGGACGGCATCACACTTTATCGAAGCATCACTAGGTCTATTCTCTATCTCACCTCAAGCCGGCCGGATATCATGTTTGCCACCTGTTTATGCGCTCGTTTCCAAGCCGATTCCAAGGAATCTCACATGCTTGTGGTGCGGATCTTGCGCTACCTCAAGGGAACATCTACCTTAGGATTATGGTATCCTAAAGGTACGAATTTCAAACTTATCGGCTACATTGACGCGGATTTTGTAGGTTGCGAATGGACAGGAAAAGCACATCCGGTGGCGCTCAATTTCTTGGCGAAAAGCTAGTCTGCTGGTCATCCGAGAAGCAGAACTGCATGTCAACATCAACGGCTGAGGCAGAATACATTGCGGACGCCTGTTGTTGCTCTCAAATGCTGTGGATGAGGACTCAGTTCCGCGACTCTTGGAACAATTTAAATAATATATCCATTTATAGTGATAGCCAAAATGCCATTGCCATTACATGTAATCCTGTTCATCACTCACGCACGAAACACATAGACATTATATATCATTTTATCAAGGATCACGTAGAAAAAGACACTATTGATATGTACTTCGTGATCACGGAATATCAACTAGCCGATATTTTCACCAATGCATTGGATGAAAAACACTTCCAATTTCTTGTCGGAAAATTAGGCATGTCGAATCTTCCGTGATGTGTGTTTTACTTGATCCTATCTACTATCAAATGTTTTTCTATGTACTTTCGAAAATTAATTGCCCTATTTTGCGTGAAAACTTAGTAAAAATATAATATAATAAAAATATTAATAAAGACAAAAACTAAATATTGTTGGCTTACCCTATGTCTCCCGGAGACGTCACGTCCCCGAGTTGCGGAACAAAAATTTTGCGAGTTTCCTGATTGCCCTCGTTGCTCGGATCATAATAGTAACATATAGACTCATCATAGGGCGGGTCAAACCCGTAGAGAATTACCAGTTGAAGCCAGTGGCTGCTCCTCATCCTTTTCTTCAAGACTTCGTGGATGGTGGTGGATGGAACTAGATCGTCACGCCGACCTCGCAGTGTACCACGGAATCAGTTTTCTAAAGATGGCTAGAGAGAACCGAGCCATCGCGTGGGAGAGAAGTGTGTGCGTTCGGTGTCTGTGTTTTTTGCCTTGTGTTGATTTCGAAAATCACTTCTTCTCTCCTTATGGAGCACGAAATTTAGCCTGTTTAAATGCTTATATTTCGATTGGTAAGTCCCTAAAGTGTGACAAAATCTTGCCAAATCTTACTCTCGTTTGAATTCCAAATCCAAACTTAAGGAAACTTGCTATTATTAGAAAACCAACTTAAATACCAAGTCAAACTAAGTATATTTAAATATGGTATAAAATTCAAAACTTAATCCTTGAATAATTTTGAAATTTCATTAAATAATATTCCCAATATTTTATTCCATGTTTATATCAAATATGCAAATTCCGAAAATACCCTCAAAGGCATATTTCGAAATTAGCTTAAGGTGAAATCCAATTTTGTCCACAAGCCCATTAAGCACTTGGCCAAGCCCAAATCTTAAAGTTAGTTTCATAAGAAGTCCAACTTCGATCCAATAAATGACCCGATGCCCATTAAGGCGTGACCCAACGGCTCAAGGGCGAAAACACTCTCTCTACTTATCAGTACACTTTGATGATAATTTTTAAGCCCGATTCTCTAGGTTCGACTCAATCGGCGATGGAGGAATCCAAGAGTCCGGTAGTTACCTAGCCAATCTCGCAGTACCGGACCATAACCGATTCGAGTGCGAATTTCGACCCTGTCTTCATCCCGCTGTGTCCCAATCGAGTAAGAGTCATGGTCTATGTCAAACTCACTAAACTCGACTCTATTGTAAAACGGAGACGAGGCAAATTACCAAACCACCCTCAATGTCTAACATGAGTTAGTTGAATACTTTGGCGAAGGATTTCGTAATTTTCCGTAGTCGTCCTCATAGGACACTTATCTCGATTACTTGTGAGACTGTAAATCCATACTCGGTGGTCTAAGCCCGACAATCACAAACCTTATCAAGACCGCATCTGGCCCGCTAACCCATGCAACAGCAAATCGGGTCGAGGGGAACCAGTGATAGTCGAGACTTCGAAGTCAACCCCGTCAAAGCCCCTATTGGTGTAAGGTTCACGTAGACTACTATAGTGTTGTCGTCATTGACACTCTCTAAGTAACAAGTCGTGTTCGACCGTAAGACCTGTGTGTCAGTGTCCATGAAACGAGTCAATCCCTTGATTCGATTCGTATCACAAGTCATGACCTCCGTTTCAAGCGGGATATCGGCACACTGATAAGTTAGGATTTTACGTAATTTTATTACCCATAAAAGCGCATTTCCGATCGTTATTTGCCAAAAAAATTCCTTGAATATCCTACTTATGTTTAAATTTAATTTTTTTTGATAGATGTCCGGACAGATGAGATCGACAAAGGGAAAATAAGATCGCTTTTGGAACAATTTGAATCTTAGGGATCTTCTTGCAATTTCCAACATTACTCGGGGCAAATCTGCAATATGACCAGATTTCTTATTTTTTTTAAGAAGAATATCACGTGGAGAAACAAGGCAAGGAAGAGAATTTTTGTCCAAGAATTTCGCTAGAGAGAGGAGTAGTATTCAAATAAGGAAATACAAAGTCAAATATATGATCCTTTGCAGATTCGATATGCAAATCAGTATCTTTTAAGTCGGTGGATTCCTTTCTATTTAAGGGAGCTCAGCGAATAGAAAAAGGGGAGGCAGACCTACAGCGAATAAAAAGAGCATCGAAGGAGGTGAACTGCGAAGCATAACTGCGACCGAAAATAAGAGAGCTGCGACAAAAGACGATCGACGCTTGCGAGGCGTTCTTCCGTGATAAGCATATTATTTCTCTATTATTTTGACATTGAATATTTTGTGTTTTTATTTTATTAATATGTTAGCTTAGTTTCTTTTGTGATTAAGGCCATGATAGGCCGAATAATGACTACGTATTAATATTTTCTTATCCTATTTGATCGTGTGATTCGAGTCATGTGTTCCATGTTTGCGCTTAATGCTTGTGTATGCCTGAT
This sequence comes from Craterostigma plantagineum, assembly GCA_027422505.1. Lineage (NCBI taxonomy): Eukaryota > Viridiplantae > Streptophyta > Magnoliopsida > Lamiales > Linderniaceae > Craterostigma > Craterostigma plantagineum. Next base: position 370,693 of record JAPQWV010000179.1, read on the forward strand.
CAACATATGCATGTTTATTTGATTGGTTTATGAGACGGACAAAGTGATTAGACCGGTTAGAACAATAAACATCGAACATCACTACATAAAACCGACCAGTGATGGAATTCGGTTTCGTATGTGTGGTTTCCGAATCCTTAAGCGCCGAAAGCGTTTAAGCTCGTGGAATTTCATAGAGATTTAATGTGTGCGTAGAAACTACAATCCTATAGGCATATACGGGTTGGTTCTCTATCGCATAGGATCGCTATTGCGGGACAAACGAGTAGCGATTGTCTTAGGAAATTTTACCATGACTGAGATTCATGATGGTTAGATAGGATAGAATTTATGAAGACGTAGGAATTATTTGTGCTGAACATGTGCCTTGGTCACTCGTCGTAAATTGATTTTTATCTCATCTATGTCTATTTTATTATTTGGGCTTTAATCTCGTTTAATTAAATCATTAAAACTATAAAAATTCTCTTGGTCTAAATTAGAATTAGGTTTAATATCTTAGAATTAATCAAACTATCTTCGTGGATCGATACTCGGACTTCGTCCGTTTTATACTACTTGCACGACCTAGTACACTTGCTAGTATTTGAGCGTGTCAAGTTTTTGGCGCCGTTGCCGGGGATAGCTATATTATTAATTTTAGGATTTATTCTGAGTTTTAGTTTAGACGTTTTATTTCTCGTTTATTAATATTATTGTTACTATTATTTTTGCCAATTCGTTTACGCTTTCGTTTACGCTGAATTTTCATCTTTTCCAGATAATTCCTATTAGTGCATGACACGAAGCTCGAGGAACGTACCATTGCTATTTGACGCAGAGATTGAAGCGACGTGTCGGCGAAACAATCGAAATCAAAGACTGAGAATGGACAGTCAAGAACACGAGGAAGAACAGATGGCTCCTCCACGGCCTACTTTACTAAGTCGAGCGCTCCCAGGAATTTTCGATGACATCGACCCGATTGCCATCCCGCCAGGACCAAATAATCATTTTGAGATAAAACCCGTTACTATACAGATGGTGACGGGTTCAGCACAGTTTCATGGGCTTACAAACGAGGATGCAAATTCACATATTTTGAAATTCACTCAAATTTGCAGAACTATTAAGTGTCCTGGCGTCCCCACAGAAGTGATAAAACTAACATTTTTTCCCTTTTCTTTGACAGGTAAGGCTTCTGAATGGTTCTCATCTTGCCACATGCATCTATCACTAGTTGGGAGCAAGTAGTGGAGTGCTTTTTGGGCAAATATTACCCACTGTCACGGACCAGCGAAATTAGGAGCCAGCTAGTAAACTTCAAACAAGAAGGTGGCGAATCTATGAGCGATGCATGGAGCAGATACAAGAGCCTTCTGAGACAATGCCCGAACCACAGCATACCCCTGAGCGTTCAGATGCAGTCATTCTTTTTAGGGCTGAGAACTCCAAATAAAAGAATCGTCGATGGCGGGTGCACACAAAATTTTATGGAGTTAGGCGACGAGGAAGCACTCCAAGCCATCGAGCGAATCGCAGCCTACCCAGCGAGATATACTGAGCATGATCTGGACCGACAGCTGGGGTACATGAGATAAGTAGCTCGTTGGAGGCGCCAGCTCGAAGCCATACATAAAAGGCAAGACCAGATACACTCCCAGGACCCTAAGACGGTTAATCACATCCACAATAGGCAAAGGAATGCATACTCCAACACATACGATCCGAACTGGAGAAACCATCCTAATTTGTCGTATGGCAACTCGCACTACTTGAAGCCTCCAGGAGTTCAGAATCAACAAATTTAGCCACCAACAAAGCAAAAGGCCGACTGGGAGATAGCCTTGGAGAAAATGGCGGCGGTTCAAGGCGATCAAAATCGCAAGACGGAGGAGAGACTCCAGGGTCTAGAAGGGAGAGTTCAGGAAGGTTTCCATGATATACGGGCTGCAATAAATGACTTAACAATGCAAATGGGACAGCTCTCACATACAGTGTCAAATCGCAAATCAGGCACACTCCCAAGCGACACCGAAAAGAACCCTCGGGAGTACGTCAAGGCCATTAATCTAAGGAGTGGGAAGACGCTAGAATCAACTCAGGAGGCTGAGGAAGTGGAGGAAGCAAAAGAGATGGAAAATGACGATGGGAGCAACATCACGGTCACTGACCCAGCTCATCACGGCCAAAGGAAGGACCAGCGAGCCGAAGAAGTCGAGGACGAGCCGGATCCTCTCGCGGGGAAAAGAAGATTCCGAAGTATGCCAAATTTTTCAAGGAGTTGCTATCAAACCGGAACAAGCTAGAGCAATATGGCACGATAGCCCTTAACAAAGAATGCTCTGCGGTGCTACAAAGGAAGCTACCACCAAAGCTCAAAGATAGGGGGAGTTTTTCTATTCCTTGCTCTATTGGCTCATTATCATTTACTAATGTTCTTTGTGATTTAGGAGCAAGTATTAACTTATTACCTTTTTCACTTGTGAAAAAGCTAGGGATTTGTGAGCCAAAGCCTACATCTACGATCCTCCAACTAGCGGATAGATCGATCACATACCCACGAGGAGTATTGGAGGACGTGTTAGTGAAGGTTGGAGAGCACTACTTCCCAGCCGATTTCATGGTACTAGACATGGAAGAGGACACCGACATGCCTCTTATTTTAGGAAGACCGTTTCTGAATACGGCAAGCGCCCTTATTGATGTTGGTAATGGTAAGCTCATCCTACAGGTTGGGGATGAGAAAGTTATATTTGATGTTTATAAAGCAATGAAACACCCTCCAGATGATGATTTTTGTTCCTTTATTGATAGTATTGACACATGTGCTCTAGAGTATTTTAAAACTTTCAGGAATAAGGAAAACTTGGAAGCATGCCTAGTCGGAGACGAGTCCGAGGAGATGACCGATACCGTAGCAAGCTTAGAAGTGAACCCACCTTATCGGAGGTCGGCCAAGCCAAAACTAGAGTGGCTCGATCGATCATTAGCCACACAACCTCGACCGTCAATAGAGGACCCTCCTATTTTAGAACTTAAACCTTTACCTAGTACCTCAAGTATGTTTATCTGGGCGCTCTTGATACTCTACCCGTGATTATTTCTTCCACTTTGACAGATCTAATGGAAGAAAAGCTAGTGAGGGTGCTAAGAGAACACAAACGTGCATTCGCATGGAAGGTTACTGACATCGAGGGAGTAAGCCCGACCGTTTGCATACACAAGATTTTGATGGAAGATTCTTACAAGCCGGTCGCACAACCACAGAGACGCCTAAACCCAGCGATGCAAGAAGTGGTGAAAAAGGAGGTAATTAAGCTTTTGGACGCAGGTATTATTTACCCTATCTATGATAGCGCATGGGTTAGTCCGACCCAGGTTGTTCCTAAAAAGGGAGGTATGACGGTTATAAAGAATGCCTCTAATGAATTGATTTCCACGAGGACTGTTACGGGGTGGCGTGTATGCATAGATTATAGAAAATTGAATGATGCCACCCGTAAGGATCATTTCCCCCTCCCCTTTATTGATCAAATGTTAGAAAGACTAGCTGGACATGAGTTTTACTGCTTTTTAGACTACTCAGGTTATAACCAGATTTCTATAGCGCCCGAGGATCAGGAAAAGACTACTTTTACTTGTCCTTATGGTACTTTTGCATATAGACGCATGCCATTTGGATTATGCAACGCACCAGCTACTTTTCAGAGCTGCATGCTCGCTATTTTTTCATGACATAATTGGGAAATTTATGGAAATATTTATGGATGATTTTTCTGTATTTGGGTCTACATTTGATACATGTCTTGATAATTTAGCATCTGTTCTATCACGATGCGAAGAGACTAACCTTGTCTAAAATTGGGAGAAGTGTCATTTTATGGTACAGGAAGGTATAGTTCTCGGGCACAAGGTATCGCATAAAGGAATTGAGGTGGATCGAGCCAAGGATGACGCGATTGAGCAGCTACCACCACCTACGTCAGTGAAGGGGGTTCGAAGCTTTTTGGGACATGCATGATTCTACCGACGCTTCATAAAGGATTTTTCAAAAATAGCTAAGCCATTATCTAATTTACTTGTTAAAGATGCTATTTTTAACTTCACTGATGATTGTTTGCAGGCTTTTCGAACTTTAAAGGAGAAACTCACCACCGCCCCAGTGATGGTCGCACCTGACTGGACACTCCCATTTATACTGATGTGCGATGCTAGCAATGGTGCGGTAGGTGCGGTTCTAGGACAACGCAAGGATAAGGTATTTCAGGTCATTTACTACGCTAGTAAAACTCTGGACGATGCCCAGAGGAATTATGCTACTACTGAGAAAGAGTTACTAGCCGTGGTATTTGCAGTAGATAAATTTCATTCTTACCTAGTGTTGAATAAGGTAATCATCTACACTGATCATGCTGCACATAGATACTTATTTGCTAAGAAAGATGCTAAGCCTAGGTTGATTCGCTGGATTTAACTACTTCAAGAGTATGACTTAGAGATTCGTGATAAGAAAGGTGTTGAGAATGTGATAGCTGATCATTTATCTAGGTTAGATAATTCGCATGAGCAGGATAAAGAGCTACCTATTGACGAATGTTTTCCTGATGAACAATTATATGCTTTAATCGATACATCATTACCTTGGTACGCGGATTTTGCGAATTATGCTGCTACAGGTGAGATTCCCTCAGGCTTGAGTTTTCATCAGAAGAAGAATTTCTCTCTGATGCGACACACTACCTTTGGGCCGATCCATTACTATACAAGATCTGTTCTGATCAGGTAATCCGGCGATGTATACCCGCCGAAGAGGTGAGCTCGGTTTTATCTAATTGTCACGCCGGGTTGACGGGTGGACACCATGGACCCACTAGGACTGCATTTAAAGTATTACAATCGGGTTTGTTTTGGCCTACTTTGTTTAAGGATGCGCATGCTTATGTTACCTCATGTGATCGTTGTCAGCGTACGGGTGCTATGTCTCGAAAACATGAAATGCCTTTGAATATCATGTTAGAAATAGAGCTCTTTGATGTGTGGGGCATTGATTTTATGGGACCTTTTCCTAGCTCATGCTCAAATAAGTATATCTTGGTAGCAGTAGATTATGTGTCTAAATGGGTAGAGGCAGAGGCATGTAGGACCAATGATGCACGCGTAGTCATTCGATTTCTTAAGAAGCATATGTTTACTCGTTTTGGTACACCTAGGGCAATAATTAGTGATAGCGGTACTCACTTCTGTAATAAGTTATTTGCTAATTTGTTGTCTAAGTATGGTGTGAAGCATAAACTGTCTACCTCATACCATCCTCAGACTAGTGGACAGGTACAAGTTTTGAATAGGGAGCTGAAGCAGATCTTGGAAAAGACGGTGAACGCCTCAAGGAAAGATTGGTCGTTGAAGCTAGATGACGCACTATGGGCGTACCGCACCGCATATAAAACTCCAATAGGGACTTCGCCGTTTCGTCTTGTTTTTGGAAAAGCATGCCATTTACCTGTAGAATTAGAACACCGTGCATATTGGGCTATTAAAAAGCTAAATTTTGATTTGTCTGAAGCAGGTAAAAATAGGTTGCTCCAGCTGAACGAGATGGACGAGTTTCGTCAACAATCGTACGAGAATGCCAAATTATATAAGGAGCGAACAAAGAAGTGGCATGACAAGAAGATCATAAAAAGGGAGTTCAAAGTCGGCGATCGCGTCTTGCTATTCAACTCAAGGCTACGTCTCTTTCCAGGGAAGCTAAATAGTAAGTGGGTAGGCCCCTACATAGTACAGAAAGTGTTTCCATCTGGGGCCGTACAAATCCTTATCAATGGGAAGGACGAGCACATAGTTAATGGGCAGCGCTTGAAACTACGACGATGGGGAAATGGGCAAAGCGAACTTGGTATTCCTTGAAGAACCTAGTGCTACTAATATTCCTGCTTTACGTTGTTCTGCGCCTTTCAGGGACACCTCGTCTGGAGAGAATACCAGCGAGCTGAAGGACCTCCTGAACACCAAAGCAAGCCTAGACACACACCCTGATCGTCTCGACAGTCGAGCTAATGACTTTAAAAACAGCGCTTCTTGGGAGGCAACCCAAGTATTATCGATGCATATATTATATTTAGTCCTATTATTCTAAGTATTATTTTTTGCTAATAAAACTCGCTTTCACGGTGCGCCTAGTCATGTTTGTTTCGCAGGCTCATAACTAGTTTGGGGATTGCCCGTTCGCGATGGTTGCTTGCTTACTGCGAATCAACAAAGTCTTCTACATCGATCGGCGTAAAATTCAGGGTAGTGTCACTTCTACTCTTTCTTTGCTTTTAATTTACACATTGAGGACAATGTGCTATTTAGTTTGTGGGTGGGATGTGATACATGCTAGATTTAATATGCTTACATATTTAGGTATCGATGTATTTCGGTCTTTTAGTGGGTATAACTGATGAAGTTTGCGATTTGAGCGTCATCTGTGGAATCTCCTGTCAATGATGAAAATTTTTAAAATTTTACCGTGTCTGGATATGATTCGATGAATTGAGTGTGATAGTCTCACATGTTGCATTGTTGTGATATTAGCATGATTATTTAGCTATATTGACTGCTTTAGGAGAGTATTGCGTATCATGAAGCACAAACCCAGTTATATATGTGAGTTTTTGAGCCTTAAGAGATGAATTCAGAGCAACTCATTATGCTCGGTGTTTATTCTTGTGTGACACGCATGGACTGAATATTTTCGAACTTACTCTATTATGCATGTCAATGGTTACTATGTGGATTTTTGTGTGCGAAAATGAGAAGGGCACTAGGATTGAGTCATTGGCCTAAATACTCCCCTACCTTATGTATTACCACTTAGTGAGCCCCGTTGAGCCTATTTGACTTATTTGTTGATTTGTAGCCCAGATATTTAGCCTAATTGCCTCAAATTTAGCCTATACGACCAGTATCAATGTGTTAATATATCGATATCGTGAAAAGTGGCTTGTTGGTTGAGAAGGAGCTAATCGTCGATGCATGTTAGTTATGAACTCGTTCTATGATATACATCTCTCGTCGTAATATTGCAGCGGACTAGAAACCTCTCCCTTCGATAAGACGTACAAAAAATAGATAGGAGGGGCTGGCTCGAAAAAAAAGAGAGAAAAAAAAAGAAGCGAAAAAAAAAAGAGAAGGCGAGCGAGAAGAGCTAAAAAAGGAAAAAGGACGAGTCGAATGAAAATAGGCACGGCGTTGGAAGAGGGAAATAAGTGGTTAGAAGAGCGATTCGATGAGTTACACGTTTGATACTTTTAACTCACTTTCCCATATGGCGCACCCTTCAATACCCGAGCCCCATTACAACCCTTGATGAAAGACCCTTTGATTCGTGCATGACTTCTACTTTGTGACTATGATATGATATATTGGCAAGCATAGAGTAAATTCTTTTCATGTCGTGAATTGAGCGTCTTTATACAAATCCCTTTGAAAAAAAACATTGAGCGACATGAGCGATCCTTGTGAGAGTTGTGGATTGATGCGTGGTATAATTATAGAAATGTCATTCATGCTATGATAAGATTGCGACCTATTATCTCATGCCTCGTGTCTTGACTAGATCGTTCATTAGTTGATGATTATCTTGACTTTATATGCTTTTACGTTTTCTGAGATTAAACAGGATTTTTCATAAACTGATGTTTTATAATCCTAACTTGATTTAGTTTTATTCCGCTTTTATGATCGAGGACGATCGAAGCTAGTTTGGGGGTTGTTGATAAGTTAGGATTTTACGTTATTTTATTACCCATAAAAGCGCATTTCCGATCGTTATTTGCCAAAAAAATTCCTTGAATATCCTACTTATGTTTAAATTTATTTTTTTTTTGATAGATGTCCGGACAGATGAGATCGACAAAGGGAAAATAAGATCGCTTTTGGAACAATTTGAATCTTAGGGATCTTCTCGCAATTTCCAACATTACTCGGGGCAAATCTGCAATATGACCAGATTTCTTATTTTTTAAAAAGAATATCACGTGGAGAAACAAGGCAAGGAAGAGAATTTTGGTCCAAGAATTTCGCTAGAGAGAGGAGTAGTATTCAAATAAGGAAATACAAAGTCAAATATATGATCCTTTGCAGATTCGATATGCAAATCAGTATCTTTTAAGTCGGTGGATTCCTTTCTATTTAAGGGAGCTCAGCGAATAGAAAAAGGGGAGGCAGACCTACAGCGAATAAAAAGAGCATCGAAGGAGGTGAACTGCGAAGCATAACTGCGACCGAAAATAAGAGAGCTGCGACAAAAGACGATCGACGCTTGCGAGGCGTTCTTCCGTGATAAGCATATTATTTCTCTATTATTTTGACATTGAATATTTTGTGTTTTTATTTTATTAATATGTTAGCTTAGTTTCTTTTGTGATTAAGGCCATGATAGGCCGAATAATGACTACGTATTAATATTTTCTTATCCTATTTGATCGTGTGAATCGAGTCATGTGTTCCATGTTTGCGCTTAATGCTTGTGTATGCCTGATCAACATATGCATGTTTATTTGATTGGTTTATGAGACGGACAAAGTGATTAGACCGGTTAGAACAATAAACATCGAACATCACTACGTAAAACCGACCAGTGATGGAATTCGGTTTCGTATGTGTGGTTTCCGAATCCTTAAGCGCCGAAAGCATTTAAGCTCGGGGAATTTCATAGAGATTTAATGCGTGCGTAGAAACTACAATCCTATAGGCATATACGGGTTGGTTCTCTATCGCATAGGATCGCTATTGCGGGACAAACGAGTAGCGATTGTCTTAGGAAATTTTACCATGACTGAGATTCATGATGGTTAGATAGGATAGAATTTATGAAGACGTAGGAATTATTTGTGCTGAACATGTGCCTTGGTCACTCGTCGTAAATTGATTTTTAGCTCATCTATTTTATTTGCGTCTATTTTATTATTTGCGCTTTAATCTCGTTTAATTAAATCATTAAAACTATAAAAATTCTCTTGGTCTAAATTAGAATTAGGTTTAATATCTTAGAATTAATCAAGCTATCTTCGTGGATCGATACTCGGACTTCGTCCGTTTTATACTACTTGTACGACCTAGTACACTTGCTAGTATTTGAGCGTATCACACACGATAGGTCATCGACAAATAATCCGTGATCGGTTATCCAGCACCCAATTGGAGCCTCAGGCTTACAGACTTTTAATCTTCGAGGTTAAGAACTGGTGCCTTCCTCTTTCGTGATCATCGAGAACAGTGAATCCCATTTCGCATAGGCTCATAGCCTCGGAAAGGTGAATCTCATGTCGCATAGGCAGGAACCCTTTCTTAGAGTTGTCCATATTATATCGCTTCAGGACCTTCTCTAAGTAAAGGCCTGGGAGAGTCCTAACATACGATTCGCTCGATCTTTATAAAGGTGAATACCCAAGATGTACGTAGCTTCTCCCAAGTCTTTCATGGATAATTCGGTCGAAAGCCACGCATTCACCATCGAGAGCATTCCATCATTTTCTATCAAAAGGATGTCGTCCGCGTACAATACGAGGAAAGCTACTTTGCTCCCCTACTTTTCTTGTAGACGCTGTTGGGGTGGGCCCGATTAATCGACGCTGGCCCCCGAACAGCACAACGTGGCTATAGCGGAAGCACGGTTTGTGCCGAGCGGCGTAGGGTGGCGAATTTTCTATTTTTAATATCTAAATTCAACCTTACGCCATTCAGCTTCTCCCGAGGGTCTAAGATATTGCCCTAAGTCTCGGGAGATCACGGTTAATTCGAATTATCAAAATTCGAATCTATTTCCAACTTATTTGAATTAATAATTTAGATCCAAATTAATCGAACAAAGCGACAACCAGTCGTTTTTCGATTATTTGGAGACCGAAATGATTTTTGATCAATACCAAATTTTCCAGAATAATTCTACACTTCCTAACGTTCGCAACGATAGGTCTTTCGAATTATTCGATGTCGTTTGGTATTATTCACAAAATCAAATCTGTGGTTCGAAATTATTAATTCTATAAAGCGGCAGTCTGCCGTCTATTAACTATTTGACGACTGAAAAGATTTCCGATAGATACCAAATTGTCCAGAATAATTCTACACTTCCCGGCGTTTCCAACGAGGGGTCTTGCGAATTATTCTGATATCGTTTGGTATTTTTCGTAAATCAAAACGTTAGGGTTCGAGGTATACCTTCGGTGAACGAGATTTCTTCTGTCGTCGCCTCGGATAGATGTGGCTACACCTCGTCTGGATCCCGGGGCCTCCGGGCTAGATCGTCACGCTGGTATGACTTTGAATAAACCTCCGAGACTGCTCCCGATAGCTAGCGCAGTTCGGTTCGGGCGTCGGGACTCGTCAAATGAACCATTCGGTTTTACGTGGCTTGAGAAGTTCTACAAATTCTACTTCTTTTTCTCTACTATTTTTTTATTTGTGCAATGAAGGAAAAATTTCCATCACTCCATCTTGCATCTCACGTTTTGTGCTCTTTTATGGTATTTTTTTTTTAATTGTGACAAACAAGTGTCAAATTAGACACTTGTTAATGACTCACACCATGAGTCATTTATTCTACACATCCCACGTTGGGATGTGTAGATTTTTCTATTTTTTTATTTATTTTGATAATTTCCTTTTGGCCCTTAAGGTTTCTAAATTCTCAATTTAGTCACTCAATTTTAAATAATAAATATTTTAATTATAATTGAGCCCACTTAGTTAATTAATTAAGCACTTACGACAATCTCAAGTCCTAATTATTTCCGTGACTGTCACTGGAATTTAACTAAGTCGTCGACACCTCATATCAACTATGCCACTACCTCAACGAATCTCATTCGTTAGGTTCCACATAAAAGCCCGCCGCTTTCGTTCAAGTTCATCACCATTTTTAAGCGCGACTCTCTAGGTCCGTCTCAACTGGCATGGGAGGAATCCACGAGTCCCGGTATTCGCCTAGCCAATCCCACGGTACCGATCCCAGTTGAGAACGAATTTTTGATCTAATCGAAATTCGGGCGAACCGACTATAGTGTATACATTTAAATACTCCTTATGCCTTTCACTTGCGTCCCGGTTAGGTGAGAGCCATGCAAATGTCAAACTCAACCAAACACTATGTTATAATCGAGACCGATCCGATTATTTAAACTCCGCTCTGTATCTAATACAAGCAAGTTTTCCAAGCTTCGGCCGAAGGCTTTATAATCGTGCTCTCCGATTACCTCATAGGACATTAACCTATACGGATATAGGCAGTGAATCCCGATAGCAGTCAAAGCCCGGTAATCACCTCCGTAAAGTCGGCTGCGTTTCGTTGCTGACCCGTGTCTCTATTATGAACACTTGCGAGCCTAGCCAACTAGCGACAAATCGAAATCGCGAAAGCAAATCCGTCAATGACCCTATCGATCTGAGGCTGCTATAGTCATTCGTTCAATCATTGACAACATCCTAGCCATGTGATTGAGACGAATACGAGCCGAATGTCCGAATACGCAATCTCTCCGATCACCAATATCTCCATTACGACCCACAACCTCTCAGGTAATCGGTGACACTACCGATACTGTGTGGTCTTCAATGGATAAGTCATATTCGGATATCTAGTCACCCACCTAGAATCCTTAGACTTACGGACTTTTTATTTAATGTTGAGATTAAGGACCATCCGGTGTCTCCTCTCTCGTCCCACGAGAATCAGACGTCCAACTCAAACATTTAGGTGTTATTTATTTATCGCACTACCAGATGCCAAGTAGACTTTAAATTCGATAAATAAATAATAATGCCTTTATTATAATGAAAATATATATTCATTAATTTATTTGACGGTATATACAATAAACCTGTCTTACAACCTATACATCGTCGTGCGCCCTTTACTATTCCTAGTCCTCGTATGGCATTCCGAGGGCACACTCCCTAGCAGCCTCCCACTTGCACTTGAATGCCATGCGATGCACCTAATGCCAGTCGCAATGGTATCGTAGCCCCATCTTGTCCAGATGCTGTTCCATAACTGCTTGGGACAAGGGCTTCGTGAGCGGGTCCGCCACGTTTTCTGCGGTGGCGATTTTCTGCACGGCGACCATCCCGTTTTTAACGAACTCACGTAATACGTGATATTTTCTCTCAACATGTTTGGACTTGCTATGAGATCGTGGTTCCTTTGCTTGCGCGACTACACCGCTATTATCGCACCAAAGTGTTAGCGGTCTGTCAGCAACTGGTACCACAGTAAGTTCCTCCAAGAAATTTTTCATCCAAACAGCTTCTTTAGCTGCCTCTGAGGCTGCTATGTATTCTGCCTCGCACGTGGAATCGGCAGTTGTGCTTTGCTTGGAGCTTCTCCAAGACACTGCCCCACCGTTGAGAACGAATACAAAACTTGAAGTAGATTTTCGGTCATCCACGTCCGACTGGAAGTCCGAATCAGTATAACCAACTACTTCTAGTCCCGCTCCTCCATAAACCAGCGTTAAGTCTTTAGTCCGTCTAAGGTATTTAAATATATTCTTAACAGCTGTCCAATGTTGTTCCCCTGGGTTTGCCTGAAACCGACTGACTACGCTCACAGCGTAAGCAATGTCCGGGCGTGTACACAACATTGCATACATCATACTACCCACTGCAGACGCATAGGGTATTCCACTCATCCGTCGTCTGTCTTCCTCACTTTGAGGTGACATTGACTTCGACAAATGGATCCCATGTCGCATTGGTAAGAACCCTCTTTTAGAGTCATCCATTTTGAATTTCTTCAGGATTTTCTCTAAGTAAAGGGCCTGAGATAAGCCGATCGTATGGTTCGCTTGTTCCCTGAACAAGCGAATACCAAGGATATACGTCGCTTCTCCCAGGTCTTTCATGGAGAATTCGGTTGAAAGCCATGCTTTCACCGTTGAGAGCATCCCGATGTCGTTTCCTATCAAAAGGATATCATCCACGTACAATACAAGGAACGACACCATACCCCACTGCTCTTTCTATAGACACATGGCTCATCTACGTTTTTCATGAATCCAAAGTTCTGAACTGCTTCATCAAAACGTAGATTCCAGCTACGAGAGGCCTATAGTCCGTAAATTGACCGATTCAGTTTGCACACTTGGTGAGCATCTGCATGCGACTCAAAACCTTTGGCTGCTCCATATAGATCTCCTCCTTGAGGAAGCCATTAAGGAACGCCGTTTTGACGTCCATCTGCCAAATCTCATAATCATAGTGCGCAGCTATTGCTAGCATTATCCGGATGGAGTTGATTATGGCTACAGGCGAGAAAGTCTCCTCATAGTCAAGTCCCTCTTTTTGGTTATAGCCCTTGGCAACCAATCTGGCCTTGTACGTCTCAACTTGTCCGTCAGATCCAATCTTTCTCTTGTAAATCCATTTACAACCGATTGGTCTAAAACCACTCGGTAGGTCTACAAGAGTCCAGACTTTGTTAGAGTACATTGAGTCCATCTCAGCTCGCATAGCTTCAATCCATCTCGTTGAGTCAATATCGAATATAGCTTGATCGAAAGTAGCGGGATCTTCTCTTAGAAGTCCCCTAGTCGCAACATAACCTTGTTCGACATGTGACATGCCATACCGCTGTGGTTGGCGAGGCACCCTTTCAGATCGTCGCTTGAGTGGTTCGCTCGGACCATCCGAATCCTGTGTGGGCGTTCGGTCAACTGCTCCTCGAGAGTGACCTCACGACCAATGCCAAAATCTCGAATGAACTCTTCCTCGAAAAAATGTGCATGTAGGCCAACAACGATCCTTTGATCATCGTGAAAATAGAATAGGTACCCCATAGAATCTTCGGGGTAACCTATGAAACATTGTTGGCCCTTATTTTACAAACAAGGATCAAAAGATTGGTTTGAATGTGTAAAACGTGAAGAACACCTTGAGTGTGTGTGTTAGTGTGTGTTTTCTTAATCTAACGTACAAGGTGGCTTACCTTTCAATACTTTTGATAAAAACCCTAATTGGGGTTATTTGGGCTTTATATACCACACTTGATTGGTATATTAAAGCCCAATACAAAACTATGACTAAATATCATAAGTTACCCCAAACTATTACAACCCAACACATTAACTCAAGATTACATAATTAAAGGATGCTATAAAATATTCCTAACAATCTCCCCCTTAGCATCCTTTTTGCTTTGATGTCCTTTGCGTCTTCTTCTTCTTGGGTTTCTCCACATCGTCAATCGATTTCCTGAGTCCAAGTCTGAACTCGTAAGATCGTATCGTTCGTCGTAAGGATAACCGATCGTTGATGATGTTGATCAGCTTCTCGTACTTCTCCTGGGCTTCTGCTTCTTCGTTCCTTAGCTTCTCCAGAATCCATTCGAGTTTCACCCGAATAATTAGTAGCGTCCCATCGCTGAATTTGGCAATCTCGGATGCTTTCATCAGCCTCTTTTCTCCTTTGTAATTGGTGTAGACCACCGATGGATCGTCGTCATCATTGATTATGTGGCAGTCACCAAGACTTGAGTCGGGGACTTCGAAGGATGGCTTCGTGAGATTCACCCTTTTCATGTTGCTTTCCACCGCCATTTGAAGATCGTGAGTCGAATTGAACTTGATTTGGCGCATCATAAATCGCTTAAGAGCAACATAACCTACTTTCAAGTCTGGATTCTGGAGTGTTCCAAGAAATCTGAAGCTGAAAAGTATCCGATCAACATCTTCACCTCGGATGTAGGAGAGATCGCCTTCAGTCAGTTCCTCAACCGTTCCATCTTCTCGCTGCACTTTGTAGATTGGAAACTCATAGTAGTCGAGACGACCTCGCCGAACTCCCAAGATCTTGCTGATTCTGGGCTTTTCCTTCTCTTCTCTTCTAAGAACGTTAACATCTGTATCTTTTGCTCTCCACACAAGCCCTCTACGAAGAGAGAGCAAGTATCGTATAGCAGTTGGTCTAGGAAGATGAGTTAGGCCTCTTAGACTCAGCTCGTCTAGCTCCTTGATCCTATCCTCCTTCCTCCAAATCCTTCTCCGTATCTCTTCTTGATATGGAGCTATCACTTTGACATTTTCCCACGGCGGCGTCTGTTCTTTCCTTATCTTCGATTTCGAGGGGGGGCACTCCTTATCGACGACAACGTGTTTGAGAAGCTCTGGAAGTTCTGGAATGTCTGCTTCGTAATCTTCACCTTCTTGGAGCTCATCATCGTCGATAAGTGCTAGGTCAACATTTGCCTTCATCAAGAAGTATCTGGCGTTGTCCAGTAAGCCCTTGGCCAAGGCTGGATGCATCGGCTTTGTTAACCAATCGTCGTTGAAGATGTACTTCTCTACCGCTGAGTGTGGGTTGTAAAGTGTTTCGAGAGATAGAGTAGGTGAGGATGGAGGATCAGAGGGAGTTCTTGGGTTTGTAAGGCTAGGTAGTGATGGACTCACGGTTGATGAGGCGATCGTTTGGGTTGTATTGGTAGTAGTTCGGTAGATTTTCTGGTTTGGGTGGGTGTAGGTGGTTTTGTTCTGGTGGATGTTCGGGTGGTTCTAGGTTGCGGTTGTGGCTGCGACGGAGGCCCTGTCCCTTGTGTCTTCTCCCCCTCGGGACGATCCCCACCGTCAGGATCGTCACGTGATTGTCTGGATGACTGGGCCTCGCTGGAGTTAGGCGGGTTGAAAGGAAGCTCCAGACGTCTGAGGACCTCCGCTTCATATGCAGTGAGCGTCGGTGCGGAACGGAGTCGGGCCAGTAGAACGTCGATCAGTTCTGGACTGGGTACGTTCCACGGTCCTTCCTCAGCGCCAGGAGTTGGGTCAGGTTGTGGGATTATGGCTTCGGTGACGGGGGCTTTTCCTTTGTCTTGAGTTGATGTCCCAATTGCGTTGTAGACTTGGGCCATGATTGTGTCCTCGAGTCCTTTTGCAAACTCTGTGAGGCGCTCAGTTAGCCTGTCCTCCGTCACGAACGGGGAAAGTAACCGGACGGAGTCACTGAGACGTTCTGTCGTCACAACATCAGTAGAGGGTACTGATGTGCCGCCCGTTTGCACAGGACTTAAACCGAGGCCACGGAGGCTCATTGTTGACATCAAAGCTGAGACGAACTCAGATTGATGGCCCAAGGTCGTAGCTGCAGTGATGTTGACTACGTTGGGACTTCCGCTGTGTTCCGTACTAGACTCTAGTACGGAGACATCAAAGAGCGTTCGGTCTAGATCACTAAGATCTAGAGGTGCAGAGTCTATTGGCAGTGTCCTATAAAGTGAAGAAATTATGGAGGGTGAGGGCACTAGACTCGTAGTGATCAAGGAAGGTGCAGTCTGAGGCGGAGTACTGCTTGTTACATCAACCATCTCCGAGCGAGGTGGTGACGAATGACGTGGCACCTCGTGAATATGTGAAACAATCATCTGTTGGGAGATGATTGAGTGGCTGGGGAGGGTAGTTTGCGCGATTGGACCCGATGTCGCGACTTCTACTCGGGGGAAGACAAGGTCATCCCCTGTACCTATGGGCTCGGTCCGGCTTATTAGTGGAGTAGTTGGTTTCGGATGACGGTCGTGTTTTTGCTTTGTACGCCGTTCCTGTTGTCCTCCTCGGTCATCCCCTTTGGTTTTGCGCTTTCGTTTAGACTGTGGGGATGAGGAGCTTCCTAGACCTACATTTGGCTGTGGGGGTTGCTTGTCCCTGGGTTAGGTGCATCTGGGTTTTGTTGAGCCACGGGGACGTCGTCAAGGTTTTTGGCTCGTATATACTTGCGTAGCTCCGGCTCATTTGGATCGAGGAGGCCAATTAAGTAGTCTGGGATGATCATGGCCTCCTGATCGATTTTGCTCTTCGTCGATTGGATTTTTATGAGCTTCGGAGACTGATAACCCTCGTCTCTCGGGCGGCGTTCGATTTCGGGATGAAGATCCACGAAATGTTGGACGATGACGGGCAGCCACCTTAAGTAAGGGAGCACGGGCTTCGTTGCTCCAAGGCCTCGCCTTCGCAGTTGACCGAGGATGTCGGACCAGATGAGTTGGGCGACATCATAATTTTTGTTGAAGACGATCCCGTGGAAGATAAGCATGATGTTCCGGTTGCACTTGTCGGACCCGGAGTGCTTCGGCGAGAGGCACTTGTTGACAATGAGAAACAGAGTCCGCCATGGTGCAGGGATGTCTTTGGCAGTGAATTCAGGTAAATGTATGGTGTTTTGGGCGTTAGGTTTGTGGCCCATGAATAGGAAGTCCCTGATTAGGTCCTCGTTGGAGGGATGGGGATCATATACGAGTGAATGAGGTAGGTTTAGTGTGGAGCGGAGAACGGAAGGGGTAAAGACAACTATAGTGTTGTCGATTTTGGCGGAAAGAGTGGTAATTTTGGGGTTATTGGTTGGTTTTTGAAGAGTGGACCAGAATTGTTGCACATATACTTCAGGGACTACCTCGGTGATGTTTAGGGCGGTTCTTAGAGGGTGGTTTGCAAGGATCTTAATAATGATAGGATCTGGGCACGAGGTATTATCAAAGTCAAGTTGAAGGTTGTTGGGTGTCCTCTGTGCCCTGTCCTTGGAGGCGAAAATCTCGTCAATTTGTCTCACCATTGTGGTCGATCTGCAAGATAAAAGCAGTGGATTAGTGGAAATCGACCAGTTTGACTTAGAAAGCATACAAAAGTTGTGCAATTCGTTGTTAAGCATGTTAGGACTTAGAAAATTTTGGCAAAAATTTGGCAACAATTGAAATGGAATTAAGTTAACGGCGAAAGTGCCAATTTGAATTGATTTTGAGTTTCGGTCGATAATGTGTATTGTGCGATAAGTTTAATTTGGACTGTGGTTTCGATCGAAAGTGATGTTCAATTAAGGTAAATTCGGTGAAAGTGAAATTATAACAAGTTTCGATCGAAAGCCATATTTAATTTGAATAAGTGCGGCGGAAGAGTGAATCAATGCAGTTTCGATCGAAAGTTCAATGTGGGACAGATTTAGTCACGAATCAATCGATTCAATTGAGCCTTGAGTTTCGATCGAAACTGTGGAGTAGTGGTGTCGATCGATTGAAATTAATTATGTCGTCAGTTTCGATCGAAACTTTGAAAAATTGAAATGCTCTTTCGATCGAAACTGTGACAAATTGATTGCCCTGTTTCGACCGAAACTGTGATAAATTGAATTGCCCTGTTTCGATCGAAACTGTGATAAATTGAATTGCCCTGTTTCGATCGAAAGTTGTAAAACCCTAGAAAAACGACGATTTGAAAACACAAAATTAGAAAAATTTTCAATAACAATCGATCGATTGGAATGTGAAATTGAAGCAAGAGAGTAGTTTCGAGCGAATCTAGGCGATGTGAAAACACATTTAAACAATGATTCGCTCACACGCAACCCTAATCTGCGTAACCTGCACGAATGAGGTAAAAAAATCAGTTTAAGGCTGTAGATTAAGCATTTTTCCTTACCAATGAGGGATTTGGAGTTGCAATAAACGGAAAAACAGAGTGAGACAGTGATGAGTTCGTGTGCGATTTCAGAGAGGGTTTATGAGTGAGTTTGAAAATCGATGAAGAAGAAGTGTTTCGGGCGAAACTCTATTTAAATTAGTCTCAGTTTCGCCGAGAATAATTGTGAAGAGTCAATTTTGATTTCGATTGATTGAAATGAGTTTCGAGCGAAAGTCAGTTTCGCCGAGAGAAATGTCAAAGGATTTAAAAATCAATTTCAATCGTAGTGTGTTTCGAGCGAAAGTCAGTTTCGCCGAGATAAATGTCAAAGGATGTAAAAATCAATTTCAATCGTAGTGTGTTTCGAGCGAAACTCAGTTTCGCCGATAAAATTACGAAGGTATTAAATCAAATTGCAATTTCAATAGAAACGTGTTTCGAGCGAAAGTTAGTTTTGCCAAGAAACTAATAAATCAAGAGTTAAAGCTCAGTTTCGATCGAAACTTGTTTAGTACAATTGGCAAATCAATTTGAAAGGGTTTCGATCGATATGCAGTTTCGCCGAGAAATAATTGTGATATTTGAAATATTTGAATAATTTTAATTTTTGATAGAAGCTTAAGGAGTTTCACCATACAATATATAATTTAAATTTGATGAGGAATCATAAACTCCTTGTGTGAAGTATTTGTGCGAACCATTTAATAATGACTCCCCCTAAATTAGTGCATAAAAAAGAAAAGGCTCCCCCTAGATTCATGCATAAAATTTTTATTAGTCTCCCCCTAGATAAAATAGAGGATTTTTACCATTCATAACATATAGAGAAAAATTTAGATGATCTATTTACACAATATCAGGTTCATGTAGGGACAATCGATCATGTCTTATGGTTCAACAAGCCTAACCTAGATACCAAGAATTGGAATCGCTTTTCATCCAATGCCTTAGTAAATAAGTCAGCAAGTTGAAGATCGGTGTGGACAAAATGCATTTCGATTGTACCTTGTTCCACATGTTCCTTAATAAAGTGATATCTAATGTCTATATGTTTTGTGCGTGAATGATGTACTGGATTACTTGTTATAGCTATAGCACTTTTAGAATCACTAAAAATTGGGATATGATTTAACGTTATGCCAAAATCTCGCAGCTGGGTTCTCATCCACAAGATTTGTGAGCAGCAACTCGCAGCAGCGACATATTCTGCCTCTGCTGTCGATGTTGAGACACAATTTTGCTTTCGAGATGACCAGCTTACGAGTTTACCCCCAAGAAATTGAGCGGCTCCAGAAGTGCTCTTTCTGTCCAGCTTGCATCCTGCGTAATCAGCATCTGTGTATCCTACGAGTTCAAAGCTTGATTCCATCGGGTACCATAGACCTAGATTCGGAGTTCCTTTGAGATATTGGAAAATTCGCTTGACCGCGAGCATGTGAGATTCCTTTGGATCAGCTTGAAAGCGTGCACAGAGACATGTGGCGAACATGATATCAGGAGGCGTGCAAGATCCGTACCGCAAGCAACTACCTCACCGAGACTGCGGCGTTATGGTGGAGACGTGTGCATGCCGACATAGAAAGGGGCGCGCGTGGCTTGGACACGTGGGAGGAGTTCAAGAGGGAACTCAAGCGCCACTTCTATCCCGAGAATGTGGTCTATGAAGCAAGGAAGAAGTTGCGGGAATTGAAGCACCGAGGCTCAATTCAGGCATACGTGGATGAGTTCACGATGCTAACTCTTCAGATTCCTACCATCACGGACGATGATAGGTTGTTTTTCTTCATTGATGGGCAACAAAGTTTGGCTAGGCAGGAAGTCCAACGTCGGGGTGTCAAGTCGGTGGACGAGGCCATAATGGTTGCCGAGTCACTCATGGAGTACCAGAGGGAGGCTCCAAGGCGCGAGCAAGAGAGCTCAGCCAAAGGTGGGGGAGAGACCCATGTTCGTGAGCGGGACGCGGGGCGAACACCTAATAGAGACCGGGGATCCACGCAAGGCCGACGAGACTATGAGGACAAGAAGAAAGCGTTCGTGCCCAAGGGGGGTTGCTTTCTATGCAGGGGGCCTCATAAGGTATCGGAATACCCCAAGAGGGGGATGCTCACGGCCATGATTGCGCAAGGGGAAGCGCAAGAAACGGAGGAAGCGCCCGAGCAGAGGCTTGGGGCTGCTCGAGTCTTGAGTGGTGAGGAGGCCATTCAAGTATTGAATGCCATGGACGTCAAGCTACCACCTGTGCGACCATGCGAGGGGCGCATGTTCGTCGAGGCAAAGGTGAATGGCAAGGAGACCAAGGCATTACTCGATACCGGGGCAAGCCACAATTTCGTGACGGAGGCCGAGGCCAAGAAATTGGGGCTTAAAATTGGGACCTTCAAGGGGAGGGTCAAGATGGTGTCCGAATACACGACCGTGGGCGGGGTAGCTCGAGCGGTGAAGCTACAAATTGGTGCTTGGGAGGGCCAGGCAGACTTCACGGTGGTGCCAATGGACGACCACACACTCGTGTTGGGCATGGACTTCATGGGTAAGTCCAATGCCGTCCTTATGCCTATGCATAGCTCGTTGTATTTGTTTGGGCAGGACGGGAAGTGCTCGGTGCCCATAATATCCGAGGAGGCAATAGGCGAGACCGGGGAGCTGAGACGCATGGCGAGCATGCGACTCGAACAAGGGGGTGCCAGCAACGATCCAAGCATGTTAGGCACAGGGGTGCCAGCCGAAGCCAAGGGGGACTCGGGAGATGCGAGGACGCTGCTCACACCAACAAAACGGCTGAAGTAGGGACTCGGCCGAGAGGATTCAATTCGGGTGACCAAGTCAGGGCCATGCCAAGGAAGTTGAGGACTTCGGAGGGCAATGGGGGCAAGACTAGGCATCCGAAGGGGCCAAAGCATGAGATGCGGAGGCACGGCAACGGGGACGTTGCCGATTTGGGTGGGGGAGGATGTCACGCCCTCACAAATTGGACCAAGAGTCGGGGCAAATCGGGCGATGACCTTGCGAGCCAAGAGTGTCGAGGCGCCCCAGAACAAGACTTTTGGGACCGGCCAAGCTTGTCGCGTGCGGGACGTCGATCAAACCAAGCGAGGCCGAGGCATGTAGCACCCGTTAGAGAGGGAGACGGGGCTAATGAGGTTTACCACGATTGTTGGCCCATCCGGATTCGTGTAGAACCTTCCGGAAGATCGTGGAACCGTCCGGAACATTGCGGGGCATTCTAGAGAGTCAAAGAGGTCCAAGTGTGGAATGCTATGGAACTCTCTAGAGAGGAATATCTCTTGGGATATTCCTAGAATAATCTCGATTGTAAATAATAGCCGTTAGATCGAGTAGATCTTAGCCGTCCATCGGGTTGGACAACTTGTATATATAGGGGCTTAGAGTAGTTCATTTGTATCCATCGAACAAGTGGTAAAAGCCTTCATTGTAAACACTTTAGTGTGAGAAAGAGTGAGTTCTCTATCTAGGATCCTATCATGCCTCGATAAGTTGTCTGATTAACAGTTTTTCCTGAGGAATCTGCATCAAGTTTGCATGAGGTAGACATTGGAGTCATGGCAGTATTTGAGTTGTCCAAGTTGTACTTCTTGAGTATGTCGTGAATGTACTTGGATTGACTTATGATGATTCCATCGTGAAGCTGTTTAACCTGAAGTCCTAAGAAGAAATTTAGTTCACCCATCATGCTCATTTCGAATTTCTGCTTCATTAGATCCCCAAAGTTCCTGCATATTCGTGAGTCTGTAGACCCGAATATGATGTCTTCAACGTAGATCTGCGCTAGCATAATGTCGGATCCGTCCTTCTTGATAAAAAGAGTCGTATCTATCTTTCCTTTTGTGAAACCAGATGAGATGAGAAAATCCGAGAGGACCTCGTACCAGGCTCTGGGAGCTTGTTTAAGTCCATAGAGAGCTTTATTTAGTCTGTAGACGTGGTCTGGGCGTTGTTCGTCTACAAAACCTTCAGGCTGGGATACAAAAACTTCTTCTTTTAGTATTCCGTTGAGGAATGCAGTTTTGACATCCATCTGGTAGACTGTGAAATTCTTGTGTGCAGCGAAAGCTAAAAATATCCTTATGGCTTCTATTCTTGCGACTGGAGCATATGTCTCGTCATAGTCGATTCCTTCTTGTTGATTGTAACCTTTTGCCACCAGCCTTGCTTTATTCCGGATAACGACTCCTTGCTCGTCTCTTTTGTTCTTAAACACCCATTTAGTACCTATAATGGTTTTCCCAGCTGGTCTAGGTACAAGATTCCAAACTTTCAACCTCACAAACTGATTGATTTCCTCCTGCATTGCAATTATCCAGTCTGGATCTGCGAGTGCTTCAGCTACTTTACTGGGTTCCTTTTGACTGAGAAAGCAAGAGTAGAGGCTTTCGTTTATCGTTGATGCTCGAGTGGTTACTCCAGCGGAGGGATCTCCAATTATTTGTGAGTTTGGGTGGGCTCGAGTCCACTTTCTGGTACTAGGCTGATCCAGCTGTGTTTGTATCATATGTTGTTTCTCCACCTTGATCAGCCTGATGTTCTATTTCTTCTCCAGGTTGTGGCATTACTGACTCTCCTGAAGAAATTTCTATTGTTGTATCATAAGGCTGAGGAGTTTCAGCGCCTGAGCTGGATATGATTTATGTATCTGTTGGGGGTTCACTATCGTCATCAAGGTGAAGATTTTCCATCGTAGGAGGGGTATTGTCATTATTAGGCTCCGCATAATCAATATTTTCTGGTACAGCAGATGTTGTTGGAGCATTGTGTGGTGTCGGCTTTGGGAAGAGATCTTCAAATAAGAGATCAAGTTCCATGTCACTTAACGCCTTTGTTTTTGAAGATTCTCCCATAGAGGAAGTGCTAGGTTGATCCTTTGTTAATTCTCGTAGAAGTCCTGGTTCTGGACTGATTTGTGCAGAAACGACACGGTCTACTTCATCAAACGTTACGTTTATGCTTTCCATAACAGATCTTTTCTCTTTGAGGTATATGCGATAGGCTTTTGATGTTGTTGAGTATCCCACCAGTATGCCTTCGAATGCTTTTGGGTCAAGTTTGCCTCTGTCTTCACGATCATTTGCCACATAGCACTTGCACCCAAAAACTTTCAGGAATGAGACGTCTGGCACTCTACGATTTATCAACTCATAGGGTGTCCTATTGAACCTCTTGTGAAGTGAGCCACGATTTTGAGTGAAACAAGCTGTGTTCATTGCTTCGGCCCACAAGAAGTGAGGTAATCCAGAGTGAATGAGGAGTGTACGAGTTGCTTCAACTAAGGTTCTGTTTTTGCGTTCCACTACCCCATTTTGTTGAGGTGTTTTGGCTGCTGCGAACTGTTGGGTGATTCCAAGTGATGCATAGAAGTCACTGAGTTTTCTGTTCTTGAATTCTGTCCCATTATCAGTTCTGATGATTTGTACACTCGGTTGGTAGAGGTTTTGAGCGGTTTTGATGAACTCAATGATTAGACCTGGAGTTTCATCCTTGGTTCTCAGAAATTTAGTCCATGTGTAGCGTGAGAAATCATCCACTATGACTAACACATATTTCCACCCATTAATGGTCTGAGTGCGCATGGGTCCACACAGATCCATATGAATGAGTTCGAGAGGTTTGGAAGTTGAGGCTATGTGTTTGGTCCGGTGGGAGGCTTTCCTTATCTTTCCCATTTCACACGCCGAGCAAAGATGTTCTTTGTGATATCTGAACGACGGAAGCCCTTTTAGCAAGTTTTCTGATCTCAGTTTGTTTAGGTCTTTGAAGTTGAGATGGGAAAGTCGCTGATGCCAGAGATCGTTCTGATGTAGAGAGGCTCGAGAAATAAGGCATGTCGGTCGAACAGTCTTGAGGTCAATGGAGTAAAGATTCGTCTTTCTGTGACCAGTGAGTAGCTCTCTTCCATTGATATCTGTGACACTACATTTGTTGGTCTCGAAATTCACTTTGTGGCCTTTGTCGCAGAAACGACCTATGCTGAATAAATTGTAGCTCGGTCCTTCGACGTAGGATACTCCTTTGATGGTTAGCCTGTCATGGATGAGATCACCGGTTCCTAGCATGGATGCAGATTGACCGTTACCGAAGTAGACCTTCCCGAGGAATCCTTCAGAGAAGTTGCTCAACAGCTCTTTGTTTCCAGT
The DNA here is from genome assembly GCA_027422505.1 of Craterostigma plantagineum. Classification (NCBI taxonomy): domain Eukaryota; kingdom Viridiplantae; phylum Streptophyta; class Magnoliopsida; order Lamiales; family Linderniaceae; genus Craterostigma; species Craterostigma plantagineum. The sequence continues at coordinate 395,240 of JAPQWV010000179.1, forward strand.
CATGTGTGAGGAGCAACCTGAATCTAAGTACCACACATGACGGACCTGCAAAAAAGATCAAGTAAGTTTTGGCACCCATTTATAGATGGGTCCTCTTTTGATAGCAGGTGTAGTAGATTTCTTGTTCGTTGCTAGATTTAATTCTTTGCTAGGTTGTTTTGTAGCTGGTTTGAGAGTCCAAGCGTGATGATTTCCTATAGGATGCAGTTGAGATTTCGGTATCCAAATCTGTTTTGGACTTGATTTCTTGCTTGGCTTGGTCTTGTAGATGTTGTGTTTCCTTTTCGATTTAGTAGTATGATTGGACGTCGTGGAATATGTGTCCTTAGAACGAGCGCTATGCGATTTGGAAATGCTATTGCTGAAGTGACTGTCATGAGAATGGGAAAGTACATCATTGTTGACATGACAGAACTTTGATTTTAGGGAATGGAATAACGAAACACGTTCTGCGACATTACAAGAAGTCACTTTTGGAAATGCTAGAGATTTTAAAACATGAGAAGAAAAGTTGGAGACTGGTCTCTTCTTTTTATCAGGGACTGTTGTCTTCTTAGCTGAGCCAGGTTGAACCTTCTTCGCTTCCTTAGATCTCACGCCTTTGTCTGTGAGCACATGCGATACCAAGTTAGTGTGAGATAAAGGTATTTTCTTTGTAGTTTGCTTGCATTTACATGTAAATGATTCTGGAATAGGACGGGAGGTGGAAGGTTTGTAAGCATCAGGAAAGTTTTCAAGAGTATAAATTTTGCTCAACAAAATAGTTCTCTCTTCTTCGTGAGCGAAACCGACTCTAGAGAGGCTGTCAAAGAACCTATTTTGCGTATAATTTCTGGAATATATATGAATGAATAAATAGGTCTAGTCTGTTCGTCATTGCCTTCGGGTCCAAATGGTGACATGTAATCATCAGAGAGCCGTATCTCTCTTGTTTTGTAACTATTATGTCGTCGTAGTCACACATGATTTGAGCCCATTCTTTGTTCTTCCGCCTTTGTTCATCAGATTCAGTCACCTCACTTGATCCGACGAAGGGCATTAGTCGTTCGATGCTTAACCCAAAACGTTTGATGTTGTACAGAGAGTTTACTTTATCTGCTTCAGGGTTAGTGGTGGGCTCAAATCCCAATCCTTCGCGGGGATAATAAAATTCAACATCTTTAGGTTGGCTAAGAAACATGGTTCGTTCACTTTGACCTCTTTTGGTGTTGATGTCCTCTAATTCCTTGATTTTCTTGTATAGTCGTACACGTTCGTTGGTGATTAGTTCGTATTGAGATGCTACATTTACACATTCTTCCTCGCTGTCTTTCAATCTTCTGCTCATATTGCTAATCTCTATTTCCTTGTTTTCTATATGATCTTCTAAAGTCTTCACTTTAGTTTCAGACAAGATCAAGGATTCATTAAGAATTGCTATTTCTTCCTGTTGTTTGTTCAACAGGGCATAATTTTTGTCGAAATTGCTTTGGAGTTCTGAGAGATTTTTACGATGTTTGGAGAGTTCGGCTATCCTACGTTCTAATTTAACGAAATCATGTAGGGATGGAGTGTATACCTCCAGGTCGGATGATGAAACATCTGTCCTGTCTGATCCGATGGCTGGCTCATCCTCGTCGGAGTCATCCTGTATGCTTTTCACCATGAAGGCCATTTCGTCTTCCTCCTCGTCAGATGTGTCCTCCAGCCATTCCTCTTCCTCAGCTACCAAGACTATTCCCGCTTCCTTGCGCTGTGAGAGCTGAAATTTCTTCTTGTAGTATTCGGTGTTTTTCTTCTTGGGTCTGAAGCATTCCGAAGCAAAGTGACCCGGCTTGCCACAGTTGAAGCACTTCTTCACTATTTCAGATTTCTTAGTTTCAGTCTCTTCAGGGGCAATGTACTTCTGTTTCCCGCCCGAGGTTCGTTGTTTGTTGAAGGAAGAGGATGATTTCTTGGCGCTCATCTTATTGACGGTATCTGAGATCATTGCCAGCTTCTTTCTGATGGATTTGAGTTCGTCCTCTGATCCTTGGTCAGATTCGGTGTTGTCAGAGGTGTCAGATGGTACGACCTGCTTTCCTTTAGAAGTCTTCGAGCTCCTGTTGCTTGACTTAGAAGTTACGAGTGCAATTGGTTCCATTTCAATGTTTGGCTTTCCTTCGTTCTTAATCTCTTTAGCATATTGCGAGTATTGTGAGAGATTATCGTGTAGGGAATGAATGTCCATCGCGTCCAGATCTTTGTTCTGTTGCTTAACTAGAACTGCAATTCGTCCCCACTCCGGTGGAAGTGTGGAGAGGAACTTGATGTTATGTTCGAGATTGGAACGCTGGATGTTAATCTTTCTCATCTCGTTGATGATGGTTAGGAAGCGAAGGTAAGCATCTCGAAGTTCTTCCCCCTCCTTAGCCTTGAAGGAGTCATAGGCAGTAAGGATACTAGATTTCTTGGACAAAGTACTAACTTCTGTTCCGACCATCATCTTGCAGACTTCGTCCCAAATTTCCTTTGCAGTGACCATTGCATCGACTTGCTTGTAGACATCATTTGGTAGAGCCTGAAGTACATAGTGTCGAGCAAGCTTGTCTGCTCTGGCTCGTGCTTTCTCAGCATCGTTGTATCGACTAGGATCCTTAAGAGTTCTTCTTTCTGGAATTGCGGGAACTGCATCGGGTTGAGCGGGGATAATGGTCCAAAATTGGGCAGGTCCTTCAAAAATGGAGGAAAGCATGTCATTTGCGAGGTCTCCATCCTTGATTTCTATGAAGTTTATGAATCGTTGCTTCCATATGCCGTACTCCCCCCATCTCAGTAGTGGTGCACGGTTGTCAGATCCAATAGCAAGACCGTCCATGGAATGTTTGGTAATGATCGTTAACGCGAGATATATCTGCGAAATTAAACACTTTAGTTTTGAAAGAAATGTAGTCAAGTTTGAGTAATTTCTAGTGTTGAGTCTAATTAGGTCTTAGTGAATTCTGTCGAAATAAAAGAGTTTGATGAATTTAGTGTACTGCTCGACGATGGAACAATTGGTGTAAAGTGAAATTGATAATTTTGTTCAATTCAATTTGAGTGCTTGATCGACTCTAGTATGATATGAAAATAAGCTAAACGATTGGTCCTAAGTGTTGAGAGTCGGGCAATCGAAACTAAGTTAAGATTGGAAGATTCGAGCGAAGGTGTGAATTGGGCGAAAGAGTTTTGAAATTGTTAGTTTCGATCGAAAGACGGAATTTGATTTTGATTTGAAAAAAAAAAATAGTTTCGATCGTCTGAGATTGAAATTGGCTAAGTGGAGAACAAGGTTTCGAGCGAAACAGTTAGTACATTGGAGTTTCGCCGAGATGTGTATCGCTCGAAACTGTAAAATTGTGCACTGTAGCGTTCGAAATGTGTATCGATCGAAACTATGAAATTGTCTGCTGTAGCGTTTCGGGCGAAATATATTGGAGTTTCGCCGAGATGTGTATCGATCGAAACTGTGAAATTGTGCACTGTAGCGTTTGAAATGTGTATCGATCGAAACTATGAAATTGTGTACTGTAGCGTTTCGGGCGAAAAATATTGAACTTTCACCGAGAATTGTATCGATCGAAACTTGTGAAAATTGGTGGAAATTCGTCGAAACTTAAATTAATCGACTTTCGATCGAAACAATTGGACTTTCGCCGAGAAATCTTTCGAGCGAAACTGTGAAATAAGCGAAGAAATTCCCGGAAATTAAAATTGATTGAATCTTCTTTCAGTGAGTTTCGGTCGAAACCTTCAAATTCAATGGTACTGTTCAATTGGTTGCTCGAAAGTGATGCCCAGTTCAGTGAAAAACAGATTTTTTCAGACTCGTTTTTGCTTAAATCCGACTCAAACTTGACTGGAATCGACGTGAAGGAACCTAAGTGTTCTCAAAATCAGTTTTCAAATGTCCTAGGAGAAAAGAATCACTGAGAACGATTTGAAAACATTCAAAAAGCAGTGAAAAAGCAGAGAATGAGTTTTCAAGCTAAAATCTTCGTCAAATCACGTCGAAAACGAGCAAAACTGGATTCAAATGGAAGATATTGATCCGCGTTAGGCTCTGATACCACTTGTTGGCCCTTATTTTACCAAACAAGGATCAAAGATTGGTTTGAATGTGTAAAACGTGAAGAACACCTTGAGTGCGTGTGTTAGTGTGTGTTTTCTTAATCTCACGTACAAGGTGGCTTACCTTTCAGTACTTTTGATAAAAACCCTAATTAGGGTTATTTGGGCTTTATATACCACACTTGATTGGTATATTAAAGCCCAATACAAAACTATGACTAAATATCATAAGTTACCCCAAACTATTACAACCCAACACATTAACCCAAGATTACATAATTAAAGGATGCTATAAAATATTCCTAACAAACGTCCTTTTATAGATCTAGACTCCAATTTGTCTGTTTTCAGCTTTTTCACATAGGCGGGGCAACCCCAAATCCTAATATGTGATAAGCCGGGTAAACGACCAGTCCATATCTCATACGGAATGCCGTTAACAGACTTTGAGGGACATCGGTTAATGGTATATGCCGCTGTCAAAAGCGGGTATCCCCACAATGACATTGGTAAATCTGTAAAGCTTAACATAGAACGAACCACATCTAGTAAAGTTCGGTTTCTACGTTCGGCCACGCCATTCAACTGTGGCGTGCCGGGCGGAGTCATCTGTGATATTATACCATTCTCCTTCAAGAACTGGTCAACTCCACACTCATGTACTCGCCACTTCGATCCGATCGAATGACTTTAATGAATTTCGAAGTTTGGTTTTTCACCAACGCCTTATACTCCTTGAACCTTTCAAGAGCATCAGCTTTATACCTCATCAGATACACTAGTCCGTAACGACTGTGATCATCCGTAAAGGTAATAAAATAGTGGAAGTCACCACGAGCCTTCACATTGAATGGCCCGCAAACGTCCGTGTGAATTAAACCGAGAATTTCCGTGGCTCTGTTAAATGTCCCGATGAGGGGGGATCGGGTCATTTTACCTTTGAGGCATGACTCACAAGTCGGATAGGGATCTGATCCCAACGGTGTCAATATCCCGTTTTTCTCCAACTCGTGGATCTTACGTTCTCCAGCATGACCTAATCGAAGATGTCACAAGTATCGTGCATTTATTCCTATTTGTGACAGTATTCACAGATACATCGTTCTGGGTATTTAAATAGTACAAACCATTAAATAGTGTCGCGCTGCCAACATTTTTATTTCTATACATAATGTGGCATGTATTATTATTAAAACTAAATACATAACCATTCCTTCTCAAAACAGGAACGGAGACGATGTTCTTAAATCCCCTCGGGAGTACAAGAAATCGTACAAACGCAACACATGCCCAGGAGATAATACAAGAGATCTTCATCCGATGTGGCTTGCCGAGATACTATCCCCGCTTCCCACTCTGACCTCGATCTCACGCTCCCCAAGCACTCTACTTGGTCCTAGACCCTGCGTGGAAACACAAATGTGAGTACTAGCCCTCCAATATCCAGGAAGTAGAGTATACAGATGAAGAACAAACTGTTTCTAAAACATTTAGTTCCATACCTGACGCAGCCTGCTCACCCTTGAGCTTCGGACAGTCCCGCTTCCAGTGGCCCAGCGCACCGCAATGCAGACACCTATCCATCGGCTTTACACCGGTTTGCTTCGATTTCCTAGAAGATGGTTTCTTCTTGGAAACCTTCCCTGTTGGCTTGAGCTTGTTGCCCTTCTTCTTTTTGCCTTTATGAGGCTTCGAAGAAGTGGCGACAAGTGCAGTCTGCTTTGCCCTCTTCATCTGACCTTGTGCCGTTGCTAGCTGATTCATCAGTTCGGGAAGCAACAGCGTCATACCGTTCAGATGATAGTTCACAATGAATGCATTGGAGGACGGAGACAGGGACTGCAAGATGAGATCATTTCGTAATTCACGATCAAATCGAAAATTGAGAGTCTCCAACCTCTCGATCATGGTGATCATGTTCATAACATGCTCGCCAACATTCTCACCCTCAGACATCCTCAATCGGAAGAGCTGCGACAAAGTCGCATAGCGAGCTGCCCTAGACTTCTCACCGTAAAGCTCTTTCAAATGTTGAACCATCACCCGAGCATCAGCCATACTTTCGTGGCTACGCTGCAGTGCGTTACTCATCGATCCGAGGACATGAGCCTTTACGAGCTTCTCGTCACGCAGTCGCTTGTCATAAGCGGCACGAGCCTGCTCGGATGCCCGCGCCCCTGGGGCTGGCGGCATTTCGGAGTCAAGGATATAAACTAGGTTCTCAATCTCGAGGAAAATCCTCAAGTTGCGAAGCCAGTCTGAATAGTGGCCCAGTCAACCTATTCTCCTTGAGCAGTACATTTAAAGCGGTCGACATAATTTCACAAAGAGAGAAAATGCTGCAGAAAATTAAAAGGCATATTAAGTCAATTGTATAGGTTATCAAACGCGAACAAGGACTTTCTATTCCGTTTGACTCCCACTATCTTTTCATAAACTCCATTCTCCAACGGATGTTTTGGAAGTTTCGTTGATAACTTCGATAGTGGAGTTGATGTCCCCGTGAACGGATGCAGACCTCAACCTCTGTCGTTTTATTGGTTTGCAGCGGCCCACGAAGTCATGCTCCGCACGAATCCGACCTTGTCGAATGTCTCAACTATCTTTGTCTCAGTCAGGGACCCCCGCCGGCGAACCCGAAACAAGGCGGTATGACGGTCTAAGTGCGACCTATCAACTTTGCTCAAAACCGCACACTTGAACCGTACGTTTTACCGCACAGTGTGGTCTTGGCGAGCGGCACAAATGCACCCGAGCAAGCTGAAACAAAAGCAAATGCAAGGCGCCGGCATACCCGAAGCCAAACCTTGCATTTAGGTTTTGTAACAACTAAACCCGAGCTTGATAGAAGACAGGGCATCCAATCCCTTTACTCACTTAGTATTCGTACGGGAGATTTTTGTAACTCATAGCATATTAAAAATAAGCACGAGCACGTAAATGCATTACATAAATTCCTAACCCTAGTAAGGCAATTTAAATGGACAAATATGCGGGCTATTTCTAGACTGGTCCTATTACATAGGTCGTAAAACGACCGGGGTCTTCGATCTTCAAACGTCTAGTCATTGACACGATGGTCGACGAACCCTCCAACCTCGCCTTGCATCGAACGACCGTCATTTATTTAACTTGTCTAATAAAGTGACAAAATACAATACGGGGGGAATTATTTCCCAAACAACCCATAATCCATGTACATACCGGGGGCGGCAAACGACCCCTAAACAAATAACCCGGTTAAAACCTAAGCCCGCATAAATATCCCACATAAACATGCAACACAGAATTTTGACGCCGGGTGCCCGACCGACGTCACGAGCGATGATAGTCTCCAAACTACATCAACCGTTCGTTCGCCACATCGGCTTTCGAGGCCTTCGGTCGAACCATTCATGAGCCTTGGCTCTGATACCACTGTTGGGGTGGGCCCAATTAATCGACGCTGGCCCCCGAACAGCACAACGTGGCTACAGCGGAAGCACGGTTTGTGCCGAGCGGCGTAGGGTGGCGAATTTTCGATTTTTAATATCTAATTTCAACCTTACGCCATTCAGCTTCTCCCAAGGGTCTAAGATATTGCCCTAAGCCTCGGGAGATCACGGTTAACTCGAATTATCAAAATTCGAATTTATTTCCAATTTATTTGAATTAATAAGTTAGATCCAAATTAATCGAACAAAGCGACAACCAGTAGTTTTTCGATTATTTGGAGACCGAAATGATTTTTGATCAATACCAAATTTTCCAGAATAATTCTACACTTCCTAACATTCGCAACGATAGGTCTTTCGAATTATTCCGATGTCGTTTGGTATTTTTCACAAAATCAAATCTGTGGTTCAAAATTATTAATTCTATAAAGCGGCAGTCTGCCGTCTATTAACTATTTGATGACTGAAACGATTTCTGATCGATACGAAATTCTCCAGAATAATTCTACACTTCCCAGCGTTTCCAACGAGGGGTCTTGCGAATTATTCCGATATCGTTTGGTATTCTTCGTAAATCAAATCATTAGGGTTCGAGGTATACCTTCGGTGAACGAGATTTCTTCTGTCGTCGCCTCGGATAGACGTGGCTACACCTCGTCTGGATCCCGGGGCCTCCGGGCTAGATCGTCACGCTGGTATGACTTTGAATAAACCTCCGAGACTGCTCCCGATGGCTAGTGCAGTTCGGTTCGGGCGTCGGGACTCGTCAACGAACCCTTCGGTTTTACGTGGCTTGAGAAGTTCTACAAATTCTACTTCTTTTTCTCTATTATTTTTTTATTTGTGCAATGAAGGAAAAATTTCCATCACTCCATCTTGCATCTCACGTTTTGTGCTCTTTTATGGAATTCTTTTTTTTTAATTGTGACAAACAAGTGTCAAATTAGACACTTGTTAATGACTCACACCATGAGTCATTTATTCTACACATCCCACGTTGGGATGTGTAGATTGTTCTATTTTTTTTATTTATTTAGATAATTTCCTTTTGGTCCTTAAGGTTTCTAAATTCTCAATTTAGTCCCTCAATTTTAAATAATAAAATAATTAAATCCAATCTAATTATTTTAATTATAATTGAGTCCACTTAGTTAATTAAGTAAGCACTTAAGACAATCTCAAGTCCTAATTATTTCCGTGACTGTCACTGGAATTTCACTAAGTCGTCGACACCTCATATCAACTATACCACTACCTCAACGAATCTCATTCGTTAGGTTCCACATAAAAGCCAGCCGTTTTCGTTAAAGTTCATTACCATTTTAAGCGCGACTCTCTAGGTCCGTCTCAACTGGCATGGGAGGAATCCACGAGTTCCGGTATTCTCCTAGCCAATCCCACGGTACCGGACAGATCCCAGTTGAGAACGAATTTTGATCTAATCAAAATTCGGGCGAACCGACTATAGTGTATACATTTGAATACTCCTTATGCCTTTCACTTGCATCCCGGTTAGGTGAGAGCCATGCAAATGTCAAACTCACTAACCTAACACTATGTTATAATCGAGACCGATCCGATTATTTAAACTCTGCTCTGTATCTAATACAAGCAAGTTTTCCAAGCTTCGGCCGAAGGCTTTATAATCGTCGCTCTCCGATTACCTCATAGGACATTAACATATACGGATATAGACAGTGAATCCTGATAGCAGTCAAAGCCCGGTAATCACCTCCGTAAAGTCGGTTGCGTTTCGTTGCTGACCCGTGTCTCTTTTATGAACACTTGCGAGCCTAGCCAACTAGCGACAAACCGAAATCGCGAAAGCAAATCCGTCAATGACCCTATCGGTCTGAGGCTGCTATAGTCATTCGTTCAATCATTGACAACATCCTAGCCATGTGATTGAGACGAATACGAGCCGAATGTCCGAATACGCAATCTCTCCGATCACCAATATCTCCATTACGACCCACAACCTCTCAGGTAATCGGTGACACTACCGATACTATGTTGTCGTCAATGGATAAGTCATATTCGGATATCTAGTCACCCACCTAGAATCCTTAGACTTACAGACTTTTTATTTAATGTTGAGATTAACGACCATCCGGTGTCTCCTCTCTCGTCCCACGAGAATCAGACGTCCAACTCAAACATTTGGGTGTTATTTATTTATCGCACTACCGGATGCCAAGTAGACTTTAAATTCGATAAATAAATAATAATGACTTTATTATAATATATATTCATAAATTTATTTGACGGTATATACAATAAACCTGTCTTACAACCTATACATCATTGTGCGCCCTTTACTATTCCCAGTCCTCGTATGGCATTCTGAGGGCACACTCCCTAACAGACGCAAGGTTCGTCATCATTCTTCAAGAATCAGTGGCCCTTGACCACTTCATCGAGCCGAAGATTCAAGCTTCTGGAGGCTTGTTTAAGTCCATAAATGGACTTGTTCAATGTGCACACCTTATGAGCATCTCCTTGCGATGTAAAACCCTTGGGCTGCTCCATATATATTTCCTCCTTGAGGTATCCATTTAGGAACGCATTTTTTCACATCCATCTATCAGATCTCATAGTCATAGTACGCAGCTATCGCAAGAAATGTTGGAATGGACTTCATCATAGCGACAGGCAAAAAGGTCTCCTCATAGTCAATGCCCCTTTTTTTTACTGTACCCTTTCGCTACAATCCTAACATTGTATGTGTCAACCAATCCGTCAGATCCAATCTTTCTCTTGTAGATCCATTTACACCCAATGGGTCTAAAACCATCTGGGAGGTCTACTAGAGTCCATACTTGATTTTCGTGTATAGAATCCATTTCGGCTTGCATAGCTATAAGTCATTTCTTCGAATCTCGATCCCTGATTGCCTGGTCATAGGTAGTGGGATCGTCTCCGACGTTCCCTTCCATCGCAGCAACCTCGTGCTTGATGTGGACCATCCCGTATCTCTCAGGCTGGCGAGATACTCTACCCGACCTGCACAACTCAGGTTGCGTCTCGGACTACTCTACGGTGTCATCTGACACTGGAGTCTGTGAAAGCGCTTCTGACGACTCTCCAAGAGTTACTTCGCGACCCGCTCCACCTTCTCGAACGAACTCTTCTTCGAGAAAGTGAGCCTGAAGGGCTACAATGATTCTCTGATCATCGTGGAAGTAAAACTGGTATCCCATGGAATCATCAGGATACCCGACAAAACGTCCTTTTACAGCCTTCGATTCCAGTTTATCTGTCTTGTGCTTTTTCACAAACGCGGGGCAACCCCAAAACGTCCGTTGGCTTGGCGCCTTTGAACACGTTCTTCTTGGCCTTGCCTTTCAAAATTCGTCCGTTGGGCTTAGTGGGCTTGTCCGACTTTGTTAGGAATATTTTATAGTGTTCAATTTCATTGTGTTTATCTTAGTTGGTTTATATTTAATTAACTTTGGGCTAGTTTGTAATATTCTAGTTCTTAGTTACTAGGGGTATAATATACCAACTCATGTGGTATATATACCCACAAACCCTAATTCATTAGGGTGTGTGTTTCTGGTGTAGTATGTGTGAGTGCGTGTGTGTTGAATAGTAAGAACCCATTTTCAAAGCATTCATCTTCTTCACTGTCACACCCCACGTCTAAGCTTTCAAATCCACATCATTAGCGTGGTAAATCATCCTAAATCAGTGTTGTTGGATCAAATAGGGACCAACAAGTGGTATCAGAGCAAACACGTTAGGATTTGGATTACATTTGGACTGATTTCTGAATTTTTTAATTTTTTTTTCCGTCACTGTTCTTCGATGCATTTAACGGATTCTCAAAAAATTTCGACATGTTTAGCTGTTTTTGTTGATCGATTGTGTGTTTCTCTTTGATCTGAACTTATTTCTGATCGATCGAACCAACTTTCTGTGCATTTTGAAGATTAATCGAATATTCTCCTTTTGAACTGTTCTTCGTGAAATTTCAAAAATTAGACCAATTTTGCTTTGATTTCGTTAAATTGATTGCCTGTTCTTGCTTAGTGTTTAATTTCGATCCATAACCCAGAGTAATTGCGAACAATTTTGTGTTTGGATCAAGTTTCTTTTTGCCACATCGTCTCGGCCTTGCTTCTCTTTCGATAGAAACACACCTTCGATGATAGCCTTCGATCGAAACTCGGTTCTCAATCTTATTTCGATCGAAACTCATTTCTGAATTCTCGTTCGATCGAAACAGTTTCGCCGAGCTGCTGTTCGAATTTTCATCGATCGAAACTCGTTGTCTCAATTAATTGATCGAAACTCGTTTTCAGCCTCTGATCGAAACTCGTTTCTTTTCCAGTTCTGTTTCGATCGAAACACCCAACATCTGATCGAAACTCGTTTTTCAGTTCTGTTTCGATCGAAACATACCTTCGATGACAGCCTTCGATCGAAACTCATTTCTCAATTTTATGTCGATCGAAACTCATTTCTGAATTCTCGTTTGATCGAAACAGTTTCGCCGAGCATTGCTTTTACTGTAGATTACTGTAGCAAATTCAATTTCACACTTTCGCCGAGCTGGACAGATTTTTCGATCGAAACTCTCCAAGTTAATCGATCGAAACTCGTTGTGTCAATTCTCTTTCGATCGAAAACAAATTACTGTGAGAAGTCTCGCCAGATTGAAATCTCGGCAATTCTCAATCAATTCACTCAATTGATAGACAGTGTCTTGCCCGAAAGTCCACAGTACCAAATTCCCGTTTCGATCAATTTATTTCTCGGCGACTATATTTTATCTTATTGTTTCGCCCGAAACTCATCTGCATCGATCAAAACTCATTTGGCGATCCAAACTCACTCTTCAAAATCACACATAAACGTTTTCAATCATCAAAACAATTGGACCCTTTAAATAAAAATATTTTAAGTTTCAAAAAAAAAAAAAAAGTTTGGTGAGAAGAATTATTTTTGAGGAAAATTATTTTTTCACCATTTGATGAGAAGAATATTCTGAGTCCAACGGGCATAGTCAGTCCTAACGCCCGTTTATAATTTTCCTTCCGGTCCAAAAATTTTCGGTGTAGACTGCTTTTCTGTCAAATTTTTGAAAGCAAATCCACAAACGTGTCAACGATCAATCATCCAATAATCTATTTAGGACATTTAGGCAAATTATAGAAAAAGTTTGGGTCTTTTTCTCGAAGTTTTCGAAATCATCACAAAATTTTTCGGTGCACGCCAAAAATTTTCAACGCCGACTTTCTTCGATACTTCACGATACTTCTCGAGTAAACCAAACTTTTCGTCACTGAAATTTTAAAAGCCAATTTCTATTTTCAATTAAATATTATATTAATTACAATGGATGCTCAAGCTAGGAAAATTGAGGAATAGAAGCAAGACTTGCTAATAATTACTCTGTGTTGCTTAAGCAACAAGAAAGCCTAGCTTATGCTAATGAAGATTTGACAAACGCAAAGTCAAATATAATTAGCTTAGAAACTAAGTTAGAAGATAGTGAATATAGGGTCTGCGAGATGGCAAAAAATTTACGTTCTTGCGAAGCTGAGCGAAATGAAATCTCATCAAAATATGAGACAGTCTTAGAGGAACATCTTATGCTTTACTCTAAGATTAAACGATTAGAGAATGTTGTTTCGAATATAGGTCAAGCGGGTCAAAACTCTCCTTCTAACTTAATTCCTAACGGGGAAAATATTTTACATGATCAAAAGCCTACTCTATGTGATACTCTAGAGACTCTCAGTAAATTGAAATATTTACAAGATGCTTTGGAATCTGAAAGGATAGGTTTTGGCGCTGAAAAGGAAAAGATTTTAAAGGAGATTTTATATCTCAAAAATTCCTTTGGATAAATGACGTGTAACTTCTCTCACCTCTCTCCCTTCTCTCTCCCTTCTCTCTAAAAAACCAAAACCCTAATCCCCTTCCTCCTTCCACCTTCAAGCCGCCACCCACCCATTCCCACCCCCACCACCCCTCCAACAAACACCCCACCCCTTCCGCCTTACCTCCTCCCCCGCCTCCATTAACGGAGGTCGGGGGAGCCGCCTTTCTTTCTTTCTTTCTTTATTTGCATTTAAATAAAAAAAAAATGGCTTCTCCCGTTTCACCCGGCCGCCCACCACCTGCCCTTGCCGCCCGCCGACCACCACCTGCCGTCGGTGCCGCCGAGCTCCGCTCCACCCCGTTTGCCGCCTCACCGCCTCCGCCCCACTTTCTCTTGCCGGCGTCTCCACCTTCGTCAGCCTCGCCCACCTTCGTCTCCGCCTGGCTCGCGCCCTCCTTGACGTCCGGCTCGCCAAGGGTAGCCGCCCCCAGGTCTGCCCGCCATGCTTGTCACTTACCCCCATCGCCTGCCGTCGCCACTGTCTTGAGTCTCTCCGTTGTGGGAGCTCATCTTTCCCGACCCGAGGTCGGGAGCCTTTTTCTCCCTAGTGGAGCTCTCAGTCCGATGAAGATAAAATCCTGACGTCGAACGCCAAGTGAAAGTGAAGAGTATCGTAGAATTAGCTTAATCGCTTTTTCTGTTATAGGTTCTTTAGTTCTTGGTTGTTGATAATGAGTTTTATTTTCTGTCGGTTTTTTGTCCCTTGTGGACCATTTTCTCCCCACGTGGGAGTGTTGTTCCCCTTGTGGGATTGTATGTTGCTCCTAAGTGAGCCTTTGTTCTCCCGGTTGACGATGTACCGGTGAGACCCCTTGGGCTATTTAGCTCTGTATCTTTTGTCATTAATGCAAGCTATCGTTTCGAAAAAAAAAAATATCTCAAAAATTCCCCGTCTTTATCTGTTTCAAATGATTTGTCAAATAATACATCTTGCTCAAAACAGATAAATAAAACAAAAACTAAAAGAAGCATCCTTGTTCCTAAAACTGAGAAAGCTTTTATTAATCATTCTAAGTCAATTTTGACTGAAGCTGAAACTTTAAGTAAAAGCAAAGCGCTACAAATAGTCAAGGAACAAATAAAGAGTAGGAAGGAGAAAGGAAAACCAACTTTTAATTCCAAAATTAAGGTCGAAAATGAAAAAGAATTTTCCACTCCTACTCCTATAAAAAGGGAAAGGAAAACGTGCAAAGAAGAAGTACCAAGCTTAAGCATGCAAACTTCTCAGATCCCGCACACTCATCATTATAGAGTGAATGATGTGAACTCTAGTAGGCAATACGACTCATCATCCAATGATGCATATAGCGCCATAAGCTCATATTCCTGCTTGAAATACCCAGTCCAGATTTATTCCAGAAAGCATCTTATGCGACTGGCTAGGGAGAAAATCTTTAGGTCTTCTACACCTAGGCACACATTCACCGGCGCTGAATTGTCATTTCCCTCTAAGGTTCACCAAACCTGGATTCCTAAATCACAAATCAAATTGAATTGGACTTTAAAGGATGATTTAGGATCAGTATCTGAACCAAATGTGCTTAACTTGTTTTCTGCTAACAAGGGAGGACCCATCCAAAAATGGGTACCAAAGTCCCGATAAGTTTTGCAGATTCCCAGCATGGGTAGGTACTAAGAGAGCTGCTCCACACTCATGACTGGTATGCGACGAGGGCACCCAAACATCCAGCGTGTATGGTATCTCGGGTTGCTCCACATACGCGGCTGGTTAGCGAGGCGAGCGACCACACGAGGGTACATTATAGTTACGCGTGCTTCAAAAAGACTTCCAATTCCAAATTTTTGCATGTAAACATGAGCTGAAATGTATAAATACCCTATTATAGGTATATTTTATTATGCATACAACTTATAGAATTTTCAAGCTTAACGTTTACGTATGCATATAAGCTGAATTGATAAATGCCTATGTCTTTAAATTAGTACATTTTAATTATGAATATATCTTAAAGAACTTTGAGCTTAAACATTCACGTATGCATATAAGTAGAGTTGTCAAAAATACCTACTTATTGGGAGCGATAAAAAAAAAGTGAAAAACGTACATTCTAATATGCAATTTTTAAAGAATAATAATTCTTTAGTTTGCATCTGATCTGAAAATAGATAAATTCGTTCACACTTACTTTATTGGGAGAGAACTTAAACGTGCATGAATTGAGGGGGAGTATCACTCCATATTTACGAGGGGAGAATACATTTTTAGGGGGAGTACATCTTAGGTGCACGATTTGAGGGGGAGAAACTTCATTTAACCCATATACATATACATATACATATACCTATATCTATTACTACTATGATACTACTTATCTACTACTATTACGATAATATATACATTTATATGTATTTAAAAAAAAAACCCTCTCAGACGTCTCCACCTCCCAAGACGGACTTCACTTGAAAACTCGACCCTCGAGAGTTCAAGAATTACAAAAGGCATGACATCCATACACAAACACAAAGATGATCTCAACCACCCTGCTCCGACTTGCTGATGAAGCAGCACTCACCAAAATTGACGGACGCATGGATTCTAGGTTCCCATGGTTCAGTCAGACCAAACTGAACCTAACCCCGGAACGTAGCCAAGTGTTAGTGAAGATAGTCCATAAGCGACATTCCCATTTGGCAATTCTTGACAATACCGAAGAACGGAAGATACAAAAAATCCTCACCTCACAAAATTTTCGGGCCATCCCATATAGGTGCAGGAGCTGATTTTTATCAGCTCCCGGGTAGAAGTCGCCTCATTTGGTCCAATGGCGCATGCACAACCGAGCCTTACCCACTCATCGATCTCCCAAAAGACCGGTG
The DNA here is from genome assembly GCA_027422505.1 of Craterostigma plantagineum. Taxonomy (NCBI): domain Eukaryota; kingdom Viridiplantae; phylum Streptophyta; class Magnoliopsida; order Lamiales; family Linderniaceae; genus Craterostigma; species Craterostigma plantagineum. The sequence continues at coordinate 411,470 of JAPQWV010000179.1, forward strand.
TTTCATCAAATCACGGGGGAGCCACGTAATCTATCACCGCTTCACTTTGAAGCGGAAGATATTGAATTAAGTGGTAGTTAGCCCCACACCACTGAACTTTCTTGACCACATCGAGTCTAGGTGTCCTCACTTCCTAAAAGGTTTATATTTTTTTAGGACACATACACCTTTTCTCATCTGGACTTTGTGACCAGATCTGAACTTCCGTAGACATGTCATTCTAAGACATGCTTCAATGATCGGAAGGAAGTCCTACCGTTGCAACATCAAAACAACAACGGCTTCAGGCCATCATCTGTGAGCTACGCTCCTGGATTGATGTTAACGGAACGCCTATGTGGCTCCGGTTCTAAGCCCTGTTCTCACAGGCCGCGTCTCAGAGTTTGACTCTGAACTCGTGTCGACGGATTGCCTTAGTGGCTCCGTCTGGTTATTACCCGCATCGACCTGTCGTTTGTATATTTTCTCGACTCCTATACAAGCATGCCGATCTCGTTAACACGAATCGCCATGAGGGGGAGAAGGGGATACGTATAAACAACCAGGTCGGACCACCCACCATTTCCGCCGTGCGTACCACTATGAAGTCGGGCTCTCCTGCACTCAAACGCCAATTCAGAAGGAGCCTTGGCACATTTTAGAACACATCCCACGCTCACCATCAAATTCCGCCGCGCTTACCACGATGAAGCTAAACTCCACTGGTACCTACAATGTCACATTCCGAAGGAGCTTTGGCACATGTTAAAAGACACCCCACACATATCTTTTTCTGGAGCCAGACAAGCTTCTTCGAGGCCGAACCGGACAACTTCCTTCGACGAAGACGAATCTGGCGCTGAGAAGAAGAAGATTGGAGAAGACTTGACGACTTCAAAATACGGAAAAAGACAAAGGAAAAAGACAAGGACAAGATGCAAACAAAATTTCAAAGATCTGCGACATCATCAAGAGGCAAATATCAGGGCGTGGATCACAGTATACATCCTGTCTACAACGTATATCGTCAAGACAAGAGAGTTCTAGCTGGAAGTGCATTCAAATCCTCCACAAGAAGAGGAGATAGCCTTTGCAGGGGGAGCAAGGGAGAGATTGTTAGGACTCGAGAGATTCTCCATGTACCCAACAAAGATAACCCGCGCTGAATTAAAATTGACACTAAGGGGAGATTGTTAGGAATATTTTATAGTGTTCAATTTCATTCTGTTTATCTTAGTTGGTTTATATTTAATTAACTTTGGGCTAGTTTGTAATATTCTAGTTCTTAGTTACTAGGGGTATAATATACCAACTCATGTGGTATATATACCCACAAACCCTAATTCATTAGGGTGTGTGTTTCTGGTGTAGTATGTGTGAGTGCGTGTGTGTTGAATAGTAAGAACCCATTTTCAAAGCATTCATCTTCTTCACTGTCACACCCCACGTCTAAGCTTTCAAATCCACATCATTAGCGTGGTAAATCGTCCTAAATCAGTGTTGTTGGAGCAAATAGGGACCAACAGACTTTTTCTTTCTGCTCGACCCTCGACTCTTATCATTCGCGACAATAACAACTTCCTTTCCTTTCACCTTCTTCATCTGAGTTTGCACCGCCGACAACTGGTTCATCAACTCAGTCACCTTATTCAGATTCAAGTTCACAATGAACGAATTGAAGGAAGGTGGGAGCGACTGGAGTATCAGATCATTCTGGAGCTCATTATCCATGATAAAGTCCAGTGCCTCGAGTCTTTCAATCCAATCGATCATCTTGAGCACATGCTCTCCGACGTCACTACCCTCAGCCATTTTGCAATGAAACAGTTGCTCCGCAAGGGAATAGCGAGCACTCCTGGAATGTTCGCCAAAAAGCTCTTTCAAATGAAGCAAAGTGACGCCCACTTCCATTTCCGAGTGAGTGCGCTGCAACTCATTACTCATGGAAAGAAGTATATAGCCCTTGACCTTTGACTCGTCAATCTGCCACTTGGCATACACAGCCCGATTTTCGTCACTCGCATCAGCCCCTGGGACTTGTGGTACGGGGGAATCGAGGACATAAATTAACGAATTCAAATCTAGATCCTCAGGTTACGGAGCCAGTCCACGTAATTTGATCCCACCAAACAATTTCTCTCAACCAGCATAGTAATAATGTTTGTCATCACAGTAAATAGAAAGAAACGTAAAGCTGTAGAAAATAAAGATCTAATTAGGTTTATCTTATCATTCATCAAGCGCAAACAAGAACTTTTCATTTCGTTTGACTCCCACTATTTTTCTCGACAACACAATCCTCCCGAGAAGAATTTCGAAAACCTCATTGAAAGTTTCATAATGGAATTGATGTTCCCGACTCAACTAGATTCGCCTCAGCCTTTAACGCAATATTTGGCTCATCTAATCTTATCGAAGTCACGTCAAACGTGAACTTATCCAATAAGAGTTTCAACTATCTTTGTCTCAGCCACTGACCCTCACGGCTAACCCTGCTTATTGGGTATAACTGTGTAAGTGTGACCAATCAACTTATGCTCAAAATCGCACAGAATGTACCGTCCCTTGCTGCCATACGCTTCGTGGGGGGAAGGGCAACTGGTATGACGAGCGTCGTCCAAGACGCACCCGAGGCCCTAACACTGGTGCAGGATATACTACGCCAACTTACTCGGAACAAATCGCAAAACTCCCCAACGCTAGACATGTCGAGCATGATAGAAGACAGGAATCCAACTGCTTTACACTTAGTACTTATCAAATGGGAGAATAAACCATCTCACATAAGAGCACATTGAACATGCATATCACTTCAAAAACCAACACGCACGTAGGTGGAAAATTAACCATAGGAAAATAAACTACAAGATAACACAAGCAGGTTATTTCTAGTCTATCCCTATTACATGCGTATTTAAAAAACCTCAGGTCGTCACACGGGTCTTGAAGTCGTCAAACGTCCTTCGTAATCGAACGGCCTCAAAGTCACCGAACGTCCACCACCATGTCACTGCCGGGGGGTTGTCAACCATCAAATGGGCCCTCGTGTTCGCATTTATGTTAATCTAATAGAACAGTTAATTAAAACACGGGGGGATCATAAGTCCCGAACAATCCGTATAAAACAAATACAACCCGGGGGGACGTAACCCTTAACTAATAACCCAAAAACCAAATTCTTAAACCCACAAGTGCGCCCGCTATGCCAAAAGCAAGAGAAACCCCATCCCTCTCTTTCTTTTTTCGCCCTAAATCACATTCATAACGAGCACATTGACAATTACATGATTTTAAAAAGAAATGAAAATTGGGCCTTAAACGGGCCAAGCCCATTAAAAAGCCCGTTAAGGCTTTGAGCTTGAAGCCCTAACGCAGCTGCCGCGACTCAAATCACTCAGCCGTCAAAACACGCTGTAGAGCAACGCACGATTTCAGCCCGCGCAGAATTGCCGCGGTTGATCTGTTGCCTTTGTTGCCGCTCGGTGTAGCGGCACCACCTTGGAACGGCGCCGGAGCCACCATGGCCGGTGCCGGACCTAGAGGTCACGACTGATCGGGCCTCTTCAGAGCAGCTCGATGGTACGAGCGTGCAGCCACGGCCGGATTGTGCCGCCGCCCATAGCTGCCCGCGTTCCGGTCATGTCGGTGGCTGCCTCGTTGGCCACGCTGCACGAGGTGGTGGTCATGGATGGCAAACGATGCATCAATCAGCCCCACGATGGTAAAACCACGTTGGCTTTCGATTGTCTCCCACACGCCTCGTTTCAATTTAAACACATTATAATTATGATCACGAGCACCCGCTCTGATACCACTGTTCGGTTACCCGGTGTCTCCTGAAGATGCCACGCCCCCGAGTACAGGGCGGAACAAAAATTTTCCGGGTTTCCCGATTGCCCTCGTTGCTCGGATCAGAATAGTAACACATAGATACGTAATAGGGCAGGTCAAACCCGTAGAGAATTACCAGTTGAAGCGAGTGGCAGCTCCTCGTCCTTTTCTTCAAGACTTCGTGGATGGTGGTGGATGGCACTAGATCGCACGCCGACCTCACAGTGTACCACGGAATCAGTTCTCTAAAGATAAGATGACTAGAGAGAACCGAGCCGTCGCGTGGGAGAGAAGTGTTTGCGTTCGGTGTGTGTTTTTTGCCTTGTGTTGATTTCGAAAATCACTTCTTCTCTCCTTATGGAGCACGAAATTTAGCCTATTTAAAGCCTTAGATTTCGATTGCTAAGACCCTAAAGTGTGAGAGGTTCTTGCCAAATCTTACTCTCTTTTGAATTCCAAATCCAAAGTTAAGTAAACTTGCTATTATTAGAAAATCAACTTAAATACCAAGTCAAACTAAGTATATTTAAATAATCCTAGAGTAATTTCGAAAATTCAATAAATAATATTCCAATTATTTTATTCCATATTTATATCTAATATGCAAATTCCGAAAATACTCTCAAAGGCATACTTTGAAATTAGCTTAAGGTGAAATCCAATTTTTTCCTCAAGCCCATTAAGCACTTGGTCAAGCCCAAGTGTTAAAGTTAGTTTCATAAGAAGTCCAACTTCGATCCAATAAATGGCCCGAGGCCCATTAAGGCGTGGCCCAATAGCCCAAGGCCCGTTAAGGCCCAAATCACTCTCTCTTCTTATCAGCACACTTTGATGATCCTTTTTAAGCCCGACTCTCTAGGTTCGACTCAATCGGCAAGGGAGGAATCCAAGAATCCGATAGTTACCTAGCCAATCCCGCAGTACCGGATCGTAACCCGATTCGAGTGCGAATTTCGACCAAGTCTTTATCCAGAACCTCACTATAGATAACAGTGCTATGTATAAAACCTTCAGTTGTGTCCCAATCGATTGAGAGCCATGGTCAAACTCACTAAACTCGATTCTATGATAAAACGGAGAAGATGCGAATTGCCAAACTACCCTCCATGTCTAACATGAGTTAGTTGAATACCTTGGCAGATGATTTCGTAATTTTTCGTCGCCGTCCTCATAGGACACTAAGTGAATCCGTACTCGGCGGTCTAAGCCCGACAATCACAAATCGTTATTATGACCGCATCTGGCCCGTTGACCCATGCAACAGCAAATCGGATCGAGTGAAACCAGTGACAGTGGAGACTTCGAGTGGAACCATATGCGTGTTTTATGAATGTTGACTAAGATTGATTTTATGTGTTTGCATGATATATCAATTTAAGGTGCATTAATTGAGGGGGAGCCATTTACCAAATAATATGTCACGAGCTCCAAATAATTTTTATGTCCCTTTCTCTAAGTGTTGCATTAATTGTCGATCTGATTTCCCTTGCTACAACACACTTCTATGAGAAGGACTTCACAATTTTTCATGATCTGGAGCTCACGACATTGGTATAACAATGCAGGGGGAGCCTTATTAAAACAATTTCTTCCTAATTAACTCTAATTTTTCGACATTTTTGCTCTAAGTATTGCAGATTTGCAAAATTCAACTTTGGAGCCAGATGTCATTGATCAGAATCACAGGGAGTTAATTGCATTTCTTTTTTATTTAGGGGGAGCAATTATGTGGTTTTTAGCTGAAATAGGGCTAATCTGATAAAAATAAGAAACTCATCATAAAAAAAATGGGACTAAATGGAAATTTTCAATCGCAGTTTCTCGAGCGAAAATTGAATTGGGACAAACTGTAATTTTCGATCGCGATTTCTTGAGTGAAAATTATCGAAAAAAATGACAATTTCCGATCCAAGTTTCTCGAGCGAAATTTGAAATGGGCCTGTCTAATCTTCGAAGTCACTATGTCTTATCATCCCATTAATATAAGTTCACTTTTTGGTAGTCGAAAAACTTTATCGCACGGATACAACCCGTAATAGAATAATTCAACAATGGAAACTCTCTCTCTCGCGAAATACTTATCAGAAAGACGAACGAACTCCAAAATCAAACTATTTCTTTGATTTTCCACTGATTATTGTCTTTCTGAGGTAGATTCGACTTCTGTTAGGTGTTTGCGTGTCTTTAATCTCTGTTAGCATCTGCATTGTGTGAATTTTTGCCTGATTTGTTGATAAATTTCTCGTCCAAAAACTGTTCGAAAACCCGTATGCGATTTTCAGAAATCTAACACCTTTAGATGTGTTTATCTGGTTCGATATCTGTGTTTTATCATAGTTTAAGTCTCTTCGATCATTCTGAGAGTAGGAATTTTTCGATAATCTGTGTCTAAGAGTTGAAATTAAGGTCCGACGAAAACTGGGTTTTTGAATGTTGGAAGCTGTTGGAGAACTTTTTCGATCGCAAACAATCTTAATTGAATTCCCATTTAATTAAGATACTATGTGTATCGTAAAAGATTTTCGATCGCTAAATTTTGACTTAGTCGTTAAGACAGATGACGTAGATCGAAAAGTTACTTACCATAGAGAAATCTAATTAGGAATTTTATGCGAGCGAAAACTTAACTAGTGGACAAGTTAAAAGATGCAATTTAATCAAAGTGATGATTCGACGCTAACTTTAGCGGCGAAAAAATTCAAATTTCGACGCTAACTTTCTCGGTCGTAGAATACACAGTGATGATTTTGTTCGATCGTTAGTTCTCTCGGCGATTGACTTAGTCATTCGTTGACTAATTTCTCGATCGACAAATCTCGCAGCGAAAGCCTCCCTTAGGATCGAAAATTATTCATTGCTCGGCAAATTTCAAAACGAAAAATTTTACCCGAGAAAAATTTTTCGATAGGAAGTTTACCTGAGGAAATTTTTCACGATCGTAAATTTACACGGAAATTTTTCTCGATCGTAAATTTACACGGAAATTTTGCTCGAACGTGAAATTGATCGGTTACACTACCACGCTTAACACTTCAACACTTAGACATTTTTTTCCCTAAATCTCTATCACTGTAGCGAATCTACCGAATAAATTCTTCGATCGAAAACTTAAACGTTGACTGTCCTTAGACATCAGCACTTAGGAAATTCAAATTGACAATTCAATTTTTCGAGAGAAAAATTTCTCAGAGTGAATTGTGGTGTTCAACACTTAGAATATTTTCGACAGAAACTTTATATGCCTTATGTGTGAATGTCGAAATTTCATCATGTCTTTAATGTTCACTTCGTATAACCTACGTGCAACAAACATATTTCAAAATTCCAAAATTTTATCAAATTTGCTATGAATCGATTGACTATTATGGTTTGATAAAATAAAATTTCGAATAATTTATATTTTGAACTAATGCCTTGTTTCTATAATATTTCAGATGGCTAACTATCCAGCATATGACCACATCTACAACCACAACTTGTACCCCAATATACCTGACACCAATTTCCAGCTCCACCTGACGACCTTTCGGTGCCCGGACAAGATCATGATGTCAATACTACAAGGCTATATCCCCTTTGGCATGCACTCACGGTGACGGCATCAGTGCCAATGGTCTATCTCCAACAGTTCTCGGGCGCATCAAGGGTCACGTAGTTGACGGCACTATTGATTCACACGGTGATCGGGACGAGGCACATCAGCTTCAGCAAGGATGATTTTGGCCTCGTCTTGGACCTACCTTCCAGCCCTAACTATGACCTCTGCCAATTGATGCGGAGATGGTATAAGATTTCTTACACATGGGATACCGACCGCCGCTCGTCAAGCTAGCGCAAGTACATAGCAACATGATCCCAATTCTAACCTAATGCAATGCCACTCATCATCACTCATCACAACCGGGATACACTCACCACCTCACACGGGCCCCGAGCTCCAATGTGCACCATCACGCGAAATCACTATCACGATCATGAATACAACCACAACACGATCACAATACTACGATAGTGGCCAACAGCGAGCAGCCTCCCTGAGCCGTATCAGGTCACTCTCTCACCTCTTCTGCCAATGCGGTGCCTATGCTGGGAGCCTACACTAGGTCCCGTAACGGCACCCATGTCGCAACCTCCAGGTCACCTCCCGCATGCGACAGCTTGGCCAACACAAGATAGCCTACTTGGGGATGTCCCAAGTCACTCTTCTCTAGATCACCCTCAGTCTGCCGCATAATGTCCAACGGGCCAATGACTCACCGTCACAGGCGCGGGTGCACAGTAGATGCCCACACTCACGTGACTCCTCTACGGGTCGACAGCCAATATCGGTTACACGCTCAATAGGCACAATACTGTGCCACAGTTCCACCACGGTACACTCCGTGAAATGAGATGTAATGTACATGCATGCATATAACGTGATAATACATGGTAACGTGATGCCACATGAAAACGCACATAAACACATAAAACACATTTCATCGAAGCACATAAATTCACATTGATACCAGTTATGTGTTTACGCGTCGTAAATGAATGTTTCACCTACCTGTCCTCATGCTACAGTCAAGTAAAAGGTCAAGTGGAGTCCCTAAATGTCGATCTTCTGATCATACAAATATTATTAGTATGTGTACAAATTTCGAACAAGTCTAAAATAACTATGCTTTAACATTGGGTCTAAAGGTCAATGGTCAACCCGCAAAATCCCTGGTCAACTCGTAGGCCCATTCAGCCCGTGAAAGTATACACTTCGCGAACCACTCGTGAAGCTCGTCTGGCCCGCGAAACAGCACACACGTCGCGAACCATTAAGAGTCGCGAATCTCACTTCTTACAGAATAGATTTCGCGAACTGTTTCTCGGCCCGCAACTTCGCGAAATATCATGTTCCGCGAAACTATTCCCTCACAGTATGAATTTGCGAACTACTCTTGGTCCGCGAATCCTCACACTTCGCGAATCATAATGGGCCCGCGGAGACCTCACCTCCTCTCACAATTCGCGAATCCCTATGGCCCGCGAAAAAGCTTCTCACCCTCACAGTTCGTGAAACTTAGTGCGCGAAATACTTAATTCCCCTCACAATTCGTGAATTCCTAAGCCTCGCGATATATTCAAAATTTATCCTAAGTCCTAAAACGGTAATTCATATGTTATTAAGATCATCTTTAAAAGTTATTCTTAACCCACAAACTCGTAAACCCCAAGAACACGAACCCTCAAGACCCTACATGCTTCGAAATTGTAAAGATTCATTTCATTTAAAACTTATGAACGGAGACTAAAAGTTAGGGTTCTTTATCACGTTCTAAAGTGGAAAGCTTCAATCTTAGCTCACAAAAGAATACCCGACATGGTTATTTTACAAATCTAAGATTTTATTCCTAGCATATAATCACGAAGTCTTCTCATAATCTATTCTAATCACATGTTAAAGACACGTTAAACTTTGAAGTATAAGGAAAATATTTTAAACAAAGCTATTTCATATTTAAATCTTCATACCTTACTTGGAGTTTAGTTTTGGGTATTTGGAGTGTTCAAGCACGTTTGTTACTCTTGTTCTCATAAGGGCTTCTTTCGTTCTTTCCTCTTATTTCCAGATACCAAGATAAATATATGTATATGCCGTATTGTAAGTGTATAAAATATCTATGTGCTTTTATAAATTATAATATCGATTACCTTAAAGGTTAAGAAAACCTTTATTAGTCACGCCTAACAATAGCTCCAAGGACTACCACGTGTATGTTAAGTCATTTCAATTAATGGGTTAACATTATTATATGTACATAGTAGAAATTGTATGTAGACAGACTATTTGTATGTAATGTATGGATATCCAAAAAGATTAGACTTCCTACGAACACTCTCCCAATAATTGTGAAAACTTTGTATGTTCGGGAACAAAATATAATAAGATAGATGGTGATGGAGTACTAACCTGTATTCCCATGTAGCTTAAGAAACCCTATTACCAAAATTTATCTTTAATATCTTGGGGCTAGGTTAGAAATTAAATATAATCCAATCATGAATATAGCCCAATTTTTATTCTCACTAATAGTATTATTTTTGGCTAAATTCCGACTCGGGACTATTTTACTATTTTAGTTTCACCCGAAATTTCGTTAGTACATATTAGGAATTTTATTCCTAATGTTTTCTTCGCTAATTTTCTTGAAATTTCCTATTGTAATCCCACTTTAAAATTGCGGTTATTACAGCTGTGCATCGATTATTGAGAACTCAACAAGATCACTGTTAAGAACAAGTAGCCCCTTGTTAGGAATATTTTAGAAGTGTCCAAAATATTGTTCTAAGTCTTGTAATTTCTTTACGATGTATTATCTTATGTATTTGGGTTGTGTTTGTAATGGGCTTGTTAGGGGCCCAATAAGCTTAAATACCTCTCAAGGTATTTAAGCTTAAACCCTAACAAGCATTAATTAAGTTTTCCGTTTGCAAAACCCTCACGTATTCAACACTAAACCTCTATAGCACACTATTCACATATTACGAAGGTTAAATCTGTTGAAGTGTTCTTGGATAATCTAAAATTACAAGTGGTATCAGAGCAAGCGTGTAGGTGAGGAAACTTCATTTCAAGCTTTAAAGAATTTAGCAGGGTGAGTTCTTGCGTGGTAGTTCATTCTCTGTCGCAAAGCTCATACTCACGTGTATCAACTATTCTCGGATATATTCTTTTTTTTTAAGGCAAGTCTGTGTAGCTTTCAGTTCTGAGCTATCAAATTGGTTTCCGTGGAGGCTGTGTCAGATTTGTTGGATTTCTGTCTAAAACATTTGAAGAACAGCCCTGTTCCTCAGTCTGTTCTTGAGTTTGCGCACGGATTTTCTTTTGGGAACTAGATTTGCGAACTCAAGGACTTCTTTCGTTTTGCGGCTCATTCATTTCACAAGGCGTCTTTGCAATCCTAAGTTCACAAACTTGGTTTGTGGGGTTTCAAGTTTGCGCATCGGCACTTCGCAAAGCTCTACTTTGCGAGTTCAAGGTCACCAAGCCGTCAGATTCTCGAAGATCAACGTCTCAGGATTTTCTTCACTTTGCGATCTCTTGATTTGAAAACTCACAACCGCTTTGCGAACCCAGGACAGTTTGCGAACTCATTTATTCACTCTGCGAACTTTGCTCACTTTGCGAACTCCAGCTTACTTTGCGAATTCGAAACACTTTGCGAACTCAAGTTTACTTCGCGAATTCAACTCACTTTGCGAACCTTGAGAACTTTGCGTACCTTACTCACTTTGCGAACCTTGTAAATTTTTCGAACTTTACTCACTTTGCGAACTTTGTGAACTTTGCGAACTTTGCCCACTTTGCGAATCAAGATGGCTCGTGAACTCTCTCATTAACCCGCGAAGCAATTAAATTTCGAATTCAGAGATCAATTCGCAAAGTCCTACTCTTCTCCATTCCTGCAAAACATACCCATATAATTAAAAAAAAAAAGGGGGGGGAAATTTTTTTTTAACCAAAATTCGCAATTCAATTCCAAATTTCCTCACATTACACGTCAACGATCATATCCAAAACACAGGCAATGGACTCTTTCAGCATGGGAAATGACGTTAGACCTCCCATCATCCGACATGGAGAGTACGCAGTCTGGAAGAGAAGATTCATCAACTTCATAGAAAGCAAGGACAATTCTGATAACCTTCTGGAATCTATTTACAATGGACCTACACAGTATTGGACCATAATTCCCGCCACTACTGACACCACCCCTGCAAGAGAGGAACAGAGGATCCTGAAAACTACTGATCAATGCAATGATGAAGAAAAACTGCGACTTAAGGCAGATAAAGTGGCGAAATCATACATGATGCAAGCCATTCCCAATGACATTTTGATGCAACTCGAATGTGGTGAGAGCGCAAAAGAAATGTGGGATGCTCTTCGAATTATGATGCAGGGGACAGAAGTTAATACAATGGCAAGAATGGCGAACACACTCATCTCGTATGACCGCTTTCATGCTAACAAAGGGGAAACTCTCCAAGAAACCTTCCACCGATTTCTTGTTCTTCTAAACGAGCTAAAGATGAATGGAGTCACAAAAAGTGTAATGGAGATCAATATCAAATTCTTAGGATCACTTCATCCAGAATGGGAGGCTACTGCTATTATGATAAGACAGATGAACGACCTAACCAAAGTTAGCATTCATACATTATTCGACTACCTCAATCAACATTCCAATCATGTGGAGAAACGAAGGGAGGAAATTAAACCAATAGGAAGCGACTCCCTTGCTCTTATGACTGAACGATCATCAAGAAAACAATTCAAGGACAAAGAAATTATCCAGTCATCACAAGTTAAGGAGGGAGAAGACTCTGATCCTGATGACGAATCCAAGGATCTTACAAAACATGGAGACCAGGAAATCACCCTCAAAGATCTTGCTAAGCAACTCGATCTGGTCTCAAATTTCGTGCAGAGAAAATATTATAAGAAGACTGGTTCCTCCTCCAACCGTCAAAGAACTTCCTCCAACTCTAAAGGAAAGACTCAGGATGAGGACAACAACTCTGAAACTCCTCATCAAGGCGGCAAGTGCTTCAACTGCGGTAAGAATGGACACTTTGCCAGAGAGTGCAGAATGCCCAAGAAAAAGGATGTTAACTATTATCGTCGAAATGTTCAATTAGCTGAACAAAAAGAAAAAGGACTAGTCTTAATGGCAGAAGAGGATCATTGGCTTGAAAATACCTCAGACAGCGAGAATGAGAATGTGGCACTGATGGTCAAACTAGATGACGAAGAAGATGGAGCTGGAGCTGAAGGCAGCGAGTCAGACAGGGAAACTTCTAACAATTCAAACATGGTAGAGGTAAGTGAAGCAGATTATGATTCCTTACTTAAGATAAAAAATGAATTTTTATCCTTATATAAATCTAACAAATTGGGAAAAAGGAAAATCAAAGAACTTGAAGCTAACTTAGAAAAGAATTTAGTAGTATTAAAGTTTAGATATGATTATGCATGTGAGAAGAATCGTGTAATTGTAGCAAATGAAAAAATTGCTAAGCTAGAAATAAAAGTGCAAAAATCCGAAACTAAAGCCAAGGATTTAGAAAAGGAAATGAAATCTCATAGAGATCAGGCAATGGATGCTACAATTAAATATGACTTACTAAGCAAAGAACGAGAAAGACTGTACTCCAAAATAAAAAAATTGGAGGACGTTTTAACCCGACGAGATCAGTCAGACAAACGATCTTCTTAAACAAACCAGCTAATGTTGATTTTTATAATCCCCATAAAGGACTAGGTTTTGAAAACCCATGTAAGTTAAAACTAGGCATATCAAGATCACCTTATCTATATGATCTCAAATTCATGCAGACAGGTTGCCTGGCAAATCTTATGCCTTTTGTCAGTGAAGATGAGACGTCAACACACACTAAAACTCAAACATCACTCAGCTACACAGAAGTAAATGATAGCTATAAAGTAAGAAGTTGTCCAGCAATAACAGAATTTGAATCAGATATTCCACGTCCACATGAAGGAGAAACACAAATGGTTACATATACAACAGGATATATGCCTGATTGCATAAAGAAAATCAGTGATCTTCACTCCACTATCGAAAGCGAGAGAAAGACATTTGGTGAAGAAAGGCAGAAACTTCTTCAGGAAATATCTTCACTTAAAGAAAAATTAAAATTACACACAATTTCATACACCTTGGTTTCGCATGACAAAATTTCCTGCACTAATACATTGAAATTTTCAGGATCCACAAAAGAGCCATTGAAGGGGCAAGTATGGGTTAAAAAGGAAGATATATTGAAGGAGTCTTGTGATCTCAATACACCTTTTGTCATTGAGTTTTTTCCTCCCAAAACTTTTGTACCTTCTATATGTCGCAATGTATCAAAAAAATTGTCTTCTAATTTAAAAACAAAGCTTTCCGCACATGATCATGTCACCAAGCAAACGCACAAAACAATTCCTAAAAATAAATTTACAAAGTTAAGACACAAATCAAAACCAAAAGCTATCCAAAAAACTGTGCACAAATGGGTTCCAAAACTTCAGACTGCAGGAATACAAATCCCAACCCTAGAAATAACTAGTTACTCTGTGTTATCCACCAACAAAGGAAAATCTAGGGAATCTAAACGGACTAATAAATATATTAGAGGTGGACCCATATTTCAATGGGTACCTAAAACCCTCTAGTTTTATTTTGCAGGCCCTTCATGTGTGGTACTTAGATTCTGGTTGCTCCACACACATGACAGGGACAAAGGAACTGTTGAGCAACTACGTTGATAGACCAGGAGGATTGGTACGCTTTGGCAATAGCAATGGAGCCAGAATCCTTGGTTATGGCGATCTCATATGCAATAGACTCACAATTAAACAATTTCTTATGTTGAAGGACTGACACACAACCTCTTATCAATAGGACAGTTCAGTGATTTTGGACTCCAAGTGGTGTTTCTAAAGAAAACCTGCAAAATTCTCAATGCCAATGGTGAAGAACTTCTCACTGGAACTCGCAAGACAAATCTTTACACCATTGATATTAGAACTGTCAAACCAAAGACTGATATCTGCCTAATCACCAAAGCAACTTCAACTCAAAATGACTTATGGCACCAGAGATTATCTCATCTTAACTTCAAGACCCTCAACAAGCTGTCAACCAACAAACTAGCTATTGGACTTCCACCACTGAAGTACCAAAAAGAGCATATGTGCTCTGCTTGTGAGAAAGAAAAAATGAAGAAAGCTTCACATCCTACAAAACACTCAGCATCCAACATCCTCTAGAGCTTTTACACATGGATCTGTGTGGCCCGATGCGAACTGAAAGCATAAGTGGAAAACGATATATGCTGGTTATCGTCGACGACTCTTCCCGATATACGTGGGTACGATTCTTACGAACTAAATCAGAGACAGTCGAACACATTCCAAGCCTAATCAGAACAACACAGAACCTCCTCCAGAGATGTATTAAAATAGTTAGATCAGACAATGGAACAGAATTCAAGAATCAACAGCTCAATGACTTCTATGAATCCATAGGGATTACTCAACGGTTTTCTGCTATCTACACACCTCAACAAAATGGAGTTGTCGAAAGGCAAAATCGAACACTCGTAGAGGCTGCCCGAACAATGATCATCCAATCATCACTACCTCATTTCCTTTGGGCTGAAGCAATGAATACTGCTTGCTCACAGAATCGCACAAACATTCATCTAAGATTTGGTAAGACGCCCTATGAACTTATAAATGGAAGGCTGCCCAACATTGCCCATTTTCGAATTTTTGGATGCAAGTGCTTCGTCGCCAACGACCGCGAAGACAAGTCCAAACTTGATCCAAAAGCAACTGAAGGAATCTTCGTAGGCTACTCTGCACAATCTAAGGCATACAGGATATTTCTCAGAGACAGAAGGATGATCACTGAAAGTATAAATGTCACCTTTGATGAGGAACTCGAACTTTCTACTGTACATAGCAGTTTGGGACGAGTATCTAGAACACCACACCTCACTCACTCTCATACAGAAGAAGGAGAGTGTTCAAGAGATGCCTCTGAACGGAACTCTTCAGAATCGGGCTCGGACAAAGGAAGTTTGAAACCAGCTCAACAAGTAACTGACCCTTCAAGACAAAGCGACCCCACATGCTTCACTCAACGAGCTCAAGAGGAACTGGATCTGGATCTACTTTTTGAACATATATATATCTCTCAAAATCAGCCAAGACCATCCACCGATCCCTTTCCAAATACTGAATCCAGCCCTAGTTCATCAACTCATGAGTCAGAACCCATTCCTAACCAGACAATTCCTCCCTCAGATGCAGAAGCCTCGATCCCAACTACTTTGACAACAACGCAGACAAAGGCCTCCTCTTCAACTTCAGCCGGCAACACTACCGTAACTGCAATCGACTATCCACTAAGTGAGGAATCCCAAATAGACGAAACAACATTACCCCACGAAAAGAAATGGGTCCGACATCATCCTACAGATCAAATAATAGGAGATCCCAATACAGGGGTAACGACTAGAAGATCACATTCAAATGAATGTAATTTCACCTGTTTCTTGAGCCAAACGGAACCTAGACGAGTAGTTGACGCACTACGGGATCCCAACTGGATAGTGGCTATGCAAGAGGAGATTAATCAATTCGAACGTCTCAAAGTATGGAACTTAGTTCCTCGTCCAAAAGGGAAGACTGTGATCGGAACAAAGTGGGTTTTTAAAAACAAAAAGGATGAAGATGGTGTTGTAATTCGAAACAAAGCCAGGCTCGTAGCTAAGGGATATAATCAACAGGAAGGAATTGATTACGATGAAACGTTTGCTCCTGTAGCCAGGATCGAAGCTATTAGGTTATTTCTTGCATATGCCGCACACAAAGACTTTACAGTCTATCAAATGGATGTAAAAACAGCCTTCTTGAACGGAATTCTGAAAGAAGAAGTGTATGTCTCACAGCCAGACGGATTTCTCAATGCTGATCATCCCGACTTTGTTTACAAACTTGACAAATCACTATACGGACTTAAACAAGCTCCAAGGGCCTGGTACGAGGTGCTCTCCGACTTTCTTATCTCTTCAGGTTTCACGAAAGGGAAAATTGACACTACGTTGTTCGTAAAGAAAGATGGTTCCGATATAATGCTTGTACAAATCTACGTGGATGATATCATTTTTGGCTCTACTAATCCTAAACTTTGTGAAGATTTTAGCATTCTGATGCAATCGCAATTTGAAATGAGTATGATGGGAGAAATGTCATTCTTCCTCGGATTGCAAATCAAACAACTTCAGGATGGGATTTTCATCAATCAGTCAAAGTACATCCACGATATTCTCAGAAAATATGGGATCGACAAGAGCAAATCATCAAGCACACCCATGTCCACCTCGTACTCATTACAGAGGGATTATTGGATCACTGCTCTACCTCACTGCCAGTCGACCAGATATCTTATTCTCTACATGCCTCTGTGCTCGATTTCAAGCTAACCCCAAGGAGTCGCATCTTCATGCTGTCAAAAGAATCTTGAAGTATTTGAAAGGAACACCAGACCTTGGACTGTGGTATCCTAAAAACTCAACTATGAAACTAATAGGATATTCTGGCGCAGATTTTGCAGGATGCAGACTGGACAGGAAAAGCACTTCTGGACACATGCAATTCCTAGGCGATAAACTTGTATGTTGGGCCTCGAAGAAACAAAATTGTGTATCAACTTCCACGGCGGAAGCAGAATATGTCGCTGCAGCAAGTTGCTGCTCACAAATTTTGTGGATCAGAACTCAGCTACGGGACTACGGGTTTGATCTAAATAAAATTCCTATTTACTGTGATTCCAAGAGTGCTATCGCAATTACATGCAACCCTGTTCATCACTCCCGCACTAAACACATAGATCTTCGATATCACTTCATAAAGGACCGTGTAGAAAGAGGCATAATAGAAATGTACTTTGTCAATACAGAGCTTCAACTAGCCGATTTGCTTACAAAAGCATTGGATGAAAACGCTTCCAATTCTTAGTTGCAAAGTTGGGAATGTTGAACCTCAATTTTTAATTCCGATTATGCCTTCCTACAGTTCAATATTTATCTATTTGTTATGTTTCACTTTTCTCTTATTTTGTGTGTGTTTATTATGTTAATCATTTACTCAGGACTTTAGTTTTTTTTTGTTTAACCTTTTAATTTCAATAAACTGTTTCTTGTTTCCAATAAGTCAATGTAGCGCCAATGCTGGTGGCGTTACATCGAGGGGGAGAAATGCTATATCCATGCATCGAGGGGGAGAAAGTGAATTCATAAATCATTTTAATCTTTAAGATACTCAATGAGCATTATAAATCATTTAGTTTTTAAGATAATTGATGGGTATTGCATCTAGGGGGAGTTTCTCAACAAATACATAAAACTCTTCAAAACACGAACAACTCTCTCAAACACATAATACGCAGATAACTCTTAAAAACTCGTATGCCTGATTAAGACCCAAAGCAGAATAGCAAGAAAAACAACGAATAAGCTCAAAAAAAGGAAAATCTCAATAACCAGCATATCCAAATTATGCTCAAAGTTGCGTCTTAACTCTTCATGTTCCTCGAGCTTTTTCTCTTCTTCCTTTTTCTGCCAATTCATCTGTAAACGAGAAAAATAAGAGATAAGTTGTACTTCAATGTGATTTGAGACATATCTATTTTATAAACACGAAGGAAACTTACGTCATTTATTGTCCCGACATTAAGACGAATTTTTGACTAAGGCGACGATTTTTCTTCTCCAAAAAGGATATCGTATCATGAAAATCGATCTTGAAAAACCCATAGATTTGATGTTATCCTTGTGATCGATCGCGTCAAAATTGGTAGTGTTTGAGTCATTATTAGATTAATTGATATCGATGGTAAGTTAAAAAAAAATCTCGTACATTCATTTTTTTTTATTCGCAAAACTAAAATTTATTTGGACAACTGTTGTTCGCAAACCATCTTCAATTTTGACCAGTCAATGAATCAAGTTGCGAACTCACAGCTCTCAAATCGCAAACTGATCGATTCGCAATCTACCAATTCGCGAATCTAAGGTGGGCCTTTTTTTCTCAAAAGTTTACAGCCCAACTCAAAACTAGGGTTCACACTTTAGGCCCGCAAAGTTGTTTATAAAAACCAATCGCAAACTGAACTCGCAAAACTAAAACAATCCCAAATCAAAATCTCCACTTTGCGAATCCCGTTCATCAAACCTTCCATCGTCGCTTGCTTAGTCTGTGGTTTGCTTGCTCAAATCGTTACCGTCACATACTCGCGTTCATCTCTGTGGTATGAATGAAAAGTTACTTTAACTTTTACTATATTTTGCTTACGATTGATTTTCTTAATTGCAGGTGTGATTTCTCAAAGAACAGGTGTTTTGCAGTTGATTCCTGTAGAAATTTCGTTGCTTTTCAGTGATGATACGAGCTTATCAGTTTGATTTTTGCACTAAATCGAATTTATTTTCTCAAATCTGGTGTTTTTCAAATCGATGATTTAATTGTTTTTTGGTTCGAAATCGTTTAAGAGTACTTTTTGATTCTTCAGAATTAAGCTTTGTGGGTCCAAAAGTGTTTATTTTCTCAAACTCGCGAAGCACTCACTTTACGGGTCATATACTTTGCGGCTTTGACCGTCTGACTGCTTACTTTGCGAATTCGAGGATTGCGAATCTTGGGATTCGCAAATTTTATTTTGCGAATTGATACTTTGCGATTCCCTGATTGACCTGGTCAATTTGCGAATCCTGAGGCTGCAATACAGAATACGCAAAGTTCTTTTCAACCAACCCGCAAACCTCTGAGCTCGCAAACCTTTGAGTTCGCAAAATACTACTACACAACCCGCAAACCTTTGAGTTCGCAAAATATGACTTGCTAAGATGAAGCTAAGCTAACTACTTTAAAGTGAACCCGCAAACCATACTTAGGAAATTTTCGACAAAATTTTTCTCAAATGGGCCAATGTGTTGGGCCAAGACTTTTTCATAAAACGAAATTTTATTCCAACCCATCACTATTCATAACAACCAAGCCTTATCATGACATATCTAATCATATTTATCTTCTGTGTTGCAGTTTCAGCACGAACTCCCGGTGTCAAAACTAAAAAAAAAAAAGAAAAGAAAATGACGACACCCACGGATCTAGTCTACCCAACCTCAAAATGGATAACGACCAAGGACAATAATTTTCAACTTGACCTTCATACATTCAAGTGCAAGGAAGAAATTATATTATCCATTCTGAGAAATCACCACCTTGGGTATGCTTTTTCGGCCTCGATCCAAGTCCCTACAGTTTACCTTCAACAATTCTGGGGGACAATGAAGACCAAAATTGCCCAAGATAATAGCATCTACTACGAGGCCCAAATAGCAACTGAGACTGTCATCATCACAAAGGAACTCATTCGTAGTATTCTAAGAATGCCAAGTCAACCTCAATACGAACCTGAGGCTTCCGAAAATGAGCTCCTGGAGGACATGATGAGGATGGGATACTACACGCCGATCAAGTTTGTCTCCCATTTTCAGAACTCCATGATCCCGCATCCATGGCGAACGCTCTTTGCATTTGTCAATAAGTGCTTCTCACCCAAGCACTCAGGATGGGATAGATGCAATATCACAATTCTTCGGATCTTCCATGGGATCGTGTTTCGAAGAAATTATGACTTTGCCAAACTTATCACCACAGATCTCGACGACCAACTTTACAAACGAACTAAGTCCAAAAAGCCACAGAATTTGCCATATCTCCGGTGGTTCTCACTTATCATCCACCATTTTCTGACCACAACAACAGGAATACCATCACGATCCGTGGAGAAAACTTCACTCCACCCAAACTGCGCTACCCAAACTGCGCTACCTTCACTGCAATGCCAATCCCTCACGAGTTACTCATACTTGCAAACCCCGACCTTATCGATGCCTACTGCAAAGATTACAAAGTTCCCCACCCATGACACAGGATAGCCCACCTGAGTCTAACCCAGGGGGTAGTAATACTGAGAGAGCTGAAACGAGCGAGAGAGAAAGAGAGAGTGAGATGCTGAGAGAAACCACAGACACTGAATTTATTCCCCACACACAACAGACTACATCTCAACAAGCAATCCCTGACCAACCACCACCATCCCCTGAACAAACCATACCTGAGCAATCTCTCGAGGAACAATCACATGCCGAACGACTCGAACAACCACTAATAGATGTTCCCAAGACAACTACGACTGCACTACCTCAGTCAGAAAAAGCCGGGTCAATCCCTAGGATAGAAGACGTCGTACATGACCTAACGACGCATGAGCGAACCCCACCTGACCATTCACTTGTCTCCCAACAGACAAGTGTCTCAACACAACACGAACCACCCCAAGCCTCCGACAGCTCGGTTCCTGTGTCTGAACCAACTCAAGAAATACCCATTCTTGTGACACAGGGCGAGCCTCAACCTGATCTTCAGGTCTCAACGTTCATAGAAGAGCCGCAAATAGAGGCTCTTCAAGGATTGGACGGAAGTCTCTCGGATGTTGATGATCTCAGCAGCTCACCATCCGCGAGCCACCGTACAGAACCTGTTTCTGGACGTGTGCTAACGAGACGCCTTGGCGATCTCGGTGACAGCTCCACCCTAGCCCGTCACACTGACGTGGCCACAACGACCCGGCACCATCTCCAAACGATGTGTCGCAAGGAGAGGTCGGAAGACCCGTGGAAACTGAAGTCCATCCGACTTCGGTTGACAAGGGCCACCGTACAGAACCTAGTTCTGAACGTGTGATAACGGCAACTCCTAGTGATGCCGGTGCACCAATCCCCACACCCCTAACCGTGACGACGGCCTATCTGGAAAATCGACTTTTTGAGTTCTTTGAATCCGTGACCTTACCACGGGTTCGAGGACTCATTAAGGATGCCATGCAATCAGCCTCCACAGACCAAGGCAAGGCACCATTGGTAGACCAATCATCACAGTCTCGCCTCATCTCACTACCACCACCACGAGCACCGACTGATCCCAGCCCATACAGCATGCCTCTACTTGAGCTCTTCGATGTTGGTATTTCTCGCATTATTTCCCTCGATAATCAGCAGACTCCGGAAGAAGAAGCTTTCTACAAAAAGCTGATTAAAGGTGGAATCATACCTCACCCCACCACATGTCGTCAAGAAGGCTCGAGTTAGAAGCGTCGTCATGACGATCCTGATGACCAAGATCGTCCTGAGGGGGAGAAGCGACCAAGAGTCATGCATCCTGTCACTCGCGGCGGACGAGGGCGCGGGGTCCTAACTCGTGGAGGTGGTTCTTCCCGACAATCCAACCCACCACCAAAGTCCTCTAGGGGCAGACAAGCTACGCCAGGGCCAAACCAGACAATTTCCCTTGACGAAGTCGAATCTGACTCCTTGAGGATTTCCACCCAATCAGTCCAAACAACCACAACCCCACATCTCACAAGCCAGATAAGTCCCCAAACTTCCAACCCACCCCTTCAGATCGACAATCCAGACACCTCAGTTGAAGAACTTTACAATCCGCATGATGTCGTGGAGAGGTACATCTTTGGCGAGGAATGGAGAACTCATCCAGTTAATCCGACTATGGCCAGAAACCTTATGGACAATGCTAGATACTTTCTCTCGAAAGCTAACATTAGTCTAATTCGTCTTGAAGATGAGGAGCTCGAGGAAGGAGAAGACTACGAAGCAGAGATACCCGAACTTCCAGAACTTCTAAAACACACGATCATAGACGAAGATTGCCATCCAGATACACACAAAGGAATTGACGAGTTGCAACTTCCATGGAAAAATGTGAAGGTTAATGCTCCTTATCAAGAAGAGATACGAAGAAAAATCTGGAGGAGGGAAGACAGGATCTTGAAGGTGGATGAACTTGACCTCAGAGGTTTAACCCATTTCCCACGACCAAAAGCCATTCAGTACCTGCTGTCTATCCGTCGATCACTGATGTTTAGAGGAAAAGAAACGAACGTCTATGATCTCCGAAGACTTGAGGCAAAACGACCCAGAATCAAACAGATTCTGACCGTTCGAAAGGAGCGATTTGCAGATATGGATTTCCCTATTTACATTGTACGACGTGAAGATAATTCAGCTGAAGAACTGAGTGAAGGGGATCTCTCCTATCTCAGAGGTGAAGACATTGATCAATTAGTAGGAGATTATAGGAGGCTTGGAGTACTCAGGACTCCAGAATTAAGGATGGGCTATGCTTCATTAAAAAGGTTCATGTTGCGTCAAGTGAAGTTCAACTCTACACATGATCTCCAAATGGCAATTGAAAGCAACATAAAAAGAGTGAATCTCACGAAGCCCTCTTTTGAAGCACCTGAGTCAGAGAGCTACGGAGAAGGCCATATCTTTGATGAAGAAGACCCTTCGGTAATCTACATCAATTACAAGGGAGAGAAGAGACTGATGAGAAAATCAGAAATCCACAAGTTCTGTGATGGAACTCTCCGTATTATTCTTGCTAAGCTCAAGAGGATCGTAGAGGAAATGAGAGAAGTGGAATCTGAAGTACAAGAGAAGTATCATAAGATGATCGAAATCATCTCCGACAAAATTTCTTTTCGTAGAAGATTGAGATCATATGAATTAAAACTTGGACTCAGAAGATCAGCCTACGAACTTCTGGAACAACGGCCTCCTCCCCGCTCGAAGAAAAAGAAGACCTGAAGACTTAGATAGGTTTATTTGTAATTTGGACACTTAGGGGGAGAATGTTAGGAATATTTTAGAAGTGTCCAAAATATTGTTCTAAGTCTTGTAATTTCTTTACGATGTATTATCTTATGTATTTGGGTTGTGTTTGTAATGGGCTTGTTAGGGGCCCAATAAGCTTAAATACCTCTCAAGGTATTTAAGCTTAAACCCTAACAAGCATTAATTAAGTTTTCCGTTTGCAAAACCCTCACGTATTCAACACTAAACCTCTATAGCACACTATTCACATACTACGAAGGTTAAATCTGTTGAAGTGTTCTTGGATAATCTGGAATTACACCCCTCCCCAGAATCGACGACCTATTCGATCAACTGCAAGGCGCAACCGTGTTCTCTAAAATAGACCTAAATCGGGGTATCATCAACTTAAGATATCCCAAAGACAGCTTTTAGAACGCCCTATGGGCATTTTGAATTCCTAGTCATGCCTTTTGGGCTCACTAACGCGCCAGCCGCATTCATGGATCTAAAGAACCACGTGTTTAAGACGTTCTTAGATACGTTTGTCATTGTCTTCATCGATGACATTCTGATCTAGTCAAAACCGAAGGAAGAGCACGAGCAACACCTGAGAATGGCTCTCGAGATATTACGAGGGAAGCAGCTATACGCAAAGTTCAAGAAATGAGAATTCTGGATAGAACAAGTCACGTTTCTTGGACATGTTATCTCGGGAGCAGGGATTTCAGTTGACCCGAGCAAGATTGAGGCCATCAATAGTTTGCCCCAACCAACGAATGTAATAGAAGTACGTAGTTTCCTAGGATTGGCGGGATACTACCGAAAATTCATCAAGGACTTCTCCAAGATTCCAACCACGCTGACGAAACTGACGAAGAAAAATGCCCCATTCCATTGGGATGCTGCATGCGAGAAAAGTTTCCAGGAGTTGAAACGACGACTTACCACGGAAGTTGGAATCGCTGAGGGGTTGACAGGGAATCGGGCGATTGGAAACAATCACCATGCATCACACCAATCGAACGATTGCATGTACCCAACGAAGATCGGCATATTCTCATATAAAGGAGATGAAATCGCCGGGTTTGTGAGACGTGAAATCGGGCGATTGATACCTGAAACAAAGTGGAATTCGACTTGACTAAGCATTATACCAAGATTTCTTTAACTTATGAGGAAATTGTTAGTCACCTACTTGTCACATCAAGCCATCCCTCTAAGCTTATGTCTAATAATTACCAAGTAAACTAAGGAAACGTTTGATAAGAATTAATATAAGGAATAGGGAAAAGAGAAACCCTCATAAAAACATAAACTCAAACAAAAAGAAAGAAAGGAGAGGTCGAGAAGAGTTTTCCCAAGAACATCACGAGCCAGTCTGAAATTCGAGATTGGTAAGCGAAACACCTCCCATGAACTCTATAAATTCGTAACTTAGGGCTTATGCGAGAACTCTAACGTGGGAATTAAAGTGTAAGAAAGACCTCAATAACCCTGGTTTAGGGTGTATATTCGCGTCCGGGTATAGGATAGATGGAATTTATAATTAGTAATAGCATGTTTTAAGGCTTAGAACTTGGATATAAATCGAAGCTTGGACCAAATTGATAATTTTAGAGTAGAAGGAAAACCCTAGGATTGGTTAGTTCTGGGAAAATCATTTGAAGATACGAATGTTTGAAGCTTTCGGCCGATTCTGAGGGATGCCTGAAGTTTCCGGTGATTAAAGATATAGGTGAACTTGACGATTTTAAAATTGAGTGATATATGATTCGACCGAAAGTAGGGCTTGAATTTAATGAAATCGGGAGATTAGATGAGTGGGAAGATCTCAGCCAAATGCGAAGGAGAAGCATGTCGAATCGGGCGATTTGGAACCCATATAAACACATGGCGAAATGTTACTCAACCCAAGTACAAATCGGGTGATTTAGGGCTCCATGGAATCTGGCAAAACGAATGGCCCTACAAGCTTCAATCGGGCGACGCAAGAACCATACAATAGGACGAAATCAAGGTTGGCGAATCGGGCGACTGTGGGACGGCGAAACCAAGTTCCACGCACACCAATCGGGCGATTCTAAGTTTTACAAATCGAGCAAAACCAAACCTTGATGAATCACCTACGAAACTAAGTTAGCAACACCACAAATCGGGCGAATCAACTCAACACTTACGTGTTTTCGCCGAGCTACATAGATACACATATAGTAAAATACTAACATAACCTAGGATAGAGATCAAATGAATTAGTAGCAAACTTGCATAATCGAATTTGAGTATTTCAGTCTAGTTTGTTAGCTAAGAAATGGCACTAATACGTGAATATTTGTATTTAAGGGTCGAACCGTAGGAACTCCCCGATGACGTAAGTACACGTAATTTGTGTGTGAACTATGTGACCACTTGCTTATATGTCTATGCATGACTTCCTATGTGGCTGAATTTACTAAAAGTGATGACATGACACGTATGTTGCATTGATTCATGACATGAGCATGTGCACGCATGACTAGTATAAGAGTCCAGGAAAGAGAGCGTGCATAGTGTAAGGTCGCTTGAGAGCGACGAATATTTGTCGATATTGGCATTTGCTGTTGACTCAATGTCGAGTCACGGCTCTTCTAAGCAACCATGGTGATTCACGGCGCCAAAATTATACGATATGATTTTAAGGGGAATACCCTTGTAGCAGAAGTGCAACCTGAAGGATGCGACCCGAGGGTATCGCGCGGGTAGGTGACCTCCGAATAGGCTACTAGTGAGAGGCATCCGCGTGATAGGCCGCATTGGGATGGAAAGGCGCCAAAGGGTTAGAAGCAATTTGTGTGCTCGGGGTAGCCTCTCAATGGGACCGCATTGGGATTGAAAGGCACTATTTACCTCTCAATATGGACCACCTTGGGATGGAAAGGCACCATAGTGTTAGGCACAGATTGCGTACTAGGGTTGGCCTCTCAGTGTGTGCAGTGTCACATATTTGTACCCTTAGGGGACTAAGCTCTATGAAATGGTGCATAGGAAGATGGAAAGCCGAGGGTCCAACATGAAGTGAGGAACGAAAAGATGTGAGAAATAGATAGCGTTGGTGCGGATGCCTTCGCTACTTAGGTCATGTGCATTGCATGCATAATTTTCACTTACTGAGCTTCATAGCTCATTCCTTGTTATTATGTGTTGTAGGTTCCCGCGATCACGGTACGTGATCATCTCTCAGCGAGGCCAACTTTTGAAGCTTCCGGGGGCTTTTGAGGCGGAAGTGTGTACATGGGTTCGACCTCCTGAAGGCCTAGTAGATAGTTTTATTTTGATACGCTTGCGGCGATTCCGATGTAATTAAGACCCACTGTAGACAATTAAAATAAATAGACAAATAAATTGTCTATGATGTTTTGTTGGGATTTAATAAATTAATTCCAAGAAATTAGATAAAGTCATTTAATTAAATTGCTATTTATTGGTAAATATGATAATATGATAATATACATTCCTTTTATACAAAATCCTATACATGGTAAATATGTGTAGAGATTTGTAACTAAGTAAAGGAATCAAATCAAATCAAATCAAATCAAATCAAATCAAATATCATAAAGTCGGCAGATATTGAGAGAATCAAATCAGATATGGAATAAATCAAATTAAATTAATATAATATCATATATGGATAAAATCCACATAAATACGGAGGAAATCATCCCAAAAAGATTATTCTTTCCGTAATTGTGAATTCTCTACGCCTATAAATACGGGGCTTCAGAGTTCAGAAAGGACAAGTCACGAACACTCAAGAAAACACGAGCTTCAAGAGACGATATAAGACTTTTAAAGCTTTCGATTATCTCTGCAAAGTTCATCGTGTTTTGAGTAAAAGATTGAAGACGTTCGAGGACGACGATCGAAGAAGCTCGAAGTTCAAGGACAAAGATCTTGAAGACGTTCGAGGACGAAGATCGAAGATCGAAGACGCTCATATATCGAAGGCGCTCAAGGATCGAAGATCGAAGACGTTCAAAGAATCGAAGATCTGAAGAATCAGAGATCGAAGATTCGAAGACGACGGTCGAAGAAGCTCGAAGTTCGAATGTAATACCCGTAAAATCTAATTACGGGATTTACGATTTAAGTAGGGATGAAAATATTTAATTAAGTACTTTTGGATTAATTAGTACTTTCGAGGATAGAATGTCTTCATATCTTCATACCTTTAAGTGATTTATGTGCCTATATGATGTCATGTTGTGTAATTTATAATTCTTATGTGTGTTACGAATTAGAACTAATGCGACTGCATGGAACATATTTTATGATTTTACGCGTCAACATAATTTCATATTAGGTGCCATTAGGGTTACTAACCAACTAGAAGAATTAATTAAATTTAGGTTAGTTATTTTTAGGGTTTTTAGTGCATGGCATGTAACCAAGAAGATTTGATTTAGTATATTAAGTATTGATACCACGTTTTAGGGAACACGAATTGGTAGGAATAATTTCGAAACACATCTCACGACCTTGGTATTAATTAATCAACCTCGAAATATATAGTTTATGAGAAAATGTCGAGATTAGAGAGCGACAAATTAAGGTCGAAAGAAGACAAACAATTAGACATCGAAACATCAGAATTGCTAAATGACTCGATTACTTAATATGGAAGGAAACCTATAAGTAATATTATTATAATAATTCTCATAAAGTTAAGATAAGAACCAAGAAAACAAAATGTCGATGTCATTTGGATAATTCCACACGCAAGGGCCAAAAGAGATAAGAGTAGGATTCACTTTGCATAATTCATTAACAAAGAACTATCGAAAAACAAGGAGAGAAAGTGTCCTAATCAAATACAAGCTCGGAAGAAGGTATGGCTTATTACAGGCTTAGATGTTCATTCATATCTTAAGATATTAGGCATAAACAAGTTATAAATAGTAGGATGCATACCAGTTTAACTTTCAAGGGTTTTTACTTAGAATTATTATCATCACAATTTAAGGAGCTCGAATTTCAGTAAGTATAATTCGTTGCTGTGATCTTATGCATGTCTAAGTACTGATTTTAGGGTTTCCAAAGTCTATCTGATATTTAGACTGTTCTAGGGAAAACAGAAGTCGATCGAGAGTTAGATGTTTCGGGATGATATGATTTTCAGTTTATTAGATGTTGAAATCATGTTAGTAGAAAGAATGTCGAGATCAAAACTCGAGATATTGAAATGTCGGGTTGAAAACTCGAGACATAATCTCGAGATAAAGCTTGAGGTATATGTCGAACCTTGCGTTAATATTAGTTTTAAAATGTCATGTTAGATATTGAAATGTAGCTCGACATTCATCCCATATTGAGATGGTGTATTATTTAATTAAAATTCGAAATCCAATTCAATGTTAATGTCGAGGTTCATTTTATAATTTAGTTTCATGTTGATATCGAAATCATTGTTTACAATTCCCACATACATATCGAAATCTATTCATGCAATGAATCATGTCGAGATCTTAGTATATGGTGTAGATATCGAAGTCTTGGTATATAATGTCGAGATATAATTTACTATGCAGCTCGAGATCTTGGAGCTTAAGCAAACATGTCGTTGAGATTTATTTTACAAAACATCTCGAGATCTTGCTGATAGATACCTATTGACTTCGAAGTTATTAAAATAGAATTAAGTGACATCTTGAAATCCTTGCATGTCCCATACCTAGATCCATATCGACATTATATATTATTTAGTGTAACCTCGAAGTCATATGATTCGAATCTATGTCAAGCTTGAATTCGAGATGTACCTCGAAATATGATGCATACAATGTCGAGATCCACTTTAAGAATGATCTCGAAATCTTTGCATATACTAGGTCGAAATTTTGTTAAAATGTCGAGTTCTTTTCTTGGTTATAATGTCGATATATATATATGTATTTAAGCCGAGATCTTTATAATAAGCATATATCTCGACATCTTATTAATCTCGACACACCTTTCGAAGTTTATGGGTATTGATTAATTAATATCGAACTTTAGTATATAATGTCGAGATCCTTATGAATTCCAAAGTAGTATTTTCAATTCAAATCAAGGTGTTCTAAACTTTAGCATTTCGAAACTCATAAAAGTCGAAACTAGGGTTTTCAAATTAAGCCACTTTAGTGAAACTACAATTAGACTAACAAACCCTAATTTTATATGCCTTTATACTTAGGGTTTGAAGGTTAGCGACTTACCGATAAGCTAATAGCTAAGGATACCAGGTAAGTGGAAATCGCAACTACAACACATAATTGTATGTGTATGAAATTATGTGTCTATGTGTCTTTCATGATTTTTGTGACTTCTATGATTTCTATATGGCGTAAATTTACGTGATTTTTATGTGACGTAAATTATTATATGAACATGGCACACATATTCATGGCATGAGCATGTGCACGCACGACTAGTATGAGAGTCAGGAAAATGGCGTGCATGAGTATAAGATCGCTTGAGAGCGATGTATATTTGCCGATATGGGCATTTGTGTCGACTCAATGATGAGTCTCGGCTCTTCTATGCTACCAAGGCGATTCACGAAGCCGAATTACCTGAATCACGAAAGGTAGGGGGAATACCCCGTAGCGGGAGATGCAACCTGGAGGATGCGACTCGAGGGTATGAGCGGCACCGAGGGAACCTCGAGTGTTGGCGACCTCGTAGTAAGCTACCAGTGAGAAGCGCCCGCGTGTCAGACCGCATTGGGATGGAAAGGCACCTTAGGGTTAAACGAAATTTGTGTGCCCGGGTTAGCCTCTCAATGGGACGACATTGGGATTGAAAGGCACTAGTAGCCTCTCAGTGTGGATCACACTGGGATTGAAAGGCACTAGTAGCCTCTCAGTGTGTACCGCATTGGGATTGAAAGGCACCATAGGGTTACGCACAGATTGAGTACTCGGGTTTAGCCTCCCAGTGTGTGTACTGCCACTTGTACCCTTAGGGGTTTGAGCTCTATATGGTGCATAGTAAGACTGAAAGCCGAGGGCCCAAATATGTTATGAAAGGTCAAGAAAAAGGTGAGAAAGGTCAGGAAGAATGTGAGGAGTAGATAGCATTGGCACGGATGCCTTCGCTATTTAAGTCACGTGCATTGCATGCATGATTTTCACTTACTGAGCTTTATAAGCTCATTCCACGTTTTTATGTGTTGTAGGACCCCGCGATCACGGTACGTGATCATTTTCACGGCGAGGCCAACTTTTGAAGCTTCCGTGGGCTTTTGAGATGGAAGTGTGTGCATGGATGCGACCTCGTGGAGGCCCAGTAGATAAATTTATTTTGACCCGCATGCATGTAAATAGGACCCAGGATGATTTTGTAGACAACTTCAAGATTCCTTTTTATAGAAGGAAAAATTTTATCTGAAATTTCTCACGATTTATTTTATTATTACAATATTAGTCACATAGACTAGTTAAGAAAGTAGTGGTGGAAGGCGGGGCTGCCACAGGTGGTATCAGAGCTTAGGATATAGGTTCTGCAGAATGTCCATGTACACACACTCAAAAGCACGGAAGCGGCCTTGCCTGTAAGTTTTATGTTTTTATGACTTTCTGGTGTTACATGATTTATTGATCTTAGGAACGTTAGGATAGAAGAACAATGGGTAGAACGAGAAGTGAAAATAGTGGAAGTGCAGATAAAAGTAATGAATCCGCAGCTCCTACTGATAGTCGGGATGCGACTATTCTTCAGCTCGCGGAACTAGTCCGCCAACAATCTGCCCAAATTCAGCAACTGATCCAGCAACAAAACGCTGGCGGGCAATCGAGCAATGGACCCCCTCAGGCCGACAGAATCGAAATGGTCGGGG
The DNA here is from genome assembly GCA_027422505.1 of Craterostigma plantagineum. Classification (NCBI taxonomy): domain Eukaryota; kingdom Viridiplantae; phylum Streptophyta; class Magnoliopsida; order Lamiales; family Linderniaceae; genus Craterostigma; species Craterostigma plantagineum. Next base: position 442,428 of record JAPQWV010000179.1, read on the forward strand.
AAAGATTTCGCAAACTTAACCCCCCAACCTTTTAAGATGCTGTTGACCCAACCTCGGCTGAGGATTGGCTTCGAACTCTAGAAACTATGTTCCAGCATAGCCGTACCCCTGAAACCGAAAAAGCCTTGTGTGCTGGGTACCTATTAAGGGGAAGCGCCGGCCACTGGTGGGACACGATCCTAACTTTAGATGCCTTGACAATGACCTGGGAGCGTTTCAAAGAACTTTTCCGCAATAAGTATTTCACTGCTCCTGTCCGTGCCCAAAGGATGAACGAGTTCATCAATCTTCGCCAGGGAGCAATGACGGTGGCGGATTATATTAGGAAATTCGAACAATTGTCCCGATTCGCCACACACATGGTAAGTACGGACGCATTAAAGATTGAGCGGTTTATGGAGGGCCTGAAGCCAGAACTTTACCATGACGTTGGCATGGCTGGATTCCAAGGGGTTACGTATGCCCAAATGGCGGAACGAGCCCTGATGGCTGAACAAGCCGAAATCAGAATTGTGCGAGCCCAGAAAATTAAGAGGAAATTCGAACAAGGACCCAAAGGGAACGGAAATAATCAGAAGAAACCGTTTGTTCCTCAGAATGTGAAACCCAATTTTCAAAACCGCCCTCAACCACCTCAACAAACAAATCCGAATCAAGGGAGACCCCAACCAAATGCACCCGTATGTCCGAAATGTGCACGACGTCATCTTGGCATCTGTTTCTCCCAAAACGCCACCTGCTTTAAATGTGGAAGTCAGGGAGCAAACCAAGCTAAGCCGCTGACGGCCCCTGCTCGAGTATATATGCTTACGGCGGAAGAAACTGAAAACAATCAATCCGAGATGGAAGGTACTCTTCTAACCGATTAAACCTCAAAATGCATTCTAGTGGACTTATAAACCACTTTCTTTTGCATCCACCACTCATGTGGTAAGACTCAGGATTTCTTTTAGCCGACTTGGTTGATACCAGTTCGAGTGTCGATCTGAATCGTGATCGTAGTAGATAGGCATTCGAAATAGAAACCCGTACTTGAATTCCTGGAACCTAAGATCCAATAATATCCGGGGTATAATTCTATGCCCCAATCTTTTGATCATCCTGAGAAAACCTGTTCGTTCAAGTATCAGAGTGGCGCAGCGGAAGTGTGATGGACGTTAACAATTTTGACCTCTACCTGAGTTAGAATTGTAGATATTTTTGTTAGCTCTTCAAGGTAATACAGGTTCCACTAACTGGAACAATCCTTATATCTATTTCATTAGGATCCTATTCCTTCTATTCCTTGATAACTTCCTAAGGTGAATTTCTGTCACCTAACCAAGTCAGTTCAACTCCCTAACGATCGTCACCCTAAATTACTCCAGTTGATGGAATTTCGGGGGCGAAATTCTTTTAAGGGAGGGAGGATGTAATACCCGTAAAATCTAATTACGGGATTTACGATTTAAGTAGGGATGAAAATATTTAATTAAGTACTTTTGGATTAATTAGTACTTTCGATGATAGAATGTCTTCATATCTTCATACCTTTAAGTGACTTATGTGCCTATATGATGTCATGTTGTGTGATTTATAATTTCGAATTAGAACTAATGCGACTGCATGGAACATATTTTATGATTTTACGCGTCAACATAATTTCATATTAGGTGCCATTAGGGTTACTAACCAAGTAGAAGAATTAATTAAATTTAGGTTAGTTATTTTTAGGGTTTTTAGTGCATGGCATGTAACCAAGAAGATTTGATTTAGTATATTAAGTATTGATACCACGTTTTAGGGAACACGAATTGGTAGGAATAATTTCGAAACACATCTCACGACCTTGGTATTAATTAATCAACCTCGAAATATATAGTTTATGAGAAAATGTCGAGATTAGAGAGCGACAAATTAAGGTCGAAAGAAGACAAACAATTAGACATCGAAACATCAGAATTGCTAAATGACTCGATTACTTAATATGGAAGGAAACCTATAAGTAATATTATTATAATAATTCTCATAAAGTTAAGATAAGAACCAAGAAAACAAAATGTCGATGTCATTTGGATAATTCCACACGCAAGGGCCAAAAGAGATAAGAGTAGGACGTTTTTATGTGTTGTAGGACCCCGCGATCACGCTACGTGATCATTTTCACGGCGAGGCCAACTTTTGAAGCTTCCGTGGGCTTTTGAGATGGAAGTGTGTGCATGGATGCGACCTCGTGGAGGCCCAGTAGATAAATTTATTTTGACCCGCATGCGCGCTTTCCTATGTAAATAGGACCCAGGATGATTTTGTAGACAACTTCAAGATTCCTTTTTATAGAAGGAAAAATTTTATCCGAAATTTCTCACGATTTATTTTATTATTACAATATTAGTCACATAGACTAGTTAAGAAAGTAGTGGTGGAAGGCGGGGCTGCCACATCAAGGACGAAGATCTTGAAGACGTTTGAGGACGAGGATTGAAGACATTCGAGGACGAAGATCGAAGATCGAAGACGCTCAAAGATCGAAGGCGCTCAAAGATCGAAGGCGCTCGAGGATCGAAGATCGAAGACGCTCGAAGAATCGAAGATCTGAAGAATCGGAGATCAAAGATTCGAAGATGAAGCCTTGAAGATTCGAAGACGACTTGAAGATTCGAAGATCGAAGATTCGAAGACGAAGCCTTGAAGATTTGAAGACTTGAAGATTCGAAGACGAAGATCAAGCCTTGAAGCTTGAAGATTCAAAGACGAAGATCAAGCCTTGAATATTCGAAGATCAAGCTCAAGCTCAAGGTTCAAAGCCCAAGTTCACACATCGAAGCCCAAGATCAAGCTCAAGACTCAAAGCCCAAGTTCAAGAATCGAACTCCAAGATCAAGCACAAGACTCAAAGCCCGAGTTCGAGAATCGAAGCCCAAGCTCAAGCTCAAGGTTCAACGCCCAAGTTCAAGAATCAAAGCCCAAGCTCAAGCTCAAGGTTCAAAGCCCGAGTTCAAGAATCGAAGCCCAAGCTCAAGCTCAAGGTTCAAAGCCCAAGTTCAAGAATCGAAGCCCAAGATCAAGTTCAAGACTTAAAGTCCAAGTTCAAGAATTGAAGCCCAAGACCAAGCTCGCGACTCGGAGACGAAAACTGAAGATTTTCGTGATCAAGCCCAAAAGCCCACGAAGGAACTTCAGCGAAGGCCCAAATCAAGGAATTTCAACACTCAAGAATTTTCCAAAGTCTTTGAAGAATCAGAGGAATAAATAGAGATAGAGCCCATTAAATTTCATTAAATTATATTTGTACTATTTTCCGATAATTCGATATTCGAATAGAAGAAAATACGTTACAAATTTTTGGCACGCCCGGTGGGACCTCTCTACCTCTCATCTCTTCCAGAATTATTTCCATGTGAAGTGTTGATTGAAAAGGATTATATATGAGCCACACTTCAGATTTTCGTGAGACGAAGAATTTGCGAATATAAGCCTACAAGAGATACTTGAGCAGAAAGATACTAAAGATTCCTGAGCCTTCCATTTGCGATAGCTTTCTGCCTTACTGAGCGTTAACTTGCGATTCCATCACTGAGCGAGTGATTCATCTGATATTCCATCATCCCCTCCATATATTCTGTCTTTAGACGTGTTGTCTTCGGACGTGAGCAATACCAAGGAGGCAAGGTCGACGTTTACGCACACGTGAAGGGAAGGACGAGTTCGGGGGCCCTTCGTAGCAAGCTGTGTCTGTCGGGATCAAGGAGATTCCGAGGAACGAAACTCGGCGTGCGACGTTTCGAAATTCCTGAAGTCGTTGTATCTTCGGGACGTATATGCGACAACCCGGGGCACTGAAATACGGGAAAATAACGTCTTATGGGAAGCGTACGACCTACGTGCCTTGACTTCGACGTAGTAAAGCCGAAACTCTGTCCGAGTTTATGAGCGCCACCGACCAGACGCCAACACCGGAACTAACAATCGTAAGACGTTATTATGTCTGATCGATGGTGACAATAGCGAATATTCCCACCGCCGTACCGCTGACGGGAAATAGCCACGCCGAAAGGCCGACGAAATTCAATGGGGCGTACGTCAAAAGATGGCAACAAAAAATGTTATTTTATCTCACGCCCTAAACCTGGCGCGCTTTCTGAAAGAGCTCCCGCCCAGGTGAACGCCAACGATGCCGCGACGCCACACCGAAGAAGACGAACAACAACAGGTGGCGTTGGACGCTTGGAATCATAATGAGTTCATGTGTCGTAATTACATTTTCAGCGCCTTGGACAACTCCCTATACAACGTCTACGCAACCTCTAAAATGGATGGTATTTAAATCGAGGAATGCAGTATTCTTCGAGAATATTTTTCCAAATAAGGAAAAGAAGAAATAAGCTATAATAAGCGAATTACGATGCCGTGGAGATTTCACCTCAAGAAAACGAGGAACCACGACAAAGCAAACGTAAAAAGGTGACCAAATCGTTTGGGTCTGATTTCGTAACATATATGTTAGATGATGAATCACGGACTTTGCAAGAGGCATTGTCTAGTCCAGAAGCTCTGTTCTGGAAAGAAGCTGTGAACAATGAGACTGAGTCCATTATGCAAAACCATACGTGGTGACTAGTAGACCTCCCAAAGGGGTGCAAGCCTTTAGGATGCAAATGGATCCTCAAAAGGAAGCTTAAGACCAATGGATCAATCGAAAAATATAAAGCTCGTTTAGTAGCTAAAGGATTTAACCAAAAGGGTACAATTTCTTCGATACCTACACACCCGTGACAAGGATTACATCAATGCGGGTCTTGATTGCTATAGCAGCGTTGTATGACCTCGAGATACACCAGATGGACGTGAAAATGGCCTTTCTAAATGGGGAACTCGAGGAAATATATATGGGGCAGCCCGAAGGGTCTATTGTACCCGGGCAGGAAAATAAAGTGTGCCGACTCGTGAAGTCACTTTACGGGCTTAAGCAAGCGCCGAAACAGTGGCACGAGAAGTTCAACATCGTCGAATGGGTTTAAGATTAATGAGTGTGATAAATATGTTTATATAAAAGGCACACTCGATGAGTTTGTGATTGTCTGTCTTTACGTAGATGACATGTTAATCATGGAAAGTAGTCACACAATAATTGTGAATACAAAGAATATGCTGAATAATTGTTTCAGTATGAAGGATATCGGGTTTGCTGACGTCATTTTGGGGATAAATGTCTCTTAGACGTCCGAAGGAATTGCGATTACACAATCTCACTATGTCGAGAGCGTGTTAAAGAGATTTAATGCCTTTGATGATCCTCCGGCTAAGACACCTGTGGACACTAATGTACACTTAGCCGAAAATAGAGGAGAGCCCGTATCGCAACTCGAATACGCTCGGGTGATTGATAGTCTGATGTATTTGTCTAACTGCACTCGACTTGACATAGCGTACTCAATTAGTAAACTGAGTAGGTTTAAGAGTAACCCGGGTAGTAGCCATTGGGTAGCACTAAAAAGAGTGCTAAGATATTAGAACCACACTATTAATCACGACATACTATACTCGAGATATCCCGCGGTACTGGAAGGGTATTGCGATGCGAATTGGATATCTGATAGTAAAGAGTCCAAATCCACGAGTGGTTATATATTTACCATCGGTGGAGCAGCAGTTTCTTGGAAGTGCTCCAAACAAACGTGCATAGCTCGATCCGTGATGGAGTCGGAGTTTATCGCACTGGATAAAGCCGGCGAAGAAGCAGAATGGCTTCGAAATTTCCTGGAGGATATTCTGTGATGGAATATACCTGTGCCACCAATTATGAATCACTGCAATCAGTGTTTAAAAAAGCATTTTGTCGCGCGCACTTTAGAGTAAATCTGCCCAAAAATGCGATGGCGCGTAAGAAAAAAAGCGTATACGCATAGAATTAGATATAGCGATGGAAAATCCGTCGAAAGCCCGTCGCAAACCGTCTCTTTCTGTGACGAAGCTGCGTTAATTTATTTTTTTATTTGGGTTTAGGCTTTAGCGACGGTATTCCGTCGCAATAGTCCGTCGAAAAATCACTGAGACGCATCCAGTTGTGACATGGCAATGGTTGACTAACATATTTTATTTTAGTTTTCCATTTTTTTCTAACTTTAAACTATTTCCACCATAACATAAAAAGCTAGATTATTTAATGTAATCTATGTGATAAAAATAAATAAATTTATCTAATTTATTCTTCGCTTAACAACGATAAAAATGACAAGCATATCTTATATTTTTCGATACTCGTAAATCATTTTCTAAATACTACATTTTAGGTTCCCTAAATTTTTTTATTAATCATATTAAATCATATGTACATGAATTGTTTAATATATTTTTATGTATGCTTTTATTGTTTGGAATATATCTTAGTAGATTATATATATATATATATATATATATATTATTGAACCGAATTTTATATAAAGATTGAATAATGTAGTTATGATTAATAAGTTAGAAATTACGTTGTTAACGTCATAAGTGGCTTGTCCGAAATACTCACGCCATACGCTACGCTATTTACGCTACGCACTATCTGAGCTGAAACGCAACGCGTTGCGCTATGCGCGTTTTAAAAATAGCATGACAGCTATCGGCAAGCCACAGAACTGTATGTATAATGGTAAGTCTCGGCACATTCGTCGAAGACATAACACCGTAAGACAGCTTATCTCTAGCGTAATAATTTCCACCGACTATGTAAAGTCAAAGGAAAATATTGCGGATCCGCTGACAAAAGGTACAGCTAGAGATCAGTTAGGAAACGCAGTAAGGGGAATGGGACTAAAATCACCAAAGGATGAATACAGTGGTAACTCAACCTTGATGAGTGGAGATCCCACGAACTTGGTTCAATGAGACAACTAAGTTGTGATTAGTTCAGTAGTATACTTGGAAACTAATAAAGTCCATTCTCGACAGCTGCCCAAGTAATTTCCCGATGACGTGTGGTTAGGGTAAGCACTTATGCTTTTAATGATGATTCCACCAAAGTGGTGGAGTATTTCTGGCTACTCTAAGATTAAGTCCTAATAGTCGGTCACCTATGTAAGTGAGAATTGGGGCCGTTTCAATGGAAATACTTATGAACCGGAGATATGGTCCACGGCCAAAACGGACATAAAGTGAGAATCGAAAAGAGATCAGATTCATCACTATGTGTATTGTCTTGGTTTACACAAAAAGTCGCCAGTTCAAGACATGTTCACTGACCAGCGTGTAAATCTGATAGTATTTCACTAGGGGAGGTTCAAAGCCATAAGCTACCTGTTCTAATGCAGTGATGGGTCATCGGAACTTTCTTGCAAGAGTAAGCATACATTTCATTTACATTAATTTTCATTCATGTGGGGGATTGTTGGGTTTTAAGCCAAAATGGGCCTTGGGCCCAAGTGTGGGTAATTAGCCCATTGAGAGACGAGCTGAAATGATTTTATTAAATTGAGAAGACGTCGGTCACCGAAACGAGAAATCGTTGAAAGATTGCGAATCTACTTTTTGAGATGAATCTGACGAATATTAATTTGCTCAAAACCGATATCGGGTGAATGAGAAATTAATTAGTGCCCAAATAAAAAAATTAATAAATAAAAATAAAAAAATTATTAAAAATGATGACGTGGCGTGCTGATGACGTGTCACTGGCACATGGACTGGCGAGGACGACGTGGCGCTGACAGGGCATGGTGATGGCTGACTGAAGGGGTATGGGTATCAGTCCAAGCGTTGCGACTATTCCCAGATTGACCATTGGCCAAAGGTTATGCCTATTTGCAATTCGGCCGAGTCAAAGGAGGTCTACCTAAAAACTTATGACCTTTCACGAATTGACCCCTGCAGCCTAGGGTTGCTAACGAATCGAACTTTTTGGTTCGATTCGCGATTCGGTTCGAAATTTTAAGTTTCGAATTCGAATATTTACAATACGAATCCGAATAACAATATTTTTTTGATTCGAGAAATATCCGAATACGAATATGAAATCACAATATTCGATTCAAATTTAGAAAATATAACAAAAAATATAGTAAAACTAATATTCACATATAATATATAATAACTCACCAAAACATTTTAAAAAATATGTTATAATTCAATATATATTTAAATATAATTTATTATAATTCAGTATATATTTTAATATAATATTGTTTATGTTCTATTAAATAAAAAATGGAAGATGACTTTGAATACAAATATTCGATATTCGATTCGAATATTCAAGGAATCTTCGAATTCGAATAAGAATCGATTTTATGATTCGATTAAATATTCGAGTATTCGTATTCGTATTCGATTGTCATCCAAATACGAATAGAATATTGCGATATTCGACTCGATTCGATTCGTTTGCAACCTAGTGCAGCCTTTCAGAAACTGTATATAGGTCCCCTGGAATAATGTAAAATAATTCAATTCACTCCCAACATTTCAAAAAAAGTTCAGAGCATCTCCTTAGGCATAATAATCAATAGTAAAGCAAGAAAGGCTCGAGTCTTTAGTAGATTCGCCCGATAATTTCTTTACGGTGTGCGACGTTTAGAAACTCCCGAAGTCGTTGTATCTTCGGGATGTATTGTGACAACCCGGGGCACTGAAATACGGGGCAATAACGTCTTACGGAAAGCGTACAACGTACGTGCCTCGACTTCGACGTAGTAAAGCCGAAACTCTGTCCGAGTTTACGAGCGCCGCCGACCAGACGCCAACACCGGAACTAACATTAATTGCACGGGATTCTAGTACCAATCCAACTACACCTCCAACTGCAACAAGAAAGCAGAAGACAACTGCCTCAACTTCTGCAAATGTGACAAAAGGAAAGGGAGATGCAACAGCAGGTGGCAGTAAGGCGTTCAAAAGATTGTGTGTTCCGACGGCTTCAGGCTTGTTAAGAGGTGTGCAAGTGTCTTGCAAGCCAAGAAGTAAAGCAAAAGGACATCCAAAAGACAAGGCAAATTAGTGTTATGACGTGTTTTGGTACTTCTTTTGGCGTGTGTTATCAGATTGTATGCAATCAATCTGTTTTCTTTTGGATTGTTTTGTTATGACATGGTATTGGTACTTGTGATATGTTTGTAGTACTTTTGGTCTTTTGGTATGCAATTAGGTACTTCTTATAATGCTTTTAGTGTGTAGTTGAATTATGTTTTATGGTATGCGATTAGGTACAATAAGTTCCAAAATAGCTCAAAACGTTCCAACAATCAGTTCCATAACAGCTCCATAAAGACACGTCCAATACCATTCCAGAACAGGTTCAAAAGTACTACATAATTCACCAATACAATAATACAACATAATACAAAAGACACATCTACGACTAAGAGACCACATACACTTACTTGAAGAACAAAACACAAACAAACATCACAACAACGGCCAAGCTAACCTTCAAAAGCTTTTCCATTTTTCGATCGACTCAATTCTCTTCTCGAAGTCGTCACATCAAGTCGCCGATATGTTGTTCGTGCATCCCACAACTGTCGACGGGCTGATGTACCGTGCAAGTGTCGGTATGGAGGGGTGTCATCTTGAGCATTGCTACCGATCATATTGAACCATGTGAAAAAATCACAAGAATTACCCTTGCAAATACAAAATAGTTTACCTTCGGTGGCTTTGGTAGGACCGACAACTCTAATCTCACAAGCTCTACCACATTTGCATTTGAGGATTTTGTATCTCAGGTCCCTCAATTCCCTTATGACAGAATTTGTCGATGCAGAAGACATTCTACATGTTATATAATCCAAACATAAGGGGTCGAAAGAATCATGCGTCCAACATAATCGGATACGAACCTCAACAGAAGCAATAGAAGCTTTCAAATTTCGAAGCCTAATTTCAGTTTTTCGTCATCAACAAATTTAGACTTTAACCCAAAACAGATTAGGCAACTTACTTACCTCGACGAATCGCAGCAATGAACCCTGTCGCAAGAATGGCTCGCAAGATCGAATCGCAACATCCAAAAATAGGCCCCAAAAATAAGAACTCTAATTTTCCAATAGATCTGTTGGGAAGACAGTGTTCGAGGTTAAGAAGACAGTGTTCGAGGTTATTTTCGACATTTACCAATGAAACCCGTTAATAGAGCGAGTCATAGACGCATTTTGAGCGCGTGTAGGACAATCTCAGGCCAAAGTGGAGCCCGGGGGATACCGCGCCGAGTTTAGAAAACTACAGGGGTGTTTCGGGTAATAAATAATTCAGGGGGTATTATGGTGCATTTTCAGAAAACCACAAGGGGTAATATGCAATTTTTTGCCATATGTATATTTATATAGAATAATGATTCGTGTGTAAAAAAATGAGAATATATTTAAATTTTCATGATTGTGACGTAGCTCACTCAATCAATTATATGCCTGCCCCACATACATAAGAATGTGACTAAAAGACTAGGTGAAGATTATGGATGGCAATGGGGCGGGGCGGGGGCGGGGATCTAATCCCGTCCCCGTCCCCGCGATACATTCGGGGACGAAATCGTCCCCGTTCCCGTCCCCGCGGAGATCCACGCGGGGCGGGGATTCCCCACGGGGATTCTCCACCACTTAATTTTCTTAAAAAAAATAATATCTTTAATATAATATATAAATTTGAATATATTTTTGTTATAAATATTATATAAATTATAATTTTATATATTATTTGTATTAATTAAATATTTTTTAGTCTATATTTTGATATTATTTTACTATTATTTAAATCATAATGTAATAATATATATATTATAATATATAAAAGAGTGTTCGGGTACGGGGCGGGGATCCCCGCGGGGAGACATCATTCCCCGTCCCCACCCCGCGGGGATAAAATCTCGGGGATTCCCCGCCCCGTTCGGGGCGGATCCCCGCGGGGACGGGGAATCCCCGCCCCATTGCCAACCCTAGTGAAGATGTCACACCCTCCACCCAACAACGACAGTCAAAGTTCGCTAACTAGAACATAACTTGGAGACCTTCGGTTTCAATTTCACATGACTAACTGGACTGTTAGATCACCTCTTTGAGACGAAAATTAAATAACATTTTACTAAATTAGAATAATGTAGTTTTAGTCTCTAGAAAACTTTTCTTTTAGTTCGTTCAAATTGGCAAATTTGTCACCCTCTCAAGTTCACGATTTCCTGTTTCGATCTCAAAGCATCGATATCGATTACAAGTCGCGTTCTAATTCCAGTTCAACATACTAAATTTTGGTAAGCTTCCTTGAAGCTTCCGAGTAAAGGCTCAGCTGACCCGCCTAACCTTGTATGTAATGAAATTATTGATCATAATTTACTTACATAGTAGTGTCTGCACATAATTAGACTCCATGCAAGAGCTTAGTAATATCACCTCGTCGTAGGAAACTTTATTACAATAAGAAAATCAATTATTTTCCGATCGGTGCGCCACTTAGGTCACAACAAAGAGAAACACAAAGTTCTTTACGAAGCTCGGGTACTTAGTCGAAATAATAAGAATACATTCATTATTAGTCTTTTTATTTTTTCAAGCATTGGAATCCATAGCCGTGGCGGCACTAAGGTTCATAGGGTGCATGTAGGTGTTCGAGCCCCTTAAGATTTGCTCGACGATCTGCCTGTTTGCTCTCTCCGTCGGATGGAATGGGTCCCAAAACACGTACAAGTCTCTGTTCGGGCACAAGTTCGACAAAGGCGTGCAAAGGCCCAATTAGTTGTACGGACCTTGTCCACAACAAGCTACTTTCGAGGTCAAGAACCCTGTACAAAAATTTGATTTTGGTCTATAACTTGTGCAAAATTCGATTTTCGTCATATAACTTGTCCATGTCTAAAATTAGTCCAGTATGTTAATGCACCATTTATCATACGTAGCAGCTATTCTAATTTTTTGGACGTTTTTTTACGGCTTATAGCAAGAAATATTTTGTTTCAACAAGACTGTTAATTAGAATTGTGTTAAAAAAGCATTCATGATAAATGGCAGTAAGGGGGTGTTTGTTTCAGGTGATCCAACATTACGGTGATACGCACATCACGGTAATGTGGGTATCACCGGAATGTGGATCAAGGTGATATGTCATCAGTGTGTTTGTTTTAAGGTGATATTTCATTTGCAGATCAACGTGATATTGAAGTATTCTGTTTGTTTAATCACTGTGATGTGTAGGGTGACGTTATATAAATGTCATATTTGACCCTATACTTATGATTTAAATAATGTGTTAAATTCTTTTAAGGTGATATTTTATGTGATAATCGTTAGTATATTAAAATACACATTTAATTATAAGCATTATTTATATTTATGCGTTTTTTAATTATAAGTTTTAATATTTCTAAATAACTGGAATATTTTTAAGATTTAACTATTATAATCATGTAATTATATTGATAATGGCATATAAAGTAATAATATTAAAATATCAAGGGTATTGTTGTCCATTAAAAAGTTAGATAGATCACCCCATCACCGTGATGTTGGATAACTTAGGTTTTTTGGGGTGATCTGAAATATGAAATATCACCCCATTTTCATCACCTAGGTGATCCATCATTCCGGTGATGGCACATCACCTAAACTAAACAAACACAGTGATAAGTGGTAAACGAGAGGATCACGGTGATGTTTTGGAAGATTACCCCAAAACAAACACCCCCTAAAACTACAAAAATGACAATGCATGATAATGGCGTAAATATACTAGATTAATTCCGGACATTTGCTCAAATTAGAGGATAAAATGCGACTCTTTCATGTGAGTTATAGGACTAAAGTTTTAGTTACTCCAAACAATCAAGACTTGTGAAGTGATATTTCACACATGCAAGAGCTAAGTTTAATTACCGAAAGCCGTAGGATTCGAAATGAAGTTCATGTGCATTTGGCGGGTGTTGGCCGCCAGAAAGACGCTCGACCCAATTTCTTGATTGAGTTCATCGATCATCTGCACGAGTTGCGGATTGTAAAGCAACGCGGCCTTCGTCAGTTCTTCGGCGTATTCACCGTTTCGACTGTGCTGCGCGAGCTCGGCAGGCACGCACCCTAACGGCCCCGTCCCAGTCACAATAACACGCCGAGCTCCCAACGAATAAAGTCTCTATATATTCGTCGATGTAAGTTAGAAATTAGGCTCGAGGTGTGTGTGCGTATCCAAATTATTACCGTAAGAACTTTTTTGTATTCGGACACGACGAAGGGCACATACTCTTGGAGGGAATATTGGACCGATCGAGGAGAATAAGGAACTAAATAATAGTTGTTGACGAAATCGTTTCCACCGAGTGTAATTAGAACCAACGAATCTCTGACGAGGCTCTTCGCCTTCTCTTTTTTGGTATTGTTCGAAAACAGTTGCTGGTAGATTCTGATGATATTAACCTGTCATGGGTACATGAGTCGTCAGGCCTTTAAATTTTATCTTTATGAAGAAGTTTATAGCAGTTTTCTTAGTTGATAGTGTGTTTGGTATGCGGAATTTAATGTCGGAAAAGAAACGAAAATATTTTATGGTACGATAAGTGAAGCTTAATGTACAATGATCCTGGATATCATCACATTTTCCTTTCCTTTACCACATTGGATCCGAATACCAAACACACGGACTCGATGTGGAAAAGAAAAGAAAATGTGTTATGGTACGATATGCGAAGCGTAATGTAAAAATGATCAGACGCTTATCATTACAATTTTCTTTTTTTTTTCTGCATTGGATTCCGCATACCAAACGGACCCTTAGGGTTAGTCACCGCACGATACGTATATTTGAATCGATTCACAACTACTTTAGGAAGAAAAAAATGTTGATACCGACGTGCGGGAATTTGCCTTCGTCGAGTCCCAATTTTGCATTCTTGGCTAACATGACCAAAATTATAACAATTGCACGGTAGATTTTCGATTGTCATGTCAGCCACGAAAAATTAGAAAATCGGTACCTAATCGGGAAATCCAAAAATGGAATAGGTAATCGTAAAAAAATTCGTTCTCAAAGTAATTGCAACAAGCCGCCCTCGATCCCATCTATTTGAGCTCGAGCCCAATGTCAGTCAAGCTGGCTCGACTCATCATTCACCCGTAATTCAAATCAACAAAATTTATGGTACAATAAATGTATATTAACTTTAAGTTAGATATGTATTAGAATTTGCTTACAAATTGAATTCCAGTGTCATTAAGTACTCCAACCCCGGCAGAAGCGACGTTGGCGACGACTAATAATTTCTCCCCCCTTAGCTCTGGACTTAGGTATGGCAATGTTGCTCCCCAACCCATCTTTTCACCTATCAAACAGACACACACACACATTAAAAAAGATGAAACAAAATTCTAACAAATCGTTGAGAAATTTAATATAATGAATTACCATCTTGCTAATAATATCTGGGATGTTGAGGCCGTTTGAGAAGCGACCCGTGGGCCTATGGGTCGGATAGTCCAACCCATAAGGCGGAGCGTCGGCTCGGGCGGTAGTCGCAAGATAGTTGTTGTTCCCATTGTCGACCAGCGAGTCGCCGAAGATGAAGAAGGCCTTCTTACATTCTACGTTGGAAATTAAATTTTCCAATGATGATACCATGATAATTAAAATGGCAAAGCAACACTTATTAGGTTTGGCCATTTTTTGCTGAAGCAACGAAGGAGAAGGAAGATGAATGAATGCGAAAGGAGATATGCTGCGATTCTGCATGAAGTTATGAGATGAATGCCTTCATATGCGTATAATATGTTATATATTTGGTGTTTGTAAATGAATGAGTGTACGAAGGAGAAGTTTATTACTAGAGAACAAAAAAGTGGTTGCTTGCCTGGGGAATTTATTATTGGTAGATGACTAAACAACTAAAGGGTTTACGGATAGATGAGTTCCATCCAACTATTTAATGGTTTAGATGATGTGAGTTGTGACTTGTGACAAACTGAGGCTGTGAAGTTCAGTGTTCAAAGTTCCATGACAGTTACAATTTTGGATGCATGCATTTGATAATTCTAAAGTAATTCACTGACTTCATATGTTCAGAACAAATTCGAATCTTCGACTTCTAATTCTTGCCAACAAAATAACTCGCTGACAGTTATCCACGTCAGCATGTGAGTAGAATTTCCGACTTATTTTGACGGAAAAATAATTGAGGACTTAAACTTGTTAGAGCATACGAACTTGGTGTCCTAGTTTTGGAATTGTATTAACCTAAGCTGAAAATAGTATACTGATCCGAATATATGATTTGTCCTAGTTGAACTATAGTATCACTACAAAAAGCTCACTTACCTATTACATGTCGGTAAAGGCCGTATATCGGTTCGGTAAATAGTACATTGTTCAATGTATTAGCTTTTTCCACAAAAATGTCGAGAATTTAAGTCATTTTTTAACTGTCGAAATTAATTATTATTGTAATGATCAGTTAAAATTGCAAAACAAAAAATGGTATAAGTTTTTGGTGAAGTATCCAAACAAAATGACGTGTTGAAAAATTGTTAAAATTTTATGACGAAATATTGATCGAGGGTCGACAAAAAAATAATTATAAATAAGAACTGTGTATCCGATGAAAAGAAAAGGCATGCAAGTTTTGGTCACAGATTAACACATTATTTTCGTCGTAGGTTGAGAAGCATCTTGTTTCTTCTTATATTTAGTTGAATGATTTCAATGATATTGTCATCTTATGAAATCAATACTCTTTCTTTTTTTCAGGTCCATTTAACGGTTTCTCAGTACCAACTCTTTTGGCGGTGTCTTAATGGCCAAAATCAACTACCGACGAAATCAAATGGCTTCATGAACAGCTCAACTACTTTGAAGCTGGGAATAACCCAATCAAATAAACGCCTTCAATCATAAATAACAATCAATGGCATTTGTTATATTGCTAGCTGGATGTATTTGTACATATTTATTAAAAAATATAGTGCAAAAAAATCATATGGCATTGGAGATTTGATTAAGACTACTCCAATGTCGGGACAAATCATATATAAGGCCTCTAGAGTTAGTAATTGCATTTGATCAGTCTTGGCTCTATCAACAATAGGCTCGTGGGCAGAAAATCCGTGATTTCCTATCCTCACCTCATTGGTGGGGATGAGGTCTATAGTCTTTGCTTCTCATAACAATAGAAGGCGCTCAATTACAAGGATAATAGTGCACGATTTTATACAAATAAATTTTGTTAAATAAATAATGATGGGAAGCGTTTGAACAGGCCCGTAGCTAAAGAAGTCGGGGCCTGAAGCGAAACTCAAATTCGGGTCCAATTTTTTCCAAATGAGATACGAAATATAGCATAAAATTTATAATATAAGTGTTACTTAAATAAAGAAATACAAAGAAATACTCCATCTATCTGGAATATAAGTCGTTTTAGTTTTTTTCAATATAAGTAGTTTACTTTTTCAAGAAAAATAGCTGGAAACTTTATAACTTTATCCTTCATCTTAAATTAAAATAATTAGAGTAATATGATAAAATAGTTAATTAATGGTATAATAGAGATTTTTTGTTTCTTAATATGTATGCAATCACCTTAAACGACGGGTATTTCAAAACAGGGAGTACTTGAATGTTCAATAAATGCTTAAATATTTATATATAAACACTATTTTTTTGAGAAATTTGGTTTGTGTTGGGTAAATAGGAAGATAATGACGTCTATTTTTTCAAAAAAGAGAAACGTATATTCTTTGTTTGTGCAAAATTTAATAAAAAGTAAACTTTGTGCTTGCTTTTGTTAACTTTAAGGCGGATGTATAACTTGCACAAATTTCTATTTTATTATTTAAATGAAATTATAAACCAACTTACTATAATATAAATATATATATATATACATGTATAAAAATTATTGGGTCCCCTTCCAAAGTTGGGCCCCAGGCGACCGCCTCGTAGAAGCTATGGGCCTACGTTTGAATTATCTACATTGATTATTGATTATTATGTGCCCACGCACACAAATATATAACGCTATAGAGTATCCTTTGATATAAAAGGAATGGTTGAGCATTTTTTCCTAGGGATGCAGAACAAAAAAAAAAAACTTTATTTCTTCAAACAAGATAAAAAAATTGCGAAGTAATTCCAAATAATTAAAAACGGGAACACTAATATTTCAAGAATTTCTTTTGAAAATAATAGAATTCAAAAAGATGGACAATGCATGGGAAAAATGCTGTCTGTGAATTGGGAATAAAACATAGACAGGTTAGGACGTGCGGAGTGAACGCCCGGAAAGCTTTTATTCCGGAACCCAAAATTCCATACAAGGGGGTTGCGCCCCCTTGCTGGTTCATAGGGGCAACGCCCCTAGTGTTGGTATAGTCCGAGGGAAAGTGTGGTATATTTTCGAACGTATTAGTCGAACCGCGAATTTGTCTGGTACTTGTATGACTTTAGAATCGCACGAGTTTCTATTACTGCGAGGCTGTTCGACTGTATGATTGCGAGGCTGTACAACTGTAAGGTTGCGAGGTTGTACGACTGGAAGGTTGCGAGGCTGTACGACTGTAAGGTTGTGATGCTTGTATCACTGTACTAGCAACAGTAACGTGTAACTGTTCCAGGAATGCAAGACTGCACGGCCGACATCCCCACGCAAAACTCCCAAACCCTTTCGCCCGAAAGGGTATGTATGTTTTCACCAGAAAGGGTTCGTTAAAGGTAATATATGTTAATAAACAAAACCTTCTTTAAGGAGTTGTGTCTATATACGAAAAGACACAACATGACATTAGGGTGTTCATCGGTCGGTTCGGTTGGGTTTTTTATATTTTCAGTTCGCTTTTTTGATTTTTTGTTTTATGTATGCTTAATCTGATATCCGAACCGTTTTTATTTGGTTCGGTTCGGTTTTTTGGAGTTCGTTCGGTTTTTTTCGGTTCGGTATTTCGGTTAGAAATTTAATATCAATAGAAAAATAATATGAGCTGAAAATACATAAAACAATTTATGGTTATTAAGAAACAAAGAAGATTTATGGGACGAGAAATGTAGCAAAAACATAGCAAAGGTCCGAAAAAACAACATGAAAATGGAACAAAATCTAACCAAAATATAAAAAACGTTCATCTGAAGATACTACAAATTATTTGGAAGAAAAACTGTATTTGATTGGTGAGGAAAACATTCACCTAAAAATGGAAAAGAGTATAACAATGAAGTTATATTTACTATGTTGTTTACGTTATGGGAGAAAAACAAATGATTTTTAATATTTTTCTATTTTTAATGTAGTATGATAATTTCGATCGTTTTTCGGTTTTCGATTTTACGTATACATAATCCGATATCTGAACCACTTAAGTTTGGTTGGGTTCGATTTTTTACAATTCGGTTCGGTTTTTTTCGGTTCGGTTCTTTCTGTTCGGTTCTTTTCGGTTCGGCCGCTTTTGCGGTTTTATCCGAAGTTTGAACACTCCTACTTGACATATGCTATAAATACATGCAAAACAATTTCGACAGAGGCACTCCGAATCAACAAAACGCAAGATATTAATCTCCAGTCTTATCCCAAGACGATTTTGGTGCAACTCAATAAACGGTCCAAATATTGTCTTTGGAAACTGAATTTCCAAACATGATTCTAGATAATATCCGGCCATTTTACAAAGAAACCCTAGTTATTTTTCCAACAAAAAAGGGTTAAGATGAAACCAAAGTTTTATATTATGTATAATTATTATATGCTTCCCAAAAATAAAAATAAAAAATGAGCCTAGAAGCTAAGGAAAAAAAAAGTTACATTTCATGTTTTTTGTTCACCCTATGAATGAATATATACTCAGCTGAGGAAAAAAGATGTTCATATGAACTTGAGAAAAATGTCTCCATCCATGCTCAAATCCTCCTTAAGCCACATGTCAAACCATCATCAACATATATCCGAACCGACGTCTCAACGATCCTCCAAACCATCATCAGACTCCGAGTCCGTCGCACAGCTTCTCCTCGAAGATCCAAAGCTTCTCCGCTCCTTAACGCTTTTACGACTCTTTTTATTATAGCGTCCATTGAATGACCCTTCTTCTCCTTCGCTGCTCGAGCTATCATAATTTTCCCCAAGAACGCCCTCGTTCTTCCTCGAGCTCGAACGCCTACAATAACTTCCTCTTGAGCTCGAGCGACTTTCGATCCTTTTCTTTCCCTTCAAACCCTTTTCATGGTCCGAACTGCACGAGCCGTCATCGTCGTCTTCGTTATACTCATAGTCAAAGTCGTCAGACGAGCTCTCTCTATCTTCTTCGCCTTCGTTCGGACAGTTAATTCGTTGTTCGACGTTGTTATTACAGTGATTGGAGAAATTGCTGAGCCTCATGGAGTAGTTGTTGTCGCAGTACTGTCTGCTCGAGTCGACCCGAGAGGAAAGTATGGAGAGGAGGCGTGTTGGAATGGGCGCTTCGGGCGGGGCGGTTACTAAGAAGGAGAGGGCTGCTGAAATGTCGCTAATGAAGGGCCGAGCTTGTGGCTCATCCTGGAGGCACATTGCGGCGACTCCGATGGCTTGGTTTAGGCTCGTCACTGGGAAGTCCTTTCGGAGGAGGGTATCTGCCATGTCGGGAAATCTCGATGGATCTCGGAAAATCGGTTGTGCCTGTCGATAATATAAGCAACACTTGTTGTCAAACCACTCTTTTGTTAACATAAAATCAATGAAAGACACTATATTTTTAGTCATATAACTTTCACGAAATTCGCTTTCCTCGCTTTTCGTATTACGGAGTAACTAAAATTTGTCATAACTTCCAAGAAATTCAGCATACACTTACCTGTCTCTGTCGAAAACTAGTCCATGTGTTTACAACATTTACCTGAATAGTGCTTTTCCAAAAATTTCAACTAACAATAATAAGTAGCCCTGTCACTTTGTGCAAATTTCATTGACGTTCTTGTTCAAGCAAATATTATTTTCCTTATCTTTCTCGAAAACATACTGGGCAAGTTTTGAACAAGGAAAAATTAAGAGGGCGAAAAATGAATTCGTGAAAGATATACGACTTTTCTGGATATGTATAACTCAGAGGACGAACATCAAATTACGTAGAAGTTACCGTTACGAAATTAAACTTACTCCGTAAGACTTACCCAACTGACGAGATTCTGCTCGTCCATAGGCTTCGAAGAATCGAACTCCCGTCGCCCAGTTATAAGCTCCAACAACACGACCCCGAAACTATACATGTCAGACTGGACATCAGCTCGCCGTTTATTTCGTACTCGGGAGCGCAATATCCGTAAGCCATCATAACCCTCGGCATCTTGTTATCGCCGATCTGCACGAGCTTGGCGAGCCCATACTCCGATAGCCTAGCATTATTCTCCTCGTCCAAGAGAACGTTCGAGGACTTCAAATCTCGGTATATGATAGGCGGGTCGGCCCTCTCGTGAAGGTACTCGAGCCCTTGCGCTACGCCCAACGCTACTTTCATCCTCGTCGTCCAGTTCATCGGCTTCTTCCCGGCGGGAAGTTCTGCCCATATTTGTAATAAAAAAAAAAGGCGTGTTGTTTTTTTTTGCAAAGTAAATAAGCAATCTTGTAAGAAGACATGATGTACTTACCGAAAAGGTGACTTTTCAAAGAACCCGAGGGCATGTACTCGTAAACCAATATGCGTTGCTCGCCGTCGGAGCAATACCCTATTAATTTAACGAGATTAGGGTGGTTTATCTCAGCTAGTGAAGAAACGGCGAGCTGAAACTCTTTGGCTCCCCATTTCTATGTAGTTGCCTCACGGTAACGATCTGCAGGTGGATGTAGTAACGAAAAAAACGGAGAAAAAACGCTCAACACTAATTTCGTTCGTGCGCGTAATTTTACATTTAATAAAAAAAACCTGTCCGCTTGGTGTAAGAGTTCCTCTGAAGACTCGCCCGAATCCGCCTTCCCCTAGTAAGCATTCTTGCCTGAAATTCTTCGTAGTGCTGGCGAGTTCCCCGAATGTAAAGCCCTTTACTGTACTAATGTTTTCGCCGCCGTCCTTCGAATGATCATGCGCAGAGCTGTTATGGTTCGAATCTACCGCTGGGGTTTGGCCGAGGTTGTTGTCCACTGTAATAACGATACAAATTAAAGAAAGGAATCCAAGCAACTTTTCTACTACATTTGCCCTCATATTGCACTCAATATTTTAAGACGAATATATGTTAATTGTTAATATATGCGCATAGATAATAACGAATATAATACCGCGAGGTGGTGGTGGAGCGACGGGTTTAGGCGGCTCGGCGACGGGCGCCAAGGTGGCATTGTTGTCGTTATTATTGCTTTCTTGTTGTTGCCTGTTTTGAAAACATGGGAAGCTGTTCATGTCTTCAGGCTATATATCGTTCGAAAACCAAGAATCGAAGCGTGCGACTGTAATAAGACGGAGAGAAATGAATCGAAATTTTGTGTCATGCATGCGGGCGACGTTCGCCGTTCATCGTCGGAAAACAAAAGTAAAAATCTGCGGAAGGTCGATTTTCGGTTAATTATGATATCTTTGTGTGTATCGTCATCGGTGTATGTATGTCGAGATATCAATTATCAAAGCTTCTGCGTGCATGGAGAAAAATGAAGAGGAAGGGTCCTTCAGGAGAATGAAAGACCCTTGATGATTGTAGTGTTGATGGTGGATTTGTTAAAAAATGATCATTGAAGAATTGAATCTGAGAAGAAGAACTAAAAAAAAAAGTAATTCCGAAATTGATGGTCATGGACAAGCTGTTTTTGAGTGGGAAGACTTTTATTTATTTATTATTTCTTTCTAATTGTTCACTTTGACTCCAGAGAAAAATCGGGAGATTTCGGGGGAGTGAGGTCATTAATAATATTCGGACAGATATATATATCTAATTTAGTATGGCCTCATTCGTTAAACATAATATAGTATCACATGTTATTGTTAAGCAACATATTGCGTTGCACTAACAATATTTTTTATTTTGCTATTGTGGTTTTTATATTGACATTTGACATTAACAGATGAATTTCTCATTTAGCCTAAAACGCTGATTTTTTTTTCTCAACGGTTTTTTTTTTTTTTCATACACTGGGTTTTCATGAGGATTCATCCGTACCAACAATCTCATTATTGAGCTTCGAATGTTAATTTCACCTAAAACCTTAAACTTATGGAGCGTATCATACATTTAGTTCTATTCTATTCCAACATTTATGATCATCAAAAGGAGGATTGATCGATGTATTTGGATTTTAGTAGTAGAACCCTAAGGGGCCATAATTGAATCCTATTATCCCTGCAATTATATAAAAGTTCTTATTATATAAGTATTTACATAACCATCAATATATTTAGTTGATCTTTGCAAGAACATTATTATGATATTCTTTCCACTTTTGGCAATAAAGAACTTGATCATTTATCACCCGATCGGAAAGTACTAAACACGGCCGGTCCATCTTTAATCAACCACAAGCAATAAAAAAGGCACATTCTATTGGAATTATCAGAAAACAGCCGCAAGATCATATATGAAATCAGCCATTGATCATGTCGAAGAGCTGAGATCAAGAACAGAGTTGAAGAACTGTTTGCGTTTTTATGGGCCTTTATGTTTTTATGGGCCTTTATGTCTTTTGAGTAGTAAGGGCATTTTAGTCTTTTACTCATTGTTAAACCTATAAGAGGCGCGCCAATACTGTAACTTAAACAATTTAGTTTCATATACAGTTTTACGATTTCATCTTTCCCTCCAATTTCTGTTTTCGATCAAACCTCTTCATCTCATAATTCCCTTGCGGTGCAATATGGTATCAGAGAATTCTTAGATCAACAGCTGCGCTTAGATAAACAAATTCACCCAATTCAACTTTCAAGAAATGGCGAAACTAGTCCATGATTCATCAAATTCATCAGAACAATCGATTGAAGCTCCTCCTTTGGATGATCAGCTCAATCCGTACCTTCATCACACGGACGATCTAGGGTTGATCCTTGTTCATCAGCCCCTCGTTGGGGACAATTATGCGTCTTGGAGTAGGGCAATGTTGATTGCCTTATCGGTTAAGAACAAGAAAGGCTTCGTAGATGGGACCATTGATAGACCAGTGCAGAGTGACAAGAAATTGGTCCTCACCTGGAAAAGGAACAGGTAATTTCCTGGATTCTGAATTGAGTATCAAAAGATATCTCTGCAAGCATTCTCTATCCGAAGTCTGCAAGAGCTATTTGGATCGACCTTCAAGAAAGGTTTCAAGAGAGCAATGGTCCAAGGTTCTACCAACTGAGAAAGGAGTTGTTAGGGCACTATCAGAATCAGTCAAGCACATGACTGTACTACACTAGATTGAAGACCTTATGGGATGAGCTCTCAATGTTCAGGCCAACATGTACCTGTGGAGAATGCAAATGCGGGGGTGTCAACAAATTGAAGGCTTACTTTGAGAAGGATTATGTGATAACATTCCTCATGGGACTCAATGAGTCTTATGCGCATATCAGGGGACAAATCTTGCTGGTGGAGCCTCTGCCACCGATTAATAAAGTCTTCTCTTTAATTGCTCAAGAAGAAAGACAAAGAGCAATTTCTTTAGTTCCAACCCCTAATGCTGTCAGTACTCAGTAAGATGTTGGACATCACATGTCTCTACTAACCAAGAACACCATGGGACCAGCTGTTCAAGTCAATTAACTGCAAAACAAGAAAGCAAGGTTCAAGACTGGAAGGGATGGATCGAGGCCCTTTTGTACCCACTGTAACAGGCCTGGTCACACTGTCGAGAATTATTACAAGCTGCATGGGTATCCACCAAGTTTCAAGTAGAATTGAAGGCCTAAAAATCAAAGGGTCAATCAGGTCTCACTTGAGTCATAGAACTTAGAAAGGTACAATACTGTGGCAGAAAATTTTGTTCAGCAGTTGAATCCACAGCAACTTCAGCAGTTCAAGATGCTCTTCAACAAATCAGATGGTGTTTCCAATGCCAGCCAATCTATGGATCAACCAATGCAAGGAACATGTGTTTGTGTTTGTCTTTTAACATGCCTGTTCAACACAATAAAGAACTCTGGTTTGTTGATTTAGGAGCTTCAAGACATATAAGTTCCTGTCTTGAAAACTTTGAATCATTGAACTTCATAGATCCTACTTATGTTGTCTTACCTAACAATGATTCCATAAGAGTGAATCAGGCATGAACAATCAGAGTTGGTTCAAATCTGATTTTGCACGAAGTTTTGTACATTCCAGATTTCAAATTCAATCTGCGGTCAGTGAGTTCTTTGGCTACCTCTAATAATTTGGTTTTAACCTTCTTCAATGACCACTTTGTCATTCAGGATTCAACTTAGAGGTTGATGATTGGCAAGGGTAATAAGAGAGAAGGACTTTATCTGCTTGACACTGCTGATTTAGTAGATAATACAAAGTTAGATAAGCGTGTTTTTGACAAACTCTGCTTCTTTTACAGTTTCTTTAGATGT
Organism: Craterostigma plantagineum; assembly: GCA_027422505.1. Taxonomy (NCBI): domain Eukaryota; kingdom Viridiplantae; phylum Streptophyta; class Magnoliopsida; order Lamiales; family Linderniaceae; genus Craterostigma; species Craterostigma plantagineum. Next base: position 466,820 of record JAPQWV010000179.1, read on the forward strand.
ATGCATAAGAGACTAGGCCATCCTTCATATGATATCTTGAATAAGATTAGAAATGGGTTGAACTTTTGAAATGTCTCTGCTTCCCATAACATTTGCAAGATAGCTAAGCAAGCAAGAATGTCTTTTGATTCTAAAAATAATATTGCATGTTCTGCCTTTGATCTCATCCATTGCGACATATGGGGACCATTTCACACTACCTCACACACATCGCACAATTATTTCTTGAGTTTGGTAGATGATCACACAATATACACTTGGATATTCATGTTAAGGAATAAATATGATGTTATCAGCACAATTCCCTTCTTCTTTAATATGGTTGAAAACAAGGCCAGAATAAAGGTGCTGAGGTTAGACAATGCCAAAGAGCTGCAGTTTACAGATTTCTTGAAGGATAAATGGACACTCCATCAATTCTTTTGTGTCCAAACTCCTCAACAGAACTCGGTTGTTGAAAGAAAGCATAGAGAGCTTCTCAACGTTGCTCGAGCCTTGTATTTGCAGTCCAAGCTGCCGCTGATCTTCTGGAATGAATGTATCCTTACAGCAGCCTTTCTTATCAACAGGACCCCTTCGAAAATATTACAGTACAAAACACCTTATGAGTTGCTATACCATAAACCAATAGATTATACTATTTTAGATCATTTGGATGTCTATGCTATGCTTCTACCCTTGCTGGTAATAGAACTAAATTTGAGCCACAAGCTAAAGCTTGTATTTTCATTGGCTATTCCACCCAATGGAACCAAGGGATACAAAGTTCTAGACTTAGACACTAAGAAGGTCTATATATCAAGGATGTAAAGTTTCATGAGCACATTTCCCCATTGGCTGATATGAATATAGAATAGCCGAATGAGGAGTTTCCTGACTTTGTCTTACCTCAGGTTATCAGTGCAGACTTGGATCAAGATACTGCAGAAATGGCCACATATACAAATCAGAGGAAGCAAATTTGGATGAAACGGATCATACTACAATTACAGATCAAGCAACAGAAGAAGACTTTGGTGACCAAATTAACACTGGTGATTCAGACACATAAGGCATCCCAGACAATGTGTAACAAATAAGGAGATCATCCAGGCAATCAAGGCCACCATCTTACTTACAGGACTACTGTTATCAATCAACAACAGATAGATATCCTGTTTCCAGTTTCTTGACTCACAGTAATCTTTCAAGCTAATATGAAGAATTCACTTTGGTAGTATCTACAGCAACTGAACCACAGTTTTGCCACCAAGCAATTCAACACCATCAATGGAGGAAAGCCATGGATGAGGAGTTACAGGCTTTAGAAGAGAAAAGACTTGGTCTGTTGTTCCTCTACCTCAAGGCAAGCACTCAATTTGATGTAGATGGGTACAGTTGAGAGGTTTAAAGCCCGCTTGGTGGCAAAGGGGTATAATCAACAAGAGGGAGTTGATTATATCGACACCTTTGCCCCAGTTGCAAAGTCCAGCACAATAAAGGTCATCGTATCATTGGCAGCCTCGAAAGAATGGCATATCTTCCAAATGGACGTCAATAATGCCTTTTTGAATGGGGAATTAACCGAGGAAGTATACATGGAACTTCCACCAGGTTATTCAACCAGGCTGCAATTAGATGGCTCAAAGAAGCATCTGCAAGTTAAGGAGATCAATATATGGTCTGAAACAGGCGTCAAGCCATTTGAATTCAAAGTTGTCCCAAGTTCTTCAAACCTTTGGTTTCAGACAAGCAGAGGCAGATCATTCTTTGTTTATCGAAGGAACAGGTGCAAGTCAGGTTATGATTCTTGTTTATGTGGATTACATGATACTCGCAGGTCCATCACTGAAGGAAATAAATGCAGCAAAGCAATTTCTTCATGGCATCTTCAAGCTAAAGCTTAGGCTCATTGAAATACTTTCTTGGGCTAGAAGTGGCAAAGAACAACAAAGGCATATACATCTCTCAGAAGCAGTATACAATGAAATTACTTGAAGAAACAGGTTACTTGAGTGCTAAGCCGAGCACAACACCCATGGACCCAAGGATCAAGATGACTGCAACTGACACGCTCAAATACTAGCAAGTGTACTAGGTCGTGCAAGTAGTAAAACGGACGAAGTCCGAGTATCGATCCACGAAGACAGCTTGATTAATTCTAAGATATTAAACCTAATTCTAATTTAGACTAAGAGACTTTTTATATTTTTGATGATTTAACTAAACAAGATAAAATCGCAATAAAATAGACGCAAATATAATAGATGAGATAAAAATGAATTAACGACGAACGTGATCAAGGCACATACTCGGCACGGATTAATCCTACGTATTCATGCAATCAATATTTATTTAATCAATATAAACTAGTCAAGGTAGAAATTCCTAATATATGCGCTACCCGTTATTCACGTAACTAGCGATCCTATGCAATAATGATCAATCTCTATATTTCTATAACACTGCAATCACTTCACACGCCTTTTCGCGTTATGAATTTCCCCGAGTTTAGACGCTTTCGGCGCCTAAGGTCTCGAAAACCACACGTACGAAACCGAATTCCATCTCTGGTCGGTTTTACGTCGTGGTGTCCTACATTTATTATTCTGACCGGTCTAATCACTTTTTCAGTCTCATAAACCAATCAAAAATCATGCACATGGTGATCAAGCATACGCAAGCATTAAACTCAAATATAGAACACGTAACTAAATTCATACGATTAAATAAAATACGAATAGCATTACTACGAATTCATAATCCGGCCTAATACGGCCTCAATCACAAGAAAACTTAAGCTAGCATATTAATAAAATAAAAGCACAAAATATTAAAAGACATAGAGAAATATAAAGCTTCGGTTATCACGGAAGGAACGCCTCGCAAGCGTTGTTCGTCTCCTTTGTTGCAGCTCCTTTTAATTTCAGCCGTGAGGTTCTCGTATTATTTTTCTTCTTCGCTACCCTCGTAGATGACTCGCTCCCCTCGTATATGACTCGCTACCCTCGTATATGACTCGCTGCCCTCCTTTTGTAGCAATTGCAGAATATATATAATAAGAGAGCCGACTTGAGAGTAATTAAGTCCAATATTTGATAATATTCTCAATCTTCAAAAGCATATCTTGACTTTCTACTTCCTTGAAGATCGCTCCCTCACTTCGCCAATATAGTAAGTATGCTTGACTTCTTCTTTGAGAGCAAATCGCATGTAGGCTTATCACTGATAGACTCAAATTTAACTCAAAGCCCACAAAATAATTCATTTGATGATTGTAGCCCAATTTCCATAATTGTACTTAGCGCACAAAAGAGCTCGGTTTTCGTTACTTTTTTCTCCGTTACATGTCAAACAAGAAATATATACGTAAACGTAAAATATTCGAGATATTTCGATAAATGACGGTCAAAAATACGCTTTTACGGGGAATAAAATAATGTAAAATCCTAACTTATCAACAAACCCCAAACTAAGCTTCGATCGTCCTTGATCATAAAAGCGGAATAAAACCAAATCAAGTTAGGATTATAGAACATCAGTCAGTGAAATTCTCCTGTTTTATCTCAGAATACGTAAAAGCATATAAAGTCAAGATAATCATCAACTAATGAATGATCTAGTCAAAACACGAGGCATGCGTATATGTCACAATCTTATCATAGCATGGAAGACATTTCTAGAATCGTACTACGCATCAATCCACAACTCTCACAAGGGTCGCTCAAGTCGCTCGAAGTGTTTTTCAAAGGGATCTGTATAAAGACGCTCAATTCACGAAATGAAAAGATATTTCTCTATGCTTGCAAATATATCACATCATAGTCACATAGTAGAAGTCATGGACGAATCAAAGGGTCTTTCATCAAGGGTTGTAATGGGGCTCGGGTTTTGAAAGGTGCGTCATATAGGAAAAACTGAGCTAAAAGTATCAAACGTGTCAATCATCGAATCCCTCTTCTCACCACTTATTTCGCTCTTCTAACGTCGTGCCTATTTTTCACTCAACTCATCCTTTTTCCTTTTCTAGCTCTCCTCGCTCGTTTTTTTTTTCTTTTTTTTTGGTCTTTTCTCTCTTTTTTTTTCGAACCAGCCCCTCCTATCTCTCTCTCTCTTTTTTTTTTTCTTATCGAATGGAGAGGTTTCTAGTCCGCTGCAATATTACGACGAGAGATCTATATCATAGGACGAGTTCATAACTAACATGCATCGACGATTAGTTCCTTCTCAACCAACGAACCACTTATCACGACATCGATAAATTAACACGTTGATACGGGGTCGTATAGGCTAAATTTGAGGCAATCAGGCTAAATATCTGGGCTCCAAATCAACAAATAAGTTAAATAAGGCTCAAATGGGCTCACTAAGTGGTGAATACGTAATGTAGGGAAATATTTAGGCCAATGACTCAATCCTAGTGCCCTTCTCATTTTCGCACACAAAATCCACATAGTAACCATTGACATGCATAACAGGGCAAGTTCGAAAATATTCAGTCCATGTGTGTCACACAAGAATAAACACCGAGCATAATGAGTTGCTCTGAATTTTCTGAAAGCTCAAGAACTCACATATATAACTGGGTTTGTTCTTCATGATACGCAATACTCTCCTAAAGCAGTCAATATAGCCAAATAATCATGCTAATATCACGACAATGCAACATGTAAGACTATCTCACTCAATTCACCGAATCATATCACGACACGTAAAATTTTAATAAAATTTTTCATCATTGACAGGATATTCCACAGATGACATTCAAATCGCAACCTTCATCAGTTATACCCACTAAAAAGACCGAAGCACGTCGATACCTAAACATGTAAGCATATTAAATCTAGCATGTGTCACATCCCACCCCCAAACTAAATAGCACATTGTTCTCAATGTGTAAATTAAAAGCAAAGAAAGAGTAGAAGTGACACTGCCCTGAATTTTATGTCGACGATGTAGAAGACTTTGTTGATTCGAGCAAGCAACCATCGCGACGGACAACCCCCAAACTAGTTATGAGCCTGCGAAAAAAACATGACTAGGCGTACTGTGAAAACGAGTTTTATTAGACAAAAAATAAATAATACTTAGAATAATAGGACTAAATATATATATATGCATCGATAATACTTGGGTTGCCTCCCAAGAAGCGCTGTTTTTAAAGTCGTTAGCTCGACTCTCGAGACGATCAGGGTGACTTGGTGTCTAGGCTTGCTTTGGTGTTCTGGAGGTCCTTCAGCTCGCTGGTATTATCTCCAGACGAGGTGTTCCTGAAAGGCACAGAACAACCACAAGCAAATAAATTAGAGATTACAGGTTCCACGAGATATATCGATGTTGTTTCGCCAATACCCCTCGTCATACAGCTTTAGCCATTGGCCATTGACTTTGAGAGAATCTTTTCCGCTCATAAGAATTTGCACTGCTCCGGATGGGAAGACTTGCTCGACTATGTAAGGTCCACACCATTTACTTTTTAATTTATCGGGAAATAGGCGTAGCCTCGAATTGAATAAAAGGACACGATCGCCGACTTTGAAGTCCCTTTTTATGATCTTCTTGTCATGCCACTTTTTTGTTCGCTCCTTATACAACTTAGCGTTCTCATAAGCATTCTGGCGAAATTCTTCCATTTCGTTCAGCTAAAGCAACTGTTTTTACCTGCATCAGAACAATCAAAGTTAAGCTTTTTAATAGCCCAATATGCACGATGTTCTAACTCAACAGGTAAATGACACGCTTTTCCATAGACTAGACGAAAAGGCGAAGTCCCTATAGGGGTTTTATATGCGGTGCGGTACGCCCATAGTGCGTCATCGAGCTTCAACGACCAATCTTTCCTTGAGGCGTTCACCGTCTTTTCCAAGATCTGCTTAAGCTCCCTGTTGGAAACTTCCACCTGTCCACTAGTTTGAGGATGATACGGGGTAGACACTTTATGCTTAACACCATACTTAGATAGCAAATTATCAAACAATTTATTGCAAAAATGTGTACAACCATCACTACTTATTGCCCGTGGTGTACCAAAACGACTAAATACATGCTTCTTAAGAAAACGAATGACAACTCGAGCATCATTAGTTCGACATGCTTCAGCTTCTACCCACTTAGACACATAATCGACCGCAACTAGAATTTGCTTATTAGAGCATGAAGTAGGAAACGGACCCAATAAATCAATGCCCCAAACATCAAATAACTCTACTTCTAACATGACATTTAAAGGCATCTCAGTCTCCTAGATATAGTACCAGTACGCTGACAACGATCGCATGAAGCTACATATGCATGGGCATCCTTAAAAAGAGTGGGACAGAATAAACCTGATTGAAGTACCTTAAACGCTGTTTTTGTTGGTCCGTGGTGTCTATCCGTCAAACCAGAATGACAATCAAATAAAATAGAGCTTACCTCATCGATGGGAATACATCGTCGAATTACCTGATCAGAGCAAATTTTATATAGGAATGGATCATCCCGCAGATAGTGTTTTGCATCAGAGAGAAATTTCTTCTTCTGATGAAAACTCAGGCCTGTGGGATCTCACCTGTAGCAGCATAATTTGCAATATCCGCAAACCAAGGAAGTGATGTATCAAGCAAAGCAAATAATTGTTCGTCAGGAAAATAATCGTCAATAGGTAACTCCTTATCTTGCTCATGCGAATAATCTAACCTAGATAAATGATTAGCTATCACATTCTCAACACCTTTTTTATCACGAATCTCTAAGTCATACTCTTGAAGTAGTAAAATCCAGCGAATCAACCTAGGCTTAGCATCTTTCTTAGCAAATAAGTATCTAAGTGCAGCATGATCAGTGTAGATGATTACCTTATTCAACACTAGGTAAGAATGAAATTTATCTACTGCAAATACCACGACTAGTAACTCTTTTTCAGTAGTAGCATAATTCCTCTGTGCATCGTCCAGAGTTTTACTAGCGTAGTAAATGACCTGAAATACCTTATCCTTGCGTTGTCCTAGAACTGCACCTACAGCACCAACGCTAGCATCGCACATCAATATAAATGGGAGTGTCCAGTCTGGTGCGACCATCACTGGGGCTGTGGTGAGTTTCTCCTTTAAAGTTCGAAAAGCCTGCAGACAATCATCAATGAAGTTAAAGATAGCATCTTTAACAAGTAAATTAGATAATGGCTTAGCTATTTTTGAAAAATCCTTTATGAAGCGTCGGTAGAATCCTGCGTGTCCCAAGAAGCTTCAACTCCCTTTACTGACGTGGGTGGTGGCAACTGCTCATTCGTGTCAACCTTGGCTCGATCCACCTCAATTCCTTTGTGCGATACCTTGTGCCCGAGAACTATACCTTCCTGTACCATAAAATGACACTTCTCCCAATTTAAGACAAGGTTAGTCTCTTCACATCGTGATAGAACGGATGCTAATTTATCAAGGCATGTATCAAACGTAGACCCAAATACAGAAAAATCATCCATGAATATCTCCATAAACTTCTCAACCATGTCATGAAAAATAGCAAGCATGCATCTCTGAAAAGTAGCTGGTGCATTACATAATCCGAATGGCATACATCTATATGCAAAAGTACCATAAGGACAAGTAAAAGTCATCTTTTCCTGATCCTCAAGTGCAATAGAAATCTGATTATAACCTGAGTAACCATCTAAAAAGCAGTAAAACTCATGTCCAGCTAGTCTTTATAACATTTGATCAATAAAGGGGAGGGGAAAATGATCCTTACGGGTGGCATCATTCAATTTCCTATAATCTATGCATACACGCCACCTCGTAACTGTCCTCGTGGGAATCAACTCATTAGAGGCATTCTTTATAACGGTCATACCTCCCTTTTTAGGAACAACTTGGGTTGGACTAACCCATGCGCTATAAGATATAGGGTAGACAATACCTGCGTCCAAAAGCTTAATTACCTCATTTTTCACCACTTCTTGCATCGCTGGGTTTAGGCGTCTCTGTGGTTGTGCGACCGGCTTGTAAGAATCTTCCATCAAAATCTTGTGCATGCAGACGGTCGGGCTTACTCCCTTGATGTCAGCAACCTTCCATGCGAATGCTCGTTTGTGTTCTCTTACCCTCACTAGCTTTTCTTCCATTACATCTGTCAAAGTGGAAGAAATAATCACGGGTAAAGTATCAAGAGCGCCCAGATAAACATACTTGAGGTGACTAGGTAAATGTTTAGGTTCCAAAATAGGAGGGTCCTCTATTGATGGTCGAGGTTGTGTGGCTAATGATCGATCGAGCCGCTCTACTTTAGGCTTGGCCGACCTCCGATGAGGTGGGTTCGCTTCTAAGCTTTCTACGGTATCGGCCATCTCCTCCGACTCGTCTCCAACTAGGCATGCTTTCAAGTTTTCTTTATTCCTGAAAATTTTAAAATACTCCAGAGCACATGCATCAATACTATCAATAAAGGAATAAGAATCATCATCTGGAGGGTGTTTCATTGCTTTATAAACATCAAATATAACTTTCTCATCCCCAACCTGTAGGATGAGCTTACCATTACCAACATCAATAAGGGCTCTTGCCGTATTCAGAAACGGTCTTCCTAAAATAAGAGCCATGTCGGTGTCTTCTTCCATGTCTAGCACCACGAAATCGGCTGGGAAGTAATGCTCTCCCACCTTCACTAGCACGTCCTCCACTACTCCTCGTGGGTATGTGATCGATCTATCTGCTAGTTGGAGAATCGTAGATGTAGGCTTTGGCTCACCTATCCCTAGCTTTTTTCAGAAGTGAAAAGGGTAACAAATTAATACTCGCTCCTAAATTACAAAGGACATTAGTAAATGATAATGAGCCTATGGAACAAGGAATAGAAAAACTCCCCCTATCTTTGAGCTTTGGTGGTAGCTTCCTTTGTAACACCGCAGGGCATTCTTAATTAAGGGCTATCGTGCCATATTGCTCTAGCTTGTTCCTTTGATAGCAACTCCTTGAAAAATTTGGCGTACATCGGAATCTGCAAGAGAGCTTCGCAAAAAGGAATGTTAATTTCTAACTTCCTAAAAATATAAAGCGCTCGAAGTGCTTATCCGGTTTTCCCCTTCGTAATGCCGCGGGATATGGAGGTCGAATCTTGACTGGTGGGAGTGGGTCGACCTTCTTTTCCACCGCGAGAGGATCCGGCTTGTCTTCGGCATGTTCGTCCTTTTCATCGTTGTTTTCCGTCTCTTTTGATTCCTTCACTTCCTCAGCCTCCTGAGTCGATTCTAGCGTCTTCCCACTCCTCAGCTTAATGGCCTTGACGTACTCTCGAGGGTTCTTTTCGGTGTCGCTTGGGAGTGTGCCTGGCTTGCGCTCGGACATTGAACTTGTTAGATGCTCTATCGTAGTCGCCTTTGTATTGTGTCTTCTATCTTGTTGAATCGTTCGTCTATCTTACGACTCTGATCGCCTTGATAGCCCGCCAATTTCTCAAATGCTATCTCCCAATCTCCTTTTTGTTTTGTTGGTGGCCCACTCTGTTGATTTTGAGCTTCTGGAGGCTTTAAGTAGTGTGAGTTTCCGTACAACAGATTCGGATGGCCTCGCCAGCTTGGGTCGTATGCATTGGAGTACGCATTCTTTTGTCTATTGAGGATGTAATTCACCGTCTCAGGGTCCGTGGATTGTATCTGCTCTAACCTTTTATGTATGGCTTCAAATTGCGCCTCCAACGAGCTACTTATCTCATGTACTCCAGCCATCTGTCGGTCCAGATCATTCTCACTATATCTTGCTGGGTAGGCTGCAACTCGCTCGATGGCCTCGAGCGCTTCCTCGATGTACTCCAGCCATCTGTCGGTCCAGATCATCCGCCGTCGACGATCCTTTTATTTGGTGTGCTCAGCCCTAAGAAAAATGACTGCATCTGGACGCTCAGGGGTATGCTGTGGTTCGAGCATTGTCGCAGAAAGCTCTTGTACCTACTCCATGTATCGCTCAGAGATTCGCCACCTTCTTGTTTGAAGTTTACTAGCTGGCTCCTAATTTCGCTGGTCCTTGACAGTGGGTAATATTTGCCCAGAAAGCACTCCACTAGTTGCTCCCAACTAGTGATAGATGCATGTGGCAATGATGAGAACCATTCAGAAGCCTTACCTGACAAAGAAAAGGGAAAAAATGTTAGTTTTATCACTACTGTGGAGACGCCGGGATACTTAATAGTTCTGCAAATTTGAGTAAATTTCAAAATATGTGAATTTGCGTCCTCGTTTGTAAGCCCATGAAACTGTGCTGAACCAGTCACCATCTGTATAGTAACGGGTTTAATCTCGAAATGATTATTTGGTCCCCGCGGGATGGCAATCGGGTTGCTGTCATCGAAAATTCCTGGAAGCGCTCGACTTAGTAAAGTGGGCCGTGGAGGAATCATCTGTCCTTCCTCGTGTTCTTGATTGTCCATTCTCAGTCTACGATTTCGATTGTTACGCCGACACGTCGCTTCAATTTCTGCGTCAAATAGCAATGGTACGTTTCTCGAGCTTCGTGTCATCCACTAATAGGAATGGTCTGCAAAAGATGAAAAACCAAAGTAAGCGAGTTGGCAAAAATATTAATAAAATAATAATAATAATAATCGAGAAATAAAACTTCTAAACTAAAATTCAGAATAAATCCTAAAATTAATAATATAGCTATCCCCGGCAACGGCACCAAAAACTTGACACGCTCAAATACTAGCAAGTGTACTAGGTCGTGCAAGTAGTAAAACGGACGAAGTCCGAGTATCGATCCACGAAGACAGCTTGATTAATTATAAGATATTAAACCTAATTCTAATTTAGACTAAGAGACTTTTTATAATTTTGATGATTTAACTAAACAAGATAAAATCGCTAATAATAAAATAGACGCAAAATAAAATAGATGAGATAAAAATCAATTAACGACGAACGTGATCAAGGCACATACTCGGCACGGATTAATCCTATGTATTCATGCAATCAATATTTATTTAATCAATATAAACTAGTCAAGGTAGAAATTCCTAATATACGCGCTACCCGTTATTCACGTAACTAGCGACCCTATGCAATAATGACCAATCTCTATATTTCTATAAGACTGCAATCCTTCTCACGCCTTTTCGCGTTATGAATTTCCCCGAGTTTAGACGCTTTCGGCGCCTAAGGTCTCGAAAACCACACGTACGAAACAGAATTCCATCTCCGATCGGTTTTACGTCGTGGTGTCCTACAGTTATTATTCTAACCGGTCTAATCACTTTTTCAGTCTCATAAACCAATCAAAAATCATGCACATGGTGATCAAGCCTACGCAAGCATTAAACTCAAATATAGAACACGTAACTAAATTCATAAGATTAAATAAAATACGAATAGCATTACTACGAATTCATAATCCGGCCTAAGACGGCCTCAATCACAAGAAAACTTAAGCTAGCATATTAATAAAATAAAAGCACAAAATATTAAAACACATAATAGAGAAATATAAAGCTTCGCTTATCACGGAAGGAACGCCTCGCAAGCGTTGTTCGTCTCCTTTGTCGCAGCTCCTTTTAATTTCAGCCGTTTTCTTCTTCGCTACCTCGTAGATGACTCGCTGCCTCGTATATGACTCGCTACCCTCGTATATGACTCGCTGCCCTCCTTTTGTAGCAATTGCAGAATATATATACTAAGAGAGCCGACTTGAGAGTAATTAAGTCCAATATTTGATAATATTCTCAATCTTCAAAAGCATATCTTGACTTTCTACTTCCTTGAAGATCGCTCCCTCACTTCGCCAATATAGTAAGTATGCTTGACTTCTTCTTTGAGAGCAAATCGCATGTAGGCTTATCTCTGATAGGCTGAAATTTAACTCAAAGCCCACAAAATAATTCATTTGATGATTGTAGCCCAATTTCCATAATTGTACTTAGCGCACAAAAGAGCTCGGTTTTCGTAACTTTTTTCTCCTTTACCTGTCAAACAAGAAATATATACGTAAACGTAAAATATTCGAGATATTTCGATAAATGACGGTCGAAAATACGCTTTTACGGGGAATAAAATAATGTAACATCCTAACTTATCAGCAACAGATGGTGATCCTTTACTGAATCCAGCTCAATATCGAAGACTTGTTGGCAGATTATCGTTACCTTTACACGGCCAGATATTACTTTTTTAGTACATAAATTAAGTCAATACATCAGCAGTCCAAGATCTTCACACCTGACAGCTGCCCATCATCTCCTATGGTATCGAAGACTCTTCTTCCACTGACTTGCAGATAAAAGCATTCTCGGACTCGGATTGGGCCACTTGTCCAGATTCTAGGAAGTCAGTCACGGGACTTTGCACTTTTCTTGGCAACAATTTGATCTCCTGGAAGGCAAAGAATCAAACCACCATTGCGAGATCATCAACTGAGGCCGAATACAGAGCATTGGGCTCGACAACTAGTGAGGTGTTATGGCTTTGAAGAACTGTTTGCGTTTTATGGGCCTTTATATCTTTTGAGTAGTAATGGCATTTTAGTCTTTTACTCATTGTTAAACCTATAAGAGGCGCGCCAATACTGTAACTTAAACAGTATAGTTTCACATACAGTTTTACGGTTTCATCTTTCCCTCCAATTTCTGTTTTCGATCAAATCTCTTCATCTCATAATTCCCTTGCGTTGTAATACATTCTTCGCGATCTCCTATCGAAAACTCCGTAAACGCCCGACCCCTTTTGGCGTCGACATATCGCATTAGAATTTGGTCGTGCCTCAAGTGTTAATTTTAAAATGAAAAGTAAAATTCGAGCCAGACGAAAGATATTGCGTTCCAAGATCGTCCTCGGAGGAGTAACAGTCTGGCGGAAAGGTTTGAAGTCATGTATTTTTTATTACAAGTATTACTTTCTCGAGCTGTAATATCCGTCGAGCATGGTCGGCTTGTAATAATGCCACGGCTAGGTTTGTGATTAGGGTTAACACTGCTATCACAGCAATTCTTTTTGTGAGTGTCTTCACTTGTTAGATGGCGTACTATGATGTGTGTGTGACCTTTGTACATCTATACTACTATAAAAGGGAGAATGTGGCCAGTTTCTAATGTGGGTTGCAGGTTAATAGTTACACCTAATTGTTAGAATTTATTACCTGTATTTCCAGGTTGCCAAATTCTTTTATATAATAATGCAATACCATATTTTATCAACCACTCCATAATATACATTCACTCCAATATTTCATAATAGGATTGTTATTTTGTGTTGCTCCCTAATATTTTTTATACCCAAAGAACCACAAGTTGATAGCGGATTCATAATTACGCGCCCCGTTACTTACCCTATACTTTTTTTTTATTAAGAATGATATATTTATAAGTGATTTATATTATTATTATTATTATCTTATAGTTCAATATGATATTTGCATTATTATTATAAAAATGGTGTGTGGGTGTGTGGGTGGGTGGGGGGGGGGGGGGGGGGGGTTGGGGGAAATGGGGATCGTGTATTATTAGATAAATATTAAAAATATTTGCATATTTTAACAACATATTAAAGGGAAAACAAAAAAAAAACACGTTCTATATTATATTGGATGGAATAGATAAGAATATAAATTAGACGTGATTATGAGAATATAATATTTTATTTTGTGCTTGTAATTTGAGAAATTTGCATATAATATGCATATTGGGTTGTATTGTAAAAGACACCAAATATTGGAAAAAATCCAGACTTCCTCTGTATATATATTTCTCTCTATAATTATATTATCATAATAATCGGAATATAAATACAAATCACAATAATATTTTGTTAACACGTTATCAGCACACTCTCCGGCAACAACTGACCTCCGTCGAGAGGCTTTCACGCGGTTGAGATCACCTATCCGCTCTTTGTATTCCACTCCGTATTTCAACCAACGAAAATTGCTACACCTCCCCCTGTCAAGTGTTAAAACACCCGTAAACATCATTACACCTATGAATTTCATTACAACAAGTGTTTAAACAAGACAAAAAAACTCATTATTACGTAGTTTTTTAATATGGTGTAGAAAAAAAATCTGTATTATATATGATAATAGAAAAATACGTAATAATGAGTTTTTTTTTTCTTGTTTAAACACTTGTTGTAATGAAATTCATAGGTGTAATGATGTTTACGGGTGTTTTAACACTTGACGGGGGGAGGTATAACGATTTTCGTTCGTTGGAATACGGAGTGGAATACAAAGAGTGGAATAAGTGATCTCAGCCGGCTTTTACGAGTGAGGTATGGTAAATTTATTTTTATGTACGGTAATTTTATTAATATTAATCGTACACTAATATGAATTTAAAAAAAGTAAAATATACAACAAAATGCCTCTAGCCGAGTGGTATCGCGGAATATCGTCATTAGTGGCGAGAGGTCCAAATTTCGTTTCCTCTTGGTGGCGTGTGGAATTTTTTAAGAATAAAAAAAATAAAAATATATTCGTTTAAATACTTTAAATTATTACCGAGTGTACAGACGATGGACTGTGGATACGAATTTCGGACATGACTACAGACTTCGGACGGCCATAGATTTTTGGATACCATAATTACCTTACCATACCTTACGGAAATTAAAATAATAATGAAGTATTTATTTGTTTATGTTACTCTTGTTACATATATTTTGGATGTTTTGATTTTGATTATTTATCTTTTATGATTTATTTGTTAACATATTTTTGATCTTATGAGTAATGTCGAACTTGGCGAGCTTAGAATTTGTTGCTTTCGATATTTCGGTATGTTGGCTTGAAATCTGAATATACGTGATAATATATTTAATATTTGGCATGACCGGTTGGGCCATCTCAGTTCAATTAAGATGCGGAAGATAATTGGAAATTCACGTGGACATTTAATAAAGAACCAGATGATTCTTCAATCTAATGAATTATCTTGTGTCGCTTGCTAAAGGGAAATTAATTATTCGGCCATCACCAAAATACAGAATGAATTCCTTGTATTTTTGGAACATAAATGGTGATATTTGAGAGCTGATACACCCATCATGTGGACGATTTAAATATTTTATGGTATTAATTGACGCATCAAGTAGATGATCCCATATACATTTATTATCTACGAGAAACTGACGTTTGCGAGATTACTTGCTCAGTTGATTCGACTAGAGCACAAGTAGATATAAGCATGAGTTAACTGTCAACAGTTTTAAGCAAGAGCCAACCTACGGACAATTAACAGTTTTAAGCATTCAATTCCGGGTAAGGTTATAGAAGCCGCACAACGTGCGGCCATGACATCTAGTTATGATCAATATATGTATAGATAAGAAGTTTAAAGAGAGTTGGTAATGGTCAACGTATAATCTCAAACTTAGTTTATGTAATATGCATGAAAAACTAAAGGGGGTAGGTGCACGTAGGCCAAGTAAAGAAAAGGACTTCCTTACTTTTTTTTTCTTTCATAGTAGTCTTAATGACTAGTAGTTTGAAGCCTTTTTAAAGCTATTTTTTCGGCACTCGGTTCCTTGGTCTTAAGTAAAATTCAGTTTACTTGTTCAATTCGGAACTGTTAGTCGAGCTGATGAAGAGATCTTTTTTTGTTCGAGGTTCAAGAGGAAGGAGAGGAACCACCGCCCAAGGGTGCTTTTACGAAAGTACGGTCACCGGTGGCTAATACCTTCTATAAACTATCGAACCATAAATCCACTCTCAATCGCTCTTTTTAGGTTGGCATAATATAGAAAGAGAGTGCCAAGAAACAACACATACCTATCACTTTTTTGAACTTAGGGTCCAAAACCCGAGATACCCTTTTTTGATTTTAGAGCGTATAAAGGGAAAAGAGCTCTTGCATCGTTAGCCGCTTCTCAGCATTTCCTGCCTTAGTTGTTGACCATCACCTGACCTCACACGGGAGGCCCCGCGCCGAGTGATTCTCCCCCAAAAAACTCTACATGTCATATTCCGAAAACATAAAGATGCGATTTAGTAAATTAGAACCCATTTTGGGGTTCAACCAGGGAAGAACTATCACTAGTTTGAAAAATTATTCCATTTACTAATGGGAGTCATCCGTTGTTACTTCCTAGGGTATGGTAGAGGCGCTGACAATCCTTCAGTGAAGACCTAACGAGAGGCTGAATTCAAACACACCCAAGACCCACAATAATCGTACGAACATCTATGGGACGTAGCAAGGATTTTAGAAATAAGCCCTCTTCAAGCTGTCGAATATAGATAGGAGATCCACTTCAAGGCTGGCAGCAAGCGTAAGTGCAATCGCAATCGCTATGAATATCATTAATCAAAATCTCTCCGGCCCTCTAGCACTCTGTTATGGCGCAATCACTGACTCTAGTTCTGGAGTTCTAGGTCCTCTAGCTATTAGTGCTGGTAGCTCTCCTTCAGGTAATGCATTATAGGCTGTCTGCCTTCCACCTCTCTCTAGAAGGCGAAGGGTGAATTGCACACTCTTCTTCTAATCCATCCCAAAAGTGTTGCAACAAATCCTGCCTTCATTTGGATCATGTATATTTGATGAGATACAACCATAGGGGAGCGCCACCAGGCCTTGGTAAATTTCACATCGAGTGCTCTCTGCCCATGATAAAAAAATTGGGTTTGTCCCGCCTGCATCTGCTTGTTACTCCCACTTTCTCCTCCTTAATCCTCGTTGGTCCTTCTTTATCTTGCTGCTCCAGATGGTCGATTGCTGCAGTCGGCACCTATGCCTGCCTGCTGATTGCTCGACCATCTTTCTACGTACGCTATTTTGAAATCCAATTTGAATCCCGAATCATCTCATTAGAATTCAACATCAAATTGGAGAAGAATCAGCGGCCTCCCCTTTTCCGGACTATTCTCTGACATCACAAGTGTATATCATCAGATTGTCGGACTCGTCCTATGGCTTTCTAAGAAGCTAAGACCCAATAAGAAGCCCTTAGATGCAACCATCTCTTTCTTTGTAGATGTAGCTTTATTTCCTTCCTGTGCTCTTAGTTGCATAAGGACTAACCGCTTTGTTCTTGTTTGTGATTGCCGTTACTAAGTACACTCGATTCATTCCTTTTGCTCTCCATCTCCTAATGCCATAGCCGAAAGAAAGAAAAATATCCTAACCTAAACAAATCACGTTGTTGGGAATCATAGATTACATAAGACTGACCAAATTACACTTCGCCTATTGCATGGGGAAAAAAACCTTAGAACCATTGTAACATATATAATATTAATTTTAATCTCATGCGCCGAGCTCCCAATGAATAAAGTCTCAATAACTTCGTCGATATAAGTTAGCAATTGTGTTTGGATCAAGGAAATTGGTGAGGAAAAGAAACTAATGAGAAAACGATTTTCTCTTGCTTTCCTTTCCTTTTCCTCACCATTTGGTGTGGAAATTGAATTTTCATGATTTAGCTATAAAATTAGTTTAAGTTTCTTTTCTTTTCGTCACCTATATCTCTAATCATCCAAACACAAAAATTAAGTTTCCTTTTCATTTTCTTTACATTTCCTCACCAAATTCCATAAAACAAGCACACCCTTAATCTCAAGAAATCATATAAGTATGCATGCATATAAACATTATTACCTTTTGAACCTTTTTGTATTTGGACACGACGAAGGGCGTGTAATGTTGGAGAGACTATTGGAGCGATCGGGGCGAGTAAGGAACGAAATAATAGTTGTTGACAAAATCATTTCCAACGAGTGTACCAACGAACCGCTTACGAGGCTCTTAGCCTTCTCTTCTCCAATGAGTGTGCTTACTCTTCTTGGTTGTGTTTGAAGTAGTTCAACTGCTGAGATATTAATCTTCAAAAATGCGTAAATGCGTCGCAGGACTACAAAATTTTATCTGTCGTAAAGTTTGGTACTTTGTGAGCTGATTGTTTTAGGGTTAGCCATTGTTGGGAATTATGACCCAAAAAACTCGGGAATTATCGTTGGAAATCAATCGGGGAAGAGATCGGTGCATGCGCACACCGAAACGTGCCCGCAGCCGGGCTCGTCGGCACACGCAGGAGGTGTCGCGGGCGTGGCCATTGGAGCAGCTGGCAGTGACATGTGCATGTCATGGCCGTGCCGTGAAGAATGCATGTGGCCGTGAACATCGCTGAGGCGAGGCAAGTCAGCCTGCAATCTTCACGGCCGTGAAGCGCGACAGAAGATGAAAAACTAGAGCCCGATTGTGTCACGGTCGTGACGACGAAGGTTCGAGGCCGTGACGCTATAGATTTCTTGATAACAGTTACAACCGAATTTCAGAACCAAATAGGAACCTTCTAGGGCATTTATCATCTATATATAGGAAGAATTAGCTCGAGTATGAGAAAATAGAGAGTAAGTGGCAAACTTGTAATATCTTGAAATTATTCGGAATAAAATTGAATGGTTGATCCGTCGAACCACGTTAAAAGCTGTGTTTTTCCTGGTTTTGTCATCTCTATTTTCGAGCGTTTTATCTATCAAGATCGAATCTTTCGACTTGATCTTCACTCACACAAGAAGAAGTCTAAAAGGCGAACCTAGGAGTGCCAGAATCTCAACAATCGTCGTACGATACATAAAGTTGAGTCGATTCGCAACTACTTCAGGAAAACTTAAAGATTTTGAGCATCGACTTGCAGGAATTTGTGTTTGACTACACGCGTTTTTTCTGGCATTTTTGGCTGACATGGCATCGATTCGATCTTCAGTTTCCACGTAAGATTTTGTTGTCATGTTGGCCACTTGGAAATTAGAAAAATCGGTACTTAATCGTAAAAATTTATAAATTGAATAGGTAAATTGCCAAATTTTTAACTCTCGAAGTAAAGAAAATAGAGCAGCCCTTGAGTCCACTTATTTGAGCTTGAGCTTCATGTGAAAAATAAAAAAAATAATGTCGGCGGTGGATTTGTTAAAAACGATCATTGAAGAATTGAATCTGAAAATAAAAATCGTAACAAAATATACTCCAAAATTGTGGTCACGAAATAGCTTTCTGAGTGCAAAGACTTTTTAAAATTTTATTATTTCTTTCTACAATGTTTGGTTTGACTACTCCAGAGAAAAATTTATAAATATTTTGAATGAGGACTATTATTAGGACAGAGATATCTAATTTAATATGGCCTCATTTGTTAATATAATCTAGTATCTCAAGTTAAGCAACATCTTACATTCTATTAACTATATTTTTATTATACATTCTTGCGGTTTTAAAGTTGAATGTTTATACTATGGGGGTGTTTGTTTTGGGGTGATCCTCCAAAACATCACCGTAATCCTCTCGTCCCTTTATCATCACCATGTTTGTTTAGCCTAGGTGATGAGTCATCACCGTAATGACAGATCACGTAGGTGATAAAAATGAGGTGATATTCTACCTTTTGGATCACCCCAAAAAAGCTAGGTGATCTTACATCACCATGATGTAGTGATCTTTCAAATTTGTATTTGGACAACATTACCCCTTAATTTAGCATTTATACCTAATATATCCTTATTTATATTTTAAATTATATAATTAGATTATTTAAATCTTATAATAATATATTTAATAATAACTAATTATATTGAATAACTATAACGAAAAACTTATTATTAATTCTTAAAATATTAAACTCGATATTAAAATAATAGTCATTATTATGTAAATATCATCTCAATATATATATATAATATTATATATATACATATATATATAATCCCATAATCTAGATAATATTCGTAGGGTTAAATATGACATTTATGCAATATCACCCCACACATCACCGTGATTAGACAAACACAATATTCTAATATCACATTGATATGCAAAATGAAATATCACCTAAAAACAAACACGGTAATGATATATTACCTTGATCCACATCACGATGATATTCACATTACGGTGATGTGAGTATCACGGTGATGTTGGATCACCGTAAACAAACACCCCCTATAGGTAAGTGTGCCCCGACTCCTTAAGGTCGCCCCTCGCCAATTTTAATTTGATTAATTTCAGGCTATATTCTGGCTGATTTATTTCTCATCTTGTCTTAAACGTGAAATTTTTTCCTTACACAGATTATCATGAGAATCTATACCAACGACTTCATGTGACAGGAGCTCTGATACGATGCTCAACGTTTATTTCTGTTGGATAAATAAAGCTGTTGCGGATGGTAGTTCAGATTCGCCTTTGAATTCACTCTCCAAGCGATCTATTAATTCACTCAAAGAACACCTAACTGAACTGAATTGAAATGCAGGAAAACAGAAACGAAAAATACACAAGATTTACGTGGTTCAGCTACGGTACGTAGCCTATGTCCACGGGTCAGGGATCTCCTCTTTATTGATGACAATCGATCGAGAATTATAGAGCATGTTCCAATCTACAACTTTCGTGTTATCAACTTTCGCCCTAGCAATCGCTAAAGAAAGTTACACTCAAGCTAAGCCCCCCACACTCTGTTGTGAACATCAGCAAACTCACGTATATAACGTGACTTGAGCACGTGTGCTACGAATCTCGCGGGTAATTTGAAAACCATCTGTAGAAGTTGTCGCTAGCACTAGCAATTTTATAAGTGAGCCCATTCGAATTAACCATTTGAATAAACCATTCGAATTAACCTAGAGAATTCGAATTACCCATGAAGTAATTCAAATAATCAATTCGAATTATATGCTATGCCGCTGCTTTTGCTGACTTTCCAAGTTGATGAATTATCCTCACAAATCTCCACCTTAATTCATCAATCATCAGTCCAGACCCTTGGCTCTCACTCCCTGTTCGATCAGGGAGTATCTGCGCACCTCACCAGCTCCAAGCAGTAAACTTCTTGCTTGTGACTGGTTTGGTGAGCATATCAGATGGGTTATGATTTGTTGAGATCTTCCTCACGCTTATTTCACCCTTCTCCACCACTTCTCGAATGAAGTGGAGCCATACATCCACATGTTTCGTTCGTTTATGATGCACATTGTCCTTTGCCAAGTGGACAACTCCTTGATTGTCACAGAATACTTCAACCGTCTGTCTCTGCATCATGAGTTCACTAGATAATCCTTGCAGCCAAATAGCTTCCTTTATTGCCTCAGTTAGTGCCATGTACTCTGCCTCTGTTGTAGACAATGCAACCACTCTCTGAAGTGTTGCCTTCCAGCTTATAGCTGTTCCAAACAAGGTGAATACAAAACCTTAGAGACTTCCTTGTATCCAGACATCCTGCATAATCTAAATCCACAAATCCTTCGATCATGTTCCTGATGTCTGAGAGCTCTTGGTTTCTTTTGAATATCAGGCCTTAGTTCAGTGTTCCTCTAATGTATTTCAGCACATATTTCCGCACTTCCTAGTGTGTCATTCTCGGTTGTGCCATAAACCTGCTGACCACTCTTAAAGCATATGCCAGATCAGGTCTTGTGCAGACCATGGCATACATCAGAGATCCTACCACATTAGCATATGGAACTTTTCTCATGTGCTCTGCTTCTTCTTCTGACATATCATCTAAGCCTTTCCTGAGCTTATCGTGTGCAGCTAGAGGGGTCACAACAGCCCAAGACTCACCTATTTCGAACTTGTCCAAGACGGGCATCAGATAACCTTTCTGTTGCAGTCTGAGATAACCCTCTGCCCTGTTTCTGTAAATTTCCATCCCCAAAATTTTCTTAGCAGGCCCGAGGTCTTTCATCTCAACCTCAGCTTTGAGCAAGTTCTTGACTGAGCTTACCTCATCCATATACTCACATGCTATCAACATATCATCAACATATAAAAGCAAATAGCAGTTCTGTTACTTCTGCAGCTTTTATAGTAAATGCAAGGATCATACCTGCTCCTGTTAAAATTGTTTTTTACCATGAATCGATGGAACCGTTTGTTCCATTGCCTGGGACTCTGCTTCAGTCCATACAAGGACTTCTTCAGCCAACAAACATTTCCTTCTATCCCAAGCTTTACAAATGCCTCTCGTGTTGCATGTAGATCTTTTCCTCCAATGTACCATACAAGAAAGCAGTTTTAACATCTAGCTGCTCGAGTTCAAGGTCATACTGTGCCACCTAAGACAGCAGCAATCTCACAGACCTTTGCTTTACTACTGAGAGAAAACTTCATTATAATCTACTCCCTCCCTTTGAGTGAAGCCTCTAGCTACTAGCCTTGCTTTAAATCTCACCTTGGAATCTGCTTATTGTTTCCTTTTGTAAATTCATTTGCAGCTAATAATCTTTTGATCCTTTGGTTTGTCAATCGGTGCCTTGGTGTTATTTCGAGACAGTGAATCCATCTTTTCATTCACGGCCTCATTCCATCATTTCCTATCACTACATCTGACAGCTTCTTGGTAAGACTTCGGCTCTTCACCAATTTCCTCAGCCATCAGAAATGCAAATGCAGCTATATCAGTATCTGCAAACCGTGCAGGTGGTTTAGCTTTCGTCATTGCTCGATCCCTGGTTAGCATGTAATCTGTGATATCATCAGTGGATGAGGTGCCCACTGTTTCATCATATTCAGGAATGATCTCATCATCTTGCGCAATAATTTCTTCCTCTTCTTCATCTTGAAATCTCTTTCCCTTTTCAGTCATAGAAGTCTCCACCTCAAACTGAGCATTCTTCAAGCACTCAGACTCATTTTCCTTTCCTGAATTCTTATTAGCAACCTGTATTCCCAGATATGCCATCTCTGATTCTACAAACTTTACATCTGTTCCAGGTTCAAGGGTAACCAATGAAGATGGACTTCACTGCCCTTGATTCTAGCTAATCACGCTTAGCATGTGCTGTGCATAAGCAGTACAACCAAAAACTCTCAGGTGCTATAGGTTTGGTTTCGATCCAGTCCAAAGTTTCTCTGTTGTCTTGCATTCAATAGCAGTGGAAGGGCACCTATTCACCAAATAGGTGCTGTTGCTAAGGTCTCTGCCTAGAATGACTTTGGCAGTTCAGCACTGATCATCATACATCTGGTCCTCTCAAGTAAAGTTCGATTCATCCTCTTAGCAAGTCCATTCTAATGAGGTGTGTATGGGACAGTGCGATGTCTTTTTATTTCTTCAGATTCACAGAAACTGTTGAATTCATTTGAGCAGAATTCAAGCCCATTATCAGTCCTTAGCAACTTCACCCTTATTCCTGTCTGAAGCTCCACATACCTTTTCCAAAGTTTGAACTTCTCAAAAGCCTCATCTCTGTTTTCAGCAGAATACTCCATGCTTTCCTGCGGTGATCATCTATGATAGACATGAAGTATCTAGCTCCACCATGAGACGCTACTGTGGTAGGTCCCCACATGTCTGAGTGTAAGTAATCCAAAGGTGCTTTGGAAGTGTGTTTAGCTGTCTCAGACTTCACCCTTTGTGATTTTCCAAACACACAGTTTTCACAGAACTTGAGCCTTTCCAGTTTTCCTCCTCATGCAATCCTTGCTTTGATAGTTCAAGCAATCCCTTCTCACTTCATGTCCCAATCTGCTATGCCACAAACTAGCTAGACTCAACTCTGAGTTTGCCACATCAACTGTCCCAGTTATAGTAGTGCCTAACAGTGAATACACTCCATTTTTCTTCACTTCTTTCATTATTGCAGGGATCCTTTGAACACCTTCATATGTCCATTTCTTGTGTCAATTGTGTAGCCTAGATCATCCAACACCCCGACTGATATCAGATTTGTCTTCAACTCAGGGATGTATACACTGTTGAGAATAATCTCACTTCTTATATGCAATCTTAGCTATACAGAGCCAATTCCTTGGACATTGCAAGGTGTATCATTTCCAAGAAGTACTCTTCCACCTTCAATCTTCCTGAAGTTGGTTAGCCATGACTTGTTTGATGTCATATGAAAGGAGCATCCTGAGTTTATTATCCATTCCTTGTGTTTGTCCACTACTGTCACATTTAGAACCTCTGCAGAGTCATATCCATCAGATACAGCTGAGGCCTCACCATTTTCATCGGACCTTGGCTATTTTCCTTTGTTTCTCTGTGGACAGTTCCTTCTTAGATGGCCTTCCTCTTGACAGTGATAACACCTGAATGTTCCTCTGGACTTCGACTTGCCATTCTTATACTTCTTCTTTTGATCCCTGGTGTCCTTTCTGCCTCAGATATTTAGACTTTCTCCTGGACCTTCAAGCTTTGTGCATGTCTTCATGTTCAGCTGTCTCGAATGAATAGCAGCCAATACATCTTCTAGGCACAATTCTTCATGAGCATAGAGCAACTCCTCGAAGTTGTCATAACTCTTAGGAAGAGAACTCAATAGCGTCACTGCCTTGTCCTCATCTTCAATCACAACTTCAATATTTTCCAGGTCTAGTATCAGCTTAGACCGGCTGTCTATCTGCTCATCGATCGGCCTATCATCTGTCATTTTGAAGGTATGTAATGTCTGCTTTAGATACAATCGGTTTGCCACCGATTTAGTCATGTGCCGACTCTCCAGCTTCGTCCATAAGCTCACAGCAGTTCTCTCCTTTGCTAACTGCCTCGACACTTTATCACCATGACCTAAGAGAATTACACTATGAGCTCTTTCGATTAGATCAATTTTCTGCTCTGGTGTTAGATCTGCTTTCATCTTCTTTTCCACCTTCAGAGCCACCAATCCTTCCTGTCTAAGGAGAGCTCACATCTTCAACCTCCACAAGTTGAAGTCATTCTAGCCAGTGAATTGGTCAACCTCAAACCGCAATGTACTCATCTCTTTCAATCTGCTGCTTGATCCAATCAATTAACAGTCGTGATCGATTCCACGGCTCGTCGCACCACTTGTTGCGACTGATAGTTCAACCATTCAATTCACTCTCCAAGTGCTCTATTAATTCACTCGAAGAACACCTAATTGAACTGAATCGAAATGCAGGAAAACAAAAACGAAAAATACACAGGATTTACGTGGTTCAGCTACGGTACGTAGCCTACGTCCACGGGTTAGGGATATCCTCTTTATTGATGACAATCGATCGAGAATACAGAGCATGTTCCAATCTACAACTTTCATGTTATCAACTTTCGCCTAGCAATCGCTAAAGAAAGTTACACTCAAGCTAAGCCCCCCACACCCTGTTGTGAACATCAGCAAACTCACGTATATAACATGACTTGAGCACGTGCTCCTCATGTGCTAGGAATCTCACGGGTAGTTTGGAAACCCTCTGTAGAATTTGTCGCTAGCACTAGCAATTTTATAAGTGAGCCCATTCGAATTAACCATTCAAATTCACTTAGGAGGCAACTTTCCTTCGGTACAGCTAGTTAGGAGGCTTTGGGCGATTTGATTTTTTGTTCAGCAATTAGATTTGGCTTTCTTTTTTCATTGGTTTTCAGTTGGCATCAGGTTATTAATGTAACATGTTATGTTTCTTAATTTTGTAATATTAATAAAAGAGTGCTGCCTTAATATGTATGCCAAAGCTCAAATGTACACAAAGATATGGGACAGAGGGAGTACATCACAATATTACGAACATAACAAAAATGGCAAAACCAAACAGTCTGGAAATGACTTAAACTGCAACCATTCTGTATCATCCTCAGTCATGTTTCCCAGAGCCGCATTTATCCAATCCTGCAGATAAATATAAATACCATACCGCTAATTAGATCTTTAAGAAAAAAGAAAGAAAAGCATCCTTCATATCAGAGAATAAGAGAAGGAAAAACTGTACGAAAATGAACTATATCTGACATCCCACTTTGAAGCTCATGGCCAATCAACGAAACACCTAATCTCCTAAACTAGAGTTTCAATACCAAACGAACAACAAGCTATAGAAATACATGCACGCACCCAGATAACATAAGGCATAAATCGCAAAAGCTACAAATCAAACTTCCACAGAATTATAAATATTCGTTCGATAGAATGGTGCTAGCTACCCTGCGCAGCAACCGTATGCGGTCGCGTGGGAAACAGCTTCGTAATACAAGCGGTATTGAATCCATGCTCGGACAACATATCGCAGCCCTCAGCCTAGCTCCACCAGCTCCGACCACCACCGCATCGTACGTGTGATCCACCACCGTTATGACTTTACCAAATCCAACAAATAAAAAAATTAATCCAAGATGGAGAAACAAAGAAAAACATTCCGAGCTAGTCCGTGAAAATGAGATGGATTCGGAGAAGCAAACGTACCGATTAACTCATGAAGAGAAGCCGAAACATGCCAGCTGATGCAGATTTGCCCGCACATATGACCAATCGAACCATCTCTTACGCAGCGTACTTTCCCTCGAGCCTTGGGTCGACGAACTCACTGTAATTGCCGTGTTTGATTGCGTCCGAAAGAAGAGGCCTTGCCTAAGAATTCAGACATATATATACACACACACACACACACACACACACATAGTATGAAATTTGTCAAGTGAAGAAGATAAAGAGAACTAATAAACATATAATACGTACAACGTACGTACCCAATCTAATCAGCTTATTCATCATCACCACCACCACCACCATCATCATCATCATCAGAATTATCAGACCTATCTTCTTCAGCGTCGTCATCATCATACTAGCCTAATGTGTAACCTTCCTCTTCGTCGTCATCTTGATTGATGAATGTGTCAAGATGTTCTTCCGAAGCCATCACTGCATTCAACAACTACTGATGGAATATCAGTCCTATGTTCTTAAATGTTTAAAGTTCGATCAAAACTTTTTAGATTTTCGAAAGAAAAGGTGTTTTTAAGTGTACCATTTTCTGTGTTCGGGTTAAATTTCGAAAGGGGTTTCAATGGTATAATTTAGTTGATCTCGAGAATTTCTAACGATTTTCGAATGATTTAAAAACCAGATTCGAGATATGATTTCGAAATTAAGAAATTCAATTCGGTAGATTTCGAGATATGATTTAGAAATTAAGAAATTCAATTCGGTAGATTTCGAGATATGATTTCGAAATTAAGAAATTCAATTAGTTAGAATTTCGAGATATGATTTCAAAATTAAGAAATGCAATTATAGGATTTCGAAAGAATAACTAATAAGTATTTTAAGAGTTCGAGATTTCGAAATGGGATGTCGAAGGAAGCTATGCTGGATTTCGAAATGTACTTCGAAATAATAGGTGTCGAAAGACTTATATGGGGTTAAGATAGGATAAAATTTCGAAATCAATAGAATTTGGAATGTAAGATTCGAAAGAGGACTTCGAAACTAATGGGGGGAAATTCAAAGTCTCGAGATCTCTTATTAAATTGGAATTTCGAAGCATGGGAATGTTCTTGCGATTTTGATTGGTTAACAATCAAAAGGTGAATACACGGGGAGTTGGAAATTATTGTTAAAGAATAACTAATAAAGAGTTCCTTAGCCTCAAAGAAATCGACACTACTAATAATAAAAGTCTATGTACATCATAGCATAGTACGATATATATACATATATATATATATATATATACATGCCTGTTAGCGATTAATAATCATGTCAAACAATTAACTAGTAGACATAGGAAAAGTTTCCAGTATAACATTGGGATTTCCGATTTTTTGGATTTTCAACATAATAAGAATTAGGATTTTCAATGGTATTTTCGGTATAATATAATTATCAATTTCAATACAGGTTCGATATTGATTAATATATATATATATATATATATAACCTCTAAGCCAGGAGTCTAATATATTATAAGTAATAAACAGAAAGTAAAGATTAGGGATCGAAGCGATTATGCATAATAAAGCATGCATCTCACGCACTCATGTCATTATAAGATTTCATATTTACGGATAAAATAATTATATAGGTCAGGAATCCGGTAAGGACAATGACAAGGTTGATTAAGCTAACGGGGAAAATAGACGAAACTTGTGAGTATGATTTGCAACATGTATCTTATGTGCTTTATGTGCTTATGTGGCCTATATGGATTAATTGATTAGTACATGATATATAAGTCATGTAAGGTATTTTATATAGCCTTCCATACATATAAAATAACGGAGAAACCGTTATGACTGCTACGACTACAGATGGTATGATACGGATGCTACGGCATATACCCCTATAAATCGGGGGATTTCACATAGTCCTGTACAGGCATATACGTAATCCTACAAATCGGGGGATTACAGAATGGTTACAGAGTCCCATGCATGGGCGCCGACTGGGCGTACAGTACAGTCTAGCTAGTCTATAACGGGAGTATCAAAATAAATGGACACATAGAATGGCATGTGATCTACGGATCTTTTGAATGACAGTTATATGCATGATGATTTCATGATGGCATGGTTACGATATTTACGGGAAGGAATGGACTATCGGTTATTTTATTGCTACTTATTATTAGTTAACATGTTGCGATCATACTCTGAATGTTGTCTTCACAGTTGTGTAGATAATTAGCAGGCTGCGTAGAAGGCGTCTTCGTAGGCATGGATTCAAGGTTGGCCGGCTACGCTCTCCTCCTGCTCCCCTCTGTTCATCGTTAGCATATAGAATAGAAATGATCAGGACTGTTGCATCTTGTGACTCGCATGATAGGTACATATATGTACGTTATTGTGAAAGGAACTAGACCAGATATACGCACCCGTTTTGTTAAAGGAGATAGTTGTGGAAATCGCGAAAAATTTTATATGAATATTTTATAGATGCATAAAAAGGTAACAGGAAACAGGCGCTTACATGTAGTGGTATCAGAGCCTAGGTTTTAGGTTCTGTAGACATTTGCATAGTATGTGCATATTATGGATTGCCCTTAAATTTCTTTTGCATATATAGGCAGAGGGCAACGGTGAACCGATACCTGTAAACGTGATGAACCTACCATAGAGGGAGGAGGAAGAACGGCCGTACCTGAATCCCATTCATCGCATACACTTAGACAGTATGAATCCGGGCACGCCCTGACAATTCCCCTAGAACGACGGTGATAAATCAAGAAAGATGGGTGCTGTGGATTTCTTGGGAGCTACAGACCCCACTGAAGCAGAAACATGGCTGAAAAGAACGGAAAGAGTGTTCCATATGACGCAATGCACCCCAGAAGAAAACTTTGAATATGCAGTCTCACTCCATCAAGGACATGCGTATGAATGGTGAACTGTTCCCGACAGTATGACTCAACCCCCGGTGCCGACTTGGGAGGATTTTCTGAGAGTATTTAATGATACATACATGCCTGAGGTCTACAAGGATTAGAAAGAGAAAGAATTCTTAGAACTCAAACAGGGAACCGGTCCGTAAGCGAGTATGAAGTGCTATTTATCAGTTATCTCGATATGCTCCACACATGGTTGCCATTGAAAGAAATAAGTGCCGAAGGTTTGAAGCTGGACTCCGTTACACGATTAGAAATCATATTACACCATCAGATATGGAGTCCTATGGAAAATTGAGGACGGCGGCTATTCGCGCCGAAAGATTAGAAACCGAATCAAGGAATTTCCAAAGTAGCAAAAGGAAATCAGGGGAAGAATCGTCGAGTGGAAAGATTAAAAAGACATGTAGTGCACCTAGACTAATGAGTACACAAAGTAGTTCTACAAGAGGCAGTACAGGCGGGATGAGACCTGTCGGACGAGGAATTTCTCAACCAATACCGGCATGTGAGCATTGTGGAAAGAACCATCTGGTCGTCTATAGGTGGCTTACAGGCGAATGTTTCAGATGTGGTCAATCCGGGCATTTAGCTAGAACTTGCCCGACATTACGAACGAAACCTACAGTTGATCAATCAAGAGTTAGTGGAACTTATACAAATTGGCGAAGAGGAAGGGCCGTGGATCATTTAGCACAAGTTATGGAAGAGGAGGCTCAGGAGGCTAAGCCTTTAGGCCGCCAACACAAGTTAGGATTTTCACCATGACTCGTGAGGAGGCCAGAGAAGGGTCTCACGTAATTATGGGTAAATTATCTATCTGTGATATTGATGCATATGTTTTATTCAGTCCAGGTGCCACTCATTCATTCATATCACGAACATTTGCATCATTATTACCTGATAAACCCAAACCCCTAGAGGATGAGTTATACGTTCGACTTCCAACGGGAGAAATAGTTATAGTAAACAGCGTATACCCAGGCAAAGTTGTCAGTAACGGGATAGAACTGCGAGCAACCCTGTTCGTTATTCCTTTAATGGATTTTGAAGTAATATTAGGCATGGATTGGTTGTCAAAATACCGGGTGAAGTTTGACTGTTTCAAAAAGGAAATTGAATTGGCCAATGTAGATCAAGCACATATAGTACTTAAAGGAGAAAAGAGCGTACGGACAGCACATCGGATATCAAGCTTAGAAGCTTCTAAGATGATTAGTGAAGGATATGAAGTGTATGTAGCTTATGTAATAGATATGCAATTAAGTGGATTAAATATAGAAGATATCCCGGTAGCTAATGAATATGCCGATGTCTTTCCCGAGGAATTACCCGGATTACCACCCAATCAGGATACGGAGTTCACTATTGAACTTCAACCAGGCACGGCGCCAATTTCTATTCCACTACATCGTATGGCTCCAATCGAATTGAATGAATTGAAAGTACAGTTGAAAGAGTTACTGGATAAAGGTTATAAACGGCCAAGTGTATCACCGTGGGGAGCGTCTGTTCTCTTCGTCAAAAAGAAGGATGAGACACTAAGATTATACATAGACTACCGACAATTGAATAACATAACGGTGAAAAATAAATACCCCTTACCCCGAATCGATGATTTATTTGACCAATTGCAAGGTTCTAGGGTCTTTCCGAAAATCGATTTGAGACCAGGATACCATCAATTGAAGATCACAGATGGAGATATTCCAAAGACTGTGTTTAGAACAAGATATGGGCATTATGAATTTCTAATTATGCCCTTTGGATTGACGAACGCTCCTGCAGTCTTTATGGCATTAATGAATGACGTCTTCCGGCCCTACTTAGACTAGTTCGTGATCGTCTTTATTGACGATATATTGGTATATTCCAAGTCAAAAGAGGAGCACGAACAACATTTGAGGATTGTACTCCAGACTTTACGGGAAAAGAAATTATATGCGAAACTTACAAAGTGCGAGTTTTTGGTTAGACAAAGTGGTGTTTTTAGGGCACGTAGTTTCAGGCAAAGGTATCCAAGTCAAACCCAGCAAAATTGAAGCAGTGATCAGGTGGGAAAGCCCTAAAAATATAGCAGAAGTTCGCAGTTTTCTGGGATTAGCCGGATATTATCGACGATTCATAGAGAATTTCTCTCTGATAGCAGCCCCAATGACGGAGTTACTACGTAAAGGAGTTATTTTTAAGTGGAGTGATGAACGTCAAAGGAGTTTCGAGGAACTAAAGGAACGACTAACGATAGCTCCTGTGCTGACTATCCCATCAGGAACAGACAGTTTTGTGATTTATAGTGATGCGTCCTATCAAGGATTGGGATGTGTACTAATGCAACATGGAAAAGTAGTGGCGTATGCATCTCGACAGCTGAAGCCATACGAAACATCCTACCCAACTCATGACTTAGAGTTAGCAGCCATAGTATTTGCACTAAAAATATGGTGACACTATTTATACGGAGCAACATTTCAGATATTTACTGATCATACGAGTTTGAATATTTGCTAAGTCAGAAAGAATTGAACATGAGACAGAGACGTTGGATTGAACTGCTTAAAGATTATGACTGTACAATAAAGTATCATCTAGGAAAGGCCAACGTCGTTGCTGATGCTTTGAGTCAAAAATCGTATGGTTCCGTCTCTTGTTTATCAATATGTTTTTATCAAGTTTGAGTGATCTCAGGAAGATGAATACGGAGATAAAAGTAGACGATACTGGTGCTATCTGCGCCTCGATTGTAGTTCGACCTATTAAAGATGAAAAGCTAGCTAAGATATCTGATAAAGTAAAACAAGGATTGGGGAAGTCTTTTGTGATAGACGAGAATGGAACCCTGATGATAAACGGCCGCATATGTGTTCCTGATATCGATAATCTTCGACAAGAAATAATGGAAGAGGCACACACTGCTCCTTATGCCATGCATCCAGGCAGTACGAAAATGTATCGAACCATTAAATCCCACTATTGGTGGCCAAGAATGAAGAAGGACGTGGCCGAGTATGTCTTAAAATGTTTAACGTGCCAGCAAATCAAAGCTGAACACCAAGCGCCCGTTGGTAAATTACATCCTTTACCCGTACCTGTTTGGTAATGGGAGCGTATAATGATGGATTTCCTATATGGTCTTCCTCCTACGGCTAAGAAAAATGACGCTGTGTGGGTGATTGTCGACCGACTTACAAAGTCAGCTCATTTTCTACCATTTAGGTGGGGTTCTACGTTAGAATATTTGGCAAAACGATACGTTAATGAAATAGTTCGACTCCACGGGGTACCCCGGTCTATTTTATCTGATCGGGATCCTAGATTTACTTCCAGATTCTGGGGGAGTTTACAGAAAGCGCTCGGACTAAATTGCATTTTAGTACGTTTCATCCGTAGACCGATGGGCAATAAGAAAGAACAATACAGACACTAGAAGACATGCTTCGAGCATTCATAATCGAATTCAAAGGGTCATGGGATGATTATATAGCGCTAATGGAATTTGCCTATAATAATCAGTACCACTCAAGTATTGGAATGGCACCATATGGAGCTTTGTAGGGTCGAAAGTGTCGAAACCCAATCTGTTGGGACATGGAAGGAGAACAGGTATTAGAAGATCGAATTTGATTCAAGATACAATGGAAAAGATGAAAGTAGTCAAAAATCGACTAAAAGCAGCCCAAGATAGACAGAAAAGTTATATCGATCAACACCGATGAGAAATGGAATACATGGTTGGAGAAAAAGTGTTTTTGCAAGTATCTCCGGGGAAAGGAGTTCTACGATTTGGAAAGAAAGGAAAGTTGAGCCCACGCTACATTGGGCCATATGAGGTACTTGAAAGAATTGGACTGTTAGCCTACCGATTGGCGCTACCACCTGAACTATCACAGATACACAATATTTTCCACGTTAGTATGCTACGGCGATACAGATCACACCCTACTCATGTTCTGCGTGGCGAACCAATAAACGTTTCTGAGGATCTTAATTACGTAGAAGAACCGGCAGAAGTCCTAGAATATGCTAACAAACAATTACGGAATAAAACGATTCCGATGGTAAAAGTGAGATGGAAGAATCATTCAGCTCGGGAAGCTACATGGGAAACAGTAGAAAGTATAAAGACCCAGTATCCATGGTTATTGACTGAGACAGGACGAAATTTCGAGGTCGAAATTTTTAAAGGGTGGAGAATTGTCAAGAACCGAAACCTTATATAATTTTAGGCATTCACATAACAAATTTTATGATAGAGTTATAGATGGGAATAAGATTTTCGAAAGATAGGGCTTTCGAATATATGACTTACGAGAATTATATTCTTGCAAGATAGAATTTTGAATCTTAGTATTAAAATAGTAAATGAAGTAAATAGAATAATCGTGATATTAATTATCAAAAAGAAGGACCTTATGAGAGTTGCGAGAGAGCATTATAAATATTGTTTATCAGAGATAAAATTACTTGAATTAAACTCGAACTATTACGAATTATGAAAGGCATAATTTCGATAGAGATTGCGAGAACTTTGGTTCTCGATATGAGATTTGTGGCAATTTAAACAATTTCTAAAGCTAGATATCGAAAACTTAGTCATGAGGGAAAGCTATTTAATAAATAAAATTATGCATGTTACTTACAATTAGGATAGACATTAATAAAACCATCGATGTCATTTGGTTATTATAACACGCTAACATAAAATAAAGAAGAAAAGATAACTCATATCAATTTGAGGAGAACTCGTGAATCTAATAACTAGAGGAAGGGTAAGAAACTTTGCTATAATGTTCGTATTTTAATTATGATCTAACATGATTTAGGTGCTAGCATGCGTAAAGAGGGTGTACGATTCATGCTTTACTTAAAGCAATTATGAAAGATAGGAAGGGTCTTTGAGATAATTTAGGAAGTTCTTCGTGTTCTTAAATGTTTAAAGTTCGATTAAAACTTTTCAGATTTTCGAAAGAAAAATGTGTTTTTAAGTGTACCATTTTCTGTGTTCGGGTTAAATTTCGAAAGGGGTTTCAATGGTATAAGTTTAGTTGATCTTGAGAATTTCTAATGATTTTCGAAAGATTTAAAACCAGATTCGAGATACGATTTCGAAATTAAGAAATTCAATTCGGTAGATTTCGAGATATGATTTTGAAATTAAGAAATTCAATTAGGTAGATTTCGAGATATGATTTCGAAATTAAGAAATTCAATTAGGTAGAATTTCGAGATATAATTTCGAAATTAGGAAATGCAATTATAGGATTTCGAAAGAATAACAAATATGTATTTTAAGAGTTCGAGAGAAATTTCGAAATGGGATGTCGAAGGAAGCTATGATGGATTTCGAAATGTACTTCGAAATAATAGATGGCGAAAGACTTATATGGGGACAAGATAGGAATAAAATTTCGAAATCAATAGAATTTGGAATGTAAGATTCGAAAGAGGACGTCGAATGGGGAGAAATTCAAAGTCTCGAGATCCCTTATTAAGCATGGGAATGTTCTTGCAATTTTGATTGGTTAACAATAAAAAGGTGAATACACGTGGGAGTTGGAAAATTATTGTTAAAGAATGACTAAGCCTCAAAGAAATCGACACTGCTAATAATAAAAGTCTATGTACATCACATCATAGTACGATATTTATATATATATATATATATCAGTGTTTTAAAATGCGCATAGCGCAACGCGTCGCGTTTCAGTGCAGATAGCGCGTAGCGTAAATAGCATAACGTATTGCGTGAGTATTTTGGACAAGTCATTTATTACATTAATAAACATAATTTATAACAAATTACTAATTATAAGCACATTATTCAAGCTTAATATAAAATCTGGGTTCAACAATATATGCAAAATCTAATAATATATATTCCAAACACTAGAAATATACATAAAAATATATTAAACAATTTATGTACGTAAAATTTAATAGAATTTTTAAATCTAATTTCATCTCATAGGCCAGCATTAAAAATATTGAACAAATAACTAATAAAATTTTAAGAACCAAAAATGTAGTATTTAAAAAATGATTTTTACCAGTGTCGAAAAAGATAAGATATGCATGTCATTTTGATCGTTGTTAAACAAATAATAAATAAATTAATTTTATTTATTTTATCACATAGATTACACTTATAATCTAGCTTTTTATGTTTGGGTGGAAATAATTTAGAAGTTAGAAATATTTAAAACTAAAATAAAATGACATGTGTTTGTACTGTGTTGTCGCAATAAAATTTGAAAAAGTAAAATAAAATTTGAAAAACAAAAAATTAGAATAAATTAGACAAATCGTTGCCACGTTGGCTCTCTCTGCGTGACTGCGTCCCTGCTTTTCTGTCGCAATTATGTTTGGACTGGAGCACTTTTTCTTTTACGCCTCGTCGCGTTTTCAGGCATATTTACGCTAAATTGCGCCTTGGAGCGCGCGAAAAAACGCTTTTTAATATATACATGCATGTTAGGGATTAATAATCATGTCAAACAATTACCTAGTGGACATTGGAAAAGTTCCCAATATAATATTGGGATTTCCGATATTTTAGGGTTTTCAACATAATAAGAATTAGGGTTTTCAATGGTATTTTCGCTACAATATAATTATCAATTTTAATACAGGTTCGATATTGATTAAAAATATATATATATATATATATATATATATATATATAGCCAGGAGTCTAATATATTATAACTAATAAACAGAAAGTAAAGATTACGGATCGAAGTGATCATGCATACTAAAGCATGCATCTCACGCACGCATGTCATTATAAGATTTCATATTAACAGATAAAATAATTATATAGGTCATGAGTCCGGTAAGGGCAAGGACAAGGTCGATTAAGCTAAAGCGGAAAATAGACGAAACTTGTGAGTATGATTTGCAACATGTATTTTATGTGCTTTATGTGCTTATGTGCCCTATATGGATTAATTGATTAGTAAGTGATATATGTGTCATATAAGGTATTGTATATAGCATTACATACATATAAAACAAGGGAGAAATCGTTATGACTGCTACGACTACAGATGATACGATACGGATGATACGGCATACACCCCTATAAATCGGGGGATTTCACAGAGTTCTGTACAGGCATATATGTATCCCTAGAAATCGGGGGATTACAGAATGGTTACAGAGACCCATGCATGGGCGCCGACTGGGCGTACAGTACGGTCTAGCTAGTCTATAACGGGAGTATCAAAATAAATGGACATATAGAATGACATGTGATCTATGGATCTTATGAATGACAGTTATATGCACGATGATTCCATGATGGCATGGTTACGATATTTACGGGAAGGAATGGACTATCGGTTATTTTATCGCTACTTGTTATTAGTTAACATGTTGCGATCATACTCTGAATGTTGTCTTCACAGTTGTGTAGATAATTAGCAGGCTGCGTAGAAAGCGTCTTCATAGGCATGGATTCAAGGTTGGACGGCTACGCTCTCCTCCTACTCCCCTCTGTTCATCGTTAGCATATAGACTTGAAATGATCTAGACTGTTGCATCTTGTGACTCGCATGATAGGTACATATATGTACATTATTGTGAAAGGAACTATACCGGATG
This sequence comes from Craterostigma plantagineum, assembly GCA_027422505.1. Taxonomy (NCBI): domain Eukaryota; kingdom Viridiplantae; phylum Streptophyta; class Magnoliopsida; order Lamiales; family Linderniaceae; genus Craterostigma; species Craterostigma plantagineum. The sequence goes on from JAPQWV010000179.1 coordinate 503,402, forward strand.
TACGTACCCGTTTTGTTAAAGGAGATAGTTGTGGAAATCACGAATAAATTTGTATGAATGGTTTATAGATGCGTAAAAAGGTAATAGGAAATGGGCGCTTACGTGATCGAGCCAGAACTCTCATTTTTTGAACTTCGCATACAACTGCTTCTCTCGCAATATCTCTGATGCAGGGTAGGTTTATTGGAAGAGTGCTTGGTAATGGAACAAAGGATCGATTGTATTAAAGATGAAAAGCAAGAACAAATAAGATGAGTTTAACAACTCAAGCTTACAAAATAATAATAATGTATTTCTTCCCCCCAAAACTACGACCTTCTACTCCCAAGCTATTATTTATTTTATCTTAGAAATCCTAGTCAAAGCATTATTTAATATTACTCCAAAGTCCATGCATGAGTTGGTCAAGCTTCACTCATTGATGATTGGCTCTTCATTTCCTTTGCCTGTATGTCTTCCACGCCCGCATCAGTTTCCCCAGCTGAGTAGAACTCGTCCACGAGTTCATCATTATCGCCATGGTAAGGAAATAAGTCTCGTATGTTAAAAGTTGGGTGGGTGTGGATATTGATAGGCAAGTCAATCTTGTACGCATTATTGTTTATCTTCTGTAAGACCTTACAAGGACCTATCTTTTTCTCCCGAAGCTTATTGTATTTGCCAACAGGAAACCGTTCCTTCCTTAGGAAGACCCAAACCAAATCTCCCTCCTGGAAGATTTGAGTTCTTCTGTGAGCGTTAGCAGCTCGTTGATACGCTCGATAACTATCTTCGAGCTTCTTCTTAACTTCTTCCTGCACTTTCGTGAGAACAGTGGCGAAGTCTTCAACCTTCTTACCTGCGGATGGAACGTCAGCAAGATCAAGGTAGTGGTTTGGGATTCGACCAAAAACAATCTCGAAAGGGCTCTTTCCAGTTGAACGGTTAACTGTAGAATTATAGGCAAATTCTGCCCGAGACAACACGCTATCCCACTGCTTGGGACGCTTGGAAGCTAGTGTACGGAGCAGATTTCCCAACGTTCGGTTAACAACCTCCGTTTGACCATCCATTTCGGGGTGATAAGCGCTGCCGAATAACAGATTGGTACCTAGCTTTTTCCACAGACTTCGCCAAAAATGACTTACGAACTTCGAGTCTCGATCTGACACGATGCTCTTTGGAATACCGTGATGTTTGACCACTTCTTTGAAATAAAGATCAGCAATGTAAGAGGCGTCCATGGTCTTTTTGCAAGGAATAAAATGAGCCATCTTAGAAAACCGATCGACGACAACGAATATAGAATCAAACCCTCGCTGTGTTTTTGGCAATCCAACTACAAAATCCATACTGATGTCGTCCCATGGGGCTGCTGGGATTGGTAGGGGAGTGTACGCGCCGGTATTTTGACTGTATCCCTTGCATTCTTGACACGTGCGACATCTCTTGACGAACCTGTCAACATCTCGATAGATGTTTGGCCAAAAATATTTTTCTTTAACAAGGGAGACAGTTTTATCCCTTCCAAAGTGCCCAGCTAAGCCACCACAGTGGAGTTCTCGAATAAGAAATTCTCGCATGGACCCATTCGGGATGCACAAATTACTGCCCTTAAAGAGAAACCCATCCGAAATATAATAATCATTAAACCCACCGTTAAGGCTCTTTTCATAAGCCTCATGAAAATCAGGATCATTACCATATTGCTCTTTGAGGACTTCAAAGCCCACCACTTGGTTAGTTAACGCGGTCAAAAGCTGAACACGTCTGCTTAGTGCGTCGGCCACCTTGTTCAACTTTCCGCTCTTGTGCCTAACGACAAAGGTATACTCTTGCAGAAAAGATATCCACTTTGCATGCCTTCTATTCAAGCTCGCTTGAGAATTGATGTATCGAAGAGCTTCATGATCAGAATTAAGAATGAACTCACTGTGAATAAGATAATACCTCCAATGGCGCAATGTTTGGACGACAGCATATAACTCGACGTCGTAAGTAGAGTATTTTTGTCTGACCATATTGAGCTTTTCACTGTAGAAAGCGATTGGGTGACCCTCTTGACTAAGAACTCCCCCAATACCCACGAATGAAGCATCACAATCAACCTCGAAAACTTTCTCAAAATTCGGGAGACTTAAGACGGGAGCAGCAGATAACCGCTTCTTGACCAGCAGGAAACTTTCTTCAGCTTCAGGCGTCCACATGAACTCTCCCTTCAGACGGTCGGTTAAAGGTGCCGTCAGAGCGCTGAAGTTACGTATAAATCTTCGATAGAACGAGGCTAACCCATGGAAGCTCCGGACCTCCCGAATATTTTCCGGTACAGGCCATTCTAGAATCGCCTTTACTTTTTCTTCGTCAACAAGGATTCCTGCGGGAGTTAGTACAAATCCAAGAAAAAGGATTCGACTAGTCGTAAACGAACATTTCTGAAGGTTTACGTAAAGTTGTGCCGCCCGTAAGGTATGGAGAATTTCTCGTAAATGTCCCAAATGGTCTGACGTGTTTTGACTATAAATAAGAATGTCATCGAAATAAACCACAACAAACCTCCCGATAAACGGTCGAAGAACCTGATTCATAACTCTCATGAATGTACTTGGAGCGTTGGAGAGACCAAACGGCATAACCATCCATTCATAGAGGCCATCCCGTGTTTTGAAAGCAGTCTTCCATTCGTCTCCCGGCCTTATGCGAATCTGGTGATAACCACTACGAAGATCAATCTTAGAAAAAATTCTAGCTCCAGCCACCATATCGAACATGTCATCAATTTCGGGATTGAGAACCGGTATTTGACAGTGATCCTGTTAAGCGCTCGACTGTCGATGCACATGCGCCAAGATCCATCCTTCTTTGATGTTAAGAGAGCCGGGACAGCGCACGGACTGAGACTTTCCCGAATAAACCCCTTATTCACCAAGTCTTGAACTTGGCGAGTTAGCTCTTCGTTCTCCTTTGGGCTCATTCTATAATGTGACTTATTTGGCAAGGCGGCGCCAGGAATTAGGTCGATCTGATGCTGGATATCCCTTAATGGTGGAAGTCCAACCGGAAGTTCCTCAGGTACGACGTCAGTGAATTCTTCTAACAGCATCTTTACTTGTTCGGGTACTTCATTTGCTTGCTCGCCATCCTTGGAGATTAGTACATAAAATATCTCACTATCTTCAACGGCCTTCTCAAACTGTGATAAAGTAAGGACCACATTTCTCTTAGTCTCTGCGGGTTGTGGAGCTGCCTCCTCACGATACGGTAGTAAAACGACCTTAGTTTTCCCAACGAAGAATGTATATGTATTCTTTCTGCCATCATGGACAGCTTTCCTATCGTATTGCCATGGTCGTCCCAGGAGTATGTGGCTGAAATCCATGGGAATCACATCACACCAAACTTCGTCATGATAAGTTTTTCCCATCGAGAACGACATCAGACACTTGGTGTTAACCTTCACCTCGTTCTTCTTGTTGACCCAAGAAACAGAATATGGTTTAGGATGTGGTTTAACTGATAGCTTCAACTTACTTACCATCTCCTGCGATGCAAAATTCTCGAAGCTTCTTCCGTCGATAACCAGCGAACAAACCTTTCCTTACGCTCTACACTTTGTTCGAAAAATATTGTTACGTAACCAGTCATGCTCATCATCACTTTTGTTTGCTGTCAACACCTTGTGAATTATGACACACTCCCCTTCCTCAGCGCTAATTTCTTCACCTTCGTGTTTCGTATCATATTTGGGTTCTGATTCATCTGAATCGACGTCCTCCCGTACGACGTTTAGTTTTGAGCGATTATCTCTCCTTGGGCAGTCGCTCATGCGATGACCGGGCTGCCCGCATTTAAAACAGGCCGGCGACTTCCCTTCGTTTGAATTATGTAGGTCAGTCTTTGTTGCTTCCTCTTTATTGTTCGAAGCTTTTGTGGGTTCCGGCTTTTGCGTGTTCAGTTGATCCGAAAATCGTCTACTTCCACGTCTGGAAAATTTCAACTCAACTTTGGATGCGAGCTGATAAGCATCGCTTAGCCTCCTTATCTGATGGAGCTCCACGCCATCTCTTATTGACCATCTCAGCCCATTTACATATCGGGCTATCAACTGATCCTCAGATTCATGGACTTCACTTCTCACCTTCAGTTTATAAAATTCCTCGGTGTACTCGAGGACAGTATTCTTGCCCTGCGTCAGGTTGTTGAACTGTGTAAAAACGTCTTGGACAAAATTGACCGGAAGAAAGTTTTCTCGCATTCGGATCTTCATCTTTTCCCAAGATGCAATTTTTAACTTCCCCTTTCGCAATCGTCTGTCTTGAACTTGATCCCACCGCAAGCAGGCGAAGCCCCTGAGTTTAGCTGCCACCAGCTTTACCTTCTGATTATCGGGAATGTCCTTGAAAATATTTTGATAGAGCTAAGCCATTCAAGGAACTCCTCCGGCTTCAACCGTCCCTGAAATTCCGGAAGATCCATCTTTACAAAATCAGAGTGTCGTGCGGTTCCTTCCACGTTATTAGTGGCAACTGCAAACGGATTAACATGTTCCGAGTCGTCATTCGAATCCCCATGCAAGGTACTCCGTTCGTTCCTGGCTTCATAACGCTCGAGGCGCAGGGTCAATTCTTCAATCTGTCTTTGAAGTGCCTTGATTTCATCATCACGATCGTTACCCCTATTTCCACGTCCACGACCATTCCGTCCTCCCCTTCGCATTGACATGGCTGAAACAACCTTCGACCCGTTGTCCGGGCTCTGATACCAAATGATGCAGGGTAGGTTTATTGGAAGAGTGCTTGGTAATGGAATAAAGGATCGATTGTATTAAAGATGAAAAGCAAGAACAAATAAGATGAGTTTAACAACTCAAGCTTACAAAATAATAATAATGTATTTTCTTCCCCCCAAAACTACGACCTTCTACTCCCAAGCTATTATTTATTTTATCTTAGAAATCCTAGTCAAAGCATTATTTAATATTACTCCAAAGTCCATGCATGAGTTGGTCAAGCTTCACTCATTGATGATTGGCTCTTCATTTCCTTTGCCTGTATGTCTTCCACGCCCGCATCAATCTCCAAGACAATCCTCAGGTGTCGCTCGTGCTCCTCTCGTGTCTTTGAGTAAATGAGGATGTCATCGATGAATACGATGATGCATTTGTCCAAGAACGACTTGAACACACGGTTCATTAAGTCCATGAATGCCGATGGTGCATTAGTCAGCCCGAAAGGCATGACAAGAATTTCAAAATGCCCGTAGCGGGTGCTAAAGGTTGTATTCCGAATGTCTTCTTCTCATATCTTCAGCTGGTGATATCACGATCTCAGATCTATCTTTGAAAACACCGTTGCTCCTTGTAGCTGATCAAATAGATCGTCAATTCTTGGGAGGGGATACGTGTTCTTGATCGTGATCTTGTTCTGTTCCCTATAGTCAATGCAAAGTCGCATCGAACCATCCTTCTTTTTTAACAAAAAGGACATGTGCTCCCCATGGTGAAAAGCTCGGCGGAATGAACCCTTTCTGCATTTGTTCATCCAATTGCTCCTTCAATTCCTTCAGTTCAGCTGGAGCGAGTCGGTACGGTGCCATAGAAATTGGTGCAGCTACTGGTACAAGTCGATCGTGAACTGAATCTCACGATCCGGCGGAAGTCCTGGTAAAACTTCGGGAAATACATCGGAATACTCTCGTACTATCGGGAATTCTTCTAACTTTGGGGGTGAACGTTCCTCTGAAGTCATTGCAAATACCAGGTATGCTTCACATCCCGCCTTGATCAGGCATTGTGCCTTCATCGCGGAAATCTTGGGAATTTTGCTACTCTTACTAGTTCCCGTGAAGGTCAAGGGTTCGGCATCTACTAGGTTGAAGGTCACTTTCTTACGGTTACAATCAATAACTGCTCCGTACTTTGATGGCCAGTCCATTCCAATGATTACTTCATTGGAATGACTATCAGGTCAGCCGGTAGGTTTTTCGTTAATTAACACTGGGCTATTTTTCAGAATCTGATTGGTTCGCGTCGAAACCCCATGTGGGATGGTAACATTGTACTCGTAGTTAACTAGGAGGTGTAACCCCGAGTCTCGCAACGTAATTAGTATATGCAAATGAGTGCGTGGCTCCTGAGTCAACTAGTATGCATGTCGGGGTTGAATAGATAGAAAGGGTACCTGCCACCATGGACGGGTTGTTCTCCGCTTCTTCTGAGGTCAACGTGTATACCCGAACGGGTACCGTAGGTGGTGTGGCTTGACCTGGTGCTTGACTTTCGGACGTAGTCTCCGGGCATGCTTTGGAGAAGTGGCCTGTCTTGCCACTTGTAGCAGGTTGCATTCTGTGAATTGCAGACGCCCATATGTCGCCGTGTACATTGTGGACATATAGGTATGGTCATCTGTGGTCTTCCTTGGTTTGAATTAAGTTGTTGTGGCGGTCCAAGTCAATTCTGGGAATAAGGCTTGGCATTCTTAGGAACAAATTGCTTCTTAGAATTTCCTCCACTCCACTTCGGTCCTCGGACAAACTTTCGTTTTGCCTCCTGAGCTCGAATAATTCGCAGCTCAGCTTGTTCCGCCATTAAAGCCCGTCCTGCCACCTGAGCATAGGTAACTCCTTGAGATCCAGCCATGTTCACGTCTCGATACAACTCTGGCTTAATGCCTTCCATGAAAAGTTCAACTTTCAGTGCATCTGTGCTCACCATGTGAGCAAATCGAGACAACTGCTCAAACATTCTGATATACTCGGTCAATGTCATTAGGCCCTGGCGTAGGTTGATGAATTCATTTATCCTTTGAGCTCCAGGAGCGGTGAAATATTTGCTTTGAAAAAGTTCCTTGAACTGGTCCCATGTAATTGTGATAGGATTTTCAAAGGCGAGAATCGTATCCCACCAATGTCCCGCACTTCCCCTCAGTAGGAAGGCATAAAACCTTCTCTTCTTCTGGAATACGATTATATTGGAACATACTTTCCAAGGTTCGGAGCCAATCCTCACCTGCTGTGGGGTCAATAGCATCTTCGAATGTCGGAGGATTGAGTTTACGAAACCTCTCCCCACTGCTTGGTCCGCCCATATTACGTTGCTGCATCTTTTGAATGTGAGCGGATTGTTGGCGAACGAGTTCCGTCAGTTGGAGAATTGCCGTGTCTTGGCTATCAGTAGGAGCTGCGGGTTTCTTGTCCTTTTCCGCACCCCCACTACCATCACCTCGTGTCTACCCATTTTTCTCTTATACCCTAATAGTCCCTAAGGCCAATAAATCATGCAATATCACACAATTCGTAGAAACATAAAACTTACTGGCAAGGCCGCTTCCGTACTTTTGAGTGTGTGTACATGGACTACAGAACCTATATCCGAAAGCTTTGATACCACCTGTCACGCCCCTGACTTCCACCACTCATTCTTATACCATTTTATGTGACTGATGTGATGTAAATGAAACTATATATGAAAATGCGTATGAAATTTTCCTTTAATATAAATGAAATCGTTCTGTACAATCCAAACATGTTCTAGGATCCTATATACAAGGTGAGTGCGCATGCCTATCAAAATAATCCATCGGCCCGCCATGTTGGTCGCATCCATGTACACACTTCCACCTCAAAAGTCCTTAGGAAGCTTCAAAAATAGGCCTCGCCACCATAATAATCACGTACCATCATCCCGTGAACCTACAACACACAAATACATGGAATGAGCTTATAAAGCTCAATAAGTGAAAGCCATGCATGCCGTGCACGTGCCCTAATTTGCAGAGGCATCCGAGCCAATGCTTCTTAGACATTATATTTTTCTTGTACTGTTATGTCATGTACTCGGCTATCTTACTATGCACCATCATGGAGTTCGAGTCCACTGGGGATATAAATATATAAGTGAGAATACCCACACTTGAGAGGCTAACCCTAGGGCACCTTTTCAATCCCAAGGTGGTTTCATACGTCACGCGTACGCTTCACATTGGTAGCCTATCCAGAGGTGCTCAACACCCGAGATACCCCTGGTGTCGCTCATTCCCTCAACTCACAGTTGACATCCATCAGACGCCCATATCGACGAATATTTATCGCTCTCAGGCGATCTTGTGTCATGCACGCTCTCGTATCCGGTCTTTAATACTAATCGTGCGTGCATATGAGCATGTCGTGAATTTGCATGTATGTCGTAAATAAATCACGTAGAAAGTTAAGTAAAATCATAGAAGCACCATGCACACATGATTATGTGTTGTAGTTGGGACTTCCACTCACCTGGTATCATTAAGAGTTCGCTACGTATGTGGTGAATTTCCTAATACTTCAGTCCTTAGACACAAAAACTACGAGGTTAGTATATTAACTAGGTTAGTTGACTATATATGTTATTTGAAATGTTCTAAGTGCTGAAATTTCTTATTTTGGAAATATTTATCGCAGATATGCATCATTCGAAAACCTGTAAATACATGAACAGTTCGAAATCATCTATCACAAGTTGCCTAGGTTTTGAAAATTATATGAATATTGGAATTCTGTAATGAAAATGTTATGTTTCGAAAATCTGCTGAATTCGAAAATTTTATTTGAAGTGAAGTTCATAATGTGCTTGAAATTTAGCTTAGAAGTTCGAAATAATATGTACCAAAATTTTCAAAATGAATTTCTAAAGGTCTTTCGAATTTGATTTCAAAATATGCTTCGGAATTTGTTTTGCTAAAATGTTTCGAAGTCTATTTGTGTTTAGTTTGAAATTCTATTTAGACATATGTTTCGAAATTTATTTTTTTTTAAAGTCCGCAATTACCTAGACTTTTTCGAAATGAATTTCGAGAGAAATGAGTTCGAAATTTGTTTCGAACTTTATTTCGAAATTCCTTTCGAGTTTTATTTCGAGATTTCCCTTCTTATAATTGATTTCGAAATTCTTCCTACTATACTTATATGGTTTCCAAATCCTAATTTGAAAATCATATCTTTCGCAAGACACTCTTTTTTTAAAAAAAATCATCTTACACTTCTGTTAGGTCCTCAATTATCAACTCCTATGATCCTAGACTCAAATTCTAAGGAAATCTATTAGAATTGTATGAAATTAACTTCGATTGAAAACCTTCAATGAAGAACACCGAGAGAGAATTTGAGTAGAGTGAGAGCGATTTCTAAGTTTCTCGCTCTAGAATTGGATTTGGCAGCCTATCGGATCAATTCTCTAATTTTCTGTATTAAGCTCAATGTTTGAACATGTATTTATACCAAACAACTTGGTATAAATATCAAACTAGTCCTAATCTAAGGACTATTACAAATAACGCCCCTAATTACAAGGACAACTAATTAAATCATACCACAATTAAAATCGATATTCTACAATCTCCCCCTTTATGCTTGATTTCTCTTCTGCGCTGTCTGTCCTCCTCGGGCGTAGTATGACCTGCGCAAGCCCAGCGGATGTTTGAAATTCCTGAGCGTTTCCCTCAGCTTCAGGCACTCCTCGATGTCGTCAAGTAGTTCCAACAGGAGCGGTTGTTCTCTCACGAACCTATGGATCCTCAGCATTGTCTCTCGATTGATCTCTTCCAATCTCTTCTCTATCTTCTGCCTGATCACCTTGAGCGTTCCATCGCAGAACTTATGAATCTCAGTCTTCAGTATCAACCTAGTCTTCTTGGCGATTGGATCGCGGTAGGTGACGCCCAGGGCTGAGTCGATGTGCACATGATTGCTTGGAAGCCCTTCGATCTCAGGTCCATTGAGCGGTGCGGACATGTTGACCTTCTTCATGTTGCTCTCCAGAGCCATCTGAAGGTCATGCGTGGTGAAGTACTTGACTTGGCGCATCATGAACCGGTAGAGCCTTTTGAGGCCTTCTTTCCTGACGAAGCCTTGAGGACCTTTGTACTTCTCCACGTATAGCTGATAGAGGTTGTATACCTCGTCGACAGGGAGATACGGTAGTTCGCTCTCGCTTAGTTCCTCTCGGGTTCTGTCCACTCACTCTATAACATAGGTTGGGGTTGGAAGACCTCCTTTAGCACAGTAGACGCTGAGAAGCTGGTAGATCGGGGAGAGACTCTTATAGTGGCTCTTGACTTGTCCTTTAGTCATCCCCAGCCTTACATCAGGTCCAAGTTGAGTCAGCATCCAGAGATAGGTCATCCTCTTCTGCTGATCCCAATGAGAGATCCCTCATAGCTCAAACTCGTTAGGCATCTTGAGTCTGTCTGGTGACCTCTAAATATTTTCACGGACTTCTTCAAGGAAGGGTATCTCTATTCGAACATTCTCCCACGGTGTGTCGGCTTGTGAGGTCGGCTTGTGCTGGAGTTGGCTCGGAGACGGGTGCTTTCCCTCGATCTTGACAGGACGTCTCGATTGTCGTACGCATGCTCTCCATAATTTTGTCTTCGGAAGATCTGAATGCTGCGGAGAGAGCGGCCTTGAGGTGGTCTTCAGTCACAAAAGGGGCGGACGCCTCCGTAGATGGACCAGGACGACTGATGTCGCCTGTTAACAACCCTTGAGCAGACACCGGCTCCTTAGGTTGGCTCCGAGTCACTTGAGGTTGTGACTCTTTGAGACTTCCACCCAATCGTCGAGTTGAATCTTGAGGATTCTCCTCTATGGGTGTTTCGGCAGGCTCGGTTTGGGCCTGCGAACCAGACACCGGTAGATTTTGTTGCGGATCAAGATTGAACGAAGAAGTGTCCACAACACTTGAAGAAATGATCAGCGAGGTATCTGGTGCGGTGGTGACGGTGGGGAAGAGGGACTCAAATGATACACTTAATCGCCTTGGAATCCGTGTTATAAGTTTGAGAACCTCATCGGACTTCGTATCGGATGAGGTAGCTGTGTGAGGAGAGGGTTCATGCTCCATGTCCTCATGAGCCTGTTCCGTCACCAATGGAAGTGAACTTTGCCTCATTTCAGACTCGGGTTGTGCTTCTTGTAGAGGAACCTCCGCAATAGGCTCTTCAAGCACGCCAACATGAACGGGCACTTCCACTTGGAATGTTTCTGCTGGAGCCTCTTGTTCCAACTCTGCCGCCACAGCATTGATCAACGTGGCATCTACAGGAATTTGTTTGTCCTGAGTTAGAAGCTCATGCTCTAGCTCCTGGGCCACTGCATCAATCATCATGTCCTCAGGGCTAGGCTGTTGTTGCTGTGGAGGGCTCACATGGAAATCTATCGGGGGCCCTCTAATCATCTGCTCGGTGAGATGGTGTTCCCGACAGTATCTCTGGTATTCGTCTCCCGCGGGGTCGGCAAGATGAAGAAGCTCGAGCAGAATGGCCATCGATGGTTGAGCTAGATCCCTGAGCTTGGGGTTGTGGAAGAACTTGAGCCAGGGTGGCTGATAGTTTCCTCCTGGAGGCAGGCGAGGAACATTCTGCACGTACATCTCCATTTGTTGACGGATGATGACGGAGAACCATCTCGCATACGACACATTTTTTGGACCTTTTATTCTCTTTCTGTCTGATCTGCTCTACGAGGTCGTTCCAGATCAGTTTAGCGAAATCGTAATTTCGCGAGAACATGACTCCATGAGGTATCCGGAGGATGTGGCCGTTGCCTTTGTAAAATCCTGCGTGCTTCGGGGACAAAAACTTGTTAATGATTCCAAACAGTGTTTTCCACGGATGGGGAATCCCATTGCTCTGCATCTGAGCTAGCTTGGTGAGCGATGAGCGGTACCCCATCTGGAGAAAATCTTGCACCAGTTCTGCATCTGATGGGAGAGGGTCGTAATTTTGGCTGTGAGGGAGGTCGAGGAGAAGTCTGAAGTCGTTCTTGCTCATACAAACGTGCGTCGTCCCTACAACTGTGGTAAAGTAATACTCCCCATCCAAATGAGGCTCTTGATACTCCCCCAAAACTGCTGGAGGTAGACCATCGGCACCGAGGCCGTCACCGTAAGAGCATGCCATAGTTGATGGCCTTGCAGTATGGACACGAAGATGTCGTCTGGACACCGGAAGGTGGTCAGGTCTAGTTGGAAGTTCGTGTCATGTACATTAAGGTACATAGCCTTCTCGTAGATGTGGTTGTAGGTAGGGTAGTGATCCATCTGAAATACAAGCTTAAGTCATTAGCTAGATTAAAAAAAAATTATTTGAAATTCGAATTTATCAAGCCATAATGATGACGCTATTGATAACATGTTTGATAAAATTGTAGTGGAAATTTAAATGCACATATAGGTCATATAGAGTGAATTTTTGAAGAAATAATTTCATTTAGACATATGCATGTACGTTCAAAGAAATTTGATTGAAAATTTTTACTGTGTTTAAAGTACTGTTCACTCCGTGCTATTTATCGTGCGAGAATTGAAATTCTCAATTGAATTGCCTAAATGTGATATTGAATAGAATATTTGCGATCAAAAATTTTATTCGCTAATGATAGCTACAGTTGAGGAAAGGACTTAGAAAATTTCTAAGTGTTTGAACTTAAAGTGTGGTACTGTAGCCGAGAAATTTTACGATCGAGAAAAGTTTTCGTGTAAATTTACGATCGAAAAATTAGATTTCCAAGTAAATTTACAACCGAAAAATTTTTCGCGCGTGAATAAATTTTTTTGCTATGAAAATTATCGAGCGAGAAATTATTTCGATTTTAAAGAGGTTTCGCTGCAAAATTTTACGACCGAAAAAATTTATCGTCGAAAAATTATTTTTATCGCCGCTAAAATTTTTCGACCAAGATCAAAATTGAAATCGAAATTTCGACAGTAAGTTTTTGCGCTCGAAAATTAAAGGGATTGCATCTATTTTATCTATTCCTTTCATTAATATTTCGCTTGCATAAAATCAAACTTGTGTTTCTCGATTGTAAGTAATTTTCGATCTACATTATTAATCTTAATGACTAAATCAAAAGGTTAGCGATCGAAAATCCTTTACGATGCAAACAGTGACTTAACCAAATTGAGTTTCAATTTTCACTGTTTGCGGGCGAGAAAGTTCTTCAACGCATTTAATAGTTTAGACCTCAGTTTAGTCTTATCCTTCAATCGAACACCAATAACGCAGAAAATCAAAGTTATATTCACTCAAAATGATCAAGAAACATCAAAACTAGCTTATTATGCAGCTTTTAACCTAGATTATACTTAGAGATGGTCTAAAATACTGCATACAAGTGTTCGAGTTCTCAGAATATGACCAGTCGAGAAACAAACACAGAATCATGCGAAATATTCCAAAATACAGATGCAAATGTAGTTTAAAACACGATAATCCCTAACAGAAGTCAAATATACTTTTTAAAGACGAAAATCAGATGAAAATCGGAAGATTTATAAGATTTTGACGTTCGTCTTTTGCGAGAAGAAGTTTTTCGCACGAGAAATTTGACTGTTGAATTTTGCGATCGAGGGTTTTTAGCGTGTATTTAGGGATTTTCCGACTGCAAGTAATGATTTCGTTTAATTTGGGCTGTTTAGACGTTTTTGTGAGACTTAGTGAATTTGAGCCCATTACTATTTGCGATCGAGAAACTTACGATCGAGAAACTATCTTTGTTTACAGTTTAAATTTTCCCTCGACAAAATCTGATCGAAAATTTACATTTGATTCTTGTTTAATTTTGGCTCCTCAATTTTGAGAGCGTAAATTAACACTTGGTCGCAAATCAATTTTTGCTCGAGAAACTGTGATTGGAAATTACCAAATTCACCCGAGTTTCTCGATAGTAAGTTTTCCTTGATTTTTCAGATTGATACTAAATTTTAAAATTTCTCCACGAGGCTCTAGGAGATTATCGTAGGCGAAGTTCTTTCTGTTGGTTCTTGGGCCGATATCGTGCTCCTCTTCTCTTAATCCTTAGAAAGGTTTCAGAGATTATGAATTTGGAAAAGTTCACGGTTATGGAATTCATACCCAAGGTTGTGCTCCTCTACTTGTTTCCCGATATGAGATCGGATTATCGTTGGAGAAGTTCACTTCGAGGTGCTCCTCTTTCCAGCCGTTCTGACGAGCGTACGAGATTATCGACGGAGATGTTCACAAAAGGATCCATGCCTTCTTTTGGTAGTTTGAAAAGCGGTTCCTTTGGTCTGTTTTTGTACGTTGAGCATTGCCTTCTTTAGTCATCTTCTCGTTTCATTTACTTTTCTCCCCTTACTTTTCTTGTTTGAACAACCATTTGACAAAAATAGAATCGGTTGAAGGTTGAAATGGGTTTCAAATGAAGAAAAGGAAGTCGGAGAAGGTCCAAAGTGGATGACTAAGGGCTATGATATGGAAAAGGATTGTAAAAGGCCGAGTAAGGAATTGCCTAAATGCCCCAAATCATTTTCCTGACGATCTAAATAAGGGCGAGTGTGAAGCCGAGTATTACTAGAAAAGACTATCACTATATATTGGTATATTATTTAAATTGTACACATAGTCGCGGAGCTGAGTCCGCCTCCATAGCATCTGGGAGCAACAGCTGGCGGCTGCGACGTATTCAGCTTCAGCCGTCGAAGTTGAGACGCAATTTTGCTTTTTGGATGACCAGCAAAATAGCTTTTTGCCTAGAACTTGAGCGCCACCGGATGTATTTTCCTGTCCATTCTATATACTCCAAGTCCTGAATAATTCGTGAAATCCTCCTCTTTGCTTCTGCAATACTTAGAGAAAGAACATCAAACATGTTTGGAGTTTGAGACATCTAACTGTATATGCTCCCCGTCAAATGATGCACCAAAAAATCGATTTAGCATGAAAACATATAGAATCAATTGTCACGGACTAAATGAGTAATGCGCAATTTAAACAATTTCACTTAGATATTAAGGCGACCCTACTTTCCTAATTAGGATTAGTGGCGGATTTCCGCAACGTAAGCCGCGGAAGGCCCGTCTAATTTAAAACGTTTTCTTAAAATAATATTCATTACGACAAAAAATATCGTCTACATAGTCAGTCTATACAAAGGCCGTAGCCCCAAAATAATAAAATAGCAAAAACCCTAACGCCGCTCCACAGGTCGCATCCATGTACCGCCCCGCCCTCAAAAGTCCGTGGAGTACCGCCACCAGCCGCCTCAGCCTTGACGCATAGCGGCGTCAGACTCAGTACCTACAACACGTAAACACTGAGCAATTTTTCCCAGTAGGTGAGTAAAATGCATGTATGCAAGTGTGCGCTCAATCCCAATCCCAATATCTCACATGGCATGCACACTCTTTCTTTTCCCAGATTCCTATCTCACATCACAATATGGGGCCCATGGTTAGGCTCACGCGCGCAATAAATATCATGGGTGGTCACGTGATTCCACCCGTAATCAGCGGTAAGCTATGCGGGTAGTGCACTGATCGATCACGTCAATGGCCACCTACCAGGTCGTCTCTTCCACAATAAATCATGGGCAATGACGCCCGTATCCGTATATATACATATAATCATCTGGCGTTCTGCACCTCGAACCGACCACATCCGAGTAGACAGATCGATCACGTCTGTCTCGGCCAGGTAATCTGTGAGCCTAACAAGTCGTCACAATAATCTCAAATCTACCCCACTTAACAATTCCTCGAATCATCACCGTCTCAATACGGTGGAAACCATCTCTCGCCCTCACGTGATATGCACGTGTCATGCATATATATGGTACATAAAAACGTGGTTTCACATAAAACATATAAAAATCAGGTAAATCACGTAAGTCACAGAAATCATCGAATCACATATAGCACATAAATCACACATGCGTTTACGCATTGTAGATGGATGATCCACCTACCTGTCCTCCCGCTAAAATCAGTCAAGAGATCTGGTGGAATCCGTAAAGGTCGAACCTCTAAATAAATAAATATTATTAGTATATGTGCTAGTTCTCGAAAATCCCTAACATTTATGAAAACCTAAAAATAATGAAATCCCTAAAAATAAATAAACCCTAAAATATCGAAATTCCTTGTAAATGTCGGCATCCATCAAATCTCGAAATCTTACAGATGTCGAGATCTTTAGTGAATTTATCGAGATCTTTTGAAAGGTAAATGTCGAAATCTTATGTTGGGAAAGCAATGTCGAGGTCACCAAGTCATATCGACATCTTATAAATGTCGAGCCCTTAGAAATGTCGAGACCTCCATATACATACAAATAATATCGGGATTTGTTAAGGAAATTAAATGTCGAACTGTACCATGGAGGATGTCGAGATCTATAAACATTGCGAAAGGTAGATCTTGAGAGACTTAAAGATTAGATGTCGAGATGTTTCAGATCAGATGTCGAGATTTTATAATCATCGGTTAAAAATGTCGAGATTCTATATCGATATCCTTAAGCAATGTCGACATCATACAAATGTCGAAATACAAATGTCGAGCTCCTTTGTTGGAAAGCAAATGTCGAGATATTTCATTAGAATGTCGAAATCATTAATTCATAGTCTATCGAGATCCTCACTCATTAAAATGTCGAGAAAACAAATGTCGAGATCTATGAGTTTGCCGAGATCTTTGGAAAACAAATGTCAGGGTCATATCAAGTTTTATAAATGTCGAGACCTATCATCTCGAGATCTTTTCATGTGAAAAACTATCAAATCTCGAGTTCTTTCTATTACATATATCTCGACATCTATCCTATTATCTATTTCAAAATCTATCAACATCTTTCTATATATACCTCTCGACTTTCTATGCTAGTCTCGACATCTTCTATGCTTAGCATAACTCATGTATCGAGATCTATTCCAAACATCTGAAAACAACTACAGTTCTTGTCGAGATTTTTGAAGGTTCGAAGTCTATAACCATTGCCGAGATCTTTTATTGAGCTCATACTAAATTCGAAAACAATTTATACATCTCGACTTCTATGAGAAGAACCATCCTATCTCGATATCTTTCTAAAATATATCTCGAGATCAATATATTTGTCGAGATCTTCTAAAATCGAAATTCTCCCCAAAAACCCTAAAATAAAATTCTTCTACTATCTAGATCAGCTTCAAAAGTTAGTCCTAACCCAGAAATTCACATATATCCATGAACAACTTTAAAAAACTGAAATTCATATGTTATTAACATTAGTTTCGAAAATCGTTCTTTAACCCAGAATAGGGTACGGTCTAAATTCAAATCCTTCCTAATATTTCATGTACTAAGAATAATTACTAACATTCCTATCTCTTCATATAACTCATATGATCATTACTATGCTTCTAAGGTTACGGTTTCTACCCATAATAGGTTTCGAACTCTCACGATAATATGATGTATCATGTATCGATAATAAAACTCATACTCTCTCATATGAATATTCATAAATATGGGTTAAAATTCGAAAGTCCTAGGATTCTTAACATAATACCTTCAAAACCTCATGTGGTTACGCAAAGTTATATAAAATATATTCATACCAAAAGTAGATTAAATATACTAGGCCTGGAGAATTTCTATATACCTCTTCTTCAAGGCTTTTAGATTGGTTAGTGATCTTAGTCGAAGTCTCTCCATTCTTGTCTGATTATGTTCTCGTTATTTCCTTTATTCAAAATGAGAGTTCTTCCTTACTTGTATAGTATCGACATATACTAGATAAGCATTAAACATTCGAAACTCTAACTGATGGGACAAGGTGGTGACGAGGTATACCTCAAGCTTAAGTAAATTGTTAATCTTATCCTTCTTATCTTAAACTCTTTGGGCCATTTAACATATTACTTTCGGCCAATTAAGTAAATTGGGCCCACTATTATTCCTTTGGACTTCACTTAATTCACTCCTCATTTATTTCTTGGGATTCTTAAGCTTTTCTGCCCATACTATTTATTTAACTTTCGGGCCTAATTATTTTCCGGCTTGATTCTGAAAAATCCGTTTTGTCCGAAACCAACTCCATTAATTTCGAACACTTACAAAAATAATCCCGAATTAATTTTTTTACGGGTATTACATCCTCCCCCCTTAAAAGAATTTCGTCCCCGAAATTCAGTGGTGGAGGACTCACGTTCGGTTCTACGACTAACCTTTATTCGTGTATTCCCCATACCCTCTAAGCGTACTTATTTCTATTCCCATCACGCTTCCGCTGCGCATTCTAGGCGATAAGGAGTTTTTAGATGTAGGGGCAAACCTTGGAATCAGATCTATCCTGAACCGTCTCGATTAGGGGTAACTCCGGGAGATCATTGGGAAATACATCAGCATACTAATTAACTATCGGTATGCTTTTCAGTTCTGGCTGAGGTATGATACCAGGTAATTCCTCCGCCTTCACCGTATATACAGGAAAAGGCTCACAACCTTATCTCAATAGTCGTTGAGCCTTCAAAATGAATATTCACGGAACACTATTCTTATTCGCCTTACCCGAAAAAGTGAATACATCTTCTTCAGACATGTGAGATTTTACGACCTTCTTGTTACAATATATAATGGCTTCATATTTCGAAAGCCGATCATCCCAAAGATTACATCATAGTCATCCATTGGGATCACAATTAGGTCGACGCTCAATTTTCTATCCTCAACGTTCACGGAGCATCATTTTAGCACTTGGTTAGTGTGCGTCGGGTTACCGTGTGGCAAGGTAACCACGTAATTGTACTCGGATAAGGTAGGAGAGACTCCCACCTTTTCCACATACTTGGCCGACACGAACGAATGTATGGCCCCAGAGTCACTTAGCACAGAAGTAGGCACGCTATAGATGGTTAACGTACCCGTTACTAAGGACGGACCCGCTTCAGTCTCCTCGTTTGTTAATGTAAAAACTCGCGCTGGCACTAGAGGAGGTCGGATCAGGGGTTGATTCGGAACTTGAGGCACATTCACGTGACATGTTCTCGCAAAATGTCCAACCTTTCCGCATCGAAAACACTGTGGAGTCAGATTTGGTCATGTTCTCTGACATACGCCGTAGTGGTGACGTCCGCACTGTTTACACTGCGGTACGAAGTTCGGGGGTCGGTTTGGAACGTTAACCGGTCCTTGGTTCGGCCTCGCTCGCCAATTCTGTTGACCCTGCTGATCTCTGTGATAGTTTGGTGCCTTGCCAAAGGACTGGCGTTTCTGGTTTCCTTCTCCTTGTTGCACTTCTGCTCGTCGCTTTGCATCTTGAGCCTTGGTAACTCTACTCTCTGCTTGCTCAGCTAATATTGCTCGTTCAGCGATACGAGCGTAAGTCTTTCCCTCGGTATCGTACATGCTTACACTTCGAAAGATCTCGGGTTTTAGACCTTCCAGAAAATGCTCAATCTTCAGTTCGTCGGTAGCTACTATATGTGGCGCAAATCTCGAGAGTTGCTCGAACTTACGGATATAATCCGCCACCGACATTCCTCCTTGTTTGAGATTGATAAATTCGTTTAGCTTCCGAGTCCTATCCGGCGCCGTAAAATACTTTCCTCAGAAGAGTGTTTTGAACCTCTTCCAGGTCAACGGAGTGGGATCCTC
This sequence comes from Craterostigma plantagineum, assembly GCA_027422505.1. NCBI lineage: Eukaryota > Viridiplantae > Streptophyta > Magnoliopsida > Lamiales > Linderniaceae > Craterostigma > Craterostigma plantagineum. The sequence goes on from JAPQWV010000179.1 coordinate 522,786, forward strand.
GAGTACCTGAATAGTATCCCACCAGTAGCCCGCGTTTCCACGCAACATGAAGGTTGCACAAGTCACCTTCTCTGTATCAGGCAGATGGCTAACGCGAAACATACTTTCGATAGTTCTGAGCCAATCCTCCGCGTCAGTAGGATCGGCAGCCTCCTCGAAGGCAGGGGGATTTAGTCTGCAGAACCTCTCCCCGGCCGCTTCTATACGTTCTAGTCCCGGGGATGCATGACGTTCCGAAGAGTTCTGACGGTGCATGAGATAATTGATCTGATCTGACTGTCGCCGGATCAGATCGGTCAACTGATGGATGGTAGAATTGTCGTTAGGTGGGGATTCAGATCCCGCCCTACGACTAGAACTGCCTACCTCTCTACGTCCCTTCGGCATTTTAACTAATTCTACAGTCATTCATATAAAACACGACTAAAATAATACGTAATCACATAATCAATCATTGAACTTACAGGCCAGGCTGGTTCTCCAGGCTTTTGAGTGGCAGTACATGGACAGTCTTCAGAATCTGAAGCCTACGCTCTGATACCACCTGTGGCGACCCTACTTTTCCAATTAGGATTAGTGGCGGATTTCCGCAACGTAAGCCGCGGAAGGCCCGTCTAATTTAAAACGTTTTCTTAAAATAATATACATTACGACAAAATATCGTCTACATAGTCAGTCTATACAAAGGCCGTAGCCCCAATTAATAAAATAGCAAAAACCCTAACGCCGACAGGTCGCATCCATGTACCGCCCCGCCCTCAAAAGTCCGTGGAGCACCGCCACCAGCCGCCTCAGCCTTGACGCATAGCGGCGTCAGACTCGGTACCTACAACACGTAAACACTGAGCAATTTTGCCCAGTAGGTGAGTAAAATGCATGTATGCAAGTGTGCGCTCAATCCCAATTCCAATATCTCACATGCCATGCACACTCTTTCTTTTCCCAGATTCCTATCTCACATCACAATATGGGGCCCATGGTTAGGCTCACGCGCGCAATAAATATCATGGGTGGTCACGTGATTCCACCCGTAATCAGCGGTAAGCTATGCGGGTAGTGCACTGATCGATCACGTCAATGGCCACCTACCAGGTCGTCTCTTCCACAATAAATCATGGGCAATGACGCCCGTATCCGTATATATACATATAATCATCTGGCGTTCTGCACCTCGAACCGACCACATCCGAGTAGACAGATCGATCACGTCTGTCTCGGCCAGGTAATGTGTGAGCCTAACAAGTCGTCACAATAATCTCAAATCTACCCCACCTAACAATACCTCGAATCATCACCGTCTCAATACGGTGGAAACCATCTCTTGCCCTCACGTGATATGCACGTGTCATGCATGTATATGGTACATAAAACGTGGTTTCACATAAAACATATATAAATCAGGTAAATCACGTAAGTCACAGAAATCATCGAATCACATATAGCACATAAATCACACATGTTTACGCATTGTAGATGGATGACCCACCTACCTGTCCTCCCGCTAAAATCAGTCAAGAGATCTGGTGGAATCCGTAAAGGTCGAACCTCTAAATAAATAAATATTATTAGTATATGTGCTAGTTCTCGAAAATCCCTAACATTTATGAAAACCTAAAATAATGAAATCCCTAACAATAAATAAACCCTAAAATATCGAAATTCCTTGTATATGTCGGCATCCATCAAATCTCGAAATCTTACAGATGTCGAGATCTTTAGTGAATTTATCGAGATCTTTTGAAAGGTAAATGTCGAAATCTTATGTTGGGAAAGCATGTCGAGGTCATCAAGTCATATCGACATCTTATAAATGTTGAGCCCTTAGAAATGTCGAGACCTCCATATACATACAAATAATATAGGGATTTGTTAAGGAAATTAAATGTCGAACTGTGCCATGGAGGATGTCGAGATCTATAAACATTGCGAAAGGTAGATCTTGGGAGACTTAAAGATTAGATGTCGAGTTGTTTCAGATCAGATGTCGAGATTTTTTAATCATCGCTTGAAAATGTCGAGATTCTATATCGATATCCTTAAGCAATGCCGACATCATACAAATGTCGAAATACAAATGTCGAGCTCCTTTTTTGGAAAGCAAATGTCGAGATATTTCATTAGAATGTCGAAATCATTAATTCATAGTCTATCGAGATCCCCACTCATTAAAATGTCGCGAAAACAAATGTCGAGATCTTTGGAAAACAAATGTCAGGGTCATATCAAGTTTTATAAATGTCGAGACCTATCATCTCGAGATCTTTTCATGTGAAGAACTATCAAATCTCGAGTTCTTTCTATTACATATATCTCGACATCTATCCTATTATCTATTTCAAAATCTATCAACATCTTTCTATATATACCTCTCGACTTCCTATGCTAGTCTCGACATCTTCTATGCTTAGCATAACTCATGTATCGAGATCTATTCCAAACATCTGAAAACAACTACAGTTCTTGTCGAGATTTTTGAAGGTTCGAAGTCTATAACCCATTGCCGAGATCTTTTATTGAGCTCATACTAATGTCGAAAACAATTTATACATCTCGACTTCTATGAGAAGAACCATCCTATCTCGATATCTTTCTAAAATATATCTCGAGATCAATATATTTGTCGAGATCTTCTAAAATCGAAATTCTCCCCAAAAACCCTAAACTAAAATTCTTCTACTATCTAGATCAGCTTTAAAGTTAGTCCTAACCCAGAAATTCACATGTATCCATGAACAACTTTAAAAAACTGAAATTCATATGCTATTAACATTAGTTTCGAAAATCGTTCTTTAACCCAGAATAGGGTACGGTCTAAATTCAAATCCTTCCTAATATTTCATGTACTAAGAATAATTACTAACATTCCTATCTCTTCAAATAACTCATATGATCATTACTATGCTTCTAAGGTTACGGTTTTTACCCATAATAGGTTTCGAACTCTCATGATAATATGATGTATCATGTATCGATTATAAAACTCATACTCTCTCATATGAATATTCATAAATATGGGTTAAAATTCGAAAGTCCTAGGATTCTTAACATAATACCTTCAAAACCTCATGTGGTTATCGCAAAGTTATATAAAATATAAAGTTGATTAAATATACTTGGAGAATTTCTATGTACCTCTTCTTCAAGGCTTTTAGATTGGTCAGTGATCTTAGTCGAAGTCTCTCCTTTCTTGTCTGATTATGTTCTCGTTATTTCCTTTATTCAAATGAGAGTTCTTCCTTACTTGTATAGTATCGACATATACTAGATAAGCATTAAACATTTCGAAACTCTAACTGATGGGACAAGGTGGTGACGAGGTTTACCTCAAGCTTAAGTAAATTGTTAATCTTATCCTTCTTATCTTAAACTCTTTGGGGCCATTTGACATATTACTTTCGGCCAATTAAGTAAATTGGGCCCACTATTATTCCTTTGGACTTCACTTAATTCACTCCTCATTTATTTCTTGGGATTCTTAAGCTTTTCTGCCCATACTATTTATTTAACTTTCGGGCCTAATTATTTTTCGGATTGATTCTGAAAAATCCGTTTTGTCCGAAACCGACTCCATTAATTTCGAACACTTACAAAAATAATCCCGTATTAAGTTTTTTACGGGTATTACAGATATATGGTCCCCTAATCATGTATTCAAAATGTTGCGCGAGGGTATGAGCATAAACAAATAAAATCGCATTTAGTCATTTCCGCATAAATGCAAATTACAATTGCATATCAGAATATGCGATGCAGAAATTAAAAACATATATGATATATAGGACTTTAATTCTGTATATATATGTATATTATTATGGGGTCTGTTAGGTCTTCAGATTAACAACGCTACGATCCTAGGCTAGAATCCATAGTAATTCGATCGTTTAGATAATCAATTGAATTCGATCGAAAAACTCAAGTTAAGAACACGACAGAGAATTCAATTAGAGTGAGAAAGTTACTGTTGTTTCTCTCTCTAGAAATCGAATTGCAAGCCCTTCGGATCGGTTCTCTAAACTTTCTCTATTCAGCTCAATTCATTTACAAGTATTTATACCAAACAAGCTTGGTATAAATATCAAGCCAGTCCTTAATAAAAAGACTAATACAAATAAAGCCCCTAATTACGAGGACAACTAATGAAATCAAGCACAATTACAAATGATATTCTACAATCTCCCCCTTTGTGCTTGATTGCGTCTCCGCGTTGTTCGTCCTTGTCGGGCATAGTACGATCTGCGCAAGTCCAGCGCATGCTCGTAGTCCCTAGCGGTCTCCCTGAGCTTCAGGCGCTCCTCGATGTCATCCAACAGTTCCATCAGGAGCGGCTGCTCTCTCACAAACCGGTGGATCCTCAGCATCGTGTCTCTGTTTATCTCTTCCAACCTCTGTTCGATATTTCTCCTGATGATCTTGAGAGTTCCGTCGCAAAACTTGTGAATTTCTGTCTTCAGCATCAACCTATTCTTCTTGGCAATTGGGTTGTTGTAGGTGATGCCGATGACAAAGCTGATATGCACGTGATTGCTTGGAAGCCTCTCGATCTCAGGTCCTTTGAAGAGTGGTTCGGCCATGTTGACCTTCTTCATATTGCTCTCAAGCGCCATTTGAAGGTCGTGAGCGGCGAAGTACTTGACTTGTCGCATCATGAACCGGTAGAGCCCTTCGAGGCCTTCTTTCTTGATGAAGCCCTGAGGACCTTTGTACTTCTCCACGTATAGCTGATAAAGATGGTACACTTCATCTGCGAGAAGGTACGACAGGTCGCTCTCGCTCAGTTCCGGTGACCTTCAAATGTTTTCCCTGACTTCTTCAAGGAAAGTTATCTCTATGTGAATGTTCTCCCACGGCGTGTCGATCCGAACGGCCCTGGCATCTGTCTTGTAGGGGAGGCCGCTCATTGTGCGATCAACTCCGTTAGCCTTGGAATTTCACTGGTAGTCTATACCTTCTTGAAGTTCGTTGTCTTCTATGATCACGAGGTCCACGGATGCTTGTTGTAAGAAGTGGCGTACGTTCTGAAGCCGTTGTCTCTGATGCTCCTCGGGCATGGAATGGGTCATCCACTGGCCTTCGAAAATGTACTTGTCTAATACTTCGTGTGGATTGACGCCATGTCCAGAGGGTCTCGGTTGGTCTGGAGCGACGGAGGGAGTAGCTTGGGTAGCTCCCAGAGCTACAAGCATTGCAGCACTTGCTTCTTCTTCCGGAAGCAATGGGGCTTGAGTAGATCGGCGGTGTGGGCGGAGGTGTCCGTAGGGTAAAGGTTGGTTGGTCGATATTTGGTAGAGTGGCGGTGCGGTGCGTGGTGTGGGTGGTTTGTGTTTGGATTTGTGTTTGGGTTTCACTAGCTCCAGCGCTTGTCTGCGTAGCGCCCGAGCCTTGTCCTTAGCCGAATGTAGATGTCCTCGGCCTTTTCTCCCCCTCATGAGGGTCCTGATAGTCAGGATCGTCATGTCTGCGCCGTGAGTGGGAGCTGTGGCCTCGGCAGGTGTCAGTCGGTGGCTCAGGATGATCCACCAATCACCTATAAAGGGATTCTTCTTGAGGCGATCGGATGGAAAGGCCTATCAGACGGGCGTGGAGAATGTCGTGGAGCTCAGTGATGGGGATTGTGTATGGGTTGATGAGGATGGAGGAAGTGGCTAGAGGGTCGGTGGGTGTGGGTTGTGGAGGTGTGGGGTTGATTTGTGACGAAGGCCCTTCTGAGACAGGTGCTTTCCCGATATCTCGTCGGGATGTCTCGATGGCATGTAACACTCTCTCCGTGATTTTGTCTTCCATAGTTCTCACAGTGGTAGAGAGAGCGGCATGGAACTGCTCGATCGTCACAAAGGGAGTGGACGCCTCCGTGGATGGACCAGGACGACTGATGTCGCCTGTTACCAACCCTAGAGTAGACACCGACTCGTCAGGTTGGCTCACAGTCACTTGAGGTTGTGACTGTATGAGACTTCCACCCAATCCTTGAGTCGAATCCTGAGGATTCGCCTCTATGGGTGTTATGGCAGGCTCAGGTTGTGCCTGCGAACCAGACACCACGTGAGATGGTTGCAGCTCAAGATCGAGCGATGAAGTGCCGGCAACACTTGTCGTTATGGTCAGCGTAGTATCTGGTGGGGTGGTGACTGCTGGAAAGAGCGACTCCAACTGAATACTGAGTCTTCTTTGAGTCCTCATGATCAGACTGATTTCCTCGTCAGACTCTGTGTCAGACGGGGTGGCGGTGTGAGGAGTAAGGTCTCGATCGATGTTCTCCAATGTCTAATCTGTCACCAGTGGAAGTGAAGTGTGCCCCATTTCCGTTTCGGGCTGTGCTTCTTGTTGAAGGACTTCCTCAAAAGTTTCTTCGAGCACGCCAACATTTACGGGCACTTCCACTTGTAATTCGAGTGCAGGAGCCCCGAGCCGTATCTCTGTAGCCACGACGTCGATTAGGGTATCTTCCACGTCGGGCATTGGCTCTTCGATCAAAGAGGACTCCTGTTGAAGCTCCTGAGCGACGACGTCTATCATCACGTCGGCAGGGCTTGGTTGGTGTTGGGGAGGGCTCACATGGTGATCTGTCGGGGGCCCTCTAATCATTTCTTCCGTTAAGTTGTGTTTCCGGCAGAATCTCTCATACTCAGCTCCCCGGGGTCGGCGAGCTTGAGTAAGTTGAGTGAAATTGGCATCGACGGTTGGTCCAGGTCCGTGAGCCGTGGATTGTGGAAAAACTTTAGCCTTGGCGGCTGATAGTTTCCACCAGGAGGCAGCTGGGGAATGTTCTCCGCATGTAACTCCATGAACTCCCTGATGATCACGTTGAACCATCGAGCATACGGCACGTTCTTTGATCGTCGGTTCTCCTTCTGCCGAATCTGGTCCGCGAGGTCGTTCCAGATCAGCTGTGCGTAGTCATAATTTCTTGAGAAGGCGATGTCGTGGAAGATCCTCAAAATATTGATGTTGCCCGTATCGAATCCTGCGTGCTTGGGCGACAGACACTTATTCACTATTCCGAATAGTGTCTTCCACGGGTGTGGGATTCCGCTGCTCTGGACCTGAGCTAATCTTGTAAGCGGCGGTTGGTATCCCATGTGCAAGAAGTCCTGAATCATCTCTGCGTCCGTCGGGAGCGGGTCGTAGTTGTCGTTGTGGGACAAGTCCAACATCATCCCGAACTGGCTCTTGCTCAGCCGCGTCCCGAGTTTTGTTGTGAAGGAGAATGCCCCATTTGCTACAACTTCTTGTATATATATCCCCAGAATTGCTGGAGATAGACCATCGGCACTGATGCGGTGACCGTTAACGCATGCCAGATGGGGTGGCCTCTGAGGATCGATGATCTCGTCCGGGCACCGAAATGTGCTCAGATCGAGCTGAAAGTTCGTATCCTGAACCTTCAAGTACAGATTGTGGTCATATATATGGTTGTATCTTCGGTAGCGATCCATCTGAAAAATAAGAGATATAAAAGTTTATTAGATCAATTTTATTTTCAGTCGAAATATGAATAAATTTCATCAAACTATAGTAATATTGCAAATAATAGCATGTTCGATGAATTTTGAATTGAAATCATATCAAATGCATAGAGTAAGTCACTGTTCATGCCGAGAAATTTTCGAAAATCGTGATGGCATAAATGTAATTTCGAATGAAATATATGTCGCGTGAAAAATAGTTCGAAATTTCGCTAAGTGTTAAATCAGTAAGTCACTGTTCATGCCGAGAAAATTTTTGTCGATAAAATTGAATTGCGATTTGATTTCCTATATAATTGATTTCAATTGAAAGAATTCCGTCTAAATTTTGCGATCCAAGAATTTTATCCGCTATTCTTAGCTACAGTGTAAAAGACTTTGAAAACAAAAATTCTAAGTATTGAAGTTGAAAGCTAGACTGTAGTCGATCAATTTTACGATCGAGAAAAATTCCATGTAAATTTACGATCGAGAAGGTATTTCTCAGGTAAATCTAATGTTGGAGACTTTTCTTTGATTGAATAAAATTCTCGATTAGAAAAAATTGTCGAGCGATAGTTAGTTTTCGATTCTAAGTGTAATTTTCGCTACTGAACTTATTTATCGAGAAATTGGTCAACGACGAAACTAAGTCAATCGTCTAGAAATTTTTCGATCAATTTATTCTAAGCGGCGAATTTTACGATCGAAAAAGTTAAGCATTGAAAATAAATTTCTCGCTGCTAAAATTTTTGCGACCGAAATAAAGTGAAATCGAAATTTTAATTTTGTGATGGTAAGTTTAACGCTCGGTTTGAATTTGCATCTAAATTATCTATTTAGTGCATAAGTTTTTCGCTCGCAGAAAATCATAATTGGATTTTTCGATGGTAAGTGTAACGGTTATAATCTTTTATCGTGATGACTAAGTCAAAATTTTGAGATCGAAAACTAAGTCGACACAATATCTCGATTGAACTGAAATCCAATTAAGATAATTTGCGATCGAAAAACTTCTTCGACAGCTTCAAAACTTCAAAATACCCAGTTTCATCGAAACTCATTTTATCATCACAGATGGAAATTTTCCAACGATTTACGCTATCTGTTTCATCAAAAACATCGAATCTATCTAACCAACATGCATTTAACTCAGAAAATCCAAGAAGCATGCCTAAATTTAGTGAAACAGTATACGTTTAAATAGTTTTTGAAGAACAGTCGAAAAATCTTACTAAATATGCGAAAAACTACAGAATTTAAATGCAAATCAAGTTATACCATACGCAATCGTTAACCAAATCGAATTTCTACCTTAATCAGACGATTTGGAGTGAAAAAATTGAAGATTTTTTAAGGATATTGTACCGCCTGAGAAAGTTTTGCGAGAGAGAGATTTTTTACGATTAGGTTTTGCGTGAGAAAAAGTTTTTCGACTGACAAAAGTTAAACTTTTATTAACTAGCACTAATTTGTTACCGGGCTTGTGATTTGACATTTTGCGATATAAGGGATCAGGCCCATTAATATTTGCACACGAAAAATTCTAATTTTTCGATCGCAAATTATCGCAGTTAATAAAATCGATCCAGACACTGTTTACGATCGAGAAACCTTAGATTGCGAATTAATTCTAATATTCAGTTTCTCGATGGTAAGTTCTCTAAGAAATTTCAGATTGACCCCTATTTCAAAATAAAACCCAATGTAAGGCTCCCCCTTAGTTATCATAAATGCAATTAACTCCCTGTATTTTTCTGTGTAGTAACGTCTAGCTCCCCTGGCATAAATTGAAGAATCTGTACCACTTAGAGATAAACGTTAGTAATAATGGAGTTAATCAATAAATAATTTTAGCAATGTTATCTTTGAAATATCTGGTCTTGTGTCTAGCTCCTCTCTTTGTAGTGTCGACGTCTCACTCCTTAATTTTGCAAGATCTGAAATACTCATAGAAAAAACTTCAAAAATATTTGGAGCTAAACCACGATTTTTATACTTACTCCCCTCAAATGATGCATAAGAGTTGGCTAATTATGCAAGCATATTGAATCAATTCAAGTCACGAGCATATAACACACAAATCTACCAAGTAAGTACGTATACATGGTCCCCGAAAACATGTAATTCAAATATTGTGTGAGGGTGGAAGAAAAAAATTTATCGCATTTAAACAGTTCAGTACCAATGCAATCTAAAATTGCATTTAGAATGTGCGATACACTAAAGAAATTCGCATTTAATCAATTCAACGTATATGAAACATAACATTTCATGTCAAAATGTGCGAATTTTATTATTTATTATTTATATATATATTATTATTATTACTATTATGATAGTATGGGGTCAGATTATTTTGCTTCGATCAATCGTCATTCTTAAAATTTTACGAGACATTTGAAAGACGAAAATGCCGTCAAGTCTTGTCATCAAACTAAAGTCCTAAGTTCATAGACTGCTCCATTTCGACAACTCTCACTAGGTTCGCTCTTGCTCTCAATAATTTCTATCTTGGGATTTTTATATTTTTATCACTCAAGTCAACACAAGCAGTTTCAAGTCAATTTACCTGTGATCGAGGCGTGTTTAATCATTTCACCCAAGCGAGAGACCGTCGATTGGAATCAAAGGGGTGTAAAGGTTTTAGTTTGGCTAGGACTTAGAAGGGAAGGAATTTAGAGGAAAGTGAGCTTATCTCTTCGTCATCTTCCATTTCTACGTCCGTCTCCTTTCTTTTCGGCGTCTTTCCCTCTTTTACTATCCCTTATGAAGCTATGCTCAAGCTGAAGCTCCGCTTCTCCATGAGGCTATAGGAGATTATCGTAGGCGAAGTTCTTCTCGTTGGTTCTCAGGCCGATACCGTGCTCCTCTTCTCTTAATCCCTAGAGAGGTTTCAGAGATAATCTTTTTGGAAAAGTTCACGGTTATGAATTCGTACCCGAGGCTGCGCTCCTCTTCTCGTTTCCCGATATAAGACCGGATTATCGTTGGAGAAGTTCACTTCGTGGTGCTCCTCTTTCAGCCGTTCTGACGAGCGTACGAGATTATCGTTGGAGAAGTTCGCAGCAGGAACCATGCCACTTTCTACAAGGTAGTCGGAAGGCCGGTTCCTTTGGTCTTTGCGCGTTGAGCAATGCCTTCTTTGTCATCATCCTACTTTTATTTTGTTATCTCCCCCTCCTTTTCTCGTTTGAACAACCATTCGAAGAGTATAGAATTCGGTTGAAGGCTGGGAATGGGTTTCAAATGAAGAAAAGGACGTCGGAGAAGGCTCAAAGTGGATGACTAAGGGCAAACGTGGGGGAATTTATATAAGGCCAAATGAGGAATATCCTAAACTCCCTTATCATTTTTCTAACGGTCTAACGCAAGATGAGTATGACACCAAGAATCACTAGGTAAGACAAGTAATTTATGTGTGACTCACTCGAGAAGTAGATCCAAAGAAAGGAAAAAGGAACAAGGCGTGTCTAGTGGAACAATCAAATGACCTTTTAGACACAAGAATGCGACTTAGACTGACAAAATTTAAGCAATTAAATCGATCGCATGTCGGGGTAAAATTCTTGGTGACTTTAGATCAAAGCATCCTAAAGGATTTCGTCATACCCCATTATATTATATATACATATATATATATTTTATTATTTTTTATTTTTTTATTATTATTATTATTTTTATCACGCAAGATAAGGACAAATAAGCATAGAAAACACATAAATAGGGCATGTGATAGCACAGAAGATCAGGTAATGCACATATTACGGAAGATTCAGCATGCCTAATTTTCCGACAAGGAATTGGAATCGTTTCTCATCCAACGCCTTGGTGAAAATGTCGGCTAGTTGAAACTCCGTGTTCACAAAGTACATCTCTATCGTGCCTTTTTCTACGTGATCTTTGATAAAATGATATCCAATGTCTATGTGTTTTGTGCATGAATGATGAACATGATTGCAAGTAATGGCAATTGCACTTTGACTATCACTATATATGGGTATATTATTTAGATTGTACCCATAGTCGCGAAGCTGTATCCGCATCCACAGCATCTGCGAGCAACAACCGGCGGCAGCTACGTATTCTGCTTCGGCCGTCGAAGTGGACACACAGTTCTGCTTTTTCGATGACCAGCAGACCAGCTTTTCTCCTAGAAATTGAGCGCCGCCGGACCTGCTTTTCCTGTCCATTCGGCAACCTACATATGCAGCGTCAATGTAGCCGATAAGTTTGAAATTCGTACCCTTTGGATAGCATAGGCCAAGGGTAGAGGTGCCCTTAAGGTAGCGTAGAATTCTTTTGACCGCGAGCATATGGATTCTTTGGGATCGGCTTGAAAATGGGCACACAAGCAGGTGGCAAACATGATATCCGGCCGGCTCGAAGTGAGGTAGAGACGAGATCCAATAATATTGCGATACAGTGTGATGTCGACCGATTTACCAGAGGGATCGGCATCCAACTTGCAGCTTGGTGACATAGGAGTGCTGAGAGGCTTGCTCTGGTTTTGATGAAACTTCTTCAGAATATCCTTGATGTATTTTGTCTGACTGATGAAAATTCCATCATTGAGCTGCCTGACTTGAAGGCCTAAGAAAAATTGCATCTCTCCCATGTGACTCATCTCGAATTTGCTCTTCATGAGATCTCCAAACTTCTTGCAGAGCCGAGGATTTGTTGATCCGAAGATGATGTCGTCGACGTATACTTGGACGACCATGAGATCTTTTTCATGCCATTTAATGTAACAACCCGTCTCATTCCGGGTGTCACTGTAGCATCCGTCCCTACCTGGACCTGTGGGGTTGGGCCCACCACACTCCGACCGATAGTCTGGCCCCACTGTACCACCATTTAACCTTTCAGCGTGCTTCGTCCTCGCTCACACGCACCCTGAGCAAACTTCCCAAGGGGTCACCCATCCCAAGATTGCTTCAAGTCAAGCACGCTTAACTTCGAAGTTCTTTCGGATGGACTTCTGAAAAGGTAGGTCGACCTTGGTGATATGAGTAGTACTATCAATTCTCTTATACAATTCTTAGCCTGACACGCCCATACATTGTCTGTCTCAGGATCCCCTCTCATTCGGGTGTTGAATCAGTTCATTCATGTACCCCTTCGCCTAGAAGCCTGCCAGGAGCCGCTCCTTGTCCGTGCACCTCTCTGGCACCGGCGATCACTCCCCGCCCTTATCGGCCCCGGGCATCACATGCCCACCAGCTTCCGTCTGGTTCATCCCCGAACAAGCACCGTACTGCGAGAGGTTGTGCTCTGATACCACCTGTAACAACCCGTCCCATACCGGGTGTCACTGTAGCATCGGTTCCTACCGGGACCTGTGGGGTTGGACCAACCACACTCCGACTGATAGTCTGGCCCCACTGTACCACCATTTAACCTTTCAGCGTGCTTCATCCTCGCTCACACGCACCCTGGGCAAACTTCCCAGGGGGTCACCCATCCCAAGATTGCTTCAAGTCAAGCACGCTTAACTTTGAAGTTCTTTCGGATCGACTCCCGAAAAGGTAGGTCGACCTTGGTGATATGAGTAGTACAATCATTTCTCTTATACGATTCTTAGCCTGACACGCCCATACATTGTCAGTCTCAGGATTCCCTCTCATTCGGGTGTCGGATCGGTTCATTCATGTACCCCTTCGCCTAGGAGCCTGCCAGGAGCTGCTCCTTGTCCGTGCACCTCTCTGGCACCGGCGATCACTCCCCGCCCTTATCGGCCCCGGGCGTCACATTTAATGAAGAGGGTTGTGTCCATCGTACCTTGTATGAATCCAGGCTTCACGAGGAATTCACTCAGAACATCGTACCAAGCACGTGGGGCTTGTTTTAGTCCATAGAGAGCTTTGTCCAAGCGATAGACGTGATCGGGATGTTCTTGATCAACGAAACCTTCCGGCTGAGAGACGTAGACTTCTTCTTTTAACACGCCGTTGAGAAAGGAGGTTTTAACATCCATCTGATAGACTTCGAAGTCTTTGTGAGCCGCATAAGCCAGCAGGAGGCGGATAGTTTCGATACGGGCAACATGAGCATAAGTCTCGTCGTAGTCGATGCCTTCCTGTTGATTGTATCCCTTAGCAACTAGCCTTGCTTTGTTCCGGATCACTTCACCATCTTCATTTTTCTTATTCTTGAAAACCCAATTAGTTCCGACCACTGTTTTCCCATGTGGACGGGGTACCAAGGTCCACACTTGAAGACGTTTGAATTGATTGATTTCTTCTTGCATTGCAATTGTCCAATCCGGGTCTCGAAGTGCGTCTGCTACTTTGGTAGGCTCGTTTTGGCTCAGGAAGCAACTGAAAATACTGTGTTGACGACGTGTCCTCACACCAACCGAAGGACCGCCAATTATCTGAACAACCGGGTGGCCTCTCGTCCACTTGCGCTCATGAGGCAAGGCCGAAGTCGATGCGTCAGCCATCTGTGGATCTAGATTGCCTATAGTCTCTGATTGATCATTTGTCTGAGGAAGTTCCAATACTGCACTTGGATTGATCGTCTCTGATGATACTTCCTCGATGACCACTGTAGGTTCTTCGGTATTCTGTGGCAATTCTGAATCGGGTGGGGTAGAGGTGTGAGATGAACTTGGTACATCGGTCTCGTTCGGTGGAGAATCCATTGTAGGTGTAGTCGTGTATGACCGATATACCGGTTCGAAGAGAGAATCCAAGTCGTGTATTGCAAGTCTCGTTGCTTCGTCTGACACTGATCCTGAAGTTGTTGCCATCTTCTGTTGGTTTTGTGCCAACACACTAGTGATTACGGGTTCTGAAATGTTGTCTTCAGAAGCCAACGGGTTGAGCACGGGTCCTGAACTGAATTGAGCAGGAACCAACGGGTTAGGCACGGGTCCTGGACTGAGTTGACCAGAAGCCATTTCTGCCACTTCGTGGAAAGTGACATTATAGCTTTCCTAGTTCGGTTGGACTTGATGTATACTCGGTACGCTTTTGATGTTGAAGAATACCCGACAAATGTAGCTTCGAATGCTTTAGGGTCGAACTTTGCACGTTGCTCTCGGTCGTTCGCCACAAAGCACTTGCACCCGAAGACTTTAAGGAAAGAGATGTTGGGCACTCTATTATTCACAATCTCGTACGGAGTCTTGTTGAACCGTTTGTGAACCACCGTCCGGTTTTGAGTGAAACAAGCGGTATTGAGTGCTTCAGCCCATAGAAAGTGTGGAAGTCCCGATTGGATCAGCATTGTACGAGCGGATTCCACTAGTGTTGATTTTTCCTTTCAATGATCCCATTTTGTTGAGGTGTTTTGGCGGCTGAAAATTGTTGACTTATTCCAAGTTTCTGATAAAACTCACTGAGGTGATTGTTCTTGAACTCAGTGCCGTTGTCTGTTCTAACAACTTGAATAGTTTGTTGCAGCTGATTTTGAGTTGTGCTCACAAAATTGATAATCAAGTCACCGGTCTCATCTTTCGTTCGGAGGAACTTTGTCCACGTGTAGCGAGAATAGTCATCTACAATCACTAGGACATACTTTCTTCCATTGATACTCTGAGTCTGCATCGGACCACAGAGATCCATGTGAACTAGTTACAATGGTCGAGAAGTAGACGCAATTTGCTTGACGTGATGAGATGCTCGCTTCATTTTTCCTAGGTGACATGCCGAACAATGATGCTCCCTTTGTAGTTGTATAGTTGGAAGACCGTGAACCAACTTTTACGTAGAAAGACGTTGGAGAGCTTTCATGTTTAGATGAGACAGTCGTTGATGCCATAGGCTGTTCCTCTGTAAATCAATCTGAGAAATGAGCCATACAGCTGTCGAGGGCCGCACGGACGTCAGGTTGATCGTGTAAAGATTGGATCTCCGAAGTCCTTGAAGGAGTTCTGTGTCCTGACTATCCAAAATTCTGCACCGGTCAGCATGGAAGACCACCTGGAAGCCTTTGTCACAGAATTGGCCTATGCTGAACAAGTTATGGCGGAGGCCTTCGACGTATGAGACATCTTTGATGGTCAGATTCTTCAGAATGATATCCCCAAGTCCTAGAATCGGGGCTGAATCGTTGTTCCCAAATCTGACTTTTCCGTTTGGTCGGTCTTTGTAGTTGCTCAGCATCTCTTGTTTACCAGTCATGTGTGTGGAGCAACCAGAGTCGAGGTACCACACATGATGCATCTCATTTGAAGACGTGGATGCGTTGTCATCGTCCGTATGAGTAGATGTTTCGGCGTTCAATTCATTGTCGAGACGGGCCATGAGGGCTAAGTTCTCTTCTTCGGAGCTCGACGTGTCCTCGAGCCATTGGTCCTGTTCGGCCATGAGAGCTACTCCATCTTCTTTCCGTTTTGTCAATTGAAGCTTCCTGGAGTAGTAATTTACATCTCTCTTCTTCGGGAGAGTGCACTCTCTGGCGAAGTGACCTTCTTTGCCACAGTTAAAGCATTTGTTAGTCTCTTTGGGATTCTTGTTCTCGGAACTCTCCGGAGCACGTTCTTTGTTCTTGGAGCTTGTAGTACGAAGTCTGTTGACTGAGGTTGAAGACTTCTTCTTGAAGTACTTCTTGCTCATCATTTGTCCAGCTTTCATGTTCGGCTCGATGTCGGAGTCCGATTCTCCTTCTGACTCTGATGATGAAGGTGGCCTAACGATCTGTTCCTTTCTTGATCTTGTGCTCCTCTTCTCCGAGACTAAGGCAACCGTGTCATCGGTTTGTTTGCCTTTCTGCTCTTTGATAATCTCACGGTTATCATCCTCATGCTGAGTGAGATTGTCGAACACGGCATGGACATCCAACTCCTCTAGATCTTTATTTTGTCGTATTTGTGTGGATATTTTCTTCCATTCCGTGGGCAGAGAAGATAGAAATCTTATGTTTGTTTCCATGTTTGTCTTTGTTATTTCTATCTTCCTCATCTCGTTGAGAAGAGTGAGGTATCGTTGGTAGATTTCGTATAGACTCTCATTCGACTTTGCTTTGAAGGAGTCGTAAGCAGTGAGAATGTTCGCATTATTGGGCTTTATGCCAACTTCCGTCCTTTGCATCGCAGCTCATCCCACATCCCCTTAGCCGATGTAAGGTTGTCTATTTGTCTGTATATATCGTTGGGGATGCCCTGCATAAGGGTATTCATGGCTACTAGATCAGCCTTAGCTGGAGCTCTTTCCTCCAGAGAGTATTCTCTAGGCTCCTTTAGTCGCCTAGAAGCTGGAATTACTGGAGTAGCTGATTCGTCCCCGGGTACATGAACCCAGAACTGTGCTGGTCCCTCTTCAAGGGACTGCAGTAGATTTTCGCTTGATCCTTTAGAGCTACGAAATTCAGGAAGCGGCTTCCACACTATGTATTCGCCTCTTTACAAGATCGGCAGACGGTTGTCATTTTTGAGTGAGTATGCATCCATGTTTGTATTATAGTAGTCGAGTTGTTGAAGGATCTTCGTTGATTGTTTTGAGAGTTGAAGACGATGTAAAGTGCTTCACAAGTGACAAAATTTGTTAGTAGCGTTTGATTCGAAGATTAGTTCGAGAATTATTTTCGATTCAATCTTTAAAGTATGATCAAAATTAATTTCGTCGATTAGAATGTATTTACTGTTCTCGTGCGAGGTCAGCGAAATATTTTACGAGCGAAATAAATTTCCCAAAATTGTTCAGTCGAGAAAAGTTTCCTGATCGTGAATTTATTTCGATCGTAAAGAAACAGTACGTTAGTAAGTTTCCCGACAAGTCAAAATAAATCCGCTGACTAGAAAAGTTTCTCGCGTATAAATGATTTTCGCCTGGTCAAACTTTAAAAGGTTTGACTGAAAAAGTTTTTCGAGTGGAAGTTATTACGCATGCAAGGTCAAAATTGGTCCCACTCGAAAAAGTTTTTCGCTGGATAATGCTCGAGAAATATTTCTAATGAAAATCGTTTATGCTGATGACGATTCTAGCGCTGACTTCGTATTCTGACCGAGAAAAATTCTCACACTAAGTTTATCGATCGAGAAACTAATCCGATCGAAAAACCTAGCGAGAAAAATTTGAGCAATCGAGAAAATAACACAGATTCGAGCAAAAACAAATAATCAGATAGTGAAGTTTGAGGTAATTGCTCGCAATCAAGTACCAATCACGCACGAACAAGCAATTAAACACGTTATGAAGCAAAATATATCGAATTTGATCAAAATCAGAACGTGTTCGTCATGTTCTTCGTCAACAGTAAAATTTCAGAATCAAATTAATCAAAATGCGAAGTTCAAACTGCTACTGATCTAGTCGCAATGATCATTTATCACTTAATCTAGCACTGAAACATCAAATTCAAGTCAATTAAGCACAGAATTAAGCTATCGGATCGAAAAACTTTTCGCGTCAAATCTGTTCTTCGATGGAACAGTGTTCGAAATAAAATTTCGATCCAATTCTAACAATTTACGATTCAAAACAGAACGAATCTGCTTGTTAGGTCCTCAGATTAACAACTCTACGATCCTAGGCTAGAATCCATAGTAATTCGACCGTTTAGATAATCAATTGAATTCGATCGAAAAACTCAAGTTAAGAACACGAGAGAGAATTCAATTAGAGTGAGAAAGTTACAGTTGTTTCTCTCTCTAGAAATCGAATTGCAAGCCCTTCGGATCGATTCTCTAAACTTTCTCTATTCAGCTCAATTCATTTACAAGTATTTATAAATATCAAGCCAGTCCTTAATAAAAAGACTAATACAAATAAAGCCCCTAATTACAAGGACAACTAATGAAATCAAGCACAATTACAAATGATATTCTACAGGGTCAGATTTTGTTTTGCTTCGATCTATATCACGCTTAGAATTTCACGCGAAATTTTGACAAGATCATATGCCGTCTGGTCATGTCAGCAAACTAAAGTCCTAGGTCTGAAGTATGATCCATTTTGACAACTCTCACTAGGTTCGCTCTAGCACTCAATTATTTTTACCTTGGGATCGGTATATTTATATCACTGTCACGAGCAATATTATGTCAATTTACCTGTGATCGAGGCGCTTTTAAACATTCCACCTATGCAAAAGACCGTCGATTTGGAATCAAAGAGACTTTCAAGGATTTAATTCGGCTCTGACTTAGAAGGGATTGAGCATTTTGGAATTGTGGATTTTTACATCATCAGCATCTTCCTCTTCTTAGTCATTCTTTTTTGTTGGCATTTATCGTCATCTTATGTCATATTCATCCTTTATTTTTTTTCGTATTTTCCTGCACTTGCTCAAGCTGAAGCTCCACTTCTCTACGAGGCTGAGAGATTATCTAAGGCGAAATTCGTCTTGTTGGTTCTTGGGCCGATACGTGCTCCTTTTCTCGCAATCCCTAGAGAGTTCAGAGATTATCGATTTGAAGAAGTCCACAATTATGGAATTCGAACCCATGGCCGTGCTCCTCTTCTCATTGTCTCGATATAAGACTGGATTATCGTTGGAGAAGTTCACTTCGTGGTGCTCCTCTTTCCAGCCATTCTGACGAGTGTACGAGATTATCAATGGAGAAGTTCACAGCAAGATCCATGCCCTCTTCTGAAGATTTGGGATTGTGGTAATCGAGAGGCAGGTTCTTTTGGACTGTTTTTTTTTTGTGCATTGAGCATTCCTCGTGTGCGTTTTCCACATTCTTTTGTCATCTTTTTCTTCTTTTTCCTTTGTCTTTGTTTTCTCCACCTCATTTTCTCGATTGAACGTCCCGTCGAAATCTTAGATCGTTAGTTGAAGGCTCAAAGGATTTTCAAATGATGAAAAGGAATTCGGAGGAGGCTCAGATCGCTTGGTTATATAAAAAAATATGCATGACACGCAATAAGGGTTTTTCGAAGCTAACCTCGTAGCGAAGATCCCATCTCTCGCTTTGCTGTTCCGGTTGTCGTAGTCCGTTCTAAGCAATGCCGTGACCTCTCCAAGCTCCAATGCCTTGGCAAGATCGTCACACCGATCCCGGGACGTATCCAAATTCCACCTCCTCCCTAGGATGGCTACAGAGGAGGGGAAGATATTTTAGAAGAGATGTGTTTAGTGTGTGTGTGATTTCTAAAACTCACAAACACTTAGGTTTTTCTCAAATATCAACCTAAATGCTCTCACCACTCTCTTGGATTGAAGTTATGTACGAAATTATTCAAAGTAATAAAGATTAAATCAACTTTCACCCTTTGAAATTGACTTTAATCATAATTAATCCAAATCATATCATGTATGACTCATACCTTGTTAGTTTCCTTTGTATTAAATCATCTAATGAATAGGCTTTGTCCCACAACTCTAACAAAAGAACAAGGAACAAATTTGGATTTGATTTGGACAAGTTTTGACCAAAAACTGTCGGTTCACGACCTCTCGCAAAGGCCTTCACGGCCGTGACGAACTTAGCCAAGTTTCTGCCTGTCATCACGGCCCAATTCACGGCCGTGAACAAGTCCCTGACGACCTTCACGACCTGGGACATGATGGTCACGGCCGTGACCAAGTCGGGGCCAAAAACATGGCCTCTGTCAACCTTCACGGCCTCTTGCACAAGGTGTCACGGCCGTGACACATTCGACAGCTTTACGACAGTTTCGTAGATCTCTTAGATCGAGGGGTAAACGATGTCCGATGGGCCTGGAATTTTAACCACAGAAACAAGACTCACCAATCTTGATTCTGACCAAAGGGATTCTCTATCCGAGGTCTAGATTGGGAGATACGCATTTCTGAATCCGTTGCTACTTGAGGCAGGCTTCATAACCGTGACGAGCCTTGCTCGTGGTTGTGAACCCTATGCTCTATTCTTAATTATTTCATTTCGGGAATCTAATCCCATGTAAATATAGTTTCTAAACTTATATTTAACATTTTATTAACGACTCCAAGCCCGTTAAATAAATATACATCTCATTTTATCAGTGTCTTGGTGATCCTTTTTAAGCCCGACTCTCTTGGTTCGTCTCAACCCGGCAAGGGAGGAATCCAAGAATTCGGTAAGCGCCTAGCCAATCCCACGGTACCGAATAGATCCCGTGTTGAGTACGATCTTCGTATTTTACGAACCGACTATAGATCGTTGTATTACGTATAGACCCTTCACATATGTCCCGATCGAGTGAGAGCCATGTCAAACTCACTAACCCGACGCTATGATTAATCCGTGATGACGAAATTACTAAACTACACACCACGTCCCATGTGAGTTAGTTTTTATACTTTGCAAAGATTCCGTAATTCCTCGTCCACGAATATGCATAGGACATATACCTCGATTACTTGCGAGGTTGTGAATCTCTCATGACTGTCAATGCCCAGCAGTTGCACTTCGTTGTCAAGACCTCATGTCCCCGCTGACCCATGTTCAACCTCGAACAAGGCGGGCCTAGCAAACTAGTGACAAGTCAGGACCCCAAGCCAACTCTGTCAATAACCCTTCGGTCTAAGGTCCAGGCACACTACTATAGTCAATCAACCGATCATTGACACTGCGAGTAATTAGCCATGTGATCGTCGATTACGAGTCGTATCCAAATATAAGATAATCCCCGATTCAACTCATATCAATGTTATGACCTCCAGCTTTCCAAGTGAACGGTTGGCACAACCACTTTAGAGGCGTCAATAAATAAGTCATGATTGACATTCAGTCACCCTACTGAAGTCTAAGACTTATGGACTAATTTAATATCCGAGAATAATAGCTCACCGGTGCCCCCTCTCTCATCCCATGAGAATCGGTGACTAAACTCGTATATATGGGATTTATTTATTTACCGTTTCACCGGATGCCTACTAAGACTGGATAGGTAAATAAATAATATGCCTTTTGTAACTTTCATAAATAAATATTTGAGTACAATATCCAAATATTAAAGTGTGAATAATAAATTCATGTCTATACCCTATTCATTACATCCTCGAATGGCATTCCGAGGGCATATCCCCAACAGAACCTGACAAATTCCTTCGACGAAGACGAATCTGGCTCTGAGAAGAAGAAGATTGGAGAAGACTGACCTGAGTATCCACTATTTCTGTCACGCCAACCCTCTGAAGTCTGGCTATCGTGCAATTGAATGGATAATCTCAAGGAGCCCGAACGCATTGACAGAAAACACACTCCACGCCTACTTTATTATGGAACCAGATAAGCTTCTTTGAGGCCGTACCAAACAACTTCCTTCGAAGATGACGAATCTGACCCCGAGAAGTAGAGTAATCATGACCACCAATCAACTCCATTGTCTTGTCCCGACAACGCGATCTTCTTGCCAAAGGCCCCATTTTGACCCATCGCATGACGATCTCCCCAGCTCGATCTTGAAAGGGAGTGGTACGTAAGCAAAATGGGAGCAACACCACAACTAAAGTGCAAGATAGATAAGAAAATGCTAAATCTCAAGCGCCGTCAGAGAATCAAGCAAAGACCATAGAGTCCAAAGACTGAAGTTGCCGCCTCAAGTACATTTCATCGAGTTTAGAGAACTCCCCAATCCCAACGCAAGGTTGACCAAATGTAGGGGAGTTGTGCTACAATTGAACGTAGAGATCAAACTCCAATGACAAAATACAGCCAACAACTTCAGCACGGACTTCCGAGATCAAGGTTGCCGCCTCGTATACGACCCTTTGGGTTTAAAGAGAACTCCCATATCCCAACACAAGATTGAAAAAGTGTAGGGGAGTTGCGACAAAGGGATTGCTGGAACACCTAAAGAGAAGAGAAGTTCAAGAAAATGTGAGCTTGAAGATCTTTTAAAGAAGAGGCCATAAGACAAGACAAAGGAGGATATGATTGAAGAAGAACACGCATGCAACGCTTTCGCGTACGCAACTCTGATACGTGTTCTTTGAGGACTCGGGATGATTACGAGACGAAGATAACTAGGCTGAATTGCAAATTGAACACAAAGGGGGAGATTGTTAGGAATATTTTATTGTGTTCAAATAATTATTTATCTTAGTCTTGTAATTTATTTAAGTGAACTGGGCTTTAATGTTTTAAGCCCAATAAGCTTTTATTTGTAATGGGCTTACAAGGGCCCAAGTATTATATACCAACATGTGGTATAAATACTAAAATCCTAACACATAGTTAGGAGTCTTGTGTGTGTGAGAAATACAGAGAAATAGTTATTGTGAAAGACGCTCCTTACACCTCTCAAGAACACGCACACACGCACCCCACGTATTTCAATTCTTTCATCATCAAATCGTGGTAAAATCCTTTTTCATCAGTTTTTTAGTTGGATAATCTGGACCTACAACATCGCCTATCACTAACTTTTCATTCTATATAGTGGCCATTATCACTATAATACAAAATCATTTCGCTTTTGACTCGATTGAGGGTGATACAAAACAATTAAATAACAAGAACACAATATATATATGAATACGAGTTTGCTTTTCTCGGGTGTGTTTGGTCCGTGGAATTCGATGCGGAAAAGAAAAGAGAAGTTGGTCATACTCATTCATTACGCTTCACGTGTCGTACCTCACTTTTCTTTTTTTTTTTCCACGTCAAAATTAGTAAACCAAACGGAGCCTTTAGACTAACTGGACTTCAATTGTGATTCAAACTGAAAAAGGAAATCACTATTTATAGGTGAACAAAAAGCTATCAAATTAGTTGATACATCCAAATAATTTATTTATTCACTATCAGCCGAGTATGGTAATGTATCTCATTAATTAATTCAAAGTAATTTATTTAATTATTCAAATGAACCTTGTCAAATGACTTTTAATTTTATTGCTTAAATGATCCGAGTCAGTTCATTAAAATCAAATTAAATTTCAGGTTACATTTATTAAAGCAATTTACAAATTCGCTTGCGATGTCTTTGTCTATTAATGAATATTATTACTGTTGAGTGGTCGGTTTGAATAGTCAAAGAAGAAGAAAAATTGTTCTCTTATTTTCACGTGGCCTTTACAATTCAATGGTGTGCCTCGTTATTTTCCTTAGTTCACATGGCATGTTCATATGCCAAATATTGCCTATAAAAGGCCTACGAAGGATCAGAAGTAGAGTATCCCATCAGAGAGAAAATCAAGTGAGAGGTAGAGAGAAAATTAATTGAGAGTTTGTCGAGTATTTTCTCCGACTATAAAGAGAGGGGTTGGGGGTTTTCTCCTTTATAGATTGAGAGGTTGTAACTCCTACATTTTCCTCTATAGTGAATTCTTCTTCCTTGCCTGTGGTTTTTACTCCGATTTGTTTGGGGGTTTTCCACGTTAAATCTCGGTGTCCACATTTTATCTTTAATTACCCAAATATTAGCTGCGGTATTTATCGACCGGGTCCGCTGCTACGCCAACAATTGGTATCAGAGACGAGCTTTGGTTTTATATATTTATTTATCGTATGCTCTGTGGTTGCCACTAACGTGGACCCTCCACATCAGAAAATAATAGATATTATATTGCCCTTGTTACGGTGACGAAAAAGCCGGTACGGGTTCAATAATTATCTGCTGCAACCTCGTCGGAGTTATCGTTCACGACTGAGCATTAATTATGGCGGCGAAGTTTGATATCGAAAAGTTCAACGGGAGAAATTTCTCACTGTGGAAATTAAAGATAAAGGCGATCTTGCGAAAGGACGGCTGTCTGGAGGCTATCGATGGAAAACCAGCCACACTGACAGACGATAAAAAATGGAACGAGATGGACGGGAGCGCTGTTGCAAATCTACATCTGGCACTAGCAGATGAGATATTGTCCAGCGTCGAAGAAAAGAAAACGGCAAAGGAGATTTGGGACCACCTAACCAATCTGTACGAGCCGACGTCGTTACACAACAAAATTTTCTTGAAAAGAAAATTGTTCACCTTGAGAATGTCTGAATTTACTTTGGTGACGAAGCATCTAAACGTCTTGAATACTCTATTCTCCCGGCTAACGTCGTTGGGGTATAAAACAGATGATAAAGAACGTGCAGAAATTCTACTTCAAAGTCTGCCTGATTCGTATGATCAACTCATCATCAACTTGACGAACAACGCGAAAGTTTTGGTCTTCAATAACATCGCAGCTGCTGTTCTTGAAGAAGAAAATCGGCGAAAGAACAAGGAGGACCAGCAAGCAGGCTCGCAACAGGTCGAAGCTTTGACGGTGATGAGAGGGAGATCAACGGAACGTGGTTCAAGTGGGAGTCACACTCAAGGCAGGGGAAAATCAAGAAGTAAGAAGAAGGATATGAAATGCTACCACTGTGGAAAGAAGGGTCACTTGAAGAAGGATTGTTGGAGCCTGAAGAATTCCAATCCTCAAGGAAATCTGGCGAACGCGTCAGGTGGAGATGTATTGTGTAGCGAAGCAGCTATCTCAACGGAGAGCAGGAAGGCGTACGACGAGATATGGCTTCTTGACTCGGGCACAACTTATCATATGACCTCTCGAAGAGACTGGTTCAATCACTACGAACCTATCTTAGGAGGATCTGTGTACAGTTGCGAAGATAATGCCTTGAAGATCGTAGGCATTGGAACCGTGAGGTTGAAGTTGCACGACGGTACAGTTTGCACTATTCAAGGAGTGCGGCACGTAGGTCTGAAGAAGAATTTATTGTCTGTGGGACAGCTCGATGATCTTGGCTGTGAAATCAAAGTTCGGGGAGGAATAATGAAAATATTCCGGGGAGCACTTGTAGTAATGAAAGGTGAAAAAGTTGCTGCAAATTTGTATATGCTGTTGGGAGAGACGGTGCAAGAAGGGGAAGCGTCTATAGCTTCGGGAAATTCAACCGAAAGATCTACTATGCTGTGGCATCAGAAGCTCGGGCATATGTCGGAACAAGGAATGAAAATTCTTGCGGGCCAGAATCTACTTCCGGGTCTCATGAAGGTGTCACTACCGTTCTGTGAGCATTGCATAGCAAACAAGCAGCACCGGCTACAATTCAACACATCAAATTCTAGAAGCAATGGTGTTCTAGAATTGGTTCACTCTGACGTATGGCAGTCACCGGTTTCATCCCGAGGAGGAGGAAAGTACTTCGTGTCCTTCATCGACGATTACTCCCGGAGATGTTGCGTATATATCATCAAGAGTAAGGGAGATGTGTTCGTTACCTTCAAGAATTTCAAGGCTCGGGTCGAACTTGATACAGGAAAGAAGATCAAATGTTTGAGGACGGATAATGGAGGAGAATATACTGACAAGGAATTTGATAGCTTTTGCAAAAGAGAAGGCATCAAAAGGCACTTCACTACGGCGTATACTCCACAACAAAATGGAGTGGCGGAGCGGATGAACATGTCTCTGTTGGAGAGAACAAGAGCCATGTTGGGAGCTGCAGGTCTGGATAAATCATACTGGGCAGAAGCAGTCAACACTGCCTACTACGTGATCAATCGATCGCCTTCAACGGCAATTGATCAGAAGACGCCGATGGAGATGTGGACCGGGAAGCCAGCTGATTATTCCAAACTCCATGTATTTGGAAGTCCTGTGTACGTGATGTACAACGCCCAAGAAACTACGAAGCTAGATCCGAAGTCCAGGAAGAGTTTGTTCTTGGGGTATGCTGATGGTGTGAAGGGGTATCGGTTGTGGGATCCCACTGCCCACAAGGTTGTCATCAGCAGGGAGGTTATCTTTTTAGAAGATAAACTAATCGAAGAAAATGATAGCACTACAAAGGAACGCTTAGAGACTACGACGATTCAGGCGAAAGGGAAGTCTATTGATCAAGATATTTCTGAAGCAGCAGCGGAGCACGAGGAAGGGCCAAGCGAATCTTCAGAGCTAGAACTTAGAAGGGGCACACGCAAAAGAGCCACACCATCCTGGCATGAAGATTACGATATGGACAGCAACGTTGCATACTGTCTTCTAACTGATGACGGGGAGCCATCAACTCTTCAAGAAGCGGTGAACAGTTCAGATGCAGATCAGTGGTTGGCGGCAAAAGAAATGGAAGCTCTACGGAAAAATAAGACTTGGAAGCTGGTGCCACTACCGAACGACAGAAAGGCAATCGACAATAATGGGTCTTTAAGATCAAGCGGAACAGCAATGATCAAGTACAGCGGTTTCGTGCACGACTGGTGGTTAAAGGTTATGCTCAGAAAGAAGGCATCGACTTCAACGAGATATTCTCACCTGTGGTTCGATTGACGACTATTCGGGTACTTCTAGCGATGTGTGCTACATTCGACCTACATCTAGAGCAGCTAGATGTAAAGACGGCTTTCTTCATGGAGATCTTGAAGAAGAGATTTATATGCTCCAGCCGGAAGGTTTTGAAGACAAAGAAAAACGAAACTTGGTTGCAGGTTGAACAAATCTCTATACGGTCTCAAACAGGCGCCGAGGTGTTGGTATAAGAGATTTGATTCCTTCATCATGAGCCTTGGATACAACAGATTAAACGCAGACCCTTGTGCATATTTCAAGAGGTTTGGTGAAAATGATTTTATCATATTACTGTTGTATGTTGACGACATGTTGGTAGCAGGCCCCAACAAAGATCGTACTGAAGAACTCAAGGCACAGTTGGCTAGGGAATTTGAGATGAAGGACTTGGGACCAGCAAACAAGATTCTAGGGATTCAAATTTACCGAGACAGAAATAACAGGAAGATTTGGCTTTCGCAGAAGAATTATCTGAGGAAGGTCTTGCGACGCTTCAATATGCAAGATTGTAAGCCAATTTCTACCCCACTTCTTGTTAATTATCCTCAAGTATGAGTCATAGCAGTGAAGAAGGGAGGATGGAGATGTCTCGAGTACCGTATGCATCAGCGGTGGGAAGTCTTATGTTCGCGATGATTTGTACACGGCCAGACATTGCACATGCAGTGGGAGTAGTAAGTCGGTACATGGCGAATCCGGGCAAAGAGCATTGGAGCGCAGTGAAGAGGATCCTACGATATATCAAAGGAACCTCAGATGTTGCATTATGTTACGGAGGAGCAGACTTTACTGTCAGAGGGTACGTTGACTCTGATTATGCAGGTGATCTTGACAAAAGCAAATCTACCACGGGATATGTGTTCACTCTTAGGCGGAGCCGTAAGCTGGGTATCGAAACTTCAGTTCGTTGTCGCGACGTCAACAACTGAAGCTGAATATGTTGCAGCTACGCAGGCAAGTAAAGAGGCAGTATGGTTGAAAATGATCATGGAGGAACTCGGGCACGGACAGAAGAATATTCCTCTGTTCTGTGACAGTCAGAGTGCCTTGCATCTTGCAAGGAATCCAGCTTTTCATTCCAGGTCTAAGCACATATGAGTCCAGTATCACTTCGTTCGTGAGAAAGTGGAAGAGGGCACGGTTGATATGCAGAAAATTCATACGAAAGATAACCTAGCAGATTTCTTGACGAAAGCGGTCAACACTGACAAGTTCGTTTGGTGTCGTTCCTCGAGTGGCCTAGCGGAGACGTAAGCAACATGAATGGCAAGGGAGAAAGAATGATGTGAAGATCTGATTGATCCTCAATCAAATCTTCAAGTGGGAGATTGTTGAGTGGTCGGTTTGAATAGTCAAAGAAGAAGAAAAATTGTTCTCTTATTTTCACGTGGCCTTTACAATTCAATGGTGTGCCTCGTTATTTTCCTTAGTTCACATGGCATGTTCATATGCCAAATATTGCCTATAAAAGGCCTACGAAGGATCAGAAGTAGAGTATCCCATCAGAGAGAAAATCAAGTGAGAGGTAGAGAGAAAATTAATAGAGAGTTTGTCGGGTATTTTCTCCGACTATAAAGAGAGAGGTTGAGGGTTTTCTCCTTTATAGATTGAGAGGTTGTAACTCCTACATTTTCCTCTATAGTGAATTCTTCTTCCTTGCCCGTGGTTTTTACCCCGATTTGTTTGGGGGTTTTCCACGTTAAATCTCGGTGTCCACATTTTATCTTTAATTACCCAAATGTTAGCCGCGGTATTTATCGACCGGGTCCGCTGCTACGCCAACAATTACCTCGATAAACTCCCCCGAGGAGCATGTCAAGAAAGATATTGGCGTAGTTTGGAAGCTTAGTGCATTATCTTCTGTTTTATTTGACTCCAAGACCATATGTATTTTATATAATTAGGCAAATGTGGGTGCCCTCAAATGGTGACATGTGTCCCGTAATAATTAATTATAATAAGGAAAAATATAATAAAAACATGATAAAGTACTCATTATAGCACTATCTACTATAAATAGTTAGTTATTAACGTAAAATAATTATAAATTGTTAACTCGTGAAATGCACGGATAATAAACTAGTATATATATATATATATATATGCAATAGAAACTCTATAAATTAATACTCGATAATTTGATAAACTCTTTAATATAATATTTTCGGTCGGTCCCGACTAGGGGATAACGTATTAAATTTAATAATTATCTAAAATTATAAGATAATAGACTGTTGATAATTTCTAAGGTCCCATATAAATTATAAATTAATAATTTCATATGTATTATCATTGTCATATTATATGAACGAAGATTACTTGAAAAATAACTCAATTGTCATTTGTTTTTTGTTGATATATTTACTAATATTACTTAATGTACATTAACATAGTAGGGATTATGATAGACTTGGGAGATTGAATGTTTGATCCTTAATTTGGACACAGGAGATTGAAGATTATTGGATGTGTTGAGAAATTTGAAAGGTAATATACACTATATTAATAAAATATTAATTTATCGATAAATTAATAATTATTAATTTAACGATAAATTAACTCTTTTAATTAATAAATTCCGGTCTCAACTGTATTAATTTATACTACTGTATATGTATATATAGTGTCCAATTAGTTGGTCAACGTACGATAAAGAATATTTCTTGACATGAAATTCCAGCTTCCAATTGGGTAATCTATTATCTACTATAAACTGAAGCCACCTGATAGTAGTCAGTTTCCATCACGTTGCAGGTCATTATTAAATTGTTTCACCGGGCAATGAACCAGCGACAATCACATTCTCTCTCCGGTATTCTCCATCTCAGGTCCCAACCGAGTCGATCATGGAAACTATTTAAAATTTTAAATCCCTTATCTACTCCACCAAGAAGCTTCAGTTGGCCACGCCCTGTTACAGAACTAATTAAGGTATCTTCAGTTTCTCATTTGAGGGCATCTGCTTATATTTTCCCCTTCGGTTGAGTCTACGGCTTTTTAGGGTTGTGGGTTTCTTGCTTATGCACGATTGAAGATGTATGTAGTTCCAATTTTTTTATAGGGTATTTTTAGAGTGGTAGCTATGAAGTTCGATGAGGCAAAATCTTCCACCATGTGAAGTTGGCTGGCCATTGTTCGCTGAGGATGGCGTTGAAGTTCGGACATTCAAATGTGTGGGCTGGGCTTGGGGCGCAGTGCTCGAAGGAGCTGGAGATTCCATCTGAATTTTGTTATTATCACGGTTAGAACTTTGACTCAACGCTTTATGGCGAGAACTCAGTGTTTGCTGCTGTTGTTCTTGCCGTGTTGGGCCATCAATTTGTTCAGGATGACCTTGAAACTCTGATAATGGGTTTGTTCTTTGAGGAAAATTGGTTAAGCTTTCTGAAAAAGATGAAGTAAAATATATTAATACAATAGTAATCGTGAAGAAGAAACAGCGG
The DNA here is from genome assembly GCA_027422505.1 of Craterostigma plantagineum. NCBI lineage: Eukaryota > Viridiplantae > Streptophyta > Magnoliopsida > Lamiales > Linderniaceae > Craterostigma > Craterostigma plantagineum. The sequence continues at coordinate 552,793 of JAPQWV010000179.1, forward strand.
ATGACGAATCAAGCTTACAAATAGGACATGTTCCAGTTCCATGGCTGTAATCGATTAGATCTTTCATGATGTTCACCACTTGAGAGATCTGGACAACTTAAAACATAGAGAGCATTTTGTTAATATAAATGTGTGATGTTCATGTAATGAGAGGGGAAAAGAGGAAGCGAGAGAAGATTAGGTAAGAATGGGACGATGTCATCACTTACTTGCAAGCACCTAACGTATCGCTTGGTATATCCCAAATCATTTACGAGTGGAACTTCCACTGATTCGGCCAGCTGATTAGCAGAATCAACCAATCTAGAAAGCAAAGCCGCAAAATGATTAGAAATGTTGAGCTACCACATGTGAGGACAAAAAATGTCACACATCGAATATTACAAAGAAATTGAAGTGGTATATAAGCTTGATGGTCCTCTTAACACCAATTGGTTTTACGAAGGAATCCCATCAAGTTTATACTGGACCCCTCTTCGTGTGTGGCGTGTGTGCGTGGGCCTTGATGATGGATAAATTACCGGAGGCCCGGCTCGAATTTTTGCAAAAAGATTTAATTACCTTTGAAGGATCGTCGGCTGTTTTGCAAAGGTTTCGGGACGGTCGAAGGTGCAACTGTTGTAAAATACCTTGAATTCGGTGCTTACCACCTTGAAAGCAACGCACATAGTTGTCGGAGACGTATGCAGTTCTTAGTGAAATCCTCCCATTCTATTCCATTACCAGCAGAGCTGCGACCGTTCGAGAGAAACAATTCAGATGAGGGTGAAGTGCTTAAGGTGATACTACTAGCCAAACTCGACCAATATCATTCATCGGATATGCTTGTAATTTACATATTTTTCAATCAATTTGTATAATTTCGTTTAGGGGGTGAAGTTTTATCCTAGCCGCACAACGTGCGGCTACCCATAGCTAGTATATAACTAAGCACCGTGCCGTTTCAACCTATGAACCACAACTTAGTTACCATCCAAAAAGGTAAAAAAAAAATCCCTATTTTATGCGACAAATAAGAATTTCCTCGATCTTCGTCTTACCTTAACCCAAAACAGAATCTAATTCGTCCCTAACGCCCAAGTTTCTTAGTTCTAAGCGACCATTAAATTAAAAGGAAAAACCCTTCTCGCTCCATCGCTCGAAGTTCTTTTCACACACACAGAGAGGGCAGTGTTGAATGTTACAAGTATTGCGTATATATACAAATATATAATATATATACAATATATAATAGATGTTCTTACCAAAACTTCAGTGCTAGAGGCCGAAGTGAAGGGCAACCCTATTTAAGAAACCGACCACCGCCAACCCTATTACAAAACCCTGAATTCAAATGTGAGTGATGAGTAATTTCCCATACCAAAAGAGAAAAAAAAAAAAGCAAGGAACAGCTTTATCTGGGACAAGTCACAAGGTATTAATTAATTTTAAAGATATTGTTCGTATAATACCACGCTGAATTCAATGTTCTTGTAATGTCAACCTATAAATTACGCGATCGAAAGAAAAAAAATGATGAGAAATTGCAGCCCCATAATGCAACACAAACCTGGGTCGATTCCGGGCGATTATGGTGACGTGGTGAACGACGACATTGCTGGCGATCGAATCAATCGAAGGGAAAAAGAAAAAAGCAGCTTAAACTCACAAGATCGAATAAAAATTGCAGCAGATTCGAATAGCTGTAAAAAGTTAGAGACCTGCAGTAGACTGGGTGAACGTAAAAGGGCGAATTCTTGAAGACGACGTTGGATATTATTATGCCCCTCGAGTTCATAAGCTCGACGAGGCTCGGCCTTGTGTGCTCGAGCGCGTCGATTGGCCGTCGATTGTCCCATTCTCGCCGGTGATTATCACGTCGTGGAGCCCATCTCCGTGTATGAAGCTCATGTACCTTCCGCCGGGCAACTCTCTTCCCCTTCCGTAAGAGGGCAGCGGCGCTATTACAGGCCATCTCTTAGTATCCTAACAGAAAGGAGAGATTTATGTAATGGTTTACCATCAAAGGAAGAACTGATTAAAAGGGATTGATGCTTATTTTACTCACCGTGGTGGCTTTAATTACGGCGTTTCTTGCCAAGTAAAGAGTCATATGGCTTGTGAGGTTAAAGGCTCAGTTAAGTATATTGAAAGTATAAACTTGATTTGGGCGTAGAATTATTAAATGTGGATTTAGCAAGTTGGGCTTAGGAGATTATTGGCCCAATATCTAGAGTATGTGGGAATAATCTAGAGATATCCATAGAACTCCATGGAACCTTATAGAACTTAGATATTATTATGGAGAATTCTAGAGTGTGATGTGTTGGCTAAATCTTAGCAATTTGTTAAGGAGGGAACTAGTATAAATAGGGGATGAGAGCTTAGGAGTTGTATCAAGCAATCAAGCAAAATCAAAACAATCTTGTAACAAGTGTGTTGTCATATAAAGCTTCTTCCTCTAAACATTAAACCTCTAATATCAAATTCCTCCCTTCCGATATAACTCCTAATTTCCAACAAAGTGGTATCAGAACAATTCTATTTCCAACAAAGTGGTATCAGAGCTAGAAGATCCTAAGGCTATGGCGAACGGCATGGTTCCCTTCCAAGTTCCGACACTCAACAAGAGCAACTATGACAATTGGAGCATCAAGATGAAGGCGCTCCTTGGATCGCAAGACGTATGGGAAATCGTGGAGAAAGGCTATGTCGAGCCGAAGAACGAAGAAACTCAATCTCAAACTCAAAAGGATAGTTTGAGAGAATTAAGAAAGAGGGACAAGAAAGCTCTCTTTCTAATCTACCAAGAATTGGACGACGATGCTTTCGAGAATGTTTCGGAAGCAGCGACCGCTAAGGAAGCATGGGAAAAGCTTCAGACCTCGTATAAAGGAGCGGATCCAGTAAAGAAGGTACGTCTTCAAACTTTGAGAGCCGAGTTTGAGGCATTGCATATGAAGCATGATGAAGTTATGTCGGACTACTTCTCGAGAGTATTAGCAATAACTAATCAACTAAAGAGAAATGGTGAGAAAATTGATGATGTTAGAATCATGGAGAAAATTCTTCGCTCGTTAGATCCAAAATTCGAGCATATCGTTGCCATCATAGAAGAAACTAAGGACCTAGACAAAATGACAATGGAGCATTATTGGGCTCATTGCAAGCCCATGAAGAAAAGAAAAGGAGGAATGAAGGGATTGTAGAACAACTACTCAAGCTACAAGTTGATTCTACTAAAGAAATGAAAAATAAGGAAAAATATCAAGGACGAGGCTACGGACGAGATCAAAGAGGAGAACGAGGCGGAGACCATCGACACAGATATGAACGAGGCTGGAGGCCCAACGACGAAGACAACAATAATCGAAGAAGAGATTATTCAATGAGAGACCGTTGGAGAGATAACTCAAAACCAAGGTATGTCAAATCACATATTAAGTGTTATAATTGTCAGAAATTCGGACATTACGCTTCCGAGTGTCGAGCCCCTATAAAGTCGAAGAGAGAGCTAACTACATTGAAGAACAAAATCAAGAAGAAGAGATTTTACTGCTAGCTCATAAGGATATTGAGATCGGCGAATGCAATAAGTGGTACCTAGACACTGGTGCGAGCAATCACGTGAGTGGAAACAGAAGCATGTGTATGGAGTTTAATGAGTTCGTGAGTGACAATGTTGATTTTGGAGAAGAGCATAACATCCCGGTGGAAGCTAACAATAGCATTCTCAGTCAAGAGGTGATGCTCGACAATGAAGAAGAAGATGATGAGAGTATTCCATACATCGAAGAAATTAGCATGGAGAAACCAGCGATGGAGCAGACAAGAGAAGAGCTCAATAATCAGCTGGCTTTACCCCCTGCAAGATCTGAAGAAGATGAAAACTCAATTGAGGGAGTCTCACACCTCAAGAGCCAACAAGAAGTACCCAAGGTAACTGCAAATCGAAACAATCAAACTCTCATTTGTCTTTTGCAGATAGTGGGCCGATGAGGTTTCAAAACGCTAAGGACGAGAAAAATATCATGGATGAGAAAATTAAAGATGTCAAGACAACTTACATGCGGGAGTTAAAGACCAATTCAAGTATGGTCTATAGGAGAAGCTGAAAGAAATGCGACCAGCTTAGTGCGTGAAGGCTACAGCCAAGAAATAGATATCAGCTATGACGAGAATAATAAGAGAATAGGATATAAAATCTTCCCTCATGGATGCAATTCTCGAGAGAGAAACGTACACGGAGTATGAAGTGGAAAGAGAGAATCTGAAGTTGAAGAAGATGGATTTGAAAAAGTACCAAGAGCTGGCTCAAGAAACAACAAGCATCTTTGCAAGAGAAACAAGGTTAAGAAAATGGAAATGCAACAGAAGGAGCCAACCAAGATTCTCTGGGGTGACAGGTCGGCCGTAAAATTAGCAAAGAATGCAATCTGCCATGATCGAAGACAGCGCATTACAAGGAAGGAAGTGAAGCTGGAGTACGTGAAGTCCAAAGATCAAGTAGACGATATTCGTACCAAGCCATTGAAGAATGAAAACATCATTCTACTATGAAGTTTGCTCGGAATACCAAATCAAGTTTAAGGGGGGTGTTGAAAGTATAAACTTGATTTGGGCGTAGAATTATTAAGAGGTGAATATAGCAAATTGGGCTTAGGAGATTATTAGCCCAATATCTAGAGTATGTGGGAATAATCTAGAGATATTCATAGAACTCTATGGAACCTTATAGAACTTAGATTAGGGAGAATTCTAGAGTGTGATGTGTTGGCTAAATCTTACCCATTTGTTAAGGAGGTGGAACTAGTATAAATAGGGGATGGGAGCTTAGGAGTTGTATCAAGCAATCAAGCAAAATCAAAACAATCTTGTAACAAGTGTGTTGTAATATAAAGCCTCTTCCTCTAGACATTAAACCTCTAACATCAAATTCCTCCCTTCCGATATAACTCCTAATTTCCAACAAGTGGTATCAGAACTTCTATTTCCAACAAAGTATTCTCCGGGAAGAATATAGAGCAAAGTTCCGCCCCTTCTTCTCAGATGTTCGATTCTGTAAATTGCTGCTTTGAAAGGTTTCGTGTTCATAGTTCTGCCGTCGCCTACGCCGCCGAAGTCTTTTATGGATATCTTGTCTTTACAGTACCTCATTGGTACCATGTTAGAACACGTGGACCATTCGCCCATGGCTTTGTTCAGCGTTGCCGAGAGTGAATAATAGTGTGGATATGATGAAGAAGAAGAGCAGCGATTTTGGACAACGAGCCGCCATTTTTTTTTCCTTTTTGGGAGGAGGAGACAAGTGGGACAAAAGAGAAGCTACAAAAATGGAGGGATTTTGTTGTTTGTGTTGTAATAAACGGTGCCTTAGAAAGGTAAAGACTAAAGAGACAAGCCCCACTCTTTCTCAAGGCTTGAACAAGAGCTTTGCTAAGCTTTCTTTGATCTCTGTTTGTCTGAGAGTGATTGTCTTAATTTGCAGAGTAGCTTTGAGGGACAGATAGTAACTTAAATAAAGATCGAGAAAGGGTCTTGAGAGAGGAAAAAGATATAGAAAATTGATGATGAAGATCGAATAATCGAAGGCTCGTGACTATTTAAAATTCTGATGACGTTTGTATTATTGTTTTGTTGTAAGCTTTGGAATGTAAAAGATTGGCAAACCTGTGACTGACTGAACTGATTGTGATGGATAAATAACATTGCATGTGGCCTCAGCTTTGTCGGCATTGATCACATATGCCTTCTTTTCTATTACAACTATCGATTTCAATCGATTTTTTTTTCTTTTATTACATTTGTTAGACTGTCCTACCTTAACTTTGATGTGTAATAGATGGTGTTATTCGAACTTTTGTGATGTATTATTATGGGTCCATGACTAGGGCTGGGGAAATGTACCGAAATACCGATATACCGTCCTTATCGTATCGAAACATACCGAAAATATTGAAAATTTTGTATACCGAAGTTTTTGGTAAGGTATGATAGCATACCGAAAATTTTCGGTACGGTAATGGTATGAAAAATTTAAAATTAGGTATACCGATTATACCGAAATACCAAATTTTTAATATTTTATCTATATATATGTACACATACATATATTATATTATTTCAAAAAAAATATAAAATGGAATAACTTTTTGTTAATCTTCACTAAATTTTTTAATAGCCGTTTCATTTTAATTAATCTGTATATAAAGTTGTATTTTGTGGTTATGTAAATATCGGGGCCTAAGGAGTTTGACTTGACTAAACATTCGAAAACAACGAATTAACTAGTTATGAGACACGCATGGTAAAAAACCCTCCGTGTGAATGGTATAGAAGGTATACCGCTACCATACCGAAATTTCAGTATGATACCATATCGAAATTTAAGGTATACTGAAGTATGATATTGGTATGATTTTTTTGGATACCGAAATTTCGATACGGTATACGGTATCACAGGTTTGGTACGGTATACCTTACCGAACCACTCCTATCGATGACAGCTTTTTAGAAAAAGTGTGAAGATGCGTGCTTATCATAGATGGAATATTGTAAGGTTTTCATGTGTTGGTGCACAGCTGTTGAAAGAAGAGCATCATCAATTCTTGTCCTACAAAGAATTATTGAAGTTGTGAAGCCTAATATGTTGGGCCTATATACCAACCCAATGGGTGGCCCAAATATATGATATATTATTATACATATATTATATATAGAAGGAAAAAAAAAAAAAAACTGCTGCATGTAGACACACACGCACACGAAGGCAGAAAGCAGGGAGAAAAGAAGAAAAACAGTTTTGAAGTCTCAATCTCAGATTCAACGTCGAAACGAAATCGGATTCATTCCAATTTGTGCACGTTGATGCTACTCAGCGTGGTCTTCGAGTTGATCGGTTTAATTTTCTCATCGTCTGCAACAAACTGATATCTTTCAGTTTTGCGCTTTGTGTTCCAAGCTAGTATTGCTTGATGAAACTGTGATTCCACCTTGTCGGTGAGGAGTTGTGCGTTGTACTGATGTACTTTAGTGTGTTTGGTCAGCCCCTGTTGTTGTAGGGAGTGGGTTACCCGTCGTTGTACGGAGATTATCGCTGTACTCACTAACCGTTGATATAGTGAAGTTTGATTGGACTGCGGTCCCGTGGTTTTTCTCCCGGATTCGGGTTTCCACGTAAAAAAATTCTGTGCCGTTTACTTTCAGTTTATTTGGTTGGCTTGATTGCTTTAATTCGTATTTGGGAAAAAGATTGATCGCTGGTTCCGCTGTGATAGTATTACTTGTGCAGTTTAAGTCGCTGATTTCCCAACAAGTGGTATCAGAGCCACGTTACTGTTCAGGTTGCGAACTAAAATGGACGATTCACTCGGAGGAATGTGTAAGTTGAACTCGTCAAACTACACAATATGGAAGCCGAGTATGTTGGATCTTCTGTACTGCAAAGATTTGTATTTGCCTGTACAAGGTGGTGCCAAGCCGAAAGAGATGAGCGAGGGTGAATGGAAAATAATGCACAGAAAGACGGTTGGCTATATTCGTCGGTTCCTTGACCACAATATCTTTCATCATTTTGCGAATGAAGAAAAGGCAGATGTATTGTGGAAGAATATCGAAGCGATGTTTGAGAGGAAGAGTGCCATGAATAAAGCGTCGATCATCAGAAAAATAGTGCGACTTAGATATCGAGAGGGATCTGATATGACGGAGCATCTGAATGCTTACCAGGGTCTGATCAACCAATCTAGCAACATGAAAATCAAGCTTGATGATGAAGTGATTGCTCTATTGTTGCTTAGCTCGTTGCCGGACAGTTGGGAGACACTTGTTGTGTCGATCAGTAACTCAGCTCCTAATGGAACTTTGACATTGCAGATGATCAAAGATTGCCTTCTTAATGAAGAGTCTAGAAGAAGGGAGCACATGACTAGTTCAGACACTAAAGTTTTGGTTACTGAGTCCGCCGATAGGCGAGGAAGAAGCAAGAGCAGATTTGGTCAGAATAGAAGAGATAAATCCAGGGGAAAGTCTAAGTCCAAGAAAGATTTCAAATGCTACTATTGTGGTGGTGCCAATCATTATGAGAGAGATTGCAGGAAAAAGAAAAGAGATCTGAAAAACGGAACGACAGACAACAAGAAAGACGACAAAGACACTAGTGCAGTGGCAGTTGATGGTGATGTTGTCATAATCAGCGATGATGTATGTATCAGTTCAGCGTGCCAGCAGTCTGATTGGATCGTCGATTCAGGAGCTTCGTATCATATTACTCCGTGCAGAGATATGTTTGAATCTTACACTAGTGGTGAATATGGAAGAATCAGAATGGCTAATCAGGGTGTGACAGATGTTGTTGGCATAGGAGATGTTGTCTTGAAAACTGATACGGGTTGTCGGCTTACTCTTCGAGATGTTCGACATGTTCCAGACATCAGACTTAATATTATTTCTGCAGGCAAACTTGACGATGATGGTTATGCTAGTTACTTTAGTGAAGGCAAATGGAAGCTCACTAAAGGTTCTCTCATTGTTGCAAAGGGTAAGAAGCAGAATTCGCTTTATCTTATGCAGGTGAACGCGTTCAATGGAGAGGTGAATGCAACTACGAAGGATTCATCTATTGATTTGTGGCACAGGAGACTTGGGCATATGAGTCAGAAAGGCTTGCATTTACTGGCTAGGAAGAAATTACTCCCTGATGTGACAGGTACGCCTCTACAAACTTGTGTTGATTGTTTAGCTGGAAAACAACACAGAGTTGCATTTCAGAATTTATCTCCGTCTAGAAAATTTAATCGTTTAGATCTTATACACAGTGACTTATGCTATATGAAGGATAAGTCGCTTGGTGGTGCTATGTATTTCGTTACTTTTATTGACGATTACTCTCGAAAAGTTTGGTGTTTTGCTTTGAAATCTAAAGATCAGGTGCTGGAAATTTTTCAAGAGTTTCATGCAAAGGTTGAGAGAGAAACGGGTAAGAAACTGAAGTGTATTCGCGCTGATAATGGTGGTGAATACCGGGGTCCTTTTGAGCAGTATTGCAGAACTCGTGGTATCAGGTTTGAGAAAAGCGTTCCTAAAACGCCTCAACACAACGGCGTGGCCGAAAGAATGAACAGGACAATTTGCGAGCGTATCAGATGAATGCTATCACACTCGAAATTGCCAAAAGCCTTTTGGGGTGAAGCAATGCGAACAGCAGTGGATCTGATCAACCTTTCTCCTTCAGTTCCTTTGAATGGCGATATTCCAGACAAGGTTTGGCTCGAGAAAGATATTTCATACAAACACCTGAGAGTGTTTGAATGTAGAGCGTTTGTTCACATACCAAAAGATGAGAGGTTCAAGCTTGATGACAAGACCAAACAGTGTATATTTTTGGGTTATGGCCACGAGGAGTTCGGATACAGATTGTGGGATCCAGTTGATTGAAAAGTTATCAGAAGTAGAGATGTGGTATTTCTTGAAGACCAGATTATCAATGATACCAAGAAATCAGATGCACCAGAGTCTAGGGCAGATGTTCCTGTTAACTTGGATCCAGTTTCTTCACCTATAGTTCATGATTACGGGGGAGACGTACAGGAGGAAGATTACGATATAGGTGGTGATGACACGGCGGGTGATTCTTTACCACCTGTACATGACGTTGTTCCTTCAGTTTCAGCACCAGAAACGGAAGTTAGAAGGTCTACTCGAGTGAGGCAACCTTCTACGAGACTCGACCCACATCATTACGTGTTACTAACTGACGGGGGAGAGCCAGAGAGTTTCTCAGAGGCGATGATACATGATCAGAAAGATAAGTGGTTCGAGGCTATGAACGAGGAGATGCAATCGCTACGAGAAAATCACACCTATGACTTGGTAAAGCTGCCTAAGGGTAAGAGAACGTTGAAAAACAAATGGGTATATAAGTTGAAGACCCAAGAAAATTGCTCACAGCCAAGGTACAAGGCGAGATTGGTTGTGAAGGGTTTCAGTCAGAAGAAAGGTGTTGATTTTGACGAGATCTTCTCACCTGTGGTCAAGATGCCTTCTATCAGAGTTGTTTTGGGTATTGTTGCCAGCTTGGATCTAGAAATCGAACAACTTGATGTGAAGACGGCGTTTCTTCATGGCGACTTGGACGAAGAAATTTACATGGAGCAGCCACAAGGTTTCCATATGAAAGATAAAGAAAACTTCGTGTGTAGGTTGAAGAAGAGTCTATATGGGTTGAAGCAAGCTCCTCGACAATGGTACAGGAAGTTCGACTCATTCATGACCGATCACCACGGGTACACGAAAACTAGCTCTGATCATTGTGTATTTACTCAAATATTCTCTGATGGCGATTTTATCATATTACTGCTATATGTCGATGATATGTTGATTGTTGGCCGTGACTCCAACAAGATTGCTATGTTGAAGGGAGACATGTATAAATCTTTTTCTATGAAAGATTTAGGTTCTGCTAAGCACATTCTTGGGATGCAGATATCCAGGGATAGAGCGAACAAGAAACTTTGGTTATCTCAAGAACGATATATTCAGAAAGTTCTTGAAAGGTTCAACATGAACGAGTCTAAGGCAGTTAGTACTCCACTTGCAGCGCATTTCAAACTGAGTACGTCACAGTGTCCTTCAAGTGAGAAAGAAATAGAAGAGATGATGAAGATACCGTATGCTTCTGCAGTTGGCAGTTTAATGTATGCGATGGTAAGCACTAGGCCTGATATAGCTCACGCGGTTGGGATTGTAAGTCGTTATCTCTCTAATCCAGGGAAATATCATTGGTCAGCAGTAAAATGGATCTTTCGATATCTGAGAGGTACTCCTGGACTCTGTTTGAGATTTGGTGATGGCCAAACTGTTTTAGACGGCTATACAGACGCAGATATGGCCGGCGACATTGATTCTAGGAAGTCCACATCCGGGTACTTGATGATATTTGCTGGTGGAGCAGTCTCTTGGCAGTCGAAACTTCAAAAATGCGTTGCATTGTCCACTACAGAAGCCGAATATATCGCAGCGACGGAGGCGTGCAAGGAGGTGATGTGGTTGAAGAAGTTTCTAGACGAGTTGGGATTCGAGCAAGAGAAAGGCCTGCTATATTGCGATAGTCAGAGCGCAATCCACTTGAGCAGAATTCTACCTTTCACTCTAGATCGAAACACATTGACGTGAGGTATCATTGGATACGGGATGTTCTTGAAGAGAAGTTGGTACAGCTTGCTAAAGTTCATACGGATGATAATGGCGCTGATATGCTTACGAAAAGTTTACCAAGGGATAAGCTCGAAGTCTGCAAGAAGATCGCAGGCTTAGCAATGCCCCCCATATGAGTTGGCGGGGGAGATTGTTGGGCCTATATACCAACCCAATGGGTGGCCCAAATATATGATATATTATTATACATATATTATATATAGAAGGAAAAAAAAAACTGCTGCATGTAGACACACACGCACACGAAGGCAGAAAGCAGGGAGAAAAGAAGAAAAACAGTTTTGAAGTCTCAATCTCAGATTCAACGTCGAAACGAAATCGGATTCATTCCAATTTGTGCACGTTGATGCTACTCAGCGTGGTCTTCGAGTTGATCGGTTTAATTTTCTCATCATCTGCAACAAACTGATATCTTTCAGTTTTGCGCTTTGTGTTCCAAGCTAGTATTGCTTGATGAAACTGTGATTCCACCTTGTCGGTGAGGAGTTGTGCGTTGTACTGATGTACTTTAGTGTGTTTGGTCAGCCCCTGTTGTTGTAGGGAGTGGGTTACCCGTCGTTGTACGGAGATTATCGCTGTACTCACTAACCGTTGATATAGTGAAGTTTGATTGGACTGCGGTCCCGTGGTTTTTCTCCCGGATTCGGGTTTCCACGTAAAAAAATTCTGTGCCGTTTACTTTCAGTTTATTTGGTTGGCTTGATTGCTTTAATTTGTATTTGGGAAAAAGATTGATCGCTGGTTCCGCTGTGATAGTATTACTTGTGCAGTTTAAGTCGCTGATTTCCCAACATAATATAAGTCCCATCATATCCTGAAATCAACCTTCAATCGAAAAGTCAAACCATTCAAGTCCAACGAAGGTCAGCTGCCAATCAATTAACACACATTTTACCAATCAAGTCACTTTCGTACAAATAATGAGCCAAAAGAAAAACTGTTAACGCGTAATCAAATTTAAAACAACGAAGCAACCATCCGCTAAACCAAAATAATACATATATTAAAAAAAATTACGGGAATCGTGGCTAAGAAAGAGCACCACCACATAGTATGGTGTGTCAATTTCATATTAATTATCTTTTTGCCATTAATGAAAAAGTTAAAAATTATTTATTAATTTAACACAACAAAATCATCTTAATTATCATTAAAAGAGCTAAAAAAATTATTTACAATTCCATTATTAAATCATATATTTAAATATATATTTAATATTTTTATATAGTAACACATACATTGAATGTGAGTGACTTGTATCTTTCTATTTTATCAAGCCCCTTGCCCACCTAAAACCGCCCAATCTCAATTTGGTGTGTCAATTTACCAATCAAATTTTAACTTAATTAATAATAATAAAAAATACAAGCAAATATAGGGCCACACTAATTCATCTATAACTGCCACTCAATGTTTCTCTTTTAACTCCAATTAAAAACTAATAAAAAATTAACCTACATGTGTCTATAAACAATCAAGGTGTTTGTATATTATCAATTTTATGGATTTTATTTCTAAGTTTGTGCGCTGCGCGCGCACATCGAGTGTGCACAAGGACTAGTCTTATATTACTCATCAGCACCACATAGTAACTATCTTTCAATCAATTTGCTGTGTCATTTGTAATCACTTTTATCTTTCATAGTTCAATCCACAAATCAAATTTCATATATATATATATATATATATACTTGTAATTATAAAACTAGACTTATATTTTTTGATATATATACTTACAAATATAAAAACTAAATTAATACTTCATTTTAAAAAACTTTAAAATATAAAGTAATATATCAATATTAATATGTCGCAGATGCATCGAATATGCTTAAAATACTAGTATTATTTATGCGAGGGAGTTATTTGTATGATCTAGAAAAAGTTGAAATATTGTTACATTTGCAACAGTTTTTGCAAAAATGACCACGATAACCTCAAAGTCTCGTATGCTTTTCCCTTTAAGCCGTTACTAAAAATTAAAATAAGTTTTAGCCCATAACATTTATTTAATTGTGTCACAAACTATTAGGTCACTATTATCCCACCGTTCAAGCCCACAATGGAGAATGGCCTTAGGCCATCTCCAACCGATAAACCAATTCTCGAATAAAAAATACAGTAAATGTCACATCAAACAGTAATTCTTCTCCAACCATTAAACTCATTTTCAAACTCAAAAGAATTTTCTCAGAATATACTTTTCCACACCAAATTTTACAACTTTTCAATATTACCCACGCATTTTACAACTTTACAAATTAGACAACAACTACGCCAAAAAAATTAAACAAGGAAATTATTTTAAATTCAATTATTATTAGTACGATAATATTATATTTATTGTACAATAATATATTTTAAATTCAATGATGTTACAATAATGTTATGTTAAATTCATAATGAAAATAAATGAGAAAACATTTTAACAAAATAACTTTTGAAATAATATTAGTACAACCGAAAGATACATTTAATTAGGAATTGGTGTGTTCCTCCATAAATGATCAATAAGTGCATTCCGAAGTGCAATGTGATCGTCTTTATTTCTAATTTTTTGGTACCGAGATATGAATTCATGAAATCGAGCATTTTCATCAATCGCGTATTCGACCTCCGACGGTGGCGTTTCCATCTCAACTTCAATTGGAGCACTTAAGTCACGTTCATCCTCAACAATCATATTGTGCAAAATTATACATGTACTTACTATATCATGTAACACGTCTTTTCTCCAATAACGTGATGGGCCCGCTACAATTCCAAAACGCGATTGAAGAACTCCGAAGGCCCGTTCAACATCTTTTCTGTATGCTTCTTGCTTCATTGCAAAATATTTTTTCTTCGGACCTCGTAGCTGATGAATCGTTTGCACAAGAGTACACCATTTTGGATATATGCTATCAGCTAAATAATAACCCATGTTATATTTTTTTCCTTGAAATCCAAGACAAGTCCCACACTCTAAAAGAAATAAGGGAGGAAAAATCGAATTTTGTTTCAAGATGTTAGCTCGATAAAAGATCCAAGGGTTCGAGCATACGTTGAAGCTGAAAAAGCACGCATTTTTCAAAAGAGAGCTCAACAAAGCCAACAGGATTCATTTCAAAACAATGCATTTGGACAACTTTTCAATGATCTTGGAGGAAATGATACAGGTTTACCAGATTACTGATGGTATGTTGTTGGGTTTTATTGTCAATGATGTATTAGTACAGTAGAAACTCTATAAATTAATACTCGATAATTTAATAAACTCTTTAATATAATATTTCTGGCCGGTTCCGACTCGGGGACAACGTACTAAATTAATAATTCTCTAAAATTATTAGATAATAGACTTTCGATAATTCCTATAGGTCCCCTATAAATTATAAATTAATAATTCCATATGTAAAAATATTCTCATTACATGAACGAAGATTACTTGAAAAATGACTCAATTGTCATTTGTTTTTTTGTTGATATATTTACTATTATTACTTAAATGTACATTAGCACCATACGATTATGACAGACTTGGGAGTTTGAAGTTCGATCCTTAATTTGACGTTTATTAAGGACATAAGAGATGGTAGGTTATTTGATGTTTGGGAAGTTTGAAAGATAATATACACTATATATTAATAAAATATTAATTTATCGATAAATTAATAATTATTAATTTATCGATTAATTAATAACTCCTTTAATTAATAAATTTGGCCGGTCCCAACCGTATTAATTTATAGAGTTTATACTGTATTCCGTAGTCTATTATTTTACATGAGGTGATATGATCTTTTCTTTTAATATTCCATTTCTAGGTTTTTAAATCTAAAGTTGAATTAATGTTGAGTTAAATAAATATATTATAAATAGTAAAAGTTATTTATAACGAGGAGTTTGTGAGCGTTGTTATTGCGATGAGTTGGTTGCCTCCTCGTCCTCGATGTACGCTAATTTACAGTTTGTAGCTGGAAAATGATATCTTATTGTAGTTTTTTTATTATTCCGTAAATTAATATAATAACACTATTATTCATTTAATTTATTTTTATTAACAAAGTAATAATACGATAAAGGAGATGATTACTCTATGCAATTTATAATTTATTATCAAGTTGATTTATGGTCGCCTCCTTAGTTATTTAGAAATTCTCATGATCAAGTTCTTCATTACATTACATATGAATTCAGAAAAGAAAAAATAGTCCTCCACAGATAAACCTACGCACCCCAGGTCAAGGTGTGAACTGAAAGTATATTAATATAAATCAAATGGAATTTAAATATAAGGTAAAAAAGGACTAGATAAGTCTGAACGGATAATAAATTAATTAATATTAAAATAGTAAAACTATATATGTACTGGCTTGGCTCATCGATTCACATGGAGATGCACATTGCTACTGACCGTATATAAAAATTAATTTAATTAATTTTCTTAAGTCTTCATATAAAATAGATGTATCAGTAGCAAGATTTTTATAATAAGGAGAAATATAATTTAAACTACCTAAAAATCTTTGAAGTTGAGTTTATCTAAAATTTGATCTGGAAATTTTGATGCAAACTCAATACTTCTATTAATTGGATTAATATTTCCCTTTTCAATATTATGACATAAAAATCGTATTTTAGTTTGAACCAAAACCATTTTTTGACTAGAGTTGACCAATCCATTTTGCATAACAATTTTCTTAAATATATCAAGATGTTTAAAATGTGTTTCAATATCTTTTGAAAAGATCAAAATATCATCAATATAGACGATAATAAAAAAAGGAATAAATATATCGTTCATAATATTTGAAATTCAGAAGCAGCGTTTTTTAAACCAAGGCATAACGTTCCATTCAAATTGTCCAATTGGAACAGTAAAAGCTGTTTTATATCTATCTTTTTCAGCAACTTGAATTTGCCAAAAACCTGATTTTTTAAATCAAATTTGAAAATATAATAGCATTAAATAATCTGTCTAAAAGATCTTTTTTATTAGGGATAGGATACCTAATCCACTTTAAAACTTTATTTAGGGATTTATAAGTAATAACTAACCTAGGTGCTCCCCTTTTCTTTTCTGCCGCATTATTGCATAAAAAGCTGTACATGACCAAGGTGATTTCGAAGGTTTTATTAACCCTTTCTGTAAAAGAGAAGTTATTTCTTTTTTACATAATTCTAATAATTCAGAATTCATCTGACAAGGACGAGCTTTAGTGGAAATATTTTTCTCACTAAAATCATCTTCATAAGGTAAAGAAACTATATGCTTCTTTCTATTCCAAAAGGCATTAGGAAGATTGTTACATCTTTGCAACGTAAATTCATTATGTAGTAATTTAATTTTTTCTTGTAACTTAGGATTTCGAAGTTTATCTTCGATCGTAAGTATATTAATTTCTTGCTTAAGGTAATTTACCTGTTTTTCTTTTGCTTTAATAAGAATAGAATCTTTAATTTCATTAAGAATCATTGAAAAAGGTTCAGTAATGAATTCAAAGTAAACTTCTTTGTGTTCGAAGTTGCCTTTAAATCCATATTCATTAATATTTTGGATAGGAAATATTTTCCTAAGGAACTGAGTACCAAGGATTACTTGATTTGTAATATTCTTGACTAGCAAGAATGAAGTAGGAATACAGACCTTATTTTTACAAATAAAGGCCTTAGGAATTTAATTTGAAGTTTTTCTCCGCTTGCAGAGCTAAGAGAATGAGTTGTTTTATGAAAATATTGTGTAGGAATTATTCCTTCTTGAATACAGTTTAAATCTGCTTCGCTATCTATTAAGGCTATAAGATTTTTTTGAAAATTTCCGTCTATAAGTAGCGATATTTTCACCAACCATTTTTGGAAGTAATAACTTCTAATGTTGAAAGAAAATTGTCTTTTTGAATATTAGAAGTACTAGCAAATTCTTCAAATTCATTAACAATTTCTTTTCCTTTTTCTAATTTAGAAAATCTTCGTTCTAAATCTATATGACTTAATTTTAGGCTTTTTATTTCATTTTTTAAATTCGAAATTTCTATTATTAAATCTTTAATATTAACAGCTGATTCATTTTTGTTTAATTGGTGCTTATTACGGAGTAATCTCATCACTTCAGACATACTATAAGGTTCAGATTTAGATATTCTAGGAATAACTTCTTTTGAAGTTTCTTGTTGAATTATTTTTTTAATGATTAGATTTTTTAAATCTTGATCTTCTGTTTCTTTTAATATTTCAAAAAGATTATTGTCTAAGACATTAACTTCTTGAAACTGAGATAAAATTTGATACAAATTATTATCTTCTAATTCTGATTTTAGAACAAGGTTGTCCTATTTGACAATTTTGACATTCATCTGATTCTTCTGAAGAAATTTCTTCAATTAAATTATTTTCGTTTTCTGAAGAGGATTCTGATTCGCTATCAGATTTATCAGATTCTAATAAAATTTTTGATAATATTTTTTTTTAATTCATTATCAATTTCTAAATTATTAATTTTCTTTTTGATCCAGCAAGTTTTTGCTTTATGACCAATTTTTCCGCATTTTCTGCAGACTATTGGGGGAAATTTATTTCTATATTGATAAGTTTTATTATCTTTTGAGAATTTTTGTTCTCTTCTTTTTACTTTACGATTTTTTTCTTTTTTCGTATTGTTTAGAAGAATATTTTTTCGGTTTATACTCTTTACGAGATTGGCTCGTAGAATGATTTTCAAGACCAAATTGACTACAGAATTCTCCTAATTGTTTTTTCTCATCAAGAGAATGTTTCTTAAGTTGTTTGTTAAGCTTTATTTCATTGCATAAAGCTAAACCTTCTTGTATACAGGTTCCTATTAATCTTCCATAAGTATAAGAATTATAATATATACTAGATTCTCCATTTCTAAGGATCTTCTTAACTCTTTCTGCAAAGAGAAATGGTAGACCATCTATAAATTTAGATTTCCAGTGGGTACTATTTGACTCAGGAAGTTCCATAACTCGACTAAGGAAAGTATCCTTATACCATCTAAATGATGTAAGAGTTTTACACCTAAGATTTTGAAGAAGAGTTCTAACATTTTCAGAATTATCAGAGCATCGGCCTGTAAAATGTTCTACAATGTTTATGCATAGCGTATAAACAGCATTTTCAATAATTGTATTATTTTCCTCCTTTACAGTGAGGAAAATACCTTCACGGTCCTGTTGAGATAAATAATTATCCCACCAACCTTTTAACTGACCAGTAAAGCCAGCAACTAGCATTTGAGCAATAGTTTTATCAGTATTACCTTGAGTTTTACAAACTGTACTGTACATCATCATCATATGAACCATACCAAAAGTTTGTCTTTCAGTATAACCATCTAGGTTCTATTCATAGATACAATGACCATTATATGAATTATTAATAGTAAGATCATGCTCTTCTATTAGAACATCTTGAGGAGTTGGTCTAGGGTAATAATATTTAGTCTGAATTGGTTTACTGGCAAATTTTGACGAATTTCTTAATTTATTTATTTATTCAGTAATAGTTTATATATATTATCAGAATTTTCAAGTTGATTTTCAAATTCTTCACTTAAAGTATTAAGCTTTAAGTTCTTAAGTTTTTTCTCAATCATATCTTCAATTTGAGAAATTGATTTTAATTTAAAATCAATAATTTCTGGAGGAGGTTGAATACTGGGAGAAGTTATATTAGCTGTTTTAATTTCATTTAAATCTTTGTCTTTATTTATTAAAAGATAATTTTTTATATCTTTAACAGAGGAAGATATTTCTTCTATATTTTTCTTTAATAAAGAAATTTGTTCTCCTAAAACAATAACGTACATATTTGTATAGTTTTGTTGTTTTAAAAGGCAATTAATATGATTTATAGTTACTGCAAGTGTATCATTTTCAAATAGTTTTTGAAAAGCACTATAATATCTAATTTCATTTTCTTTTTCCATTTGGAAACTGGTTTGAGGAGGATAAATTGAGTTTAAATTTTTTCCTGTTGAAAGTTTATAATTTCGTTCAAGTACCAAAATCATATTTTTAAATATTTTGTCAAAAATCAAGGAATAAAAGGTATTTTTCATTTTGTTTTGACAAATCTTTATAAAATTTTTCTTGAATAATAATTTTATCTACGTTACTGAAACTTTCAAAAAACTATTTCCTAAATGATTTCCATTTGGGTAAATTAAATTCTTGTTGAATTTCTTTTCTTGCCGGAGAACCTGGACTAAAATCAATTTTTTGTTTTAAATCCATTAAACACAAAAATCCATTTCTGACTCGGTTATTTCCTCGTCTTTATTTTTAGAAACTCCATGAACTATATTATCAGAATTAATTCTTAATTCTTCTACCTTATTTTGCAAATAATCGCCAGAAGTTGATTCTCTAATTTGGGAGGTCGAAGCTCTAGAAGGAGATCTTATCATATAATCACATGGTGAAATATGATATTGAGAAGAGGCTGATCTAGACATCCTAGACTTAGTAATTATAGGTCTTTGATTTGGTTCGAATTGTACTTGAACAGTTCCATCTGATGTTTGAATTATTTGAGTGGGATTATTTTTTATTTTTGGTTGTAAAGGCATAGCTCGTTCGATTATCCAATTTTCTGGAAATTGTATTTCTTCCCATTTTATAGATCTTCGAGTGGTAATATTAGATCTACTAAAATTAGTTTCTATAAGAACAGTTTCATTGATAGGTTTATCAACGATTTTACATTGAGGATTGAGCGTGTATAAAGGCTTATAATAAATCCTATAAAGATACAAATTACTTCCGATCCAGGAGCGTAATTATATCCTTGAGTTTTGACATTTAATGTCAGAGCATCCAATATATTAACATCAGTTAATGATAATTGGAGATTAAGATAGACATTAAAATAAATTGGACCATGAGCCAGGCTACACTGTATTATTCCCATAAGGGATTGGAGTCAAGATTTCTACCGTCTCTAAGAGCTGCTATAAAGCTCTCTGGTAAACCTTCTAAAGTCAAAGGCTCAAAAGCTACTTGTACTAACCCGATATGAATAAACTTATGATTTATTCTATATTTTTCTAAGTCTCTATTACTTAGAAGTCTAATTACCATTTCTTCATTATTTAAAGAAATTGTTTCTTCAGTAGTTTTTACTACTTGTTTCAACCCTATTTTCTCAAAGGTTCCTAATTCATAGATTATTTTATAATCTATTTTAGGGATAGTCCATCGATTTAATTTTTCTAAATCTTGAGGAACATCATACTCCTCTTTAATACTGTTTTTAACAGTATTATCTTTGCGTCTTATCAAATTCATTTGATAAAGACTGTTAAACTACACCTTAATTTCTTAATTCCCCCACCATGCCTCTGATACCCCACCTTAATTTATATTATATTACATTATATGGTATTATATTGTAGATTATATTATATTATATTATATTATGTTGTATTATAATATATTACATTACATGACATTAAATTTTATTATATTAAGTCATATTATATATCATTACTATATCGTATATTATATTATTTTATATAGTCTTATTTGATATTAGGTCAATTATGTTATATTAGAGTAGAATATATTATATTATATTATATCACAACGTTTAATATTATATCGTATTACAATATACTATTTATTTTACATTATATGTTGCAAGAAACATAATTACATAACTCATGCATCGTAACAAACATTGTTATTGTCAGTGGGTAAGTAAATATCTGAAATCTTCCAAATCAGTTTAGAATTACCCATTCATGCCGTCTTACATTTTATGGTTCAATAGAAATGTAATGAATACTTTCTACAGTCCCTAAGTTTTCTGTCCTCCACAAAACAGTGTTGCACGTAATCATTCATACAGCCATACAATTTTGACATTAACTATTGGAAAAACTACGCTTTTGCAGTCAAAGACCAATATCGTCAAAGATATCATAACATGGTATTACAATGGAAAAACCATGTATTGCTTCATAGTATTACCAATTATTGGCAAATGTAAGAACTGCACCTCACGTGAAGATTCCATAGAGCTAATATACGAAGAAACATGACATCAGTGATCAGTCCACGTTTTGTTGTCCGAAAACCTAAAACGAAATAAATGTTTGAGGGATCTCCTATTATTAATTCTATGCCAATGGAAAATGTCGGCAAGATGTTAATTTTGAGAAAATTTTTCTGCTAAATATTTTAAAAAATTATTTGTGAAGGGCAAACTGAATTTTCCTCATTAGATTGATAACATGAAGTGATAAAATAATGTTGCTTATAAGTGACAATTTGCTCGTACCTTTTGAAAGTTGGCAACGGAGATGAACAAGTCGATGATAACTGTCAGATCCAGATTCCACTAGAATCGAACATCAAATTCGAAGATGATGAAACCTCTTTGAATAAACTAATAAATGCAGTATTCCCAGCCATCGAACAAAACTTCCAACCCCAGTCATTCGTGAAAAGAGCTATATTAACTACGAGGAACGATTTTGTCCATGAGATAAATGATGTCTTGCTTGCTAAATTCCCGGGTGAAGAAATAGTGTAGTTAAGTAACGATAAGAATCTCGGTGCATGCTCTATCCCAGACCAAGAAGAACTATTCCACTCCATAACCCCGAATGGGCTCCCACCGCATAAGCTAGCATTGAAAAAAAAATGCACCAATTATTTTGCTTCGAAATCTTAATCCGACAGAAGGTCTTTGTAACGGGACACGCCTCATTTGCAAAGACTTTAATAGTAATGTAATTTATGCGGAGATTTCAGTAGGCACACATATTGGGAAGCCGGTGTTTATCCCACGTATAATATTAGAATCACCAAAAAATGATTTTTCATCCATACACTTCAAGAGAAAACATTTCCAATTCGTTTGTGTTTCGCAATGACGATTAATAAAGCACAAGGACAGACGCTTGATTTTGTTGGAGTTTATCTTAAAGAACCCGTTTTCTCACATGGACAGCTTTACGTTGCCTTATCAAGAGCTAAATCAGTTGACCAATTGAAAGTCTTGATAAGACCAACATCTCCGCAAACACCACCAAACGGTCGTACAAAAAATATAGTCTACAAGGAAGTCCTCGCATCAGCAGAAATCGAATAGCCTTGTTCATATCTGCTTCTACTGAGGAAGAATTCTGCGTGCTGAAGAGAAGAAACGAGTTCGACTCCCTTCCCTATTAGTGCGCACCTACGGCGTTATTATAACAGCATTACCAATACAGTGGATCCAATCAGGTATACTTGCATAATGCTGTCACTTGTGTTGCTTTATTTATTATTACAGTAGAAATTAGGAGTATGAATAAACTTTTTGATAAGGTTCGTAATTTAGTTGATTTTTTCTCTTTTTCTCATTTAGCCTATATTGCATCTAGGAAGCAGAGGTGACGGCTATACAATGCATGTGTGGCTCATACCTAGCCAATAAGGGCATAGTATACTTCATCCCTTTGTCATGATATTGGCTTCGGTTGACCTACCTGTACTGTACGTGTAAGCACTAATTAGTATATTTGTTCTACTCCTTGTGGAAAATATTCGTTCCATTTCAAAATTATTGTCATTAATGAATTGTGTCTCTCTATGGACAAAAATAATGGACAAAGTCGTAAAAAAGGTGTCTGCATAACAGATCTCTTTGTTATGATTTTTTTTATTAAAAAATATTTCTACCAATCATGCCGACGTGCTCTACTCTTACGAGCAAATTGTCACTTATAAGCAACATTATTTTATCACTGCATGTACATCTAACATAACACCGTTCTATATATTATATATATATTTTTAATATCACGCAAGATAAGGACAAATAAGCATAGAAAACACATAGAATGGAGCATGTGATAGCACAGAAGATCAGGTAACGCACATATTACGGAAGATTCAACATGCCTAATTTTCCGACAAGGAATTGGAATCATTTCTCATCCAAGGCCTTGGTGAAAATGTCGGCTAGTTGAAACTCCGTGTTCACAAAGTACATCTCTATCGTGCCTTTTTCTACGTGATCTTTGATAAAATGATATCTAATGTCTATGTGTTTTGTGCGTGAATGATGAACAGGATTGCTAGTAATGACAATTGCACTCTGACTATCACTATATATGGGTATGTTAGTTAGATTGTACCCATAGTCGCGAAGCTGTGTCCGCATCCACAGCATCTGTGAGCAACAGCTGGCGGCAGCTACGTATTCCGCTTCTACCGTCGAAGTGGACACACATTTCTGCTTTTTGGATGACCAGCAGACCAGCTTTTCGGCTAGAAATTGAGCGCCACCGGACGTGCTTTTTTTGTCCATTCGGCAACCTGCATAGTCAGCGTCAGTGTACCCGATAAGTTTGAAATTCGTACCCTTTGGATACCATAGGCCTAGGGTAGAGGTGCCCTTAAAGAATATAATCACGCACGAGCAAATTGTCACTTACAAATTTGAAATCATGTCTTGATCGCACATTGCTCGAAACTTCCCGTGTTTTTTCCAGCGTTAGGCTTCGCTATTTCGCAAGATTTAGTCTCTCCCACTTCAAAGCTTCGAAAAGGCTTTGCATTCCTGGCTTCACAGGATTTACTACCGCCCACTGTGAAAGTTCTAATCGGCTCAGGGCCGACAGATTGATAGCTTACATCCTCGAAATCCTCGTCGGCACGGCAAGAAGAACGATGAGCTCGTGCAGCTTCGCTGTGGCTTCCTCTCATCCATCGGGACATCCAAGCATTTTGGAAAGATAGTAAGTGTTCTTTTTTCTTGCCACAGTCCTCATCGAGTTTTCGAATAGATCCACTAGACATGATATGGCTTAGGTTGAGAATTCCGATCCTATCTTCATTCAGAAAAGAACAAAAGAAGTCCTCATTTAGCCTATATTGCATCTGGGAAGCGGAGTTGATGGCTATGCCAATGCCTGTGTGGCCCAGCCAAGAAGAGCATAGTAAACTTCATCCCTTTCTCATGATACTAGCTTCGGTTGACCTATCTGTACTGTACGTGTAAGCAGTAATTAGTATATTTATTCTACCCGTTATGGAAAATATTCGTTCCACTTCAAAATTATTGTCATTAATGAATGGTGTCTGTCTAAGGACAAACATAATGGACAAGGTCGTAAAAAAGCTGTCTACATAACAGATCTCTGTTATGATTTTTTTGGTAAACAACTATTTCTACCAATCATGACGACGTGCTCTACTCTTACAAGCAAATTGTCACTTACAAGCAACATTATTTTATCACATCTAACATAACATCGTTCTATATTATGTTTCTCTTACGGTTTTAGATTAAGTGATATATGATCATTGCGACGAGATAAGTAGCAGTTTGAGCTTCGATTGATGATTAATTTGATTCTAAAGTGTCACTGTTTGCGAAGAACACGAAGAACACGTTCTGATTTTGCTCAAATTCGACATATTTTGCTTCATAACGTGTTTAATTGCTTGTTCGTGCGTGATTAGTATATGATTGCGAGCAATTACCTAAAATTTCACTATCTGATTCTTTGTTTTTGCTCAAATCCGTGTTAATCGTATTCTGTGAATTTTTCTCGATTGCTCAAATTTTTCTCGCTAAGTTTTGCGATCGGATTAGTTTCTCGATCGATAAACTTGGTGCGAGAATTTTTCTCGGTCAGAATACGAAGTCAGCGCTAGAACCGTAAGAGTAGAGCACGTCGGCATGATTGGTAGAAATATTTTTTAATCATGTCCACACTTGAAGTTTCTGATATTTGGATCGACCGACTCGATTCAACCGATTGAATATTTCGACTCACAATTGAAAACGTATAGACGAATCGAAAAGACATTTGAACGACAAGAATTTAACGTGGTTCCGAACGCTCCTTCTGAATTTCAAAATATTATGAACGATATATTTATTCCTTATAGTAATTTTATTATCGTCTATATTGATGATATTTTGATCTTTTCAAAAGATATTGAAACACATTTTAAACATCTTGATATATTTAAGAAAATTGTTATGCAAAATGGATTGGTCATATCTAGTCCAAAAATGGTTTTGTTTCAAACTAAAATACGATTTTTAGGTCATAATATTGAAAAGGGAAATATTAATCCAATTAATAGAAGTATTGAGTTTGCATCAAAATTTCCAGATCAAATTTTAGATAACACTCAACTTCAAAGATTTTTAGGAAGTTTAAATTATATTTCTCCTTATTATAAAAATCTTGCTACTGATACATCTATTTTATATGATAGACTTAAGAAAATTCCTTGTCAGTGGACGAATAGTCACACTGAAGCAGTGAGAAAACTTAAAAATAAAGTAACTCATTTACCCTGCCTTACGCTTGCTAATTTAAATTGGCAAAAGGTTATTGAAACTGATGGCTCTAATTTAAATTATATGGAATAATGCTCCAAAGAATTATGCTACTATTGCTAGAGAAGTTCTTGCTATAGTAAAATAATATAGAACGGTGTTATGTTAGATGTACATGCAGTGATAAAATAATGTTGCTTATAAGTGACAATTTGCTCGTAAGAGTAGAGCACGTCGGCATGATTGGTAGAAATATTTTTTAATAAAAAAAATCATAACAAAGAGATCTGTTATGCAGGCACCTTTTTTACGACTTTGTCCATTACGTTTGTCCATAGAGAGACACCATTCATTAATGACAATAATTTTGAAATGGAACGAATATTTTCCACAAGGAGTAGAACAAATATACTAATTACTGCTTACACGTACAGTACAGGTAGGTCAACCGAAGCCAATATCATGACAAAGGGATGAAGTATACTATGCCCTTCTTGGCTAGGTATGAGCCACACATGCATTGTATAGCCGTCACCTCTACTTCCTAGATGCAATATAGGCTAAATGAGAAAAAGAGAAAAAATCAACTAAATTACGAACCTTATCAAAAAGTTTATTCATACTCCTAGTTTCTACTGTAATAATAAATAAAGCAACACAAGTGACAGCATTATGCAAGTATACCTGATTGGATCCACTGTATTGGTAATGCTGTTATAATAACGCCGTAGGTGCGCACTAATAGGGAAGGGAGTCGAACTCATTTCTTCTCTTCAGCACGCAGAATTCTTCCTCAGTAGAAGCAGATATGAACAAGGCTATTCGATTTCTGCTGATGCGAGGCCTTCCTTGTAGACTATATTTTTTGTACGACCGTTTGGTGGTGTTTGCGGAGATGTTGGTCTTATCAAGACTTTCAATTGGTCAACTGATTTCGCTCTTGATAAGGCAACGTAAAGCTGTCCATGTGAGAAAACGGGTTCTTTAAGATAAATTCCAACAAAATCAAGCGTCTGTCCTTGTGCTTTATTAATCGTCATTGCGAAACACAAACGAATTGGAAATTGTTTTCTCTTGAAGTGTATGGATGAAAAATCATTTTTTGCTGATTCTAATATTATACGTGGGATAAACACCGGCTTCCCAATATGTGTGCCTACTGAAATCTCCGCATAAATTACATTACTATTAAAGTCTTTGCAAATGAGGCGTGTCCCGTTACGAAGACCTTCTGTCGGATTAAGATTTCGAAGCAAAATAATTGGTGCTTTTTTTTTTTCAATGCTAGCTTATGCGGTGGGAGCCCATTCGGGGTTATGGAGTGGAATAGTTCTTCTTGGTCTGGGATAGAGCATGCACCGAGATTCTCATCGTTACTTAAGTACACTATTTCTTCACCGGGGAATTTAGCAAGCAAGACATCATTTATCTCATGGACAAAATCGTTCCTCGTAGTTAATATAGCTCTTTTCACGAATGACTGGGGTTGGAAGTTTTGTTCGATGGCTGGGAATACTGCATTTATTAGTTTATTCAAAGAGGTTTCATCATCTTCGAATTTGATGTTCGATTCTAGTGGAATCTGGATCTGACAGTTATCATCGACTTGTTCATTTCCGTTGCCAACTTTCAAAAGGTACGCAGAAAATTGTGGATCAAGTAGTGCTTGCATATTTTGGTGCAATTTTATTTTCTCAAATCTATTCCATAGAGGCGACATTACAATTGAAGCGTCTATGATATCTTCTTTGCTACCTCGAGCAACAACCGGTAATGTCTGACGAAAATCGCCACCGAACACAATAATCTTTCCGCCAAATATATCACTTGAACACATTATGTCTCTTAACATTTCGTCAAACTTCTCGATGACACTGCGTTTTGCCATTGTGGCTTCGTCCCATATAATTAGTTTTGCTATTCGAATCAAATAAGCCAACGTGCTTTTTTTGCTTATATTACATGAACTCGTGGCATTTTCTTCCAACGGGATTTTAAATGTCGAATGGGAAGTGCGTCCTCCAGGAAGTAGAGATGCGGCAACTCCTGAAGTGGCCGTAGCTAAAGCTATTTGTTTTGAAGACCTTATAGTACCGAGCAATGCTCTATAAAGAAATGTTTTTCCAGTACCTCCAGGACCATCAATAAAAAACACTCCTGGAAAATTATGTTTGACGTGATGCAGTATCTTCTCGTAAGCAATGCGTTGTTCATTATTTAGTCTCGCGGATGCTAAAATATCTTCTTCAGCTACGATAATGCTTTGTTCAGCTTGTAATTCCTTTGTCAAATTAGTAGTGGAATTCATTTCTATGTCATCGCTTAGGAAGGGAAAGTCTTCTATTCTTTTGCCCACTGAATAAATATTGTACGCGATGGAGTCAAACGTTTTAAGTTTTACTAATTCAGGTCTAAGTGTCTTGTCCTTTTTAAAATCTTCTGAAAGATATTTTCCAAATTTTCTCCATAGGTCTTTAGGATTACTTGGTGAACAATAAATAAGT
Source organism: Craterostigma plantagineum (assembly GCA_027422505.1). Lineage (NCBI taxonomy): Eukaryota > Viridiplantae > Streptophyta > Magnoliopsida > Lamiales > Linderniaceae > Craterostigma > Craterostigma plantagineum. The sequence goes on from JAPQWV010000179.1 coordinate 580,782, forward strand.
AATGTTGCGAACAATTGTCGTAAAGCAGAAGGCATCAAGTATGATATACTTTCTGCAAGACATTCCTCACATGTATTATTCTCTTCCATTAATCCTAGCGTTTGTGCAGCTTCCCTAAAGGTATTGAGTTTTTTCCCCTAACTGTTCTTAAATTTTCGAATGAAGTTGGTCCTCTTTGATGCATCAACAATAACCTTAGGTAAAACCTTTCTCCTTCAGATGGATGACTTGTTAAGAGACGCCCTATTACGGTTTGTTTCTTATGCTGTTTCCACTCTTGTAGATTAGGATGCCAGGTAAAATATTCTGGAAACTCGATGTATAAACAATTCTTGGATCTCGCATATTCATCATGCTCACTCATGTAAAAGAATTGGGTCAACATAGTATTTTTTATCGTGGGTTTGTTGAGAAGTGTTTGTAGCTGCTGATCATCGGAGAAAGATATTGTTTGTTCATTATCAAGATGGACAGGTAAAGATATGACAGAAGGATGCACGTGGTTAAGGTCAAAACCAAAAATTCTCCACATTGCTTCGGGCGCTGATACCCGCCGTGCACGCTGGAAATTCTTTATTTCATCAAATATTGGTTCATGCTCATTTGTGGTTAATGTGTATAAGATTATATCATGGCCTTTGTAAATATATTTGTAGATATATTTTATAGCTTGGATCGTTGAGCATATCTCTACGTTGATGTGGCAATTAAATTTGGCCAATAAATATGGGTTGTATGGTACAACCCAACGGTTATCAAGATGAGACCCTCTTACTTCAACACAACGACCATTGTTTGTACCACGGTATATCGGGTAGCTATTGTCTCCGTATGTTGTTGCTTCAGAAAAATCCTTTGGATACTTAAACTTGCAACCATTATCATTCTTCATGCATGGACATTTTGGATTTAAAATTCCACATGGTCCATGTATCATGTGTTTTTTTACCAATTGATATAGGTAAGAATTTGTATCTTGATCAGGCAATTCAGCACAAACTATTGTATCGAAAGCTTGTGGATCAAACATTTTCGATGCTTGATTTAAGATAAACAAGAAATGAGCATGAGGTAGACCTCTCTTTTGAAATTCAACGACATAAGCATATGCAATAATGGTACCGAAAATCTTGTTTTTAAATAACTCGTTCTTTAAGACCTCCAATTTCGCACGGAAAATTCTCACTACAGCATCAGGTCTATTTTGTATCTCATCGGAAGACAAACAAAGTTCTTTTATTTCAGGCCAATTTGGATTCGTAGTCATCGTCAAGAAAATATCCGGCTTTCCATATATTTGAACCAATGATAGAGCATCCATGTATCTCTTGCGCATGTCCCTAGGCCCACCAATAAACGAAGATGGCAATATTATGCGCCTACCTACTTCGGAACCCTTCTGACAACCCTGTGCCACACTGTCTAACAGACCTTGGTATACTTCTTTCCGAAAACGATTCTGCATTTCTTCATTTCTATAAAATTCTAGCCTTGATGTCTCGATTTTAATGTATATGTCTATTACATATTGCTGCAAAAGTCTACCAACATGTAACAAATGCGAGCAATCATCATTTCTTACCTGTAACTTATAACAATAATACTCACGGCACGATACTCTTTTCCCGACAACCTTCTCTGTAGAACCTACAAAATGAATTAAATTAGGGATTTGCAACATAACAAACTATAAGGCACGACAATATAATTTAACACTTTACATACCTAGAACCTCATTGATTAAATAATTCCCGTACTTCATTTAAACATTGCTTTTTGTTTCGTTGGCCTAATCGCTCTATACTTCGGTGCCACCCGGGGTTCGCCATGAGGAAATATAAGAGGATATTGGAGAGGATCATAACAACCGTAGTAGTGTTTAATAACTTGTGGTTGACCAGACTTCGGATATACTTGTATGTGGGGGCTTGAATCATGATTCACACCGTCTGATTCCAACCATACCCCAGCAATTTGAGACGTTGTTGGTCTGTTGAAGACATTTTCATCAACCGTAGGTCAGTCTGTAAGGTGATTTTGTAGCTGTTTAAATCAGGAAAGCCATTAAGGTTTCTAAGAAATTTTGCATAAGGATTAATTTGCAAGACGGTAACCAATTTTTCAACAACCGATTCTTTAAAATTAGAATTGCAAAGAATTCGGTTTGTGATCTCGTGTTCTGTATCGAAAAAATACAGCTGGAGGTTTTTAGGGTTACTATTATCCATGGGAAGTAATTGATTCAAATAATGGTGAAGTTGACCCTGTACCCGAAACGTAGATACCATTATTTCTTTTTGCTAGAGATTTGTCATAATGAACTCCTAATGACGTAAAGGCGAACATGTTATTGTAACCACGGGCATACTGGCGGAAATGTCTAGCTTCTTCAGAATCACCCAAGTATAAATCTATTAAGTCAGGCGACATTCTCGTCTCGCATAACTTAACTTCTCCCGATGAACAACAAAATCCTGGCGTTTCTAAGTAGACGCGTCTAGCATCACAGAACTTACAGTTAGGCAATAGGAAGAACATCAGGTTCTTCAACTATGCACATTAGGCGGTCAAGGTTGGACATTAAATTAACAATTCCTCTATTTTTCTCCTTGCGGCGTTCATTTTTTTCCCTCGTCTTTCTTCAAGAGAGACATATTTTCTCTTGTGATCGCGTACCATTATATCAGTTGGTGTAAGCAGAGATTTGTTAAATGGTTGTTAAATGATTGTGAAGCTAAACAAGTCTCATAACTTAGCGGTCGTGAGAATATCTGGTTTCGTTTCAACGTATACCACATTAACAATGAGAACTGCTCAGAAGCGTTATTGCTTGTGAGACTCGCAAATCCTGCGACGTTAATTAAAGAAAACAATTTCATATATCATTTAATCCATGGAGTTGGCGAGTATGAATCTAACAATATAATATTACTTCTATTAGTTTCCTAATTCCAATCCGCATTGCAATTAATATTTTGAAAAATAAACAAATGGTTGCTTACAAGGTTTTCCTACGTAAGTTCCATGATCAATTACATGTATATATTATAAGTTGCAAGTGACAGAAAGATCAAGTATATTAAACTGGTGATAATGCAATTGGAATTTAAGGAAAAGAAAAGGAAGATCATCAAACACAAGCATCACTCACAGGTACGGCTGGTGCGGGAGGTAAAAATGATACCTGGTTTGGTTGTGGGGCAACACAGATGACTCGAGAACACCAGATGGGATCGAGCTCGTCTCCGGCTCTGAGCTCTCGAAGGGAAAATTCAGAATTCTGTATCCAATCCTTTCTTGTTAATGCCTCATGGAAATTCAACAAGTATCAAAATCGAACTCAAGAAAGGGAAGAAATAAATAAATCAGGAAAAATGAAGGGAAAAAACATCTTATATCTTACGACAAAATTTCATAGAACAGTCGATGTTAAAACAAGAAAGGAAAATTTATGAATTTTCGACTAATAAGTTACACATAAAATTATATAGGAAAAATAGTGTAATTTAGTATGTGAATGTGAGAGAATAACCCAGATTCTATTATTAGGCAGATCAAAGAGGTCATGTTATAAATAAGCCCCCAACTCGGGGGTACTACCGTTTTTACCCTATAAAATAATCTAGGAGTTCACATAAATGGCATGAAAAATTAGTTCAATTAGTTACGCGATCGTTTCGGAAAAAAAAAAAAATTAGTTCAATTAGTTTCCCACTAACAGAATTAGAAAAAGGGAATTAATAAATAAATAAGTAAAAATCGATTTCAGTCGCCGCAGTAAATAAATTTTTTCACTGCTGGCGGTCGTACCTGTCCGAACACCGCCTGAGGCAAGCGACTGAGCAACGCCGCCTCCAATTCCTATCCCAGCGGCGCCGCCCCAGAAAGAACCAATCGAATAGAGCTCAGGTCGTACTTAGCCACCATAGGATTCTCCGCCAGCGCCAAGACCAGCGGCGGCACGACGGCGGCGACGGAGACCTTGTGCTTCTGTATAAGCTCTAACAGAGAGCCGATCTCAAATCTGTGCATCAACAGTACCGTACAGCGAATAATCTGTTTCCATTGCTCAACTTTTTTAGAGAGGAGATGGATAGGAATGGAAATTGGGAATTGCCGGTATACAAAATAAATAAATCAAGCTTGAAAGACCATGAATTGCTTTTTCCAATGTTAGTGACATGTGGGCCTCGGGAAACTGTAATAGTGGCATTGGAATTGGGTAAAATAGTCCTCAGATATTACCAAGTTATGACACCAATTATTTATACTAATAAACCGAGAACCTAATATTACCAAGTTGCATGGATGAAACACATAGCTAAAACATAACCTACTACCTGGAAGAGAAACTGGCCGTATTCCCATTTAGATAGTAGTATAGATTATTTCTTGTTTTGGAATGAGGAAAGAGGGTACACTTGACGGCTCGTTTGATATGCCTGTATACATGGGTATCACGTGGGTATCGGTAAATTTGCACTTGTTTGTTATCTTTGTAACAATATACAAGCCTAGCATATCATTACACGCCTGTTACACATAAATCATTTATCAGAGTTGCTTAAACATACCCATCTCACAGCTGGTTATACACATACACGTTTTCGACCTGTCAATTTTGCCCTCCAATTATTTCATCGCCCACTCTCGCACATCATCTTCATCATCGTCGTCGCCTCGTCGGCTAGCTTTTTCACGGCCATAGCAGCTGCCTTCAAAGAGGAGACCTCAATCATCTCTCGAGCCGTTCAAGACCTACTGTCTCGCTTCGATTCTGGGACAGCCATAGCGCAGAATTCCCTCGAAGCCCTAGGTCAGGCCGTTGACAATTTGGGGTCGACGCTCACCAATACTGGTAAAAAATTAAACTTTACCCAGAATTATGGCTCGGTATGATGAGAGGAGAAAAGGGTTTAGAGTTGAGGACAAAAGGGAGGAGATCGAACTGTTAATTGCACAAAACATGTGGTGAAGGAGATATACGCTGAGATCATTCCGAGTAATGTCGATGAAGAGACTTCTAGGTACTTTTGTAAGGCGGGCAAGGTGATCGAAGCAGAGGAGGCAAGGACAAGGCTGCTGAACAGAGCAATTTCAGGTGAAGATGATGCGGAATTGAGTTGGGTTGTGGACGACGATGAAGATGATACAGAGCAATCTCTTTTTTTTTCTTTTTTGTAGGACGAATATTTTTTTAATTATATAAGGGCAATGTCGTCATTTACTTATACTTAACTTTTCTATACACCTCTCAAACCTAAATATCAATCACTGCAGTACATTAATACCCAAATAATTAGAACACGTATATCAAACATAAAAAATACTTTATCAACGAAATCCTTGTATACCCATACACAAATAACTTATACCATGTAATTCACATACACACCTGTCAAACGAGCCCTGATTGTCCAGAAATGGTCAGTCGATTTAGGGTTTTTTTTATCATTGCCTATATATATAATTGTGTATACGTGAATATTATGATGGTTATTACGGGGTTTGTGTAATTAAAGATGCATGTTCATTGTCTGGTTATTTCGTCAAGCAAAAGCAAAATAAATAGTTGAATTACTGTTTAGTTAAATAAATATATTATAAATAGTAAAAGTTAATTTATAGATGATGCCATCTCCAACCATAACTCTATATATACAATTTCTACAGTACTGTTTCTCTACATATAGAGTTTGAACAGTAGCAACAAACTCCAACAATCTCCTCTATATTTTACTCTATACAGAAATTCTCAAAATATTCCATAATTTAATTACATTATAAAAATTTATATTCTCATTTTAGAGTTTAGTATTTATAAAATAAATCCTAAATTTATAAAATCTATAAAATTATCAAAAATGATTTCTTCAATGTTTCAAAATAGAACATGGATCACTGTTAAGCCTTAAAATTATTATTTAAAAAGCTAAAGAAAATTTAGGGCAAAAATCATTTTTGGTCCCCGATGTTTACTCTATGGGCGCTTCTGGTCCCCGATGTTTCGACTTGCCACATTTAGTCCCCGATATTTTTTGATTTGAACCAATTTGATCATTCCGTCAATTTAGACGGAATTGCAAAATTAGCGACGGAATTTCCGTCGCTAAAGGAAAAATTAAAAAAAATGATAATTAAACATAAAAATGAGAAAAATTCCAAAAAAAGAAGAAAAAATTCAAAAAAATAGGTAAAAATTTGAAAAAAGAGAATATTACTAATAAATTAAATAAAAATATAAATAATAATAAAGATAATTTTTAGTTCCTTAATTTTTGTTCCTTTTTATTTAATTTTTAATAAATAAATATATTTTTGCTTTTCCTTTTTAAAATCTTAAATTTATATTTATCATTTTTTTAGTTTATTATTTTATTTTTATTATTATTTATTTTTTATTATTATTTATATTTTTATTTAATTTAATAGTAATATTCTTTTTTTTGAATTTTTACCTATTTTTTGAATTTTTTTTGGAATTTTCTCTCATTTTTATGTTTAATTATCATTTTTTAGTTTATTATTTTATTTTTATTGTTATTATTTTTATTATTATTTATATTTTTATTTAATTTATTAATAATATTCTCTTTTTTTTCAATTTTTTTACCTACTTTTGAATTTTTTCTCATTTTTATGTTTAATTATCAATTTTTTTTTTTAATTTTTTCGTTTAGCGACGGAATTAATTCCGTCTAAATTGACGGAGGGACCAAATTGGTTCAAATCAAGAAACATCGGGGACTAAATGTGGCAAGGCGAAACATTGGGGACCAAAAGCACCCATAGGGTAAACATCGGGGACCAAAAATGGTTTTGTCCCGAAAATTTATTAATAATAGAAAAAGCACATTCTCTCTCCTCAAAAACTGTTCATCTTCTTCAAACGATGCTTCCACTTCCGGCAAAAAAAAAATTCATGAAATATTCCCAATTATTATCGGATAAACTAATTACATGTAAAGAGTTAAAAAAGATATTGAAAAAAGAAAAAAAATGGGGATAGCGGAGGAACAGTGCCCGCCACATGTAGCGTTGCACTGTTCATTACTCCATGTTTGGCGTAGCGTTTAGCGTTTTATTGGAGTAATTTCAACGCCATTACTGGCTTTTAACGCTGACTTTAGAGTAGCGCTGGAGATGCCCTTAAAGAGGGGTTGGTTTGTAAGACTTCAAAAAGTTGCAAGGAAATGAATAGTGCGGACTCAGATATGGGTACAGAGGTGAGAGAAAATATGTTAAACTCATTTTAGGTACAATTTGAAGCATCGATTGGACCACTTTCTCTATTTTTGGTTGTAAAATAAGTATTGGGTGGAGATGCTCTTGTACCGCTGTTAACGTATATTAAAAAAGCTTTGCAGATCAAATTGTGCATTTTATTTTCTGGAAAATGACCATATATAATATATATATATATATATATATCTCTTTTTATATCATTATGATTTGCCATAGCAATATTGCAATAAATAACAGAAAATTATGGGACTGGATATCTAGGCCATTCTTGTATCGAAAAACCAAATACTTTTTAGTTGCCACTCGTTCCTTGTCTAATTTGTATTTGAGTTTTTTTCTTTTTCTTTTCAAATTTAGTAGATAAAGTGTATTAATTAAACGATTGTTTTCTTCAGGGATTTGTTAGGCGATAAAATCACAATAGATTGTACATTCATGATTTTTAACTCCAATTAAAAACTAATAAAAACTTAAACTACACGTGTCTATAAACAATCAAGGTGTTTGTGTATTATCATTTTTATGGATTTTATTTCTAAGTTTGAGCACACACACAACGAGTGTGCACAAGGACTAATCTTAATTACTCCTCAGCACCACATAGTAACTACCTTTCAATCAATTTGGTGTGTCATTTGTAATTACACTTTTATCTTACATAATTTAATCTTAATCCACAAATCAAGTTTTATATATATATACTTATAATTATAAAAACTAAACTTATAGTTTTTCATATATATACTTATAAATATAAAAACTAAATTAATACTTCATTTAGAAAAACTTTAAAATATAACGTAATATAACGATATTAATATTTTGCAGATGCACTTAAAATACTAGTATTATTTATGCGAGGAAGTTATTTGTATGATCTAGAAAAAGTTGAAATATTGTCACACTTGCAACAGTTTTTGCAAAAATGACCACGGTAACCTCAAAGTCTCGTATGCTTTTCCCTTTAAGCCGTTACTAAAATAAGTTTTAGCCCATAACAATTATTTAATTGTGTCACAAACTATTAGGTCACTATTATCCCACCGTTCAAGCCCACAATGGAGAATGGCCTTATACCGCTGTTAACGTATATTAAAAAAGCTTTGCAGATCAAATTGTGCATTTTATTTTCTGGAAAATGACCATATATATCTTTTTATATGATTTGCCATAGCAATTGCAATAAATAACAGAAAATTATGGGACCGGATATCTATTACAGGTAGTGTGGACTGTGGATGGGATCCTCATGGATACCGAAATGCACATTCTTGTATCGAAAAACCAAATATACTTTTTAGTTGCTATGCTACTCGTTCCTTGTCTAATTTGTATTTGAGTTTTTTTTTTTTTTTTTTTTCAAATTTAGTGGATAAAGTGTATTAATTAGACGATATTTTTCTTCAGGGATTTGTTAGGCGATAAAATCTCAATAGATTGTAACATTCATGATTTTGTTAGGATAAATTTATAATAATAGGTCACTATACCGATTTTCTACTTTTTAATCCCATAGTTTGATAATGGTTAAATAGCTCATCAACTTCATATGTAGGAGAACCAATTAAAAGACATTCTCACCCCCCCCCCCCCCCCCCCCAACCAACACCCCAAAACCGCCGCCACCTTTCCCCCTCATCCCCTCCTCCATTAATGGAGGTAGGGGGAGTCCCATCTTTTGTTGTGGAGTCTTCGTCCCTTCGTAGGAGTTTTCTCCTCCCCTCGTGGGAGTTTATTTCCTTCCTTTGTGGAGTTTCCTTCGGCGTTTCTTTTCCCCTTTTTTGGGATTTGAGAACGGATATTGTGCTATCACCGGACATCTACGCAATAGAATAGACAATTATGTTGTAACATTTTGGTTATTGCTCTGTTGTATCTTTGTATCCATCTGGATCTTTGAAATGAAATCCTACTTTCAAAAACTTCATATGTAGGAGCAAATGTATATGGCGAATGACAATTTTGGTCTCACATATTTGGGGCATAGACGATTATGTCTCCACATGCTGAGATGTCACTTTTAGTCCTTAATATTATCGATTTTGGGCTGTTTTTGTCCACCGGTAAATTTAATCGTTGGAATTTAACACGTGGAGCACATGATCAACTTAAACCATCGTAACATATCTTCTTCGACTTAATCGCAAACGAGCATAATCTCACAACACATTTAACTTAGCTTTAATGCCTTCATTCATTCCCTAAATGTGATGCATGTGTGATGTGATGCTCACACGCGTTGAAATCAAGAAAGAACATGAGTTTTCATAGTTTAGGTCGACTAAAATGACACCATGAGCTCTCACGTGTCAAATTTTGTCTAAATTAAACGATTAAATTTATCGGATGACTAAAAGAGTCGAAAATCTGTAACATTGGAGACTAAAAGTGACATCTCGAAATGTACATGAGCAGAAGCGTCCCTGCACCAAACACTGGATATGAAATAAGTTGTCCCCTTTTATACGAAAAAAGTTGCCAAATTGGAAGATTTCATGCCATGAGTCAAACGGGTATGAAATACTCAACGTCAAATACAGAGGCGAATTCCCAATATTTTGGGCGTTTTTTCGTCTGCAATATTTCGACATGTCACTTTTATTTCCAAAGTTATCATTTTTGTGTCGTGTTCAGTTTGTCAATTGATTTAACCATTACGTTGGACAGAATTACTATTTGGCAGCACCAATCCTTATTATTGAGGACCGAAGGATGGAACTACGGCCCGATTATTATTATTGTTATTATTATCATTTATTATTATGATTATTATTATTTTATAATTATTATTATCAACTGCCCTTGATTTGCGGTAACCGTAAGAAATTATTGCATGTCCCAAACCGAAAATTATGACTAATATACTAAACCTATAAAATGTATCTTCTCGTCAACACTCAACATGAGGTTTGGTATGTTTATGTCACATTTGGGAACGGTAAGGGAACATTGAAGGCTACAGATGGTTGCTTGGATGGATCGGTGGTCGGAAAATAGAGCTTAGCGAGTAAAGGTGGAGGTTTGGTGGGCAGAGAGCTCAAATGGAAATTAGGGATCAAAGAAGAAACGTTCAATGGGAACAGAAGTGGAAATATGGGCCTTGGACCTGTTTCACCGTAAAGGTAGTGTCTCCAGATCTTTAGCACGAAAACTACTGCTGCTAATTATAGGTCGTGGTCGGGTAGTTCTTTTCATATTCTTTCAACTGTCGTGTAGCATATGTGATCACCTTTCCATTCTGCATCAGCACGCATCCCGGTCCGTTCTTCGAGGCGTCGCTATAGACTGAGAATCCTCCCATTCCCGATGGTATTGTTAGAATGGGAGCAGAAGTGAGTCGTTTCTTCAACTCTTGAAAACCTTGTTTGCACACCTCAGTCCATTTGAAAGGCACGTTCTTTCTTGTAAAGTTCGTCAGCGTCGAGGCGATGCTTGAAAAAATCAGCTATGAACTTACGGTAATAACCCGCAAGTCCAAGAAAACTTCGAACCTCAGTAGGAGTGGTTGGACGTGGCCAATTGTTCACAGCTTCAATCTTACTTGGGTCCACAGAGATTCCATTCCCAGAAATCACGTGTCCCAAGAAAGCTACTTGCTTGAGCCAAAATTCGCATTTCTTGAATTTGGCGTAGAGCTGTTTCTCTCGCAGAATTTCTAAGACGATTCGTAGATGATTCTCGTGTTCTTCCTTCGTCTTGAAATAGATCAGAATATCGTCAATGAAGACGATCAATAAGCGATCAAGATAGTCTTTAAAGACTCGATTCATAAGATCCATAAATGCAGCTGGGGCATTTGTCAGTCCGAAGGGCATGGCCAAAAACTCGTAATGGCCGTACCTCATACTGAACGCTGTTTTAGGAACATCTGTCTCTCTGATCTTTAGTTGATGGTATCCCGAACGGAGATCAATTTTCGAAAATACCGTAGCACCTTGTAGTTGATCAAATAGATCGTCGATTCTCGGCAACAGATACTTATTCTTGATGGTAATTTTATTCAACTCCCTATAGTCTATGCATAACCTCATCGACCCATCCTTCTTCCGTACGAATAAAACTGGCGCTCCCCACGGAGAAAAGCTGGGTTGAATGAAGCCTTTCTGTAGCAGGTCTTCCAACTGTTCTTTCAGTTCGTTCGGCGCTAGACGATAAGGAGCTTTAGAAATAGGAGCGGACCCCGGCATCACTTCTATCGTGAATTGTATTTCTTGATCAGGGGGTAACCCCGGGAGATCATCGGGAAATACATCGGCATACTCGTTGACTATCGGTACGTCTTTCAGTTCTAGCTGAGGTACCTCCTCCGCCTTTACTGCATATACGAGATAAGACTCACAACCGGATCTCAACAGTCGTTGAGCCTTCAACGCAGAAATTTGCGGAATACGATTCATAGTAGTTTTTCCCGAAAAAGTAAACACCTCTTCTTCGGGCAGTTGAAATTTTACGACCTTCTTGTTGAAATCTATGATGGCTCCGTATCTCGAAAGCCAATCCATCCCAAAAATAACATCGTAGTCGTTCATTGGGATTACAATCAGGTCGACACTCAGATCTCTACCCTCAATGTTCACAGAGCATCTCCTAGCACTTGGTTAGTGCGTGTCGGATCACCGTGTGGTAGGATAACTATGTAACTGCACTCAGATAGGGGTGTGTGTTATTCGGTTAACCGAATCGAATAACCGAAAATCCGAAAATTCGGTACAAAACCGAACCGAACCGAAAAATTCGGTTCGGTATTCGGTTATTAAAAAAAAATTCGGTAATTTGGTACGGTATAGGTTTTGGATTTTCGGCATTTCGGTATACCGAATTACCGAAATTTTAAAATTAAAATATATTAGGAGAAACTCCTACCTTTTCCACATATTTGGCCGACACAAATGAATGTGTGGCCCCAGAGTCAATTAACACAGAAGTGGGCACGTCATAGATAGTTAACGTACCCGTTACTACAGAAGGATTCGCTTCGGCCTCTTCATTAGTCAAAGTAAAAACTCGCGCTGGTACCGGTGGAGGTCGGATTAAAGGTTGATTTGGAGCTTGCGGTATTTTCTCGTTACAGACCCTGGCATAGTGGCCAATCTTTCCACACTGAAAACACTGGGGAGTTGGGTTTGGTCTTGTCCCATGGCATACTCCGTAGTGGTAGCGTCCACACTGTCGATACTGAGTACAGTGTTTGGGGGTCGGTTTGAAACGTTAGCTGGTCCTTGGTTTGGCCTCGGTCTCCAGTTTTGCTGGTCTGGTTGATTCCCGCGGTTGCTCAAATTTTTACCAAAGAACAAGCGCTTTTGGTTTCCTCCTCCTTGCTGCCCTTCTGCTCTTCGCTTTGCATCTTGAGCCTTGGTAACTCTACTCTCTGCTTGCTCAGCTAATATTGCTCGTTCAGCGATACGAGCGTAAGTCTTTCCCTCGGTATCGTACATACTTGCGCTTCAGAAGATCTCGGGTTTGAGACCTTCCAAGAAACGTTCTATCTTTAGCTCGTCAGCGGCCACGATATGTGGTGCAAACCTAGACAATTGCTCGAATTTACGGATGTAGTCTGCTACAGACATCCCTCCTTGCTTCAGATTGATGAACTCGTTTAGTTTATGCGCTCGATCTGGCGCAGTAAAGTACTTGCCCCGGAAGAGCGTTTTGAATCTATCCCAAGTCATAGTAGTGGGATCCTCGAGCACCTGGATGGTGTCCGACCAGTAGCCCGCGTTACCACGTAACATGAAGGTGGCACAAGTCACCTTCTCAGTATCAGGGAGATGGCTAACGCGGAACATATTTTCAATAGTCATGTGCCAATCCTCCGCATAGGTAGGATCGGCGGCTTCCTCAAATGAAGGGGGGTTTAACCTTCGGAACCTTTCTCCAGCAGCTTCTGCACGTTCTAGGCCAGGGGATGAGTGACATTCCGAGGAATTTTGACGATGAATAAGATCGTTAATCTGATCTGACTGCCGTCGGATCAGATCAGTTAATTGATGGATGGTAGAGCGGTCCTCATTCGGTGGGGATTCGGAACCCGCCTACGACTAGTTTCGCCAACTTCTCCACGTGTCCTTGGCATTTTCAACTAGTTCTACAATCAGTCATAGAAAGCACATGTATCAAATAACACGTAATCACATAATCAATCTTTAAACTTACAGGCTAGGCTGGTTCTCCAAGCTTTTGAGCGGCAGTACATGGACAGTCTTCAGAATCTAAAGCCTACGCTCTGATACCACCTGTGACGACCCTACTTTTCTGATTAGGATTTTTGGCGGATTTCCGCAGCGTAAGCCGCGGAAGGCCCGTCTAATTAAAACATTTTCCTTAAATAATATGCATTACTATAAACATCAGTCTACATCGTTATCGCTGTACACGGGCCGAAGCCCCAAAATATCCTAAAGAACCAAAAGTCCTAAAGCCGCTCCACAGGTCTTCATCCATGTACCGCCCCGCCCTCAAAAGTCCGTGGAGCACCGCCACCAGTCGCCTCAGTCACGACGCGTATCAGTGTCGGGCTTAGTACCTACAACACGTAAACACCGAGCGATTTGCCCAGTAGGTGAATAAAATGCATGTATGCAAGTGTGCACTCAACCCAATTCCCAATATCTCACATCAATGCACACTCTCCTTTTCCCACATTCCTATTTCACACAACACAGGGCCTAGGTTAGACTCGACACCTCCGCGCGCAATAGACTACTGGGAGGCCACCCCCAAGTCTCGCGGCGAGCTACGCCGGTAGTGCACTGATCGGTCACGTCAGTGGCCTCCTACCAGGTCGTATATCTCCCGCACAAATCAAAATCCCATCCGGTGGTATGCACCTCGAATCGATCACGTCCGAGTAGACAGATCGATCACGTCTGTCTCCGCCAGGTGCCAGTGAGCCCAACCTCGACTCCACTACCAGTCACAAACCACAATCACCACACTCTACCCCGTACGTCAATATCTCAATCATCACCGTCTCAATACGGTGTAAATATCTCTCGCCCTGACGTGATATGCACGTGCGATGCATATAACATGAGATCTCATGAAAACATGATCCACATAAAATGTACATGAAATAAATAAAACACGTAAATGACGTAAGGCACGTAAACCATTAAATCACATGAAATCTTTTAGCTGTTGAATTCTTTTACTTGGCCTTCTTCTGTCTTTGAGAGTCTCTCTCTTTTTCGGTTCTCTCACTGTAGTTTTTATTGTCTACTCTTTCCTATTGAGTGAACTAACGTGATATTCATGGATGATATCTTAGAAGTTTGTGTGATAAGACTAGGAGGTGAGTCTTATTTCCGTCCGACTTAAGCAAAGTCATCGTTAATTATAGCCCAATATCTCTTAGTCTGTATTATTACTTTACCCACATCATCTAATAATATAAGTCTTAATTATTATTATTTTCAGATATATTAGTAATTAAGTTTTGCTTTTAAATTAGAACTATCAAAGATCTATATTATATATATATATATGTATAGATATATTTTGATTCAGGACTTCAATTAATTTATCCCATTCTTAATTCAGAAAAATCATATAGCTAATTATATCAAAACCCCGTACTCAAATTTATGGGTATTACACTTTTCTCTCTCTCTCTCTCTCGTCTGCATGTTCTTCATCCTGCAGAATAACCGAAAACCAATGTTAACAAACACCATCATTCACCAATAATCATAATCATCCAGATTCATACGAACATCAACAACTGCCTTTACAACGCAAATAACCATACACATAACATTTGGTATCAGAGCATCCGGTCATGGCTGAAAACACAAGGTATAAGGAATTACTAGAAGCACAAAGAAGGGCGGAACAAGCTTTGGCACAAGCTGAAACTGTGAGACAACAAGATCTGCTCATTCGGGAGAATAATGAAAAGCAGCTCAAGGAACAAATCACGAGCACTGAAATGAAAATACAGGATCAGATGACAGAACAAAGGGTCGAGTTTATGAACAAGCTTGAAGAGATCACATCACAATGTCTAATCTGCAAAAATGCGTGTTGAGCATATCTAAAACATCTCAACATGATGTTAATGAATCAATCATGGGTAACCCAAATGCAACTAGGTCGGTTGGCAGCTCATCTCACACAAGGTTCTTGGATCTTACCAGGGCTTATGGGGGACAAAAGGGGGGGGGGGGGGGGGGGGGGGTGATGCTGGCTCCATGATTAGCTTTAACCCTACTCCCAAGGTTGACTTTCAAAATTTGATGGCACCCATGCTAGAAATTGGATGCTAAACTGTGAAGGCTATTTCCAGTTAGTGCCAAATAGTCCTGATGATCAGAAGATCATCTTAGCATCAATGCATTTTGAGGGCAAGGCAGCATCCTGGTATCAATATTTGATGGGCAGACAGCTGAAACTTACGTGGCTCCAATTCTTGGACTTGGTTTCTGCAAGATTCGAAGAAATTAAGGGCATAAGAATTATTGGGGAATTTAATAAGCTGAGGCAGCAAGGTAGTTACTCAGAATATGTGGAGAAATTTGAGGAACTGCGAGCTTGCATGTTGATGATCAACAAGGAACTAACTGAGGAATACTTTGTTGCTAGTTTCATTAGTGGCCTCAATGAAGAAATTCAGGCATTCATTTCCATGTTCAACCCTAGGACATTAGGAGAAACTATCGAGTTGGGCAGAAGACAGATCCAAACATTGGATGCTATTACCAAGAGGATTAAGCAGCCAACTAGACAATACAATGCCACCCCACTGGGAGTCAAGCGATTTGATAGGCCTGACCCTTCCAAAGGGACTCTCAAACCACCCGTGAAGGTTTTAACTGCCACGGAAATGGCAGTTAGAAGAGAAAGAGGATTGTGTTTCAATTGTGATGAGAAGTTCATTCCAGGCCATAAATGTAAGATTAGGATTTCCTACATGATTGTTCCTAAAGAAGAGGAACCTCCTGATGCGGTGTTAGAGGATCAGAACACGGCTGATTCTGAAATGGAGGAAGAGTTTTTCACCCTCAACTCATTGGCTGGAGATGGGAGGCTTACTACCATGGCATTAAAGGGGCATTACCAATAACATCAATTGCTGATTTTGTTGGATTCGGGGAGCACATTAAGTTTCCTACAGGAGAAAACTGCCAGAATGCTAAAGTGTGACACGGAAGCTGTTCGACCTATTAGGGTGAAGGTAGCTTGTGGTGAGATTCGCAGGAGCACACTACAAACCAAGGGGTTGCAGTGGTCAATGGGAGGCCATGATTTCACTTTTCCACTAAGGCTGCTTAATCATGAGGGTTGTGATATAATTTTGGGAGGAAATTGGATGCGAGAGGGAACGCCAGTCACTCTAGACTATGAAGACATGACCTTCACTATCAGTCATCTCGGGAAACGGGTCACTGTTCAAACCTTGGACAGTAAATCCACCTGCAAAATGATCTCAGCCCCTACCTTGTACAAGCTGACACACCAACCTGAACCATTGGATGTTCAGGAATTCTACATGGTATCTACCAATTTTAATGACACTATATCTGACTCAAATGACCCTAAAGTACAGGATATCCTTATTGAATACCAAGACGTATTTGCTGAGCCACAAGGCCTACCTCCAGTTAGGGGGTGGAGCATCAAATCATCCTCAAACCAGGGAGCCAACCCAAACAGCTGAGCCCCTACAGAACTTCACACGCGCATAAGGATGAGATAGAAAAAATTGTGCATGAGTTGCTTGCCAGTGGAGTGATTCAACATAGCCGAAGCCCTTTTGCCTCACCGGTAATTCTTGTGAAGAAAAAAAATGGGACATGGAGGATGTGTGTTGACTACAGGTATGTCAACGAGAATACAGTCAAGCATGATTATCCCATACCTCTCATTGACGAACTATTGGACGCGTTGCATGGTTCGCAGATCTATTCTAAGATAGACCTGCGGTCAGGGTATTTTCAGATTCTCATGAGGGCTGAAGATAGGTACCTCACCTCTTTTAAGACTCATCAAGGACATTACGAGTTTTTAGTCATGCCATTTGGGTCTTAGTAATGCACCTGCGACCTTTCAATCCCTCATGAACCAGGTGTTTCAAACATGCCTAAGAAAATTTGTGCTGGTATTTTTTGATGACATTCTCGTGTATAGCAAGGGGATGGAAGAGCATCTAAGGCATCTTAGAGTTGTTTTACAGCTGCTAAGGGACCATCAACTGTTTGCCAAAAGAAGCAAATATAGTTTTGGTCAGACACAAGTGAATTACTTGGGGCACATTATCAGTGGGGCTGGAGTAGCCACTGATCCTAAGAAAATAGCTTGTATGAGGGATTGGCCAAGCCCAACTAATGTCAAACAACTCAGGGGGTTCTTGGGTTTAACAGGGTACTTCAGGAAATTCATCCAAGGGTATGGTATTCTTAGCAGACCATTAACTAACTTGCTGAAGAAAGATTGTTTCAGGTGGTCGCTCGAAGCTGAACTTGCTTTCAATCAACTAAAGCAAGCCATGGTCAGTGCCCCAATCCTAGCACTACCAGATTTTAGCCAACCATTCACCATAGAAACCGATGCAAGTGGGCAAGGTGTTGGGGCTGTCCTATTACAAAGAGGCAAAGCCATTTCGTATATGAGCAAGAAATTATCTCCTAGAAATCAGGCATTATCAATCTATGAAAAGGAGTTTTTGGCTGTTGTAATGGCTGTTCAGAAGTGGAGACAATACCTGCAAGGGCACAAGTTCGTAATCAAGACTGACCGACAAGCATTAAAATACTTACCGAGTCAGAAGGTTCTCTCACCTATGCAACAACGTTGGATGACCAAGCTGATGGGATTCAACTATGAGATCCAATATAAGAAGGGTTGTGAAAACAAGATAGCTGATGCATTGTCTAGAAAGGAAGGGGAGCAAAGTTGTGGGGCTATATCTACTGTTCAGCCAGAATGGTTGATTAATGTTCTGGATAGCTATAATGGTGACCAACTTTGTACTGACATCTTGGCTGCTAAGCAATGGATGCCAAGGCATTTCCACACCATGACACCACTGAGGGGCTTATCAGGTACAAAGGAAGGTTAGTTATCGGTAGTGGTACAGATCTGAGGGATTTGATCCTTACTACCATACACAACACTTCCATTGGGGGACACTCAGAGATAAATGGGACATACATGAGACTCAAAAGAAACTTCTACTGGCCAAGGATGCAAGCAGATGTTGAAACATGGGTTAAACAATGTTCTGTTTGTGCAAGAAACGAAACTGAACATGATAAGTACCCTGGGCTATTACAACCTATACCAATCCCCACTCAAGCTTGGACGCATATATCCATGGATTTCATTGAGGGGCCGCCCAAATCCGAAGGCAAAATGCTATATTGGTGGTGGTGGATAGGTTTACTAAATATGCTCACTTTATAGCATTGTCACACCCTTACTCAGCTGAGACAGTGGCGAAGGTATTCTTGGATCATGTCTATAAACTACATGGGCTTCCTAATTCTATCATTTCAGACCGAGATAAGATATTCACTAGTACATTCTGGAAAGAATTTTTCAGCCTATTGAGGGTCAAGTTGAGCATGTCTACAGCTTATCACCCGCAATCTGATGGACAAACTGAAAGAGTAAATCAATGACTCGAAACTTATCTTAGATGCATGACTCATGACTCCCCACATAAATGGCATAAATGGCTCTCTTTGGCTGAATTTTGGTACAACACCAATTACCATTCAAGCCTCAGAACATCGCCATTTCAGGTCCTATACGGTTATAAACCTCCCCACTTTACCCTGGAACCCTACTTGGGATCTAACCTTACGGAGGCAAGAGAATTTGTACGAGACAGAATGACGTTATGGCCACTATTAAGGGACAACTTGACTCAGGCTCAAAACCGAATGAAGTTATATGCTGACAAACATAGGAAGGAGAGAACTTTTGAGGTAGGAGAAGAAGTTTACCAAAAACTTCAACCATTCAGGCAGAACACGATGGCCCTACGCAAGAATTTGAAGCTCTCCCCCCGTTATTACGGCCCATACCCAATACTGGAAAGGATTGGTCCAGTAGCGTATCGCCTCCAACTTCCGGCAGAAGCAAAAATTCATCCTGTATTCCATGTCTCCCTCCTCAAGAAAGTCATCAGCCAGAAGATAACTCCCTCGCTGACACAACCTGACACAGACCACAAGGGTGAATTCATGGTCAAACCCGATCAAATCCTTCAGCAGCAAACAATAACTAGAGGAAACAATATCATACCTCAATTGTTGGTCCAGTGGAACTCTGGGAGCCATAAAGCGAATACTTGGGAGGACGAAAGCTATATACGAGCCAAATTCCCAAATTTACATCCTTGGGGACAAGGATGCTCTCAACAGGGGGAATTGTCACATTTGGGAATGGTAAGGGAACATTGAAGGCTACAGATGGTTGCTTGGATGGATCGGTGGTCGGAAAAGAGATCTTAGCGAGTAAAGGTGGAGGTTTGGTGGCAGAGAGCTCAAATGGAAATTGGGGATCAAAGAAGAAACGTTCAATGGGGAATAGAAGTGGAAAGATGGGCCTTGGACCTGTTTCAACCATTTAATTTAGAAGTAAAGCCCATCTCAGCAATTTCAATTAAGGGCATGGTAGCCCAGTTCTATTTCCACTATAAAAGGAGATGTAAAACGGTTATGAAGATTTATCAAACAAACTACAATGTTCTTCCTTGTCTCTTTCTTCTCTCTAATTCCCTCTCCCTCTCCCTCTCCCTCTCTCCCTCTCTCCCTCTCTCCCTCCCTCCCTCCCTCTCTCTCCCTCTCTCCCTCTCTCTCTCTCTCTCTCTCTCTCTCTCTCTCTCTCTCTCTCTCTCTCTCTCTCTCTCTCTCTCTCTCTCTCTCTCTCTCTCTCTCTCTCTCTCTCTCTCTCTCTCTCTCTCTCTCTCTCTGCATGTTCTTCATCCTGCAGAATAACAGAAAACCAATGTTAACAAACACCATCATTCACCAATAATCATATTCATCCAGATTCATACGAACATCAACAACTGCCTTTACAACGCAAATAACCATACACATAACATTTTATACACATTTCGCAAATCCCATGTGTGCACATTGACCAAGTGGTGAATCTGTTTCCTAAATAAAAGAAAAAAAAATGAAAAGTAGTGATAGAATAATAATTTACGTAATATTTGAGCTTGTTCTACTTCGAATTTAGCACATATTAAGCCACATATTATTTTATTTAATGTTTGGTTTAATTAAGAACAATTATTGAGGTGAAGCCCAATCTACTTGCAATAATCGAAGCCCAAAGGTGTCAAATTCTATGAAAAAAAAAAAACAACGCATTATTAGAAGTGGTGGAGCCTACAATCATAGAGCCACGTACACGTAGATGAAAGATGAAGCAGAGGAGAGGAAATATCTCTTTCACTCAAGAAGAGGCGTCCAACTCACACACGGCTCGAGGAAGAAAAAAAAAGCAAAGAGAGATACAAAGAAATTGATCTTATGGCTGCTCAAGATATATTATGACTGCACTTGTCGTTGAAATAAGAAAAGGATGGATCCGATCATTTGCTATATAAGAGATCGAGCGAGAGTGAGTGAGTGAGAGGATATCAGTACTTCCATTTTTTTTTTATATTTTATAGTCGCAGAGAGTTTGAGTGACGGAGAAGAAATTAAGCAGAGGGATTTAGAGTGTTACTATGCCGTAGCTTATAAGGATTTTGGTTTCTGTTTTTTAATCTTTTCCTTTTGTCACTCAGTTGCTACTTCCTATATTATATTCAAGTCTCTTCATAAGATAATGATAGTTTACTCATCATTTAGTCAGAAAACTACTCCCTTTCACGTTCTGTTATCCACGTTAATTTCACGTTTGGTTATACAAGTGGATCAAGCCAATCGCTCGAGGTAACTTGCGGCTTTGTGCATTATCAACGAAGATCAGCGAACCGGGTAAAAATCACACGGCTGGAAGTTATATTTTTACATATGTTCAATATGCCTATTAATTTCATAAACGCTTCTATTAATATATCGGCCAATTCCTTCTAACTGTTATTCAGTTTCGATATTTTAGTTTTCTTTTCGTGCACCCAAAACCAACAAGAAAATCCCCCCTCTAATATTATTACTACTATCATTATTATTATCTTTATTATTATTCTTAATATTATTATTATTACCAATCGAGTTTGAAATTAGAAATAAATCAACTATTTCTCATGTGGAGACGATCCCTACTTTCGCTATACTAGTGTTTAGTGAATAAGGTGTTTGATTATTTTTTACCGTTTATGACGCGACCAAAATTTGACGCCGTTGCCGGGGAAGGTGGTGTCTATTGATTTACTGCTATTTTTAATTTGATTTTTTTTTCTAGTTTATGCCCCGATCTTCTCGAACAGGTATACTAATATTTGATCCAGATATCGAGAGGACCGCGGGGCAAACCGAAAAGCAAAAAGACAAAAGGATTCGACTATATCAATATCCAACTCGGAATCTGAACAAGAATTTTCAAGCGACATGGAGGAAACCGACCAGCAACAGCCGCTCCGTCTTACGTTGAGGGATATGGCTACGCCGGATGTTAACCAACTGCCGCTTTGCATTGAAGTTCCCATTCTTCATACACCTTTTGAGTTAAAATCGGGTTTAATCCATTTACTTCCTACTTTTCATGGTAAAGCAGGTGAGGATCCGCACAAGCACTTGAAAGAGTTTCATATGGTGTGCTCAGCCATGAAGCCGAACGGGGTCACAGAAGATCACATTAGCCTTCATGCATTCCCTTTCTCCTTGGCGGATCATGCTAAAGATTGGCTATACTACTTGCCATCGGGTTCAATTACTACGTGGGCCGAACTTAAAAAGTAGTTCATTGCAAAATTTTCCCCTGCATCTCGTGCAGCAAACATTCATAAGGAAATCTATGGGATTCGACAATGGAACGGAGAAACTTAACACGAATATTGGGAGAGATTCAAGCAGTTGTGCGCAAGTTGTCCATCTCATCAAATTTCAGTGTTAGCGCTTATCCAATATTTCTACGAAGGATTGCTACCCATGGAGAGAAACATGATTGACGCAGCAAGTGGAGGAGCGCTTGTCGATAAAACGGCAGACGAAGCACGTCGGCTGATCTCAAGCATGGCTACAAATGCGCAACAATTTGGAACACGTCAAGTGGCCAACAAAGGATGAACGAGGTAAGTACTACTTCATTTGAGCAAAAATTAGATTCGCTAACGTCTCTTGTAGAAAATCTTGTGATTGGAAAGCGAGTCAGGTAAAGGCTTGTGGTATATGTGCATTTGCTGGACATGCAACAACGAATTGTCCTTCACTTCAGTTTGATCCTAGCAAGCAAGCCAAACAATTGGAGGGTACACAGGACCGTCTCAAAAACTGATCCGTACTGGAGTCAATACAATCCCGGATGGCGTGACCATCCAAATCTGAGTTACGGAAATCGACCGCCAGGTTTCATGCAGCAAGCACCAAGACCACCAAATTCTCCGCAATAAGCCGGACCATCAAAGCCAGGTATGCCCTTGGAAGAGATTGTTAAGGATTTAGCAACTAGTACTGCCATTTTTCAACAGAAAACTCGATCGAGCATTAACGAAATGTGCTCGAGCGTGCAAACTTTAGAAAGGCAAGTATCCCAGTTGGTGGCACAAATGAGTCAAATACAGAATGAGAAGGGAAAACTACCAGCCCAAGTTGAAATAAATCCAAAAATAAATGTAAGTATGATGACTCTTCGAAATGGAAAAGAGATCGGGCAGCCAAGTCATGACAAAGCCCACACGAAACTTTCAAGTGACAGTAAAAATAAGGACAACGAGAAGAAGGTAAGTAATAATATTGATAAATTTAATATTGTTATTCCTCCACCTTTTCCTGGAAGGTTTGCTAGGGTGAAGCAAGAATAAGAGGAAAAGAGTATAATGGAGACCTTCAGCAAAGTTGAGATCAACATTCCACTTTTGGATGCTATCAAGCAAATCCCACGCTACACAAAATATTTAAAGGAAATGTACTCGAACAAAAAGAAAAACGAACCGGAAGGAAAAATCATAGTAAGTGAAAATGTTTCCGCTGCGCTTCAACGAAAACTTCCCAAAAAATGTAAGGACCCAGGTATGTTCGGTATCTCGGTTACTATTGGGACGAGATAAATAAATAATGCCATGTTAGATTTAGGAGCGTCAATCAATGTTATGCCATTATCTTTATTCAATGAGATGAGTATGGGACCACTTAAGTGCACTGATATATGCCTTCAATTAGCAAATATGCCAATTATTTATCCCGAAGGATTAGTTGAAGATGTTCTGGTAAATGTGGTGAATTTTTATTTTTCCAGCTGATTTCTACATTGTCGTCATGGGTGATGAACATGCGCTTGATTCTGCTGTTATTTTATTAGGACGATCATTCATGAAAACGGCTAAAACTAAGATAGACGTTGATTCAGGAACTCTTACTTTTGAGTTTGATGATAAAAAAACTATGAATGTGCTTGATGCTATGAAATATCCTGATGAACCTGTTAATATGATTGATGCATTTGTTCGAGATGATTTTGAGTGTAATTTCACTAACGACACACTCAACTTTGTGATGAAGAATAACAAAACAGAAAAAGATTTGCATTTTGAAGTGGACAAGGATATTAGAAATACGCTCATGGCATTACAAGCACTTTTGGAAGTTCACGATCAATCATCTCTAAAATATTTGTTGAAAAAGGAGTCAAAACCGCACTTAAAACGATGGATTTTGTTGCTTAAAGAGTTTGATTGGGAGATCAAGGATCGCAAAGGCGTGGACAACTCCGTGGCGGACCACTTGAGCCGTTGTGACGAAAAGCCACTACCGATTTCTGAAACGTTGCCAGATGAGCAATTATTTCGCCTTCAAAAGGTCAAGCTGAGCCTGCCCATTTATGAATGAACTCGAAGAACGGAGACTACGTCTAGCCAAAGACGTTAAATAAAAGCGTTTACTTTGGGAAGCAACCCAAAATTATCCTATTTTATTTAGTTATTGCAATATTTCCGTTTTATGTATGTTTTCAATGATGATTAAGCAGGTTTTCTCTCGGCTACGTATGCTCAAGATCTCGCTAGGCTCGGCTAAAGATATCGCCTCGCTCGGAATTCTCTGCGACTCCAGCACTGTCAGGGAAGTTTTATTTTCATTATCACTTTTATTACTCTCTTCACATCTACTCTGAAATATTAAAATGAAAATTAGGGTGTGAATCTTTAGATTTTAGCTACTATTTTCATTAGAATTCTACATTGAGGACAACGCAGAGTTTATGTGTGGGGGAGATTTCTCATGTTAGTTGATGAACACATATCTTGTCTAGAGTAAACCGATGTGCACTGATTAGAACATGAGAAAACAATTAGGAATAGCTATTTGGTATTAGGTTGATTATTCTTTTTCTTCAATTGCTTTAAAGACTGAATGCGCAAGAGTCAACACAAAGCCTACTTAAATATGTAAGACTTGAGCCTAAAAAAAAGAAAGAGTATTGATCTTTGTACTTATGTTTTTTTTTTAATGAGAGGCATCACATATGTTTCGAATATTCTGGAACTTGCTATATTATACATGTTGATATCATTGGCGGCTTTTTGTGTACAAAAGTGATTAAGGCATTTAGGATTAAACCATCGGCCTCACATTGACCCTACCTTCAATATTATCCGCTTAGTGAGCCCTTGAGCCTGGGCTTTATTGTTTTTTTTTTGTTCAATTTAAGCCACTATATTTGCCCATATATATGTCCTTTTGGCTTTATATTTCAACCCATGTCGGATTAGATGAATTATTAATTGCGTAGATTCTACGACCTTGATATTGAGAATGCGTCTGGGTACTTGTTATTAGTATTGCTGTTGTTATAACAAAAAAAGAAATCCTCCGAAAATATAGAGAAAAAAGAAGACGAAAATGAAAAAAACTATATTCGAAAAAAATAAAAATAAAATTTTATAAAACGCTAGAAGCTTTGCGTTGTCCAGAATTTGGAAGTATAGCAGGTCAGTATGATCGCTATGATTCTCATGTAGAAGTGCGTCTGGGATAGTCGTGGATTTAGCGATTAAATAATCATCTGGTCCGATAATTTTAACCCACTCTTCCACAATTATCCAACCTAATCCTTAAGCCCCATTACAACCCAATGAGAGGCCTTCTTGATTTGTACACTTAAGTCGCTATGTGAATGCAATGTGATATTTTAGCAAGTTTATGGTAATATCGTTTCATGATGTTGATTTGAGCGCGTACGCATATTCCCATAAACACTTTGAGCGCATTGAGAGAATCCATGTGAGAGTTGTCTAGTGCTAAATGTTATGAATAATTGCTATCTCTAGGGCAAATCAATGTATGTCGGTGAACTCCGATTACAATGCTTCATTTTCTATCTAGTTTAAATGCTTGAGGTCAAGCTTTGTTTAAGTGTGGGGGAATTTGATAGAATAATAATTTACGTTATATTTGAGCTTGTTCTACTCCGATTTTAGCACATATTAAGCCACATATTATTTTATTTAATGTTTGGTTTAATTAAGAACAATTATTGAGGTGAAGCCCAATCTACTTGCAATAATCGAAGCCCAAAGGTGTCAAATTCTATTAAGAAAAAAACCAACGCATTATTAGAAGTGGTGGAGCCTATAATCATAGAGCCACGTACACATAGATGAAAGATGAAGCATAGGAGATTAGGGATGGCAATGGGGCGGGTCTGAACCGGACCGCCGGGACCCGGGACCCGCCCCGATTGATTTTAGTTGGACCCGAACCCCGCCCCGCCCCGGGTCAGAATTGGACCCACCCCGCCCCGCCCCGAACCCGGGCGAATCGGGTCTGCCCCGCCAGACCCGTAACACGTTACTTTTTCTTTTTTTTTTTTAAAATTTTTTTTAAGTTATATATTTTTAAATAGCAAAACATATTAATTTTACCTGGATTTTGGCTGAAAAAGAATCTAACCACAACCTCCAACTTATTAGAAGAGCAAGTTAACCACTGTGCCACAAGTTTTTTCACGAAAAATACTGACATGTCTTTATATTTATCACTTATAAATATAAATAATTTGTATAAATATATACGGGGCGGGCTCGGGGCGGGTTTCGGGTCCAAGATAGCAAGACCCGAGACCCGACCCAGACCCGGGCGGGTTGAGACTTTTAGGACCCATAACCCGCCCCGGACCCGAAAAATTTTAAAAAAACCCGGTTCATTAGGGTCGGGTCCTGTCGGGTCCGGGTCTAGACCCGCCCTATTGCCATGCCTAGAGGAGAGGAAATATCACTTTCACACAAGAAGAGGCGTCCAACTCAAACACGGCTCGAGGAAGAAAAAAAAGCAAAGAGAGATACAAAGAAATTGATCTTATGGCTGCTCAAGATATATTATGGCTGCACTTGTCGTTGAAGTAAGAAAAGGATGGATCCGATCATTTGCTATATAAGAGATCGAGCGAGAGTGAGTGAGAGGATATCAATACTTTCATTTTTTTTTTTTATATTTTATAGAGTAGGAGAGAGTTTGAGTGAGGGAGAAGAAATTAAGCAGAGACAGTTAGAGTGATACTATGCCGTAGCTTATAAGGATTTTGGTTTCTGTTATTTGATCTTTTCCTTTTGTCACTCAGTTGCTATTTCCTATATTATATTCAAGTCTCTTCATAAGATAATGATAGTTTAATCATCATTTAGTCAGAAACTACTCCTTTCACGTTCTGTTATCCACGTTAATTTCACGTTTGGTTAGACAAGTGGATCAAGCCAATCACTCGAGGTAACTTGCGGCTTTGTGCATTATCAACGAATATCAGCGAACCGGGTAAAAATCACACGGTAAGTTATATTTTTACATCTGTTCAATATGCCTATGAATTTCATAAACGCTTCTATTAATATACCTCCAATTCCTTCAACTATTATTCAGTTTCGATATTTTAGTTTTCTTTTCGTTCGTGCACCCACAACCAACAAGAAAATCCCCCCTCTAATATTATTATTACTATCATTATTATTATCCTTATTATTATTATTCTTATTATTATTGTTATTATTATTATTATCAATCGAGTTTGAAATTAGAAATAAATCAACCATTTTTCCTGTGGAGACGATCCCTACTTTCGCTATACTAGTGTTTAGTGAATAAGGTGTTTAATTATTTTTGGCCGTTTACGACGCTATCAAGTAGCAAATGTTTTTCGGCATCATTATTAATAAAATGGTAAAGACGACCTTAACATTTGTATGTACATGCATTTGTTTCGAGCTTATAATATGGTTATTGACCATTGTTATGAACCGTAATCTTAGGCTTGCTTAGACATGCACATGATAGAACCACACACCTTGTCGGAACCGCCGTGTCGTATATACATATATATTCATATGAAATTAGGATCATAAATTAATTGAACCTCAACTTATCTAGTTCCTTTATTATTTTTTATTTTTTATTATTATTTATTTTTTAATTAATTTTTGGTAATGTTCTCTCTTTTTTTTGAATTTTTACCGTATTTTTTGAATTTTTTTTCCTTTTTTTTTGCATTTTTCCTTTCATTTTTAATATTTTTTTATTTATTTTTTTAAATTTTCAATTAGCGACGGAAATTCCGTCGCTAAAGCCGTCGCAAATGCCATCTCCGTCTAAATTGACAGACGGATTGACGGAGGGACCAATTTGGTTCATTTCGATAACATCAGGGACTAAATTGGTTCACACGAAACATCGGGTACTAAATTGGTTCATAGGGTAAATATCGGGGACCATTTTAGGTTTTATCCCGATTTCTTCTCTACTGTTTTTCAGATATTCTTTTTACCTTTCCTTTTTTTTTAACCTTTTCCTTTTTCACTTTCTATTCGGTTTTAGGTTTTTTAGCTATTTGACAATTTTGATTCTCTATTGAATCAAAGAAAACATAATATTTATTGTTTTTACGGTTTGTCCTTATTTTAAGTCTATATTCAACAGTTTTAAGTCTTTTGACTTTATATTCGTTTAAAGTCCGATTCAACTACAATTGTTTAACAAATATTCATTCAACTCAATTATTTACGAAGATAAAAAGTAACTATTTTTTTAATATTCTATTCTTAAGTCTATAACAATTTTAATTCTTTCAATTAATATCTAATGACTTCAATTTTACGCATATAAAAAAATCATTCATTAAATTTAGCCCTTTTTATTAATATAGGAGAAATTATATTTTTAGGTCACCAAATATACATATTTTCGCTTATTATCACTATGTTTCATAATTCCAAAAGTAGGTCACTCACTTTAATGTCAAAACAAATTTAGGTCACACTGTCAATTTCGGGTCACTAAGTATACACATTTTCAATTTTAGGTCACTAAGTATGTCACTATGTTAAGCAAAGTAGCCCAAGATTGAAAACATGTATATACTTAGTGACTTAAAATTGAAATATGTATACTTAGTGAATCGAAATTGATTGGGTGACGTGAATTTGTTTTGACATACAAAGTTACTGACATACTTTTGCAATTATGGAACATAGTGACCCAAAAACGAAAATATGTATAATTAGTGACCTAAAATTATTATTTGGCCACTAATATATCATAAAAGTAAGTATGATTGTTGTAATAATATATTCTTTAGTTTATTAAGTATTGACTGAATATATATTAAATTCATTTTGACTTTTTCTAATATTTTCATTCTCTATTTTGAATTTCTTCCTCTATTTTCGTACAAACACCAATCATATCACCCTTAGAAATATTAATATATTATATCTAGATAGAGTATATTCCATATTCTTCAATGAAAAAACCTAGTTCGAAATCAATATTTCCATTCGAGAAAACGTCAATGCGTAAATCTGATCTCCTGATCATCGTAGGAAACAACAAATATATTGAGAAATTAATCATTTCATTTTGTTCGTCTATCCCAATAATAATTATTACAGTTACTTAAATTTAAATGAAGCAGTACAATTAAGAAATTTGTCCTACCATATTCTATTTTATACATAAATATATAAATTCATAGAATAGATTTCAACTGCTTAATTCAAGGAGTGACTGTTGCCATTTAGTTCATCCACCAGCAAACTGTTTTTTTTTTTCGAAACGATAGATTGTATTAATAACACACACACAGAGCTGAATAGCCCAAGGGGTCTCACCGGTACATCGTCAACCGGGAGAACAAAGGCTCACAAAAGAGCACGACACAACCCCACAAGGGGAAGAAACCCTCCCACATGGGGAGAAAAAAGTCCACAAAGGGACAAACATCGACAGAAAACAAAACTCATAATCTACAACCAAGAACTATAGAACCTATAACAGAAAAAGCTATTAAGCAAAATCTGCGATACTCTTCACTTTAACTTGGTCTTCGATTTCTAGGTTCTGTCCACGTCGAACTCAAGGCTCCACAAGGGAGAAAACACTCCCGACCCTCGGGTCGGGAGAGCCCGAGTCCCACTGCGAGAGACTCAAGGCAAGGACTGTGATGCGAGGAGGTGGCAGGCAAGGCTGCCGCATGTGGGGAGGCGACGGCGAGCGGGCTGCGGCGAGGCTGGAAGGTGGAGAAACGGCGAGCGGGTTGTGGCGGCAGAGGAGGCGGTGACTGCGACAGCAGATTGGGAGGTGGGTCAGCGGCGGGGGAAGGGGGTTTGGCGGTGACTGCAACAGTCCGGGAGGCGGCGTGCGGGGAGGTGGCATGGTAGTTGGCGGTGTGCGAGGAGGCGGCAGTGGCGGTAGGTGAGGAGGCGCGGCCGGCGGTGGGCGGAGGTGGTCGATTCAGAGTTTTTTTTTTTAAATAAAAATATAAACAAGGAAAAACCAAAACAGAGAGCTCCCCCTACCTCCATTAATGGAGGAGGGGGAGGAAGGTGGAGAGGTTTGGTGGTGACGGCGGGTGGGAAGTTGCTAGGGCTTTTAGAGAGAAGGGAGGGAAAAAATTTTTCGAAGAGAGAGAAGTTATCCACCAGCAAACTGTGCTACATACAATATTTGGTTATTTCAAATGCAAATAAATCGTGTTGTACTTTTTTGGAGTTAAGTTACTTAACTAGCTTTGGTTCGAGAATTAAATTTATGAACTTTTATAGTTTTTTTTTTTTTTTGACAACCCTGGAGTATCCCCACTCAACCAGCTATGGGCTTACGCCGCACATTCCCGGGATGTGACTAGATCTCCAGGGGCTAGGTAAACACGCTCCAAATTTACCCAACACGATTGTCATGGGATAAATCCCGTGAGGACTACTTAAGAATTTGGGGGAGGCGCGATTCGATCCCATGACGTTAGGCCCCAATGAACTTCTATACTCTCTATATTAATTTGAATGATCGATTTGAATGTAGAATTTATTGTTTTTTTTTTTTTTTTTTCGGGAAGGAATTTGAAACTTATTGTTAAGATAATACTACTTGGTGTGTCGGCTTCAAAGGTGGTAAATGCATTAATTACCCCAAGTAACTAATTTAGGATTGAATTATTTATTTCAAATAGTGTTTAATCGTTTATCGCACACGAGCAAATATACTGCAGTTCAAATTCGCATTGAAACCAGATGTAGAATTAGGATGAAATTATTTATTTGGAATAGTATTTAATCGTTTATCTCACAAGAGCATATATACAGCAGTCAACTGTAATCGCATTGAAACCAATTGTACCTAAATTAATTATTTAAACTGATTTTCAAATGTTGTTTTGCTCGATTCGATGTCCGATTTATTAAGTGTATTCGTGTAGCAGATGGAGTGATCAACATTTGATTAATAAATTAAAATAAATCTTCAACGTGAATTTGTTGTTTCCTGGAAGACATGCCTACATCGAATTGTGCATATTTGAACATTTTTACATTTCTTTTCTTTGAGAAATGCAAAAAATGTTTTAAATATTTGCACGACTTAAAGAAATAGATTGCATTAATATTGAAGTCAATAGTTTTAGTTTTTTTTTCTCCTGCTAGGTGGTCATTTTCACACTCCATTTTGGAGAGTGACCATAATGAAAAAGCTACAAACAAAATTTAAATAAAGATGCGGGATAAAACCTAAAATGATCCCCGATGTTTACCCTGTGAACCAATTTAGTCTCCGATGTTTCGTGTGAACCAATTTAGTCCCCGTTAGTCAATTTTGCGTCTGTCGCTAAATGAAAAGTTAAACAAATAAATTAAATATTAAAAATGAGGAAAAATGCAAAAAAGGAAAAAAATTCAAAAAATAGAGTACTCTATTCAAAAAAAGAGAATATTACTAATAAAATAAATATAAAATAAATAATAAGAAAATAAAATATAATAAAAGTAAAATAAAAAAATAAAATGAATATAAAAATTGATAAATTAAACATTAAAAATGAGGAAAAAATTCAAAAAAAAGGGAAAAAATTAAAAAAATAGAGTAAAAATTCAAAAAAGAGATATTACTAATAAATCACATATACGCGAAGAAAACTAATGGGAACAGTAAATTAGTTCTCGCGAAAAAATAATTGTTTGTCTCCACAAAGAAACTTCAGCAGTGTGCTGAAGTTTTTTTCTCCTGTTCAGAAGGCAGTGTTTGCCTATAAATACAAGGCTCACGACAGTGCAATAGGATAGGCATCCCACATAAGAGAATAAAGAGAGAAGTGAAAGTAGAGAGAAATAAAAAATAGAGAGTTTGTCGACTAGAGAGGTTGATGGTTTTCTCCTTTACAGATTGAGAGGTTGTAACTCCTATATTTTTCCTCTATACTGGCTTCTACTTCCTTGCCCGTGGTTTTTATCCCGATTTGTTTGGGAATTTTCCATGTTAAATCTCGGTGTCCACATTTTATCTTTAATTGTTCAAATATTAGCCGCGGTATTACTCGACCGGGTCCGCTGCCGCGCCAACAATTGGTATCAGAGCTTAACTTGGGTTTTATATATCTACTTATCGTATGCTCTGTGGTTCCAGTAACGTGGATCCTCCACATCAAAAAATAATAGATATTATATTGACCTTGTTACGGTGATGAAAAATCCGGGACGAGTTCAATAATTATCTGCTGCAACCCCGTCGGAGGTATCGCTCACGACTGAGCCGAAATTATGGCGGCGAAATTCGATATCGAAAAGTTCAACTGGAGAAATTTCTCACTGTGAAAATTGAAGATAAAGGCGATCTTGCGGAAGGATGGCTGTCTAGAGGCTATCGATGGAAAACCAGCAACGGTGACAGACGAAAGAAATAGAACGAGATGGACGGGAGCGCTGTCGCAAATGTCCATCTGGCACTAGCAGATGAGATATTGTCCAGCATCGAAGAAAAGAAAACGGCAAAGGAGATATGAGACCACCTAACCAATCTGTACGAGCCAACGTCGTTACACAATAAAATTTTCTTGAAGAGAAAATTGTTCACCTTGAGAATGTCTGTCATGAACCGAAACCTTATAATTTTAGGCATTCACATCAATACATGCATTCACATAACAAATTTTATGATATAGTTATAGATGGGAGTAAGATTTTTGAAAGATAGGGCTTTCGAATATATGACTTACGAGTAGGCTTGTCAATGGGCGGGGATTCCCCGTCCCCGCGGGGATCCGTCCCGAACGGGGCGGGGAATCCCCAAATTTTAATCCCCGCGAGGCGGGGATGGCGAATATTTTGTCCCCGTAGACGGGGCCGGGGCGGGGACGGGGATCATAGTGCCCGCCCCGCGGGGATCGCCGCCATTAATATTATTTAAATAAAATAATTTATCTTAAATTAATATCTAAAAAATATTTTTTTTATACATAGTTTATATTATTATAGTTTAAAATAATATTTTTAAACTCATTTTTTGATTATTATAATATAAATATTATGTAAATATAATATAAATAATATTTCCAATTATATTATAATGAAAATATAATTTTTTTAAAAAAAAATCGTGGGGACGGGGAATCCCCGCGGGGGCGGGGACCCGCCGGGGACGGGGATAGGGACGAATTTTTCCCTGTTAAGTTCGCGGGGACGGGGATGGGGATTCCCCGTCGACGCGGGGACGGGGATGGGGACCTAATCCCCGGCCCCGCCCCGCCCCGTTGACATCCCTACTTACGAGAATTACATTCTTGCAAGTTAGAATTTTGAATCTTAGTATTAAAATAGTAAATGAATAAATAGAATAATCGTGAAATTAATTATAAAAAAGGACCTTATGAAAGTTGCGAGAGAGCATCATAAATATTGTTTATCAGAGATAGAATTACTTGAATTAAAGTCGAAGTAGTATGAATTATGAAAGGCATACTTCCGATAGAGATTGCGAGAACTTTGGTTCTCGATATGAGATCTGTGGCAATTTAAACAATTTCTAAAGCTAGATATCGAAAATTTAGTCATGAGGGAAAGCTTTTAATAAATAAAATAATGCATGTTACTTACAATTAGGATAGACATTAATGAAACCATCGATGTCATTTGGTTATTATAACACGCTAACATAAAATAAAGAAGAAGAAAAGATAACTCATATCATTTTGAGGAGAACTCGTGAAGCTAATAACCAGAGGAGACAAGAACTCGATTTCAATTTAAGCTAGAGGAAGGGTAAGAAACTTTGCTATAATGTTCGTATTTCAATTTATGATCTAACATGATTTAAGTGTGCGTAAGGAGGGTGTAGGATTTATGTGTTACTTAAATCAATTATGAAAGATAGGAAGGTATTTGAGATAATTTAGGAAGTTCTCCGTGTTCTTAAATGTTTAAAGTTCGATCAAAACTTTTCAGATTTCGAAAGAAAAAGGTGTTTCTAAGTGTACCATTTTCCGTGTTCGGGTTAAATTTCGAAAGGGGTTTCAATGGTATAAGCTTAGATGATCATGAGAATTTCTAACGATTTTCGGAAGATTTAAAAACCAGATTCGAGATATGATTTCGAAATTAAGAAATTCAAAGCGGTAGATTTCGAGATATGATTTCGAAAGTAAGAATGCAATTATAGGATTTCGAAAGAATGACTAATTTATATTTTAAGAGTTCGAGAGAAATTTCGAAATGGGATGCCGAAAGAAGCTATGATGGATTTCGAATCTACTTCGAAATAATAGATGTCGAAAGACTTATATGGGTTCAAGATAGGAATAGAATTTCGAAATCAATAGAATTTGGAACGTAAGATTCGAAAGAGGACTTCGAAAATAATGGGGAGAAATTCAAAGTCTAGAGAACCATTATTAAATTGGAATTTCAAACCATGGGAATGTTCTTGCAATTTTGATTGTTTAGCAATAAAAAGGTGAATGCCAATGAGCGCTTGGTCTAGTGACCAAGGAGGAGGCCTTAAGAACTTGGGGGCTAAGGTCATGATATCGGATCCCACCGCCCTCAAATTCTTAAGTAGTCCCCATGGGATTTATCCCATGACTATCGAATTGGGTAAATTTGAAGCGTGTTTACCTAGCCCCTGGAGAACTAGTCCCATGCCCGGAATGTGCAGCGTAAGCCCATAGCTGGTTGAGTAGTGATACTCCAGGGTTGTCAAGAAAAAAGTAATAAAAAGGTGAATGCACGTGGAGTTGGAAAATTATTGTTAAAGAATGACTAATAAAGAGTTCCTTAGCCTCAAAGAAAACGACACTACTAATAATAGAAGTCCATGCACATCACATCATAGTACGATATATATATTTATTATATATACATCCATGTTAGGGATTGATTATCATGTCAAACAATTAACTAGTGCATATAGGAAAAGTTTCCAGTATTGGGATTTCCGATATTTTAGGCTTTTCAACATAATAAGAATTAGGGTTTTCAATGGTATTTTCGGTACAATATAGTTATCAGTTTTTAATACAGGTTCGATACTGACCAAATATATATAACCTCTAACCCAAGAGTCTTGTAACTAATAAACAGAAAGTAAAGATTACGGATCGAAGTGGTCATGCATAATAAATCATGCATCTCACGCACGCATGTCATTATAAGATTTCATATATACGGATAAAATAATTATATAGGTCAGGAGTCCGGTAAGGGCAAGGACAAGGTCGATTAATCTAACGGAGAAAATAGACGAAACTTGTGAGTACGATTTGCAACATGTACCTTATGTGCCTTGTGTGCTTACATGCTTTATATGGATTAATTATTTAATACGTGATATATGTGTTACTTATGAATCGACGTGAATCATGTGACAATAACGTGCTCTTATATGATTTATGTGTCATATAAGGTATTTCATATAGCATTATATACATATAAAATAAGGAAGAAACCGTTATGACTGCTACGACTGCAGATGGTATGATACGGATGTCATAACATATATCCCTATAAATCGAGGGATTTTACAGAGCCCTGTACAGATGTATCCCTACAACTTACAAATCGGGGGATTATGGAAATGGTTACAGAGTCCCGTGCATGGGCGTGGACTGGGCATACAGTACAATCTAGCTAGTCAGTCTATAACGGGGTATCAAAATAAATGGACATATAGAATGGCATGTGATCTTCGGGTCTTATGAATGACTGCTATGTGAACGATGATTTCATGATTTGAATGGTTACAATATTTAGGAAAATGAATGGACTACTGTTTATTAAGTGTTACTTGTTATTAATGAACATGTTGCGATTATACTCTGAATTGTTGTCTTTACAGTTGTTGTCGATAATTAGCAGACTGCGTAGAACGCCTCATCACATAAAGCATGGATTCAAGGTTGGCCGGCTACGCTATTCTCCTGCTCCTTATGGTTCATCGTTGGCATATATAGTAGAAATGATTAGACTATTGCATTTTTGTGACTCGTATGGTAGGTACATATATGTACATTATTGTGAAATGAATTAGTCCTGATGTACGCACCCGTTTTGTTAAAGGAAATAATTATGGGAATCGCGAATATTTTATGTGAATATTTAATAGATGCGTAAAAAGGTAAAACGGGGCGCTACAATGCTGAATCTACTTTGGTGACGGAGCATCTCAACGTTTTGAATTCTCTATTTTCGCAGCTAACATCATTGGGGTATAAAACTGAGGATAAAGAACGTGCGGAAATTCTACTTCAAAGTCTGCCTGATTCGTATGATCAACTCATCATCAACTTGACGAACAATGCCAAAGTTCTGGTCTTCAAGTACATCACAACTGCTATTCTCGAAGAAGAAAATCTGCGAAAGAACAAGGAGGACTAGCAAGCAAGCTCTCAACAGGTCGAAGATTTGACGGTGATGAGAGGAAGATCAACGAAACGTGGTTCAAGTGGGAGTCACATTCAAGGCATGTGAAAATCAAGAAGTAAGAAGAAGGATATGAATTGCTACCACTGTGGAAAGAGGGGTAATTTGAAGAAGGATTGTTGGAGCCTGAAGAATTCCAATCCTCAAGGAAATCTGGCAAATGCGTCAGGTGGAGATGTATTGTAGTGAAGCAGCTATCTCAACGGAGAGCAATAAGGCGTACGATGAGATATGGCTTCTTGACTCGGGCACAACTTATCATATGACCTCTCGAAGATACTGGTGTAACCACTACGAATCTATCTTAGGAGGATCTGTGTATAGTTGCGAAGATAATGCCTTAAAGATCGTAGGCGTTGGAACCGTGAGGTTGAAGTTGCACGACGGTACAATTCGCACTATTCAAGGAGTGCGGCACGTGGAAGGTCTTAAGAAGAATTTATTGTCTGTGGGACAACTCGATGATATTGGCTGTGAAATCAAAGTTCATGGAGGAATAATGAAAATACGGGGAGCACTTGTAGTCATGAAAGGCGAATAGGTTGCTGCAAATCTGTATATGCTGTTGGGAGAGACGGTGCAAGAAGGGGAAGTGTCTGTTGCTTCGGGAAATTCAAGCGAAAGATCCACTATGCTGTGGCATCAGAAGCTCGGGCATGTTGGAACAGGAAATGAAAATTCTTACGGGCCATAATCTACTTTCGCGTCTCACGAAGGTGTCTCTATCATTCTGTGAGCATGCATTCAACGAAAATTGATCAGAAGACGCCAATGGAGATGTGGATCGGAAAACCAGCGGATTATTCCAAGCTTTATGTATTTGGAAGTCTAGTGTATGTGATGTACAATGCCCAAGAAACTACGAAGCTGGATCCGAAGTCCAGGAAGTGTTTGTTCTTGGGGTATCCTGATGGTGTGAATGGGTATCGCCTGTGAGATCCCACTGCCCACATGGTTGTCATCAACAAGGAAGTAATCTTCTTAGAAGATAAACTAATCGGAGGAAATGATAGCACTAAAAAAAGAAAAGCCCAGAAACTACGACGATTCAGGTGAAAGGGAAGTCTATGGAACAAGATTCTTCTGAAGCAGCACCAGAGCACGAGGAAGGGCCAAACGAATCTTCAGAGTCAGAACTTAGAAGGGGCCCACGCAAAATAGCCGCACTATCCTGGCATGAAGATTACAATATGGATAGCAACATTTCATACTGTCTTCTAACTGATGACGGAGAGCCCAACTCTTCCAAAAGCACTGAACAGTTCAGATGCAGATCAGTGGTTGGCGGCAATGCAAGAAGAAATGGAAGCTCTACAGAAAATAAGACTTGGGAGCTGGTGCAACTACCAAACGGCAAAAAGGCAATCGGAAATAAATGGGTCTTTAAGATCAAGCGGAACAGTGACGATCAAGTAGAGCGGTTTCGTGCACGATTGGTGGTCAAAGGTTACGCTCAGAAAGAATGCATTGACTTTAATGAAATATTCTCACCAGTGATTCAACTAATGACTTTTCGGGTACTCTTGGCGATGTCTACATTCGACCTACATCTAGAGCACCTAGACGTGAAGACGGCTTTTCTTCATGGAGATCTTGAAGAAGAGACTTATATGCTCCAGCCGGAAGATTTTGAAGACAAAGAAAAACGGAACTTGGATTGCAGGTTGAACAAATCTCTATACGGTCTCCAATAGGTGCCGACGTGGTGGTATAAGAGATTTGATTCCTTCATCATGAGCCTTGGATATAACAGATTGAATGCAGACCCTTGTGCATATTTCAAGAGGTTTGGTGCAAGTGATTTTATCATATTACTGTTGTATGTTGACGACATGTTGGTAGCAGGCCCCAACAAAGTTCTTGTTGAAACTCAAGGCACAGTTGGCTAGGGAATTTGAAATGAAGGACTTGTGACCGACAAACAAGATTCTAGGGATGCAAATTTACCAAGACAGAAATAAGAAGAAGGTTGGCTTTCGCAGAAGAATATCTGAGGAAGGTCTTGCGACGCTTCAATATGCAATATTGTGAGATAATTTCTACCCCACTTCTTATTAATTTCAAACTGTCCTCACGTATGAATCCTAGTAGTGAAAAAGGAATTGATGGAGATGTCTCGAGTACCGTATGCATTAGCGGTGGGAAGTCTTATGTTCGCAATGATTTGTACACGGCCAGACATTGCACATGCAGTGGGAGCAGTAAGTCGGTACATGGCGAATTCAGGCAAGGAGCGCAGTGAAGAGGATTTTACGATATATTAAAGGAACTTCAGATGTTGCATTATGTTACGGGGAAGTTGACTTTATTGTCAGAGGGTATGTTGATCTGATTATGCAGGCGATCTTGACAAGAGCAAATCTACCACGGGTTATGGGTT
The DNA here is from genome assembly GCA_027422505.1 of Craterostigma plantagineum. Taxonomy (NCBI): domain Eukaryota; kingdom Viridiplantae; phylum Streptophyta; class Magnoliopsida; order Lamiales; family Linderniaceae; genus Craterostigma; species Craterostigma plantagineum. The sequence goes on from JAPQWV010000179.1 coordinate 619,688, forward strand.
CACTCTTACTGGCTGAGCCATAAGCTGGATATCGAAACTTCAGTCCGTTGTCGCGACGTCAACAACTGAAGCAGAATATGTTGCAGCTACGCAGGCAAGTAAAGAGGCGGTACGGTTGAAAATGATCATGGAGGAATCGGACATGAACAGGAAAATATTCCTATGTTCTATGACAGTCAGAGTGCATTGCATCTCGCAAGGAATCCAGCTTTTCATTCCAGGTCAAAGCACATACGAGTCCAGTATCACTTCGTTCGTGAGAAAGTGGAAGAGGGCACGGTAGATATGCAGAAATTCATACAAAAGACAACCTAGCAGATTTCTTGACAAAGGCGGTCACCACTGATAAGTTCGTTTGCTGTCGTTCCTCAAGTGGCCTAGTGGAGACGTAAGCAGCATGAATGACAAGAGAGAAAGAATGGTGTGAAGATCTGATTGATCCTCAATCATCTTCAAGTGAGAGATTACATAATAAAATATTAAGGCACATGGCCTTTGAATGGTCAAAAGAAGGATGCAAGTGGATAGATGGCGCCGTATTCATTGTGGTGTGCTGATGTTTTTTTCTTATGTTCACAAGGCAGTGTTTTTGCCTATAAATACAAGGCTCACGACAGTGCAATAGGCATCCCACAGAAGTGAATAAAGAGAGAGAACTGAAAGTAGAGAGAAATAAAAAATAGAGAGTTTGTATTTTCTCCGACTATAAAGAGAGAGGTTGAGGGTTTTCTCCTTTATAGATTGAGAGGTTGTAACTCCTATATTTTTCCTCTATAGTGGCTTCTTCTTCCTTGCCCATGGTTTTTATCCCGATTTATTTGAGGGTTTTCCACGTTAAATCTCGGTGTCCACATTTTATCTTTAATTGTCATAATCGCGAGAAAAATAAAATTTTGACCATGCGAGAAATAAGATAAATTTTAAGAGAAAAGAAGCATTTAGGAGCATCCCATTATTTGTATTGCTAACATTCATCTTCAAATATTGATTTTTATTTTACTTTTTAGGAAGGGCATACAAACTTTTTTTTTTTTATAAGATTATTGAGTTTGACAACACGGGTTCAAACCATCCAAAGGAGTGAAGACATCAACCGAATGAACTTTTTGGCAATTTGATTCCATTATTATCATATCATTGAGAAATTCCAGGACTATATCCTCACTCATGTAAGTCACTAATTCGAATCCACTTTAGATGGTAAATATAAATAGTTCAAGTGGGTAGGCTTCTAATATATATCAGTGTTTTAAAACGCGTATTGCGCAACGGTCGCGTTTTAGTTCCGGTATTGCGTAGCGTACATAGCATAGCGTATTGCGTAAGTATTTCGAGGAAGACATATTTTCCTCTATAAACATTATCATTTAATATTAATATGTTTATTATAGTTAGTTCAATTGAAAAAACAATGTAGTATTTAAAGTATACAAAATAATATTCTTAGTTGACTATCTTCTAATAAGAAGAATTAATTTATGAAAAAATTGATATTTAATAAAAAATTGAATATGGTTACATTTTTTTGCAATTTTTATATATTAGGGGTTATAATTGTAATTATCCATTTTTTCCAATCCTATTTCAGTTGTTCCTTGAGATAACATGAAAAAAATGATTTTTATCACTATCAACAAATATATGATATCAATAAATAAATGAAATGGATATTATTTTATCAAAAAGCCTAACGAATAAATTAGTTTTGTTTATTTATTTTTATCATACAAATTACATAAAATAACGATAATTTTATGATTGGTGAAAACATAATTAAAACTTAAAACAATAATAAATAGAAAAATATAATTAAGAGGAACGCTATTTGAGATACTTATTGAAGCGTTTATGGGGAAAAAAAGTATAGCACGCTATCGTTCGCTGTTTAAAACAATGATATAGATGAAATGTTCGATTTAGACCCTTTGACTGTCATTATGTGTGTATGATATGGTCAACGCATATCATGGAATTAACCCAAATGAAAATTTTGTGGTAATTTCCTATCCAATAATGAGGCTGAGATTAGATTCAACAATAATGAGGTTGAGATAAGGTTCAGACTGTAATTAATCGGAGTGTCCAGACTCCAGACTATGGTTGCGTTGTGTAGGAAGGAATATCTTTTACTAGACAAAAAAAAATATATATATATATATAAATATATATAGAAATGTTATGGTGCTCACCTGTTGTGTGGCTTTTTTTTTTTTGCCACGTCAACATGCCAAATCAACCCCCGACGGGTTCACTAATCCCACGTGTAGATTATAGATTAATAAAAAAAATCTCATCGTATGCTGATTTATTGATGTGGTTGGTGTCACGAATGTCCATTACTATATATATCTATTACTATTATAAAAGAGTGAATGCGGCCAGTTTATAAGGTTGGTTGCAGGTCATGTATATACTCTTGATCACTTATATGTGAAACTTGCATTTCCCGGTTGTTATCTCATTTGGCGGGTCCCACCCTTGCAGATATAAAGCGAACGATGGACTATATATCAGTTATTTCTGTTATTTATTAATTTACTTAAAAATTGTGAAATATCCGCTTTCACCTTTTATATTTTCATTATTTTTTAGTTTTTATATCTTCTTTTTGAAAATTTTCAAGATAACGAAAACCTCAGCCTCAGACGCTCTCGTGGGGATCACCGAAACGTATCGGCTCCACTGGAGGGCTGTGGAAACCTCAAGGGCGTATCGGAGTCGCCGGAGACGGATGACATTGCGGTGATCTCCGGCGGAGGAGAAGAGTGGGCCGATGAGTTGCTTCGCGTGGGCAAATTTGGCAGTTCAGTTAATGATGGTCGCGATAAAATTGAAGAAAGGGAAGAGGGTGCTCAGGCCCATCTTATTCGAGGACTATGCTTTGTAAGAGAAAAAGATTCTTCATTCGTGGCTTGTGTTGGATTTAATATGGTAATGATGTATGGTTTTGCCCTTAACATGGTTGTTTTGTATGATTGTTGTCTTGTCTAACTGAATCTTTTCCCTGCCGTTTCATACTGTTCTTGACAAGTTTTGGGTTCTCTATTGCATGACAATTCTATGATATTTTTAGCATCTTGCTCGAGTCTTTAATCTTGGCTCTCCTTGCAGAGTATATTACTTAAAATCTAAGTTGTGCTTCCTAAGCTTGTCAAAATGGGCATGAATTCTCCATAGCCTTCGTAGAATGAACTGCTTCACGGAATCACCCTGTTACTCTCCCGACTGGGGAAAATATTCTCCTTGGTGGTGGGATGGGGATCAGATATAAGTCTGATGGATATTAATACATTATTATTAAATTACCAGCTCTAATATCATACCTAATGAAACACTACTTATGTATTAGAGATATTATCTCTTATTCATCCATAGAAGATCAAGAAACCATGATAGTCTAGACATTAAGGTTGCGTTTGGTATGCGGTATCGTGTGTGGAAAACACGACGGACTACTAAGTTAGCATATCGGACGATGATAGTTTGCGCTTCGACCGTTGTACCTCCACATTTCCTTTTTTTTCCTTACAAATTCCGCAAACTAAATTGAACCTAACAGAGATACTATTCTCCCAAATTTAATAATTTGATCAGATATGGCGGGTCCCCATTATTGTTGCTGTAATTTTCTTCACTTTCTCCTTCATGGGCTTAGAGCCTTCGGGTTGCTAAAAGTATCAATTTTACGTATATCATCAAATTTGATAGTAGAGTTTTTTTTTTCCCATTCAATCTCATGTTGTAATTGTTATCACCATTTACCAAGCCATGCGGACACAGGCAAGGATAGTAGCACTGGTTTAAGCATTGAAATTGTAACAGAGACTCACAAGATATGAGAAGTTTCCAGGCTTTAGGAGACATTTTTGTACATTCCTTTTCGATCATTCTCATTGAGATTCGAGAAGAACATTACAACAACCACGATATTTCAGGCCAAATACTAGAGTCCAATCTTTACAAGTTTAAGCAGGATGCAATCAAATCTCCACCATCGTAGGCAAAAACAGTCAATTGTTTTATATTAGAATAAGTCCCAAATACTATATTTCATTAAACATGCTTTATATTAAGGCTTAATTATTTTTTTAGTCCCATAACTTTGGGGTGGTGGCATTATAGGGACCGATAACTTAAGCGGTGCATTATAGGGACAATAGCTCTCGAAAAGTAAGCATTTTTAGAACATTATACGCCCTGACCCGTATTTTGGCCCAAATCCGCGGACGTGGCATGTGTATTTATCATCTCTCGTCCAAGTTGTCAGCCACATCATCAAAAAATGCCACAATGGAAATTAAAAAAAGGTGGAAATTAAAAATTAGAAAAAAAAATTAGACTTCACTTCAGCTTCCTCGTCTCCACCATTCTCGCCGTCTCTTCTCCACCATTCTCGCCGTCGAAATCAAAGGCTGTCGCCGCCCAGACTCGTGGGGCGGTCGTTTCTGGGGTCGCACCCAACTGTTCGACGGACCAAACCACCGTCAGCGACGGCCGCCTGCGACACCGGCGATTGCGGCTCGGGGAAATTCGCCTGCATCCCCAACGAGGGGTGCGTCTCAGATCTGAACGCCGGCGATGGGTGCGTCTCAGATCAGAAAGACGGCGAGGGGGTACATCTCAGATCTGAACGCCGGCGACGGGGTGCGTCTCAGATCTGAGCAACGGCGGAAGAGCGCCGGCGACACTCGTCTCGGCCAATCCCAAGACGACCAAGCTCGAGCAATTCCCAATTTCGCCGGACAATTCGCCCCTGAGATTAGGGTTCTGCCGGCGCTAAACGTCTCTAGGCAGCCCAACCTCCCTACGCTCCTGGGAATCTCGCCGGCGAACTGATTGTCGTAGATTATTAGGCTGCGAAGGCTCGATAGTTTCCCAATCTGGCCGCGGATTGGTCCCTCAAGGGAGTTGGTGTTGAGTAACAGAGATTGAAGCTTCCCTAGACGGCAAATCTCCGGAGGAATCTCGCCGTCGATGGAGTTCGATGAAGAAAATGATGAATAGGCACCCAACTGTTTAATTTTTTTTTAATTTTTCCGAATAGCGACGGATTCCATCGCAAATCCTCCGTCACAAATCTGTGTATTGAGTAGGCAGACACGTCAGCGGATCGGACTCCACGTCAGCGGATATGGGTCAAAATACCGGGTTGGACAGTATAGTGTCCATAAATTGCCATTTTCTTAGAAGTTACTGTCCCTATTTTGCCAACCCGTAAATAACGGTCCCTATAATGCCACCACCCCAAAGTTATGGGACTAAAAAAATAATTAAGCCTTATATTAATTGTTTTAACCATTCGCACAACGTGCAGCAACATCATCTAGTATATGTAATGAGAAAACCGTAATGAACATATAATGTCGGTGGTGATTTATAAAATTCAATTGACAACGCTGTGAGGACAGAGATAATTGAAACTAATGTGTTCCCGTAGCGTCTTCTAACATTTAATATACGTAAACGGCAATGGTTATAAACCGCAATAAAACGAAATATTCGTTATGGTCAAACAAAATTATATTATATGGAATATTATTACGGTTGACCACCACGATGATGAATTCACTGATTTTCGTGGTCTTACGTCTTCAACGTCGCCCAAAAGCTAGTGAAAAGCTTACCAAATAAATAAGGATTAAAAACGAAATAAACCACAATCAATCACCACACTAATTCAGGCATGTTGGGAATGGTGGTGGGCCCCACGGTGGTCAGTGGGCCCCGCAGCGGAACAGGTCCGGGTTTGGCTCGGTACGACGATCGGGAGAAGTGGGACCCACGGGATAAATTTTGTGGGATCCGCACAGTAACTACCACGGTAAAAATAAAACTGCCGATGAGCCCTTAGCTCTACTGGTTGAGGGGGAGGTGCCTGGAGTCATGTTGGGAGAGGTCCTGGGTTCGAACCTCCACCCTGTGACATTTCTCCAGGCCTGCCCACATGGGCCCAGACATGTGCGATTGACCTGGTCGGCCCGTTTAGCAGGTAGTGGGTCGGCCCCGGGGTTTCACCATCGGCTTTCCCCGGTTACCAAAAAAAAAAAGAAAGAACACCAGAACTTTAACATGGAAAACCCTCTGTTAACGAAGAGGGAAAAACCACGGTTGAGTCGGCAAAATCTTCACTATAGTAAAATTACAACCCTCGAATTTTTACTATATCACTTTTATCACTCGTGTTTACCTCACACCTCTATGTGGATGTGAAACCCTATCATTTTCTACCTGAACTAATAACCTCACAATTTCACTCGAACTACTTCTCTCTATTTAGTAAAACTCGAATGATCTTGTGATGATAATAACTGAAGAATCCTCAACCTATTTATAGATGTCTTCAGCTCTTCTGGACCGCTCAAAACGGGTGGCCAGGAATCCACTGCGTCGCCCTTCAATATGAACCGTTCATAAATAATATTATAACATATATTATTTTTTTCTTTGGTCTTTGTTGGTGGACTGGCTTTTCAACGGCTGGACCAACAATTCTCCCCCTCTAGCCTCATTCATTATTTGCGGGGGAGATTTCCTACCGCCTCAACGATAGCCCATGCCGGCATGTCCGGCGCAGATCTCTGTCTTCTCCTTGGGAATAACCTTCATCAGAATGTCCGCAACATTCTTGTCCGTGTGGATCTTCTGCAGCTTGAACGCTTTCTCCTCAATGGCTAGTCTAAACCAATGATAACGAACGTCGATGTGTTTCGTCCTCGAGTGATACATAGTATTCTTGCTCAAGTCCAAAGCACTTTGACTATCGCAAAATATTATGTACGCTTCCTGCTGAATTCCAACTCTGAAGAAATCTCTTCAACCAGAGCATCTCCTTGCCAGCTTCCGTTGCTGCAACATACTCCGCTTCAGTAGTTGATAAAGAAACACATTTCTGTAACCTCGACTGCCATGAGATAGCTCCCCCTGAGAATGTAAAAATGTATCCCGACGTCGACTTTCTGCTGTCGAGATCACCAGCCATATCAGCATCCGTATAGCCTGTAAAAAAACATTTACCACTTCCAAATGTAAGGCATAATTTGGAAGTTCCTCTCAGGTACCTCATGATCTACTTCACTGCTTCCCAATATGACTTCCTAGGATTTGATAGAAAACGACTCACAACGTCAACTGCGTGAGCGATATCTGGCCTCGTACACACCATGGCGTATATCAAACATCCGACTGCCGATGAATATGGAACATCTGGGACATTTTCTCCGTCTTCTCTTGTTGATTGACCTCGCAACTGAAAGTGAGCGGCAAGTGGCGTGCTAACTGACTTAGCATCCTTCATATTGAACCTCTCTAGAACTCGTTCAGTATAGCGCTCCTGGGATAACCACAATTCCCCAGCTTTTCGATCTTGGGTAATCTCCATTCCGAGAATCCGCTTTGCCGAACCCGAATCCTTCATGTCAAACGTCTTTGACAAATCTTTCTTTAACCTGCTAATCATATCTGCATCTTGTCCGACAATTAGCATATCATCAACATACAAGAGAAGAACGATAAATTTACCGTTAGAGTATCTCCGGACATAAACACATGAATCTGCATCTGTTCTCTTGAACCCCTGATGCACCATGAAAGAATCAAACTTCTTGTACCATTGCCGTGGAGCTTGTTTCAGACCGTACAAGCTTTTCTTCAGCCGGCAGACCATGTCCTCTTTACCTCTAACTTCGAACCCTTCTGGTTGTTCCGTATATATCTCCTCATCAAGATCACCATGCAGGAATGCGGTCTTCACGTCGAGTTGCTCCAAGTGAAGATCCATGGTAGGAGCTAGTCCCAGTATGACTCTGATTGAACTCATCTTCACGGCCGGTGAAAATATTTCGTCAAAGTCGATCCCCTTCCTCTAAGTGAAACCTTTGACCACTAATCGAGCCTTGTATCTGACCATCTTGCCGTCATCCTTCTTCAATTTGTACGCCCATTTGTTCTTGAGTGTCTTCTTTCCTTTGGGCAATCGAACTAACTCGTATGTATCATTCTTGTTCAGAGAATCCTTCTCCTCTTGCATGGCCTTTGTCCAACAATCTTTGTCCCTACAAGATTGTACTTCCTGGAAGCTTTCTAGCTCCCCCTCATCAGTAATCAAAATATAATCAGAACTCGGATACCTCATAGATGGTTGACGTTCCCTAGTTGACCTTCTCAGCTGAGGTTCAACTGCTTCTTGGACATCTAAAGGCTCCCCCTGCTCATTGCCTTCATTGTGTTCATCTACGACAGGTTCATCATCAGCGATAGCTGGCTCCTCTGGTTCTGGTTCTGATTGCTGCATTCCTTCCTCCGTGGCACCGTCAAATGGAATGCTGACCGGTATATAATCGTCTACACCACTATCTGTGGATTTCGTTTCGCCTGAGTCTCCCATGATCTCATGCTCATGGAATACTACGTCGCGACTTCGAACAATCTTCTTCTTCTTTGGATCCCAAAGTCTGTAGCCGAACTCCTCGTCTCCGTACCCAACAAAGATACAAGGATTTGATTTATCATCGAGCATCAATCTTTGTTCCTTCGGCACATGCATGAACGCCTTGCAGCCAAACACTCTCAAATGCGAATATGAGATGTCTCTACCGGTCCATACCTTATCTGGTATATCAAAATCCAACGCCGATGAAGGTAGTCGTTTGATAAGATAGACTGCAGTGTTGACAGCTTCCTCCCAAAATGACTTAGATAGATTAGCCATCTTGAGCATCGCTCGGACTCTCTCCATAATGGTTCGGTTCATTCTCTCCGCGACACCATTTTGCTGAGGAGTGCCAGGAACTGTCTTCTCATGCCTAATGCCATGCTTCGTGGAATAATGTCTGAACTCCCGTGAGATGTATTCACCACCATTATCTGTGCGTAGACACTTTAGAGGCATTCCCGTTTTTTTTTCCACCATCGCATGGAACTTCTTAAAATAATAGAACATCTAGTCCTTCGTCCGCAACAGATATACCCAGGTCTTGCGAGACGCATCATCAATGAAGGTCAGAAAATATTTACTATTACCTCCCAGAGATTCGACTTCCATGGGTCTGCATACGTCAGAGTGTACCACCGCCAACTTCTTCATTCGCTTGGTTAAGTTCTTCGCGAATGAAACTCTATGTTGCTTCCCAAATAAACAATAATCACAGGGGTTCGGCGCTTTCTCCTTGGCTACTGGTATGAGGGACTTTCTAGCCAAGACATTCAACCCCTTCTCTTTTACGTGCGCCAGCCGTCTGTGCTATAAATTTGGAGAAGCATCATCTTCAACTGCGTTCAGTTGGTTAGCACATATCGTTGCGTGTATCTTGTACAGCGAGTAGCATAGCTTTCCTCTCGCTACCACCAACGATCCCTTGGTGAGTTTTCAGTTGCCATTCCCCATCTGTTATAGTATCCTTCGTTGTCCAGCACCTTCACAGAAATCTGGTTGAGACGCAGGTCTGGTATGTGTCGCACATCTTTTAGTCGTAATGTGCACCCTACACTCGTCTGGATACAGATATCACCGATCCCCACTATTCTAGAAACACTTTGGTTACCCATCTTGATAGTGCCAAAGTTTTCCGCCTTGCATGTGGAGAAGTATTAATGCCTCGGAACACAATGGTAGGAGGCACCAGAGTCCACTACCCATTCAGTGCTCGTATCCGCAACATGACAGCAGTCTGCTTCATTCACCAGAGTGACCTCTCCACCATCATTGGAGGCTTGCAGACGTGTTCTTGTCATCGTCTTGTTTCTGTTTTCCGTTGAGAAGTCAACAGTTTCTTTGTAAGTGACCAATTTTTCCACAGTGGTATCACTTCCTCATCTCCCTCGACTTGGATCTATTTTGGACTTGTCATATCCTTTTGATCCTCTACTCTTGCTACGACCCATATTCTCCGTGACAAGGGCCTGATTTCCCATACTGGTACTAGCATCATCCTTCCTTCGCAGCTCTTTATTGTAGAGCCTGTTCTTCACCATCTCCATCGTTACCTTACCACTTGGTGCCGAGTTGGTGAGCGATACCACCAACGTATCCCAACTATCAGGTAGAGATCCCAGTAGTAGACATGCTTGTAGCTCATCATCAAGGTCTAGACCGGCACTCGTGAGTTGAGTTACCAGCCCTTCAAAATCATTCAGATGTTAGCAATTGATCGTCCCTTGTTCAGCTCCACATTCATGAGTTTTCGCATCATGAATACCTTGCTCAGCGCATTTGTCACCTCGTACAGGGACCCGCACAGTAACTACCACGGTAAAAATAAAACTACCGTATGGTAAGAAAGAACACCAGAACTTTAACGTGGAAAACCCTCTATTACCGAAGAGGGAAAAACCACGGCCGAGTCGGCAAAATCTTCACTATAGTAAAAATTACGATCCTTGAATTTTTGCTATATCACTTTTACCACTCGTGTTTATCTCACACCTCTCTGTGGATGTGGAACCCTATCAGCTTCTACCTGAACTGATAACCTCACAATTTCACTCGAACTACTTCTCTCTATTTAGTAAAATTCGAATGATCTTGTGATGCTAATAACTGAAGAATCCTCAGCCTATTTATAGATGTCTTCAGCTATTCTGGACCACTCAAAACGGCTGGCCAGGAATCCGCCGCGTCGCCCTTCAATATGAACCGTTCATCTAAATAATACTATAACATAATATTATTATTTTTTTTTCTTTGGTCTTTGTTGGTGGACTGGCTTTTCAAAGGCTGGACCAACAATTCTCCCCCTCCAGCCTCATTCATTATTTTCGAGGGAGATTTCCTACCGCCTCAGCGATAGCCCATGCCGGCATGTCCGGCGCAGATCTCTGTCTTCTCCTTGGGAATAACCTTCGTCAGGATGTCCGCAACATTCTTGTCCGTGTGGATCTTCTGCAGCTTGAACGCTTTCTCCTCAATGGCTAGTCTGAACCAATGATAACGAACGTCGATGTGTTTCGTCCTCGAGTGATACATAGTATTCTTGCTCAAGTCCAAAGCACTTTGACTATCGCAAAATATTACGCTTCCTGCTGAGTTCCCAACTCTGAAGAAATCTCTTCAACCAGAGCATCTCCTTGCCAGATTCCTACGCTGCAACATACTCCGCTTTAGTAGTTGATAAAGAAACACATTTCTGTAACCTCAACTGCCATGAGATAGCTCCCCCTGAGAATGTAAAAATGTATCCCGACATCGACTTTCTGCTGTCGAGATCACCGGCCATATCAGCATCCGTATAGCCTGTAAGAAAACATTTACCACTTCCAAATGTTAGGCATAATTTGGAAGTTCCTCTCAGGTACCTCATGATCTACTTCACTGCTTCCCAATATGACTTCCCAGGATCTGATAGAAATCGACTCACAACGCCAACTGCGTGAGCGATATCGGCCCTCGTACACACCATGGCGTATATCAAACATCCGACTGCCGATGAATATGGAACATCTGGGACATCTTCTCCGTCTTCTCTTGTTGATTGGCCTCGCAACTGAAAGTGAGCGGCAAGTGGCGTGCTAACTGACTTAGCATCCTTCATATTGAACCTCTCTACAACTCGTTCAGTATAGCGCTCCTGGGATAACCACAATTCCCCAGCTTTTCGATCTTGGGTAATCTCCATTCCGAGAATCCACTTTGCGGAACCCGAATCCTTAATGTCAAACGTCTTTGACAAATCTTTCTTTAACCTGCTAATCATCTCTGCATTTTGTCCGACAATTAGCATATCATCAACATACAAGAGAAGAAAGATAAATTTACCGTTAGAGTATCTCCGGACGTAAACACATGGATCTACATCTGTTCTCTTGAACCCTGATGCACCATGAAAGAATCAAACTTCTTGTACCATTGCCGTGGAGCTTGTTTCAGACCGTACAAGCTTTTCTTCAGCCGGCAGACCATGTCCTCTTTACCTCTAACTTTGAACCCTTCTGGTTGTTCCATATATATGTCCTCATAAAGATCACCATGCAGGAATGCGGTCTTCACGTCGAGTTGCTCCAAGTGAAGATCCATGGTAGGAGCTAGTCCCAGTATGACTGATTGAACTCATCTTCACGACAGGTGAAAATATTTCGTCAAAGTCGATCCCCTTCCTCTGAGTGAAACCTTTGACCACTAACTGAGCCTTGTATCTGACCATCTTGCCATCGTCCTTCTTCAATGTTCGCCCATTTATTCTTGAGTGTCTTCTTCCCTTTGGGCAATCGAACTAACTCGTATGTATCATTCTTCTTCAGAGAATCCATCTCCTCTTGCATGGCCTTTGTCCAACAATCTTTGTCCGTACAAGATTGTACTTCCTGGAAGCTTTCTGGCTCCCCCTCATCAGTAATCAAAATATAATCAGAACTCGGATACCTCATAGATGGTTGACGTTCTCTAGTTGACCTTCTCAGCTGAGGTTCAACTGCTTCTTGGACATCTGAAGGCTCCCCCTGCTCATTGCCTTCAGTGTGTTCACCTACGACAGGTTCATCATCAGCGATAGCTGGCTCCTCTGGTTCTGGTTCTGATTGCTGCATTCCTTCCTCCGTGGCACCGTCAAATGGAATTCGAGTTCTTCTTTTCTTCTTTTGCTTGGACTTATGTTTCGATGGTTTTTCTACTTCCCAAATGAGTTTTAATAGATAGAAAGCTTTGGGTAGATATTTTTGTGAATGAGAGGACACATTGTGACGTGAATATCCCCTAATTCAAGGAATTTTGTTCGCAGGTTTGACTCAAATGATTTTGGGGCCTAAGTTGGAATTCATTCGAGCCCATTTCAATAATTTATAGCCCAACTATTATTATTATTTTAGTATTGTTTGCTATAATTTTTTGTTTCTTACAAGTATTATTACCTCCATTTTCGAAATTCCCTAAATAAGTTAGGAGTCACATGGCACGAAACTTAGTGCACCAAATTCATACAATCACATAGCCACAACATTAATATCATTAATGCACATAACGCACGTAATCGTATCCCTCATTTTATGCAAATTTATCGGCCTCTAATACTTACGAGGACCCGGGTGCTACACCTTCGACATAAGAGACATCTTTTATCGTCAGATTTTTCAGAATGATATCCCCAAGTCCTAGAATCGGGGCTGAATCGTTGTTTCCAAATCTGACTTTTCCATTCAATCGATCTTGATAGTTGCTAAGCAGCTCTTGATTTCCCGTCATGTGTGTGGAGCAACCAGAATCGAGATACCACACATGGTGGATATGCAAAAACAAATTAGAGAGCTTTAGGTACCCACTAAAAAATGGGTCCTCTCAGATTAGCAGATTTAGATTTAGGTTCAGATATGGTTCCTAAATTATTATCGATAGGAGCTTTAATAACCCAAGTTGCTTTCGAAGAAGAGACTTTGGGTTTTGCCTCTTTAGATGACTTGGCCTTCTCGGCTTTTGTCTTCCCAGGCTGGGATTTAGAAAGCCATTTGGGTTGAATCTTACAGGGAAGATTAATTTCAGCATGTACAAATGCTTTGTTAGGCTGATCCGAGGAAAATATTTTGGTGTTTTTGGGGAATTCAATCTTTACGGGATACCTTAGGTGAGAACAGGCATGAATAGCGCCCAAAGCCTTTTTTATGGCTGGTCTTGTTTCCTACGGTTAATCCTAGATGCATTTGTATTAGAATGATTAATTTTTGTTTTCGATGTGGAGCCTATTTCAAAATTAGTGCTTCTAAATGTGATTGGTTTGATGGAGTGTGTAGAAGCAATTATTTGAAACACGAAATGACTCTTTTAGTTTTCCGAGTGTCTTTTATTTTTAAAGAAAGAGAAACGATATTGGAAACATTCGAATCTCCTGACTCCTTCTCTATTTTTATTCTAGACACCCACGCCTTCGTATCTAGTGATGGCCCTACGCTCCTTGTAGACGTAGTAGAAACAGCATTAGAAATAATATTTCTCAAAATATTTTTCTTTAATTTGTTATCTAGAGGAGGCGATTTTCTTTCTTCACGCTTTTTATTATCTTAATCTCTTCAGAGGGAGTTGCTTGAGAAATAATTTGGGAGGTAGAAGAAGCGTTGAGATTTTCCATCTATTTTAGGAACCTTTTTCTTTTCAGCTTCAAAATTCTCACGTTCTTTTTCTAATGAACCTCTTAACTCCTCTATTTTCCAAACAATAGGGGGTATGCAGAGAGAATTTTCAGAATGATGATTATTTTGTGCTTCTTCAATGGTAGAAAGATCTTTGGGAAGATTAATTGTCTCAAGGCTCCAACCCTTGGGAAGATCCCTAATCTTGTAGCTTTGATTCAATTCGGTGTAGGAGAAGGGAATTTCAACCCTAGTCTTGGCTTTTCTTTTGGTTTGTTCTAAAGCGTCTATGTCTTTAGCATTAGCCAAAACCATAAGTCTGTTAATCCTAAACCCATGTATTGAATATCGTAAAGTTGCTTACAGTCAACTTTTGACAAACACCGTGGGTTCTCAAAGCCTAAGCCAAATTTATAATCATAAAATTCTAAGTCCATGGGTTGATTCAAAAATATGATCTGTTCTGTTTGTCCCCTTCTAACAAGAAGATCTTCTAACTTCTTAACTTTAGCATATAGCTTTTTCCGTTCCTCCCCTAAAAGAGCATATCTATTTTCTATTTTTATTTTGGAGACTTGACAGGCATCTAAATATAGACTAAGCTTACTAACTTTCGCATTAGATTCTTCTAAGCTTCTAAGTTAGTAATCTTAGAGGTAGCTTCGGTTATCCTACAATTGAGGGTCGCTTTCTCGTTGAGATTCCTAACGAAACAATTGTAGTTATTTGCTAGCCTATCATCCAATTCCTTAATTTTTGCACAAAGCTCCTCTGTTTGAGATGGACTAGTCTCTCTAGAATGTAAGCTCTTAGTGAGTTCTTCTACTTTCGTATGGGAGCTTCGAAGTTCGGATTCGAGATTAGTGATCTTCTCTTGAGACCTAGACAATCTGTCTTCTACTTCCTTTATACATTTCTGCTCATGTTTCATGTTAGCGTATTCTGTTTTATACGATTCTAACATGGTCGATAATGTGGAATTTAGGTCTACCTCTTGTGAAGAGGTGGATGCGTTTTCGTCGTCCGATTGATTGGCAGTTTCGGTGTCTGATTCATTGTCGAGGCGTGCCATGAGAGCTAAATTCTCTTCTTCAGAACTCGACGTGTCCTCGAGCCATTGGTCCTGTTCAGCCATGAGAGCTACTCAAGCTTCCTTCTGCGTAGACAATTGGAGCTTCCTGGAGTAGTAATTGGCATCTCTTTTCTTGGGAATAGTGCACTCTCTGGCGAAGTGACCCGGCTTGCCACAGTTGAAGCATTTGTTGGGCTCTTTTGTGTTTTTTACTTCGGAGCACTCTGGTGCACGTTCTTTGTTCTTATAGCTCGTCGTCCGAAGTTTGTTGGCTGAGGTTGAAGACTTCTTCTTGAAGTACTTCTTACTCATCATTTTTCCTATTAGAGCCAACTGCTTTCCTAGAGCTTTCATGTTTGGCTCAACGTCCGTGTCCGACTCTTCTTCCGACTCTGTGGGAGAAGGAGGCCTAACGATCTTTTCTTTTCTTGATTTTGAGCTCCTCTTCTCCGAGACTAAGGCAATAGTGTCTTCGATCTGTTTGCCCTGCTCCTTTTGAATCTCGCTTATATCATCTTCATGTTGGGTGAGATTATCAAACACGGTATGGATATCCAGCTCCTCCAGATCTTTATTCTGTCGAATTTGAGTTGATATCTTTCTCCATTCCGCGGGCAGAGAAGAGTGAAATTTGATGTTTGTTTCCATATTGGTTTCTCGACAAGTCAAAATAAATCTGTTAACTAGAAAAGTTTCTCGCGTGTAAATGATTTTAGCTTGGTCAAACTTTAAATGTCTGACGGAAAATGTTTTTCGAGAGAAAGTATTTACGCGTGCAAAGTCAAAATTGGTCTCTCTCGAAAAAGATGTTCGCTGAATAATGCTCGAGAAATATTTTAACTAAAATCGTTTCTAGTGCTGACGATTCTAGCGCTGACTTCGTATTCTGACCGAGAAAAATTCTCGCACTAAGTTTTACGATCGAGAAATTAATCCGATCGTAGACCTAGCGAGAAAAATTAAAACGATCGAGAAAAATATGTCATGAAGAAACAGCGAATTAAACAGTAAAATTTCAGGTAATTGCTCGCAATCATCTACTAACTACGCACGAACAAACAATTAAACACGTCATGAAGCAAAATATGTCGATCCTGATCAAAATCAGAACGTGTTCTTCAAGTTCTTCGCAAACAGTAAATCACAGAATCGATATTAATCCTAAAACGAAGTTCAAACAGCTACAATTCTTATCACAATCATCATTTAATACTTAAACGAGCACAGAAACATCAAATTCAAGTGGATTAAGCACAGAATTAAGCTACTGGATCGAAAAAAAATTTTGCGCCAAAATGTTCTTCGATGAACAGTAAACAGAAAATGATTTTCGATCCAAGTATAACAATTTTTTATTCAAAACAAAACGAATCTGCTCTGATACCAATTGTTAGGTCCTACGATTAACAACTCTATGATCCTAGGCAAGAATTCTAAGTAATTCGATTAGAATTATGGAATTTGAAGTTCAATTGAAAATGCTAATGAAGAACAAGAGAGAGAATTCGAGTAGAGTGAGAAAGTTACTATTGTTTCTCTCTCTAGAAATTGAATTGCAAGCCTTTCGGATCAATTTCCAAAACTTTCTCTATTGATTACGATTGTTTATAAAGTATTAATACCAAACAAACTAGGTATAAATACAAGCTAGTCCTAATCTAAGGACAAATAAAAGAAACGCCCCAAAATACAAGGACATCTAATAAAATCTAAGCACAATTAGAATTGATCTTCTACACTTTCCAGTGGGATCGGCATCCAACTTACAGCTTGTTGACATATGAGTGCTGAGAAGCTTGCTCTGATCTTGATGGAATTTCTTGAGAATATCCTTGATGTATTTCGTTTGACTGATGAAAATCCCATCTTCGAGTTGCCTGACTTGTAGTCCTAAGAAGAACTGCATCTCTCCCATGTGACTCATCTCAAATTTGCTTTTCATTAGATCTCCAAATTTCTTGCAAAGCCATGGATTAGTTGATCCAAAGATGATATCGTCGACGTATACTTGGGCGACCATCAGCTATTTGTCTTGCCATTTGATGAAGAGGGTCGTGTCTATTGTTCCTCTTATGAATCCTGATTTCACGAGGAAATCACTCAGGACATCGTACCAAGCGTGTAGGGCTTGTTTTAATCCGTAGAGAGCTTTGTCAAGTCGATAGACGTGATCGGGATGTTCTTGATCAACAAAACCTTCTGGCTGAGCGACATAGACTTTTTCTTTTAACACGCCGTTGAGAAAGGTGATCTTAACATCCATTTGATAGACTTTGAAGTCATTGTGAGCCGCATAAGGTAAGAGAAGGCGGATAGCTTCGATTCGGGCAACAGGAGCATCAGTCTAGTCGTAGTCTATGCCTTCCTGTTGATTGTATTCCTTCGCAACTAGCCTTGCTTTGTTCCGGATCACTTCCCCATTTTCATCCTTCTTGTTCTTGAATACCCATTTTGTTCCGACAATTGTTTTCCCAAGCGGACGGGGTACTAAGGTCCACGCTTGAAGACGTTCGAATTGATTAATTTCGTCAAGCATGGCTATTACCCAATCCGAGTCTTGAAGTGCATCTGCTACCTTGGTAGGCTCACTTTGGCTTAAGAAGAAGCTGAATAGACTGTGTTGACAACGTGTCCTAACTCCACTCGAAGGATCGCCAATTATCTGATCAACCGGGTGAACTTCCACTTGCGCTCATGTGGCAAAGCTGAAGATGATGCATCAGCCTTTTGTGGGTCTAGATTTCCTATAATCTCCGGTTGGTCAGTTGCGTGAGGAAGTTCCAAATCGGCACTTGGAATGAGCGACTCTGATGACTCTTCCTCAACAACCACTATAGGTTCTTCATTATTCTGTGCCAATTTTGAATCGGGCGAGGTGGGGACATTTGAAGCACTTGGTATGTCGGTCTCGTCAAGTGGAGAATCCACTAAAGGTTTAGCAGTGTTCGATCGATATACGGGCTCGAAGAGAGGGTCCAAGTCTTCTATTGCAAATCTCATCGCTTCTTCTGACGGTGAATTCAATGTTGTTGCAATCTTCTGTTGGTTTTGTGCCAATACATCGGTGAGAACGGGTTCTGACTATCGTATTTAGAAGTTATCTGGTTAGGCACGGGTCCTGAACTGAGGTGTACAGGAGCCAACGAGTTAGACACGGGCCCTGAACTGATGTGCCCAGAAGCCATATCATCCACTTCGTGGAAAGTGACATTGTAGCTTTCTTTAATAGTTCGATTGGACTTGATGTATACTCGATACACTTTTGATGTTGAAGAATACCCGACGAAAGTGGCTTCGAATGCTTTAGGGTCGAACATTGCACATTGTTCTCTGTCGTTCGCCACAAAGCACTTGCACCCGAAGACCTTGAAAAAGGAGATGTTGGGTACTCTCTTATTAATAATTTCGTACGGAGTTTTGTCAAAGCGCTTGTGAACTACCGTCCTATTTTGAGTGAAACAAGCAGTATTTACTGCTTATGTTAGGTCCTTTTTTGTCCAACCTAGATAGAATATAGAAGAATCGAATAGTAAATCTAAGAAATTCGAAGCTTACGCATGAGATTTACCTTCGTTGAAGATTGGAAGAGAAAACTTGTAGAACAAGTAAGGGTTGGCGAATTTTTCTCTCTAAAATTTTCGATTCTAATTTGCAATCTGTAAAACCCTACAAAGCGCACTCCTAGATTTCTTAGGAGTTCACTTATATATACCACCAATTGTGGTATATTTACACAAGTAGTCATATACAATGATTAATTACAATTTAGTCCAAGACTACTAATTTGCATAGCA
Source organism: Craterostigma plantagineum (assembly GCA_027422505.1). Lineage (NCBI taxonomy): Eukaryota > Viridiplantae > Streptophyta > Magnoliopsida > Lamiales > Linderniaceae > Craterostigma > Craterostigma plantagineum. The sequence continues at coordinate 638,600 of JAPQWV010000179.1, forward strand.
AGACTAAGACAACTCTATTAATTGAATACAATAAAATAGTTCCAACAATCTCCCCCTTTGTATTCAATTTTCAACATTGCGCGGGTTGTCTTCGTCTTGCAAATGAAAGAGTCCTCGAGTCCTTGAAATCTCCTCTTTAGAATATCTTCAAGCTCATCCGGTCTTCTAGGCATCGGCTTTTACTTCGAATCTTCCTTTGAAGTTCTTCTCCTAAATGTCGTAAGATGTACGAAGTATTCTTGCCGGATTTAGAAAGTCCGCATTCCATTTCTCCCGTTGAAAGCACACGAAACTCGAAACTCCCCCTATTTGGGTCAACCTTGTGTTGAGATCGGGGAATCCGATGTGAGGTTTGGAGAGGTGAACATGGTTGGCAACTTCGATCATTGATGCAGTGGACATGGTTGGCAACTTCAGTCCTTGATGATGCTTGAGTCACGTGTCGTTCGGTCCTCGGTCATTGCTTCTTCTTCCGGAAGCAAGGGGCATGAGAAAGTCGAGGAGGGGGCTCGGGTTTTAGCCATCTTCTCCGTTTCGCCAGATTGGTCTTCTCCGAATGGAAGTTGTCTGGTTCGGCCTCGAAGAAGCGTCTCTAGTTCCAGAAGAAGGTAGGCCATCTCTTTCTTTCGCTAAATCTTCGAGAGCAGAGTTAGAAGTGGTGGTTGGAAGATCTTCTTGAAAAGCGTCCACTTCACACACCTGAAATCACTAAAAAAAACTCCCCCGAGGATTTAGTCGTTTAAAAAGATTTAGGGAGAGCTCATGATTCTAAAGTACACTCTAAAAGCGTAAACATGAATTATAACAGTAAAAATTACTCCCGTTTAAAATCATATTACTCCACCTCAATTCATGCTTAGCGGAAACATATAATGGAATAATTTCAAAATAACAGAGTAGTTTTTCATTCTCCCCCTTAATTCATGTTTTTGCTTACTAAGAATCATGACTCCCCCTCAAATAGTGCTCATATAGTGTCTAACAATTTCGCAAAGATATACATACTCACTAAGGTATGCATATGAGAATTTAACACATATGACACGAGTAGTAACGCATATAACCATTTAAGCATATATGCATGAACCCCTAAGCATGCATACTAAAATTTGCGTAACTATTTAAGCAAGAAATATTTCGCTTTTAAGCAAGTCTGTGTGATCGCGCGCGTGTACGTTTTAAATAAATGTCCGTGCAAGTACGTCAAGTAATAATTAAAACGAATATGTTATAACTATCACCACGCGCAATAGGCAGTGTACCTATCGTTTGTAAAATAGCTATAGCGAGTATTCGAGTATCGAACACGAGGAATAATCTCGATTACTAGTAATAACCTATCAATTCAATATCTAGCCTAACAAATGATTTAGATTTTTAAATTTGAACTAAGTCACAACAGCTTGACTAACACAGAAAAATGATCAAAACACAACTAAAGATTTAAGAGTAACTTTGAATAAAAGGAATGTGCTTGGGATTTCGAATCCCGCTAGATATCGTCGATGAAGTTGTAATACTGTTACCACATGATAATGATTATGTCACGATAATTCCTACTCGTTTCCAACTTAGCTTTCGCCCTAAATGGTCACGAGAATATATAGTAGTTTATCTAATGTGAGGGTCGACTATTTGCTTTCGCCCTATAGTCGACGCCTAACGTTTACGATAGAACAAACCGTCATTTAGCTTTCGCCCTTAACGGTCTACTAAACATCACACCAACACATAGACATGCCAAATGTGATTCTCAAAACAATACATAGACATATTGAATCGAATAAAAGCTGTCATAAACGATACAAAGCCATATCATGTGTTCACGAGTATTTTACGTCCAAACTACGACGCTATCTAGCGTTCTTCTCATCCCAAACACACAAAATGATTAGGTACTCATAATGAAGGAAGAAGCCACGAGATGTATACGAAACAAAGCAGAGAAATACATAGATTCTTCCCTATTTAGCGAGCTCAAGCTTATCCCTCGTGCTTTGCTCGATCCTCCGGTGTAAATGAGCTTCAAATCTTCACTTTAGCACCTAGAGATCATTTGAGATTGATCTCTAGGGTTCTTCAGTCGTCCTTGAGGTGTTTTGGTGATTAGAAATGAGTTGTGGCGGCTTAGATGCTCCTAGGGCTTCAAATTGCGGCTTAAGTAGAAAACAGGGTGAACATGGCTTCAAACACGGCCATGTATCCTCCGGGCTTAGGGTTTAAGGCCCAACACTGTTGGTCAACACGGCCATGTATCAGGCCATGTTGAAGGGCCGCAAGTGTGTTTTCTTTTCTGCTGACAAACACGGCCGTGTGTCAGGCCATGTTGGGAGGCCGAAGCTAGAGTTCTCCTTCCTTCTGCTGGACATGGCCATGTTGAAGGCCGTGTTAATTAAAAAATTGTAATTTTTGCTCCATGTTTACGCAGTTCATCCCAAATATCGCCTCATAAACCTTTGACATCAAAATATGTAAAAATTATGAATAAATGCATGAGACAACTCACAAAAACCAAACATTCGACATGAAAATGATGGAGATAAACGAATGAAAATGCGTTTATCACTGTGCCAATGCATGTGCAAATGCATTTGAAAATGTGCGAAATTTTCATACATAAGAAAAATGCAAAGCGAAAAGTAATTGCAAAACTACAAGAAAAAATGCATGAAAATATAAAAACTATGCAAAGAAAATAAATGTAAAGAAAAATTTGAAACAAGACCATATGATTATTATATTTAGTATTATATTTATTATTATTTTTATTTTGGGGTCAGATTACGTCACTTTGATCATGTCCAATATTTCACATGACACATAGAATAATAATTTGCCGTCAAGTCATGTCGTCAAACTAAAGTCCTAAGTTCATAGAGTGATCCATTTCGACAACTCTCACAAAGTTCGGTCTAGTGCACAATTATTTTTATCATGGGATTTCTATACTAGATATATCACTCATGTCAACACAAGCAAAATCAATTAACCTGCTAACAAGGCGCTTTTAATCATTTCACCGAGGGAGAGACCGTCGATTCGGAAGGGACTTAGGGATTTAATATTTAGGTTCTGACTTAGAAGGGAAGGAAAATATTTAGGAATCGTGGACTGAAGATATTCTTCCTTTTCTTCGTCGTCCTCTTCACCGGCATAATCTTTTTCATCCTTCAATCTTTTTATTGTTCTACACTTGCTCAAGCTGAAGCTCCGCTTCTCTACAAGGCTGAGAGATTATCTAAGGTGAAGTTCTTCTTGTTGGTTCTTGGGTTGATACCGTGCTCCTCTTCTTTTAATCCCTCAAGAGGTTTCAAAGATTGAGAAGTTCACAGTTATGGAATCGAACCCAAGGCCGTGCTCATCTTCTCGTTGTCTCGATATAAGACTAGAGTATCGTTGGAGAAGTTCACTTCGTGGTGCTCCTCTTCCAGTCGTTCTGACGAGTGTACGAGATTATCGAAGGAGAAGTTCACAGCAAAATCCATGCCCTCTTCTTATGATTTCTAGAAGGTTTCGGTAATTAGAAAGTCATGTTCTTTTGGACTATTTATTGTGCGTTGAGCATTCTTCGTGTGTGTTTTCCACCTCCTTTTGTCATCATTTTCTTTTTTTTCTTTCGTCGCCTTTTTCTCCCCCTCCTTTTCTCGTTTACGCAACCCTCCGAATTTATGAATTACGGTTGAAGGCTTGATCGGGATACAAATGAAGAAAATGACATCGGAGAAAGCTCAAAAGGGATGACTAGAGGAATAATTTCAAGGATGATATTTTGATTTTGGCCAAGTGGGGAATTTTTCTTACGTGCCCTAATCATCGAAGTACCATACCTGAGGGAAATCTGCAAAACTATCAGGACTTTCGTACCCATTGTCGTATGGGTCCTCCCTTATTAGCAGAAAACGAGTTAGTCGTAAATCGTGTAAAATTAGATTGTGAGCCTAAGTTGGTCGAATATGTAGTCTTAGGAGTCCATATTTGACTAGGACTTTGTGACTTGATATCCTTAGGAATCCATGTTTGCTTGATTTTACACGGATAAGTAATTCTAGCATGTGAATCTGTGCTCCTATAATGTGTACTTGTAAAGGTCTTCTCAGTACCTAGTCGTAATAAATGCTTTTTGAAACGAATATTGACGTACTTCATAAGAATACGAGCAAATAGAGTGATAAGCATGTAAAGTAGAACTGTCGTAATTCCTACGTGGAGAATGCATATTTTTCACATGAGAATAAGAATTTCGAAAATTATTTTTAAGTCCAGACTTTTGAAGTGCAAAGTTAGTAGAATCATTTGAAACACAGGATGAAGTTTGTGCCCTAGAACTTGAATTATTTTTGTGAAAATTTTTCTTGGTGGAGGAAGAGCCACTTTCAAAGTTTGTACTTCTAAAATTGATGGGCTTTAACGAACATGTAGAAGTAACGGCTTTAGAAATTGGAGTATTTGATCTATTGGCGCTCAAAGCCTCTTTCTCTTCTTAACCTGCTTAAAGATTAACTTTTCTTGTGAGAAAGCTTTGAGATTAGATATTTCCAATAAAAGCGCATTCTTTTCCACTTCAAAATTCTTTCTTTCCGTTTCTAGTGTAAAATTTAAATCCTCGATGTTCTTAAGAATAGAAGGTATATCAACGGAAGAAGAATCTTCAGAATGACTAGATTTTGCTTCCTTGGTCTTAGAAATCGCAAGAAGGTTTTCTAATTGATTAATCTTATAATAGAGCTTCCTACGTTCTTCACCTAAGAAAGCATAGTTAGCTTGAGCGGTGCTCATTTCGATTTCACAGGCAGTTAAGCTCTTGGTCAATTCACTAATCTTATCATAAGAATTTTCTAACTGAGATTCTAGACTAGTGATCTTAGAGTTGGTATTTGTTAATCTACAATTGAGGCTAGCTTTCTCGTCGAGGTTCCTAACCAAACAATTGTAATTATTTTCTAGCGTGACTTCTAATTCCTTAATTTTTGAGCTATGCGTCTCAAGTTGTGGTGTCTTAGTCTCACTAATTCTCAAGCTCTTAGTTAGTTCATCTATTTTCGTATTAGAGCTTCTAAGTTCTAAAACGAGACTAGCTTTTTATCCTCAGACTTAGATAATTTTTCTTCTAACTCTTCTGTACTTTTCTGCTCATTTTTCATGTTAGCATACCTAGTTTTTAAGGATTCTAACATGTTAAATAATGTAGATTTAGGAATTGATACTTCCTTGGAAGATGGATTAGTTTCATCTTCGTGGTGTGCCATCAAAGCCAACTGCGTTTGTTGTTCGGAGTTTGTGTCTCGCTTCTTTGAGCGTGACTTGGTCTTTGTGGATCTCTTTAACTCCTTCTCAATTAACCGTAGTTGATGCCCCAACTCCTTCAATTGTTCATTAAAGTCCAAGCCAGTCTCGTCGGATCGAATAATCGAGTAGGTGTCCATTTGTTTTTTTTATTAAATTTTGGTTGGATATTTTGGTCGTTGACGTGTTTTATGGATTTGAAATTTTTTTCTTTTTTTTTATATTGATTAAAATATTTGGCTTTTAAAATTTCAGTTTCGAAAAGTTTTGATTTAGTCGAGATATTTTGTGAAGTATCGAAAATATTGATTATCAGAAATTTATCAATACTTCAGAAAAATTATCAAAAACTTTTACTATAATGTGCCACTTTGAATATTGAAAAATGTTTTTGCTTTGAAATATCGAAAATGTTTAAGTTCGAATACTGCACGATAGAAAACTTAATGTCGAAACTTTTGAGTATCGAAAAATTTGTAGTATCAAAAATTTAATATCGAAAATATTTGTATCGAAAAATTGTTTGGTCTCGAATAGATTCGAATTCGAATAAAAATTTAAAGTACTGTTTTCGATCGAAATTTTCGGATAAAAGTTTTTCGAATGATTAAGTTTTTCGCTTGAAAGTATAAAAGACACAGTTTTCCGATCGAAAATTATTTTCGGATAAAATTTTTCGAATGATGTACTGTTTACGGATGTTCTTTTTTTTTTTTTTTTAATTGTAACAAAAAAAATAGGAATGTTTAGTGAAAGACAACTGTTTCGAGGGAAAAAAAAATTAGAGTTCTAATTGATTATGAGATGTCTAGTAATGATTATAAAACGAGTATAGAATGATGCTTGGTGATGATTCGTGCAAAAGTAACAAGAGGGTTCTCGATTGAAAAAAAATTACGGGCAGACTACAACTTTTCGATTGAATATTGTTTGAGTTGATGAAAAAGTAATGAAAAGGTGATCGTAGGAATTGAAAAGATTTTTTTTTGCGATAAGAGAAAACCAGAATTTTCTATTGATTTTATTTGTGGTGGAATTATGACTAATGATTATGCAACAATGATTAGAATGATGACAAATGTCAAGGTAATGATTGCTAATTGTTTTCAAGTTTGCATATGCAATAGACTTGTTCGATGCCTTTCTCGATTGCTTACCGTCGGTTAACTATTTTGACTATTGTTTTCGATGGGTCTTTTCAAGTGAGTTTTGTTTCCGCTATGTGAGAGAATTGTTTTCGATGGGCAGTTTGACTTTTCAAAGGTCTGTAATACTAATGATCGAGAAACTTATGCTGTCCAAAAATGAATAGTGAATATCGACAATTACTTAATTTCAGACCTATAAAAAACAGTAAATCATGATCGAAAAACAAAAAAGCAACACAACAAAAATTACGAACACAGAATTGAACGCAAAACACTTGATAATGCATATTAAGCATAGGAAGAAATGATTGAAATCACTTTCTAACAGATGATTAAACCAGAAAACACCAAAATATTATGAATTTTTAAGAAATCGGATGAATTTCACGAAGAACACGAAGAACACAATTCATCACAAATCCGAATGAAAACAGCAAATCAGTCTACCAATGTCCGGGTAATCGATCGAAATCATGAAATTGACAAGAACAAACACTCGATTCAGCACAATCAACGCAAAATCAGTTCAATTTTCGAAAAATCAGAATGAACTCGCGAAGAACAATTTCGATTCAATCTTCAAAATTCGTAAAAATTTGTGGTTCGATCGAACGAAAACATGCTCAGATCAATTAGAAACATATAATCGAACCTTAGTAACAGCAAACAAGTCGAATTAAGCAAAATCAGATTGAATTTCAGCGATGAACAGCACCCGCGTGAATAGTGAATCGCGATGAACAACCACGATGAACAGTAACTAAGCAAATTTTTTTTTTTTCAGGTTTTCAAAATTCAATCCACATTTCGATTCAAATCCTAACACACTTACATCTGTACCAATTGTTAGGTCATTTTTTATCCAACCTAGATCGAATATAGAAGAATCGAATAGTAAATCTAAGAAATTCGAAGCTTACGTATGAGATTTACCTTCGTTGAAGATTGGGAGAGAAAGCTTGTAGAACAACTAAGGGTTGGCAAAATTTTTCTCTAAAAAATTTTCGATTCTAATTTTCAATCTGTAAAACCCTACAAAGCGCACTCCTAAATTTCTTAGGAGTTCACTTATATATACCACCAATTGTGGTATATTTACACAAGTAGTCCCATATAATGACTAATTACAATTTAGTCCAAGACTACTAATTTGCATAGCAAGACTAAGACAACTCTATTAATTGAATACAATAATAGTTCCAACAGCTTATGTTTCATGTTAGCGTAATTTTATACGATTCTAACATGGTCAATAATGTGGAGGGAAGGTCTACCTCTTGTGATGAGGTGGATGCATTGTCGTCGTCCATCGGATTGGTGTTTTCGGCGTCAGATTCATTATCTAGACGGGCCATAAGTGCGAGATTCCCTCCTCGGAGCTGGACTTGTGTTCGAGCCATTGGTCCTATTCGGTCATGAGGGCTACTCCAGCTTTCTTCTGCTCAGAGAGTTGAAGCTTCTTAGAGTAGTAGTTGGCATCTCTTTTCATAGGAAGAGTGCATTCTCTGGCAAAGTGACCAGGCTTGCCACAGTTGAAGCATTTGTTGGCTCTTTAGGGTTCTTGACTTCCGAGCTCTCTAGTACACGATCTTTATTTTGAGAGCTTGATGTCCGAAGTCTGTTGGTCGATGATGAGGACTTCTTCTTGAAGTACTTCTTGCTCATCATTTTCCCGATGAACGCCAACTGCTTCCCTAGGTGTAGACCTTTTTGGTCCAACGATCATGAGAGTTTTGATTATTCCAAGTAATCATGTATTATGGGGGGTATAATTTAGAAAACTCGATATGTATGATCTATTATGTTTAATTATTTGATTATGTTCGATTGAGTGCTTAAAATGTGATTTAATTGTTGAGAAAATCTAATTATGTGTGATCTTGTGCTTAACTGGAATATTGATGTGATCACCTGGTTATGAACGTCTTCGTTCGAATGGAATCTCATTGTGTGCTATATGTGGAAAATATATTGTGATATGTGAACGTTCTGCGAGATTGAGTTATTCTAGGAAAGAATGTCGTTGTGATCACTCGGATATAAATGACTGTATGTTTTATACGGAAAAGATATTCTGATTTAGCTGAAAACGTGATTGAGTTATTTTAGGAAAGAATATCAATTTGATCACCCAGATATGAATGACTGTGTGCTTCTATACGGAACGGATATTCTGTTCGAGCTGTACATGTGATTGATTTATCTTAGGAAATAATATCATGATATATCCGTTTGAGTGCTATCTTAATTGACTCTAAATTAGTGAATCAATGATTTAGCTTTCCTTATGCGACTTGGGATTTATGTTTTGGAAATTGATTAATTGATTGGGCTTATATGTGGTAAGATGCTGATTTGGTCTATGATGGAATGTGTTGGGAATCGGATGAGATCACCACACATGGAAAGTCTTCTTTGCATTATACTCAGTAGATCAAATCTTTCTCTATGCGAATTGGCTATCACATTTTGGGAAAGAAATCAGTTGATTGAGCTTACCATTGAACTATGCTGAGTGAAATTATATATGGAATATGCTGACAAACGGATGAGATTAGAGTGGAATGAAAGTTAATCTGCGGTATATATGGTAAATGATCATGTTTGACCGTTGAGCTTAATTGGTTTATTCTTGGCATGATTCCGTGAGTTAATGCGCGTGATTATTGAGCTTTCTCTTGCATATTATGGCTTAACTTTCCTTGTGAAGTGTAGAAGCGATTCTGAGGTCTATATTAGAAGATAAACACTTCACGTTGAGGGTACGAAACGAACACACAAGCGAACGAATCCTTCTTGAGTGATTGAGCGTAAATTTGCGAAATATTCGTAGTTTGTGTTGAGCTTTCATTTGCGAATCTATACCTTTGAGCGATCTTTAGCAACACCCTACTCCCAAACCCTTGTCTTCGGACGTGCTGGGCGCACAAAGGAGCACGAGTGGAGTCTTTCGCACGTGGAGGGACGAATTTGGTGGCTCGGTGGCCCTTCGGTAGCAAGCTGCATCCAGTCGGGGAATTGGTTTCCTGGGTAAATGACGTGGATCGAACTTGTCGCGATAGCCTAGGTGGAGGTCTACTTGCCATAGTGCTTCGATTGTATAAGGGTCAATCATTTTGTAACCATAACCAGTAATACTCAGTGATTGATTGGAACTATTGGGGAGATCACACCCCAATGACAGGATTAAACCCCAGTTGGGGAATAACCTGTATAAAAATCTTGTCTCACTTTACTTTCTGCTATTTACTTTTCTGTGAGGCAAACCCGAAACGTCAGCAAATAATTAGGTGATATCGTTGAAACGATTTCTGAAAATAACGTGATATTTTGTGAAACAGGGTTAGGGAGATAACGTTGATACTCGTACTGCTTTACGAGGAATAACATACTCTGAAAATATCTTCTTAAAGAAAAGTATTTTTCAAGAAAGAACAAGCCAAAATTTTTATAGCCTAATTAACCCCCCCTCTTAGGCATATTTTACACTTCATTTGGTATCGGAGCGGTTACTCAACGAAAGGCCTAACACGCATGAGTTCAGATTTAATGGCTTTTTCGAGTGATGTTTTTGCAGAGGGTCAATCTAGCTCTAGGCCGCCTCTTTTCGATGGAACAAACTACGCAGTATGGAAGAATCGTATGATCGAGTTTCTCATCGCTGTTGACTGCGATCTTTGGGAGGCAATCGTCAATGGACCATTCACAGCTGTAAAAGAAGATGGAACCCCAAAGGCTGTCAAAGAGTATAATGCTGATGACAAAAAGGGAATCACGCGAAGCGCAAAGGCGAAAAACATGCTCGAATGCGCACTCACACAGGAAGAATACATTCGGGTTAGTTCCTGCTCATCGACAAAGGCCATGTGGGATATACTCCAAGTTACTCATGAAGGAACTCAATGAGTTGTGCAAGAAAGACTGGCTCTACTCACTCATCAGTATGAACTGTTCTCGATGGAATCTGATGAAAATATAAGCCAGATGTACGCCAGATTCATGGGAATCATCAATCCAATGTTCCCTCTTGGAAAGGAGGTTCCCAACAGTGAACAAGTCAGAAAGATATTGAGAACACTGCCACGAGAATGGAATGCCAAGGTTACTGCCATCTACGAAGCAAAGGATCTAGAAGCACTTAGCATCACCGAACTAATTGGATCTCTTATTTCCTACGAAATGATTCAAACGTCAATGAACGAGAAGTCGCAGCACAAAAATTAGAAGTCCATTGCGTTCAAATCCAACCAAGAAGAATCTGATTCTGACGACGACGAAGAAGGCTTGATGAACGACTTAGCCATGCTTACAAAGAGATTCAAGGGGAACTTCAACAAATTCGGAACAAAAACAAGGCAATATCCACATCTGGGAAGAAAGTTGTAGAAGATCAATTCTAATTGTGCTTTGATTTTATTAGATGTCCTTGTATTTTGGGGCTTTTCTTATATTTGTCCTTAGATAGAACTAGTTTGATATATATACCAAGTTTGTCTGGTATAAATAGCATGTACACAATTGAGCTTAATAGAGAAAGTTTTGGAAATTGATAAGAAATGCTTGCAATTCAATTTCTAGAAAGAGAAACAATAGTAACTTTCTCACTGTACTCGAATTCTCTCTCTTGTTCTTCATTTGAGTTTTTCGGTCGAATCTTAATGTCAATCATTATCATCGAATTACTTAGAATTCATGCTAGGATCATAGAGTTGTTAATCGTAGAACCTAACAATTGGTATCAGAGCAGATTCGTTCTGTTTTGAATCGAAAATTGTTAGAATTGTATCTAAAATCATTTTCTGTTTACTGTTCATCGAAGAACAGTTTTGCGCGAAAAAGGTTTTTCAATCTAATAGCTCAATTTTGTGCTTAATTGACTTGAATTTGATGTTTATGTGCTCGTTTAAGTGTTACACATTGACTGTAATCAGATTCGTAGGTCTTTGAACTTGATTTTAGTAGATTGAATTGATTCTGTGATTTACTGTTTGCGAAGAACACGTTCTGATTTTGATCAAATTCGACATATTTTGCTTCATAACGTGTTTAATTGCTTGTTCGTGCGTAGTTAGTAAATGATTGCGAGCAATTACCTGAATTTCACTGTCTAATTCGTTGTTTTTGCTTGAATCTGTGCTAATCGTATTTTGTGATTTTTCTCGATCGTTCTAATTTTTCTCGCTAGGTCTATGATCGGATAAATTTCTCGACGAAAAACTTAACGGGAGAATTTTTCTCGGTCAGAAAACGAAGTCAGCGCTAGAATCGTCAACACTAGAAACGATTTTAGTTAAAAATATTTGGCTAAGTAGCATATAATTCCCATGTGGTTTTAAAACTAAGCACGATTACCCCCATGTTTAATAAACATGCTAAAACTCACTTATGGTTTATTTAACCACGCTGACGCTCCACTTTCGGTCAAACAAAGACTAAATTTTGGAAATTCCCATCATACCCTTGTTGAAAAACCATCTTGAAACGGCGGGACATTAATGAATACAAAAGCCCCAATTTTTCGGTCATATAAAAAACAACAGCAAACCTTATATCTGATTTCCTTCATTTGCCTCTTTGGAGAAACCAAAATTCACTCATTCACGTATATTGCCAGCAGACCTAGTTTCTGTCACGACTCACGACCCTTCATCCGTTGTCAGCCGCAATGACAGACTCTTATTGCAATATTTATTTGTGGGTGAATGGTAGGATCGAATGGCTTCCATTTGCGAGATATTCTGGGGGGATGAAGGTTTTATTCAGAGGTATGATAAAGATAAGCTATTTGTCGGGACTTTGTATGATTTTTATGCTCACACAGGGGGGAAATGTAGTATTGTTCAGTTCTATTATTGCATACCTGGAGAGGATATGAACACGGGTCTGAGGGTGATTAAAAATGACAATGATATTAGGGGATTACTTAATGAACATAGGAAGCAGCATGTCGTCCACATCTTTGTTGAAGAGGTGGCTTGTTTCGTTGAAGCTTCAGATATGAGTGGTAGAAGATTATCTAATGCTAGCATGGAGGTACCTCTAGTTACTTATCCTATGGCAGAGGGTGCTGCTAGTGAGACTAATGTTGTTGCTGAAGAAAATAGAACAGAACATGATGGGGCTGATGAGGGACAACATGATGCTGATACAAACAATTTTTGGGATAGTGTCAACATTGAAGAGTTTCAGCATCAAACAGGAGCTGGCGAGGCTGATAATGATGGTAATGAGCGTCAAACAGATGGTCCATTATCCAGTGCTACTGACTCTTCAGATGAGGACTTTGTAATTGACGATGCTCTTGAGGAAAGTGGATCAGAAGATGAAGTTGCAGACAACAATATACAAGAAGATTGGTTCGCTGATATTGATCAAGATTCTTATTATGAGGTGGAGAAGGCAGAATATGATGATGATGGTGTTCCAAATCACCCTGAATGGGATGAGACGATGGATATGGCTGACAATGAGTTGAAGGTTGGACTTCGATTCCCAAATAGACAAACCTTTAAGGCGGCCTTGAAAGATTGGGCAGTTAGGAGAGGATTTGATTTAAAATTCATTAAGAACGAAAGAATGAAGGTGACGGCTGTATGTAAACATGGCTGTGATTGGAGGTTACATGCTTCACCAGTTATGAGAGGCACAGAATGGATGGTTAAATCACACAAAGGGGCACATTGTTCTCACAGAACAATCAATTCTCAAGCCGACTACAGGTACCTTGCAAAGAGAATTATTGAATATGTGCGAGACAATCCCACTGAGGATTTAATGTCATTAAAGAGGAAAATTAGGAGGGATGTCAAAGTTGATGTTAGTATATTCAAAGTATATAGGGCAAGAAAACATGCTCTTGAGCTGATTCGAGGAGATGTGAGAGTGCAATATACAAGACTTTATGACTATTGTGCTACTGTGGTGAAATACAATAGTGGTAGCTCTTGTATTCTACATGTGAATAGGGATGAAAACCCACCAGTTCTAATCAGATTTTATTATTGTTTGAGGCCTTTGATTGATGGCTTTAAAGATGGTTGCAGGCCAATTATTGGGTTGGATGGATGTTTTTTGAAGGGGATATTCAAAGGACAATTACTAAGTGCTGTGGTAATGGATGGGAACAATAATATTTATCCATTGGCTTGGGCATTTGTTGAGATAGAGAAAGGGGAAACTTGGGAATGGTTTCTAGGTTTGTTGCTGAGAGATATTGGTGATGCATGTGGGGCAAATCTGGCCTTTATAAGTGATAGGCAAAAGGGGCTCATTGATGCAATATCAAATCTTGCTCCTCAATCAGAACATAGATTTTGCTTAAGACACATGTACAACAACTTCAAAGGAAAGTATAAGGGACAGGAATTGAAGAAGCTATTTTGGAAGGCAGCATCTACATATAGTCTGAGAGAGCACCAGAAGATAATGCTTGATATTCGAAAGGAGTATCCAAAAATAGGTGATGACAAGTCAGCTTATGAGTGGCTATGTGAGATTCCTCCACATCAGTGGGCAAGAAGCCACTTTCCAGCTTGTGGAAAGTGGCCATTGGTTGGATATCCGTGTTGTCATGCTATTGCTTGCTTAGACCTTCATCGCCTCGAATATACACCTTACATTGATAAGGTTTATAGCAAAGATGTGTATAGTAAGGTGTATGGGCATCTCATTTTACCAGTCCCCGGGATGCATGACTTTGAAGTATCCCCACTTGGTACGGTGGCCCCACCATATGTGAAAATTAGAACAGGAAGACCTAAAAAAAAGAGAAGGCCGGATGCAAATGACCACAATCCTACATCAACTAGAAGAGGTTTGAGGGTGACTTGTGCTATATGTTTGCAACAAGGGCATAATAGAAGGAAATGTAAGAGCCAACCTCATCCCAATTCAAAATTCTACAAGGTAATAGATGAGGCTTCAAGGTTAAGTCAGTCTAATACTAGGTTTTTTTTAATTTCTTGATTATCATTATAATTTCTGGGCAGGCTACAAGTCAAGACACTTCAGGAACTGCCCAGCCTGCTCAGGAAACTGCTCCACAAGCTACGGCTCAAGAAACTGCTCCAGAAGGCTTCGAGGTTAAGTCAGTCTAATAGTTTCTTGGTTTTTCATAATTTCTTGATGGTTTATAATTTCTCGGCAGGCTTCAAAAGACACTTCAGGGATTGCCCAGTCTGCTCAAGAAACTGCTCCACAAGGTACGGCTCAAGAAACTGCTCCAGAAGCTGCATATTCTGCTCCACATGCTACTCAAGAAACTGCTTCAGAAGCTGTTGCACATCCTATTCCAGATCCATATATTCCTACTCAGGTACAATATTTGATTACCTATAATTTATCACATATTTCATACATAAAATCTCTACAGGATTCCACCACCAATTCACAAGTACGGCCAAAGGCCCCAAGAAATCTGAAGCACTCAGCTTCGACTTCTTCAAAAGTGGTAAAGAGAATGAGCAAATATAGTGAGGCTGGTAGTAGTAGGGCATTCAAGAAGTTATGCAAACCAACTGCATCTAGTTTGTTGCGGGCTGTTCAAGTGTCAGTCAAGCCAAGAAGTAAAGCTGCAAGACCACCAAATGACAAGGGAAACTAGTGGTGGAATTTCCTTCTATTGTTCAGACAATATCCTTTTCCTGTGACAATTTGCTTGCTTCTAATGACATGTGTGACAATATGCTTTTGTTGTGAAACAATGTTGGTGATTGTATTGCTTTTGTTTCTAAGAGTTTGTTTAATTCAAGAAAGTCAACCACACACATTTCAAATATATAAGCAAAGCACGTAAACTGAAAGATACATCCTACAACATTCAATAAGGATCATACTTAGTACCTTCAAACTCACACTGAAAACTTTCAAAAGCTAACAGATTTGCTACTTGAAGATTATGACAAACAACAAGATCAAAATCCCAACAAACAAGTACTTCAACATAGTTAAATTATTTTCCAGCATCATAACTCTTTTTTCCAGCTTCTCACTCGTATCAATGAGATCACCAATATGCTCTCTGTTCATACCATGTCTCCTTGATTGTACGTCGTCAGTGTCCGAGATATCATCTTCGATGGTGTTATCAATCGGACTCAACCACATGAAGAAATCACAATCCCCATTCCGACAGTTACAAAATAGTTTTCCTTCCGTGGGTTTCGTGGCACCAACAACTCTAACAGCAGCTACTCTTCCACATTTGCACATATAATTTCTGTATCTCAACTCTGTCTTCACATAATTCATAGAAGCAGAAGACATGCTTAATGCTACACTCCCCGAATTAAAGACGATGCAACCCTAAACACATGAAGTCGAAATTAATTACTGTAAAAATAATTATAAGAGGAATAGTCGAACTCACAATATATAGGTTAGGTTATTGTCTGAACTCTCAAGCTCCAATCGATTAGAAATGCGACGCCTATTTCTCTTTCACTGTGTTATGTTAAGAAGATGAACTTGAGGGATACTTTGGTCAATTCACGTGACATAATGTTGCAATAGGATATCCCAGTTGCACTATACGCGCGTTTAACGTAATCGCGGGCTCCGGGGGGTAATTTGCTAGGTTTCATAAACCATAAGTGGGTGTCGAGTCATTTTTAAACCATAAGGTATAAATTAGCATTTCAGTATAACCACGTGGGGGTATAGTGCATTTTACCCAAAATATTTCTCGAGCATTATTCAGCGAAAATCTTTTTCGAGAGAGACCAATTTTGACTTTGCACGTGTAAAAACTTTCTCTCGAAAAACATTTTCGGTCAGACATTTAATGTTTGACCAGGCTAAAAATCATTTACACGCGAGAAACTTCTCTAGTCAACAGGTTTATTTTTGACTTGTCGAGAAACTTACTAACGTACTGTTTCTTTACGATCGAAATAAATTCACGATCTGAAAATTTTTCTCGACCGAATTTGGGCAATTTATTTCGCTCGAAAAATATTTCGCTGACAGACTTTCTCGCACGAGAACAGTACATAGTACCATTCTATTTCGAAATTATTTTTGGTCAAACTTTAAAGAGTGAATCGAAAATAATTCTCGAACTGTATTTTTCGAATCAAGCGCTACTAATAAATTTTGTCACTTGTGAAGCACTTCACATCGTCTTCAACCTTCTAAACACTTAATGAAGATCCTTCAACAACTCTACTACAACACAAGATGGATGCATACTCGCTCGGAAATTACAATCGTCCGCCTATTTTGCAACGAGGCGAATATACCGTTTGGAGAAGCCGCTTCCTCAATTTCATCGCTTTAAAAGGTCAGGCCGAGAATTTATTGAAATCACTAGAAGAGGGACCCGCACAGGTTTGGGTGAATGTCCCCGGTGATGAAACGGTAACCCCTCAAATTCCCACATCTAGGCGACTGAAGGAGCCTAGGGAGTACTCAATTGAAGAGAGGGCACGAGCTAAGGCTGATCTAGTAGCCATGAATACCCTCATGCAGGGCATCCCCAACGACATATATAGACAGATTGATAGCCTTTCATCGGCTAAAGGAATGTGGAATGAACTGCATAGGATGATGTAGAGGACGGAAGTTGGAGACAAACATCAAATTTCACTCTTCTCTGCCCGCGGAATGGAGAAAGATATCCACTCAAATTCGACAGAATAAAGATCTAGAGGAGCTGGATATCCATGTCGTGTTTGACAATCTCGCACAACATGAGGATGATATAAGCGAGATTCAAAAGGAGCAGAAGGGCAAACAGATCGAAGACACTGTTGCCTTAGTCTCGGAGAAGAGGAGCTCAAAATCAAGAAAAGAAAAGATCGGTAGGCCTCCTTCTCCTTCAGAGTCAGAAGAAGAGTCGGACTCCGACGTTGAGCCAAACATGAAAGCTCTAGGAAAGCGTTGGCTCTGATAGAAAAAATGATGAGTAAGAAGTACTTCTATAAGAAGTCTTCAACCTCAGCCAACAGACTTCGGACAACAAGCTCTAAGAACAAAGAACGTGCAGCAGAGAGCTCCGAAGTCAAAAACACAAAACGAGCGCAACAAATGCTTCTACTGTGGCAAGCCAGGTCACTTTGCCAGAGAGTGCACTCTTCCCAAGAAAAGAGATGCCACTACTACTCCAGGAAGCTCCAATTGTCTAAGCAGAAGGAAGCTGGAGTAGCTCTCATGGCTGAACAGGACCAATGGCTCGAGGACACGTCGAGAGTGCACTCATGGCCCGTCTCGACAATGAAACGGACGCTGAAACTGCCAATCAATCGGACGATGAAAACGCATCCACCTCTTCACAAGAGGTAGACCTACATTCCACATTATTGACAATGTTAGAATCGTATAAAATAGAATACGCTAACATGAAACATGAGCAGAAATGTATAAAGGAAGTAGAAGACAGATTGTCTAGGTCTAAAGAAAAGATCACTAGTCTCGAATCCGAACTTAGAAGCTCCCATACGAAAATAGAAGAACTCACTAAGAGCTTACATTCTAGAGAGATTAGTCCATCTCAAACAGAGGAGCATAGTGCAAAGATTAAGGAATTGGAGGATATGCTAGCAAATAACTACAATTGCTTGGTTAGGAATCTCAACGAGAAAGCGACCCTCAACTGTAGGATAACCGAAGCTACCACTAAGATTACTAACTTAGAAGCCCAATTAGAAGAATCTAATGCAAAAGTTAGTAAGCTTAGTCTAGATTTAGATGCCTGTCAAGTCTCCAAAATAACAATAGAAAATAATTATGCTCTTTTAGGGGAGGAACGGAAAAAGCTATATGCTAAGTTTAAGAAGTTAGAAGATCTTCTTGTTAGAAGGGGACAAACAGACGCACGGTGTTTGTCTTAGGTTTCGAGAACCCACGGTGTTTGTCGAAAGTTGACTGTAAGCAACTTTCCGATATTCAATACATGGGTTTAGGATCAACAGATCTTATGGTTTTTACTAATGCCAAAAAATAGACGCTTTAGAAGAAACCAAAAGAAAAGCCAAGACTAAGGTTGAAATTCCCTTCTCCTACACCGAATTGAATCAAAGCTACAACGTTAGGGATCTTCCCAAGGGTTGAAGCCTTGAGTCAATTAATCTTCCCAAAGATCTTTCTAGCATTGAAGAAGCACAAAATCTGAAAATTCTCTCTACATACCCCTATTGTTAGGAAATAGAGGAGTTAAGAGGTTCATTAGAAAAAGAACGAGAGAGTTTTGAAGCTGAAAAGAAAAAGTTCCTAAAAGAGATGGAAAGTCTCAACGCTTCTTCTTCCTCCCAAATTGTTTCTCATGCAACTCCTTCTAAAGAGATTAAAATAATAAAAAGCGTGAAGAAAGAAAAATCGTCCCCTCAAGATCAAAAATTAAAGAAAAATATTTTGAGAAATATTATCTCTAATGTTGTTTCTACTACGTCTACAGGGAGCGTAGGGCCAGCACTAGATACGAAGGCGTATGTGTCTAGAATAAAAGTAGAGAAGGAGTCAATAGATTCGAATGTTTCCAACATCATTTCTCCTCCTGTAAACATAAAAGACACTCGGAAAAATAAAAGAGTCATTTCCTCGTTTCAAATAATTGCTTCTACACACTCCATCAAACCAATCACATTTAGAAGCACTAATTTCGAAATAGGCTACACATCGAAATTAAATAATCATTTTAAAACAAATGCATCTTGGATGAACCGTTGGAAACAAGATCCAGCCATTGAAAAGGCATATAGCGCTATTCATTCTTGCTCTCACCTAAGGTATCCCGTCAAAATACAATCTCCCAAACACCTTAGGCGACTATCCAATGAAAAGATCTTTTCCTCACTCAAGCCTACTCATGCATTTGCTCGTGCTGAAATTCAACTTCCCTGCCAGGTTCAACCCACTTGGGTTCCTAAAACATCTCCTAAGAAGACAAATGCCATTAAGGCTAAGTTTCCTAAAGCCAAACCCAAAGTTACTTCCTCGAAGGCAACTTGGGTCGCTAAAGCTCCTATCGATAATAACTTTGGAACCATATCTGAACCAAAATCTAAATCTGCTAATCTGAGAGACCCATTTTTAAGTGGGTATCTAAAGCTCTCTAATTTGTTTTTGCAGATCCATCATGTGTGGTACCTTGACTCTGGTTGCTCCACACACATGACGGGAAATCAAGAGCTGCTGAGCAACTACCAAGACCGACTGAATTGGAAAAGTCAGGTTTGGAAACAACGATTCAGCCCCGATTCTAGGACTTGGGGATATCATTCTAGAGTATCTGACTATAAAAGATGTCTCCTACGTCGAAGGCCTCCGTCATATTTTGTTCAGCATAGGCCAGTTCTGTGACAAAGGGTTCCAGGTGGTCTTTCACGCTGACCGGTGCAGAATTTTGGATAGTCATGACACAGAACTCCTTCAAGAACTTCGGAAATCAAATCTATATACGATAAACCTGACGTCCGTGCGGCCCTCGACAGTTGTTTGCCTCATCTCTCAGATTGTCATTCAGAGGAACAGCTTATGGCATCAACGAATGTCTCATCTCAACGTCAAAGCTCTTCAACGCCTTTCAACGAAAAAGTTGGTTCACGGTCTTGCAGCTATAACTTTACAGAAAGAGCATCAATGTTCGGCGTGCCAATTAGGGAAAATGAAGCGAGCGTCTCATCTTATCAAACAAGTAGCCTCTACTTCACGTCCTCTGGAACTGCTACATATAGACCTCTGTGGACTGATGAAGACACATGTTATGAGAACAGATAATTGGCAATGAGACTGAGGTCACCCGGTTGATCAGATATGACCGTGAATGGACCTCTGTGTTTTCAGCCTTGCCTCATGAGCGCAAGTGGACTAGAGGTCACCCGGTTGATCAGATAATTGGCAATCCTTCAAGATGGAGTTAGGACACGTCGTCAACACGGTCTCTTTAGCTGCTTCTTAAGCAGAGCCTACCAAGGTAGCAGATGCACTTCAAGACCCGGATTGGGTAATAGCGATACATGATGAAATTTATCAATTCGAACGTCTTCAACTGTGGACCTTAGTACCCTGACCTCATGGGAAAACAATTGTAGGAACTAAATGGGTATTCAACAATAAAAAGAATGAAGATGGTGAGTGATCCGGAATAAAGCATGGCTAGTTGCGAAGGGATACAACCAACAGGAAGGCATCGACTACGACGAGACCTATGCTCCTGCTGGCCGAATAGAAGCCATCCGTCTTCTGCTGGCTTATGCGGCTCACAAAGACTTCAAAGTTTATCAGATGGATGTTAAGACCGCCTTTCTCAACGGCGTGTTAAAAGAAAAAGTCTACCTCGCTTAGCCGGAAGGCTTCGATCAAGAACATCCCGATCACGTCTATCAATTGGACAAAGCTCTCTATGGACTAAAACAAGCCCCACGTGCTTGGTACGATGTCCTGAGTGAATTCCTCGTGAAGTCTGGATTCATACGGGGAATGATAGACACAACCCTCTTCAACAATTGGCAAGACAAAGATCTGATGGTCGTCCAAGTATACGTCGACGACATCATCTTTGGATCAACTAAGCCAAGGCTTTGCACGAAGTTTGGAGATCTAATGACAAGCAAGTTTGAGATGAGTCACATGGGAGAGATGCTGTTCTTCTTAGGACTACAAGTCAGGCAACTCGAAGATGGGATTTTCATCAGTCAGACAAAATACATCAAGGATATTCTGAAGAAATTTCATCAATATCAGAGCAAGCCTCTCAGCACTCCTATGTCACCAAGCTGCAAGTTTGATGCCGATCCCTCTGGAAAATCGGGCGACATCACGCTGTATCGCAGCATCATTGGATCTCTTCTCTACCTCACATCAAGCCGGCCGGATATCATGTTTGCCACCTGCTTCGGTGCCCGTTTTCAAGCCGATCCCAAAGAATCCCATATGCTCGCGGTGAAAAGGATTCTGTGTTACCTTAAGGGCACTTCTACCCTTGGACTATGGTATCCAAAGGCTACGAATTTCAAACTTATCGGCTATACTGATGCTGATTATGCAGGTTGCCGAATGGACAGGAAAAGCACGTCCGGTGGCGCTCCATTTTTAGGCGAAAAGCTGGTCTGCTGGTCATCCAAAAAGGAGAACTATGTGCCAACTTTGACGGCCGAAACAGAATACGTGGCTGCCGCCAGTTGTTGCTCCCAGATGCTGTGGATGCGGACTCAGCTTCGCGACTTTGGGTACAATATAAATAATATACCCATATATAGTGATAGTCAAAGTGCCATCGTCAGAATAGCAAATCAGGCCTCGATTGAAAGTCCGTGGCTCAAGTTCAATGCGAGCCTATTGAAAAATCAGAGTAATCGGCTAGATTACATTGAACCTAATACTGATACAGGACAGGAAATAGGTGTAGTGGACATCGAGGAGATCCAAGAGGAAATTGATCATTGGAAATCGGCGCTCATGTGCTATGTACTTGGGGCCAATCCACCATATAGTGTTATGGATGGATTTCTGAAGAAGAAATGGGGAAAAATAGGACTGTTAAACGTGTGGCAAGTACGCCAAGGGCTATTCCTCGCATGATTTGATAGTGTTGAAGCTCGGGACGGGGTATTACAAACTGAGATACTCCACTTTGACAAAAACCAGTGGTATTAGCTCCCTGGACTGAGAATACGCAACTCAATAAGGCTGGAGTGGATAGTGTTCCCATATGGGTGCAATTACCTCAGCTAGAGTTGAAATATTGGGGACCGAAAACTCTCAGCAAACTGTCTAGCCTAATTGGCAAGCCAATTATGACTGATGACATTACGAGGAGGAAAGAGCGCATTCATTATGCACGAGTGTTGGTGGAAGTAAATTTGAACAAACCACTTAAGGAGGCCATCCGGTTTGTGAATGAGAGAGGTCAATTGATGGAGCAGAAAGTATGCTACGAATGGAAGCCGGTATTCTGTCACAAGTGTCAGAATTATGGACATGAGGAACATATGTGCAGGAAAGGGGTTAAAAAGGAATGGCAAAATACCAAACAGTCCAAACTAGAACGGGTGCATACAGAAACTCCAACAGAGTCACTAAGGCCAAATGCAAATGCTGTGAAGGATGGGGCAATGGGGAGCACAAGTGATAATGAAGCTAGAAAGTCTTGGGCAGATTTAGTTCTGCAAGAAGAAAAGGGAAAGCAGCTAGAAATGGGCAATACCCCTCCCGAGCAGAGGGTCCATGACAATAGTCATGGATAGGTGGGTATCTTGGAACGTTAGGGGCCTTAACGGCCCTTCAAAGCAGAGAGAGATTTCTCTGTTTTGCTGTAAATATGGAATAAATCTCATATGCCTCCTTGAGACAAAATTGAAAGAGGGGCCGATGAGAGATGTAATGAATAAAACCTTTCTAGGTTGGGATTATCATCATAACTTGAGTGAGCACCCAAATGGTAGGATTGTAGTTGCTTGGAGGGGAGATATTGAACTGGAATGAATATCAAAAACGGCTCAGCTGATGCATTTTAGAGTGAGCAAAGGAGGGGAATGGGTTACATTCCTTACAGCTGTATATGGTTATAATGAGCAGACCTCTAGGGAGAATCTTTGGTTGGACATTAGTCAGCTTGGAAGTACAGTTAGGGGGCCCTGGATGATGTGGGGAGACTTCAATAATATCAGAGGTTTTGGGGATAGAATTGGAGGAGCTCCCATCACAGCTGATGAATTTGTTGGTTTCAATCAAGTTCTATTCCAATGCCAGCTTGAGGTAATCAGATCAAGGGGATGCCACTTAACTTGGAGCAACAGACAATGCCCTGAGAGGAGAATATGGTCCAAAATTGATTGGGCTTTTGCTAATGAACAATGGTTGAACAACCATTTTGAGTGCACTGCTGAGTTCTTGCCTGAGGGACCTTCTGATCACTCTCCAATTCTGCTGAAGGGCACTGGACAATGGAAGCAACATAAGAAGCCCTTCAAATACTTTAATATGTGGAGTCTTGCAAATACCTTCCTGAGCACTGTGGACAACCAGTGGAAGACCATCTCAGGCTCATCCATGGAATCTCTCTGTTGCAAACTGGTCCAACTGAGGGCCCCTCTGAAGGCTCTAAATAGGACAATGTTTGCGGATATTACAAAGCAAACAGAGATCAGTAGGCAAAGACTTGAGGAAAGCCAAGCAGCACTGCACACAGATCCCCTGAACAGCGAGCTGTTGAAGAAAGAAGAGGAAGTCAGAAGAGAATTTGGCTTCTTAAGTAAAGCTAATGAGATGTATCTGAGCCAAAAAGCTAAAGCTCGATGGTTGGCACAGGGGGACCAGAACACAACCTACTTCCATGCTGTGCTCAAAAGGAGAACATACCAGGATCGAGTTGTGTCCATCAAAACAGAGGAGGGAAGCACCATCTCTGAAACCAGTGAACTGCAGAAGCACTTTGCTGTCTTTTATCAGAAGATGCTGGCCAAGGACAAAACCATAAAGATGCAGATAGACACAAGGGTGGCAGAGGAAGGATACCTACTAACCTTGGAAGACCAGGTCCAACTGATCAAGCCATTTGAGAGGAAGGAGATTGTGGAAACTATGAAGAGCATCCATGAGGATTCTGCCCCGGGACCGGATGGATATGGCAGTGGATTCTTTAAACGTGCATGGGCTGTGGTAGGAGAACATGTTACTGATGCCATTCTGGAGTTTTTCGAATCAGGGAAGATGCTACCTCGAGTGAATGGTACTGTTTTGTGCCTTATCCCCAAGGTCCCTAATCCTCTCTCAGCTCAAGACTTCAGACCAATATCGTGTTGTAACATAATTTATAAGTGCATATCAAAGTTGATGTGTAGGAGACTAAAACATCTGCTACCTAAAGTGATCCATGCCAACCAAAGCGCCTTTGTAGAAGGGAGATCAATAGTGCATAACATCTTATTGTGTCAGGAGTTGATTCGGGTGTACAAGAGGAAAAATGCTTCAGCCAGACTGCTCATGAAAGTGGATATAAGAAAGGCATATGACACGGTGGATTGGGCTTTTCTTAGGGAATGGTTATGCATACTCAGGTTTCCCATGAAGTTCACCCAGTGGTCATGGAATGCGTCACCACTGCCTCGTACACAATCTCTATTAATGGGTCACAAGCTGGACATATAAAGAGTGGACGAGGGCTGAGACAAGGGGATCCTATCTCACCCCTGTTGTTTGTCATCATCATGGAATATCTGACAAGGACCTTGCAACTTGCATCCAGGGACACCCGGTTCAGATACCATCCTCTCTGTAAACCTCTCAAGTTGGTGAATATGTGCTTTGCAGACGACTTAATGATTTTCTGCAAAGGTAGGATTGAGGCTGTTAAAGTGATCAAGGAAGTACTCGTGCAATTTAAGTCTACAACTGGTCTGGAGGCCAATAACCAGAAATCGGGTCTATACACTGCTGGTGTTTCTATCCAAGACGTGGAGGAAATCAAAAGGCTCACTGGATTTCAACTTGGGAAGTATCCTATGAGGTATTTGGGGGTACCTATATCCCCCACTAAATGGAATAGAACGGACTGCCAGGTGATGATTGAAAAGATAACAGCGAGGTTAAAGTGCTGGGCCACCAGAAACCTATCCTACGCGGGTAGGTTATGCCTAATCAACTCGGTCATACTAGCAACACATGGATATTGGGGGGCAATTTTTATGCTGCCTAAGTCTGTAACAAAGGAGGTAGATCGGGTTGGCAGAGAGTTCCTATGGGGGAAGAGGGAGAATGGAAGATGCATCCCTTTGAGAGGCTGGGACCAAGTTTGTAGACCTAAAAAGTATGGTGGACTAAATCTGAGAGATTGCGAGACATGGAACAAAGCCCTCACAGGCAAACAGCTGTGGGACATCACAATGGATAAAGATGCACTTTGGATAAAGTGGATAAATGCTGTGTACATCAAAGGATCCTGTTTCTGGGAATATAAACCGCCACCAGATTCATGTTGGTACTGGAAAAAACTACATAGGCTGAAGAACCAATTTCGAGAGGGTTATGATGGACAGAAATGGCTGAGGTCGCCTGATGGTAAATACTCTGTCTCCTCAGGATATGAATGGTTAAAAGGCACAGCTCCAATATTTCCCCCACATCAGGCGAGCTGGAATAGATACAACATACCCAGACAGGCCTTTGTGTTGTGGCTCCTACTACATAAGAGGCTTCTCACTATGGACAGACTGCACCATGGGGTATACATACACAGGACCAGAGATGCAGATTGTGTAGTATTGATGATGAAACAATGAACCATATCTTTCTGGAATGCAGATTCAGCCAAAAACTGACTCTAAAAATCCAGACTTGGGTGCAATGTGAAGAAAGGCTGGTCTCCTATGGGAGCTTATGTTCCTGGTTGGCAAGAATGGGCCCAAAACTAAATGTTCAGAGCCGAATTCTGGTAGCAGTATATACATCACTGATATACCATTTATGGTGGGAACGAAACATGAGGTTTCATGGCAAGGAAGAACGAACAGAGGAGCAGCTATTCCGAATGATAAGCAGGGAAATGAAGTGGAGAATTAAGAATGTTTGTCTCAGGAAAAATGCCGACAGAGTGAGTGTATTCCAGCGTGTATGTAGTTTTCCCGTATAAGAACTATGGATGTTTTTAGTTGTGATTTGCTGTAACTGATTTGGGTGCTCGTGGTAATGAAAATTCATTTTACCAAAAAAAAGTGCCATCGCTATTACTTGCATTCCTGTTCATCACTCACGCACAAAATACATAGACACTAGATATCACTTTATCAAGGATCATGTAGAAAAAGGCACCATAGATATGTATTTTGTGTACACGGAGTACCAACTAGCTGACATTTTCACCAAGGCATTGGATGAAAAACGATTCAATTCCTTGTCGGAAAATTAGGCATGTTGAATCTTCCGTAAAATGTGCTTTACCTGATCTTGTATGCTATTAAATGTTCTATGCTATGTGTTTTCTATGCTTATATGCTTTATCTTGCTTGAAATAAATAACAAATATATATATATATAAACAAAATTCAAAAATATTATACATATATCTATAATATTAGGGGGATGACGAAATCCTTTAGGATGCTTTGATCTAAAATCACTTAGAATTTTACCCCGACATGCGATCGATTTAATTGCTTAATTTTATCAGTCTAAGTCGCATTCTTGTGTCTAAAGGTCATTAGGTTGCTCCACTAGACACATAGTGATGCTGAAGGCTGACGTTCACAAGTATTGCGACGGGACACTCAAGGTCGTCAGAAAGAATATTGAGCGGAGATTGGACGAAATCAACCGAGACACGATGCTGAGGATCCACAGGTTCGTGAGAGAACAACCGCTCCTGATGTAGTTCCTCGAGATGATCAAGGAGCGAAGCAAGCTGAGGGAGACGTTAAGAAATTACGAGTACGCGCTGGGCTTGCGCAGGTCATTCTGCGCCCGACGAGGACAACTATGGCAGACAAGCAGTCAAGCACAAATGGGGAGAATGTTGAAGATCAATTCTAATTGTGCTTTGATTTTATTAGATGTCCTTGTATTTTGGGGCTTTTCTTATATTTGTCCTTAGATTAGGAGTAGTTTGATATTTATACCAAGTTTCTTTGGTATAAATCGCATGTACGCAATTGAGCTTAATAGAGAAAGTTTTGAAAATTGATCCGAAAGGCTTGCAATTCAATTTCTAGAGAGAGAAACAATAGTAACTTTCTCACTCTACTCGAATTCTCTCTCTTGTTCTTCATTTGAGTTTTTCGATCGAATCTTATTGTCAATCATTATCATCGAATTACTTAGAATTCATGCCTAGGATCATAGAGTTGTTAATCGTAGGACCTAACAAAAGTTCAGAAATGTTTCCGATGCAATAAACCAGGCCACTATGCACATGAATGCCCAACAACCAACAATGAGAAACCAAGGAAGCAGAAGGCTATGGTGACAGAATCAAATGACTCTGAACCAGAACAAAGTGAGGAAGAGGATCACGCTTACATGGCTGACGAGGATCAGTTATCCTGCTCTTCCTCCATTGAGAAAATTCATATCTTAAATAGTCTATATAATAATGATTATGAAAGTGCCTCATATGTTTCTGATATCGAAGAAAGTAAGGAAGAATTGTGTGAATTACTTCAAAAAGCAGAGAGGAAGATCAAGTCGTTAAATTAAGGAGCTGATAAAGCAGCGAGATAACTTAGCTAAAGAAAAACATGAGGCTGATCTAGAAATTTCACGTTTGAAAGGAGAGTTAGTTACTGTTGAGACAGAAATTCCATGTGACTGTGAGGAATTAGAAAAGAAAAACAGTGACTTATCCAGAGATATCGTAGAACTCAAAAATTCTTTAGATAGAGAACATCATAAGGTGGTTAGACTTCTTGAGGGTAAGCAGAACCTAGATATGCTGTTAAGCATCCCTAAGAACATTGATAGATCAGAATATGTTATTTATTATTATTTTTAGGTTATTCCACTGAACAAAAGCATGCTAAAAATTCTGTGCCAAAGTTTAAGTGCTTTTGTTGTGGTAGAAATGGTCATGATGCATACAACTGTCCCTTAAAAAGAGTTATAAAGCTAAGTATGTTTGGAGATCTAAGAAGTCACATGTAAATGCCACTGTTGTATCTGATTGTAGTAGGAGATCACCTGTCATGAAGAACGATATCTCGTATGTTAACAGAAGTTATTTTCTCCACTAACATGTTAGGACCCAACAGAAATTGGGTACCTCAGAAAAGTACTTCTATCTACAGGTACGAAGGAAGAATTCCAGCAAGAAAAATTGGTGGTATCTCGACAGCGGGTGCTCCCGCCACATGACAGGTGATATAGGCAATTTTGTGTCATTAAAGGCGGTTGATGGAACGTTTCGTACGCTAACAACGCAAATGCCAAAATTGCTGGAGTTGGTACTATCGGTAACTATTTAAATATCACTATAGATATGTATGGTTTGTTAGGAACTTAGAACATAATTTAATTAGTATTAGCCAACTATGTGATGATGGACATACTGTAGCTTTCGCCAAAGACAAGTGCTTTGTCAAAAAGGATGATGAGATTGTGTTTAGTGCGTCTAGACATGGTAACATTTACTGCATCACTCTTGATGATATACCAGAACGTCAAGTGTCTAGCAGTTACGCCGGATATCACATGGTTATGGCACAAACGGTTGGGACATGCCAACATGGAACTGATGTCTCACATATCACGCAACGAATTGGTGAGAAGTATCCCAGATATGAGAGACATCAAGGACAGAATTTGCAAAGCGTGCCAAATGGGGAAACAGACCAAGACGTCCTTCAAATCTGAGAATGTGATATCCACATCTAGACCACTGGAACTGCTGCATCTTGACCTTTTTGGTCCGGTACAGGTTATGTCATCGAGAGGTAAACGATATGCCTTTGTGATTATAAACGACTACACTAGGTACACATGGGTATTGTTTCTTGCGCAGAAAAGTGAGGCCTTAGATAACTTTGCACCACTGATTAAGAAGCTAGAAAATGAAAAAAGAATGAAAGTCCGTAAGATTAGAAGTGATAACGGTCTAGAATTTGATAGCAAATCATTTGCATCTTTTTGTGATGAAAATGGTTATAGTCATAATTTTTCAGCCCCTATTACGCCTCAACAGAACGGAGTGGTTGAGAGGAAAAATAGAGTATTACAAGAATTGGCTAGGACTATGCTGAGCGAATATATACTCCAAAACACTTTTGGGCCGAAGCTGTTAGTACGGCATGTTATGTTTCTGATAGGATTTTCCTTAGGCCGATTATTAAGAACTCCCTGTGCACTTTGGAATGATAAAACTCCTAACATAGGATATTTCCATGTATTTGGCTGCAAATCTTGAATGATAGGGATAAGAGAGGAAAATTTGATTCCAAAGTAGATAAGGGATATTCCTAGGTTACGGCCTTCATTTCAAAGCCTTTCGAGTGTTTAATAATAGGAAGAAGAATGATCAAGAATCTGTGCATGTTACATTTGATGAATTTCCTAACGCAGATGCTACTGAGGAAGGTATAGTTGTGTCTCCTGCAGGTATACATGTTGCTGACAAAGAAGTGAATGCAATTCCATTGGAACTAGAGACCGAGTCAGAGGAACCTGGGGCTTTAGACAAACAACAGCGCAGAAAATTCAAACATGCCTCCAGCCATCCCACTGAACAAGTCATAGGGAATATCACTTCAGGGATCAAAACAAGAGCAACTGCACGAAATGATACTACTGAGGAATCACATGATGTGCTGTTGTCAACCATGGAACTTAAGACAGTGAACGAAGCTCTTGATGATGAATCGTGGGTGATTGCCATGGAAGAAGAGCTAGCACAATTCAAAAAGAGCAAAGGTGTGGACACTTGTGGAAAGGCCGAGCGAAAAGTTCATCATAGGCACGAAGTGGGTGTTTCGCACAAACAGGACGGAAACGGTAATGTGACCCGGAACAAAGCCAGGTTAGTCGCCAAAGGTTATTCCCAGGAAGAAGGTATAGATTTCCAAGAAACCTTTGCACCCGTAGCTAGAGTCAATACGCATTTTACTTGCATATGCTTTTAAAAGATTTAAGCTCTTTCAAATGGACGTAAAAAGTGTTTTTTTAAATGGTTTTATTAGTGAGGAAGTATGTCGAACAATCTCCCGGTTTTGAAAAAGAAGAGTTTTTAAATCACGTTTTCAAGTTCAACAAAGCGTTGTATGGTTTAAAACAGGCACCTAATGCATTGTATGAAAGATTGAGTAGATTCTTACTAGACATGGGCTTTACAACATGAACAATAGATAACACTCTGTTTATAAAGTCTGAAGGGAATCGCATACTACTTATGCAAATATATGTTGATGATATCATATTTGGTAGTACTGACATCACTCTTTACG
Organism: Craterostigma plantagineum; assembly: GCA_027422505.1. Taxonomy (NCBI): domain Eukaryota; kingdom Viridiplantae; phylum Streptophyta; class Magnoliopsida; order Lamiales; family Linderniaceae; genus Craterostigma; species Craterostigma plantagineum. Next base: position 668,889 of record JAPQWV010000179.1, read on the forward strand.
AGAATTTTTTTAAGTCTATGCAACAGGAATTTGAGATGAGCCTAATCGGAGAACTCACGTACTTCCTTGGATTGCAAATCAAGCAATTGGACAAGGGAACATTCATATCTCAAACGAAGTACACGAAGGAACTACTTGAAAATTCGAACAATTGAGTCCTTGGGAATCTCACTTGACAGCAGCGGACACTTAGATATTTGAAAGGAACAATCAGTTTTGGAATATGGTATCCAAATTCCATGGAATTCCCATTAATGGGATACTCGGCCGCTGATTATGTTGGCTCTAGAGAAAATAGGAAAAGTACAAGTGGTACCTGGCAATTACTAGGGAATTCCCTTGTAACTTGGTCTAGTAGGAAACAAAATGTTGTCGCCCTGTCCACAATCAAAGAAGAATACATGGCCTTAGGAAGTTGTTCTCAGCAAATCTTTTGGATGAAACAGACCTTGAGTGATTACGGTTTAAGGTACGACCAAATTCCCATTTTTTGTGATAGTACTAGTGCCATTAGTATCACTAAGAATCCCGTACACCACTCTCGAACTAAGTACATAGAGGTGAAACATCATTTTATTCGAGATCATGTTCATAAAGGGAATATCAGCGTGAACTTTGTGGGAACCAATGATCAGCTGGCTGATATCTTCACGAAACCCCTTATTGGGAGTAGATGCTGTGATATTCGCGACCGATTAGGAATTATTGAGCTCAAATAGGAAATGTGACTAGATAAGTTATCCCTTAGTATCTCTTTGATCCTATCCTTTAGGATCTCTTCGATTTTGTCTCTTGATTTTATTGATATTTTTTTATTATACCTTCCTTATCTATCCTATTTTTTCCATTCTTGGATAATATTATTTTCTTCAATAGTTTTCGAGACTTATGGTAAGATCTATTTTCAGCCGAATTTTTTTTTAATTCTGATCTTAGTCCTTATTTCCCTCTTTAATCTCCGCGAGATATCCTCTTATTCTCATTTAATTCCACCTAATGGGCAGTTTCCTTTTATAACCCTGATTTACAAATTCAAATTTGAAATCCCTTCCTTATCTGCCACACGTTTTATCGAGATCACAGCTTTTAATAACTTCTTTCCATCCTTATCCAAGAATCCTTTGGCCTTTCTATTACCAACTGTTCTCTTCCTTCTTGAATATATCCAACACTAAGTCTCTCACTTCATTATTTCACTCTTCAAACCCTTCGATCTCAACCATGATGAAAACCAAAGGCGCCGGATCTCTCCGACAAAAAAGCAAAAGGTTGCTCTGATTAAATTCCCAATCTCTCCGAAAGTCACTCGTCCGAAATCAGGAAAATAAAAGGATCAAGAGAGCAACATCAAGCAGATCTCTGCGGCTCTGAATATCATTGAATCCTCATCTGCCTCATCTGATAGCGATTCCAGTTCTTAGAACTTCGATTCCTAAGTGATCTCCTAGCCTTAGTATGCCTAGTTCCCGTCAGTGTCTAGTACTAGTTCTTTGCTTTGCTGGTTTTTGGGTTAGATGGTCGTGGTTGGTTGCAGGTTTAGGTAAGTTGAGTGTTTGGGTCCCTCCTTTTTTATGCTGAATGGGGAGAAGTGAGGGAAATTAATGCCATATTTTGGTATTATTATCTTGGAATGCTATAATATGATATGTGCTCCTACATGCTTATGTCCATGTTTTGGCTTTCTTATCTCGGAATGATATAATATAATCGTTTTCCTCTATATGCTTATGTCTTAATCTTTCTGTGCTTGAGTTTGTGATTTGCTAAGTATTAAGGAATTCCACACATAGGCATGGGGAGCAAACTGATATGATAACTTGCAACATTCAACTTCTGACATTCCATGTGATATGATCTGGTAATTGCTAAATCTTTGCTACTGTGCTTTACATAGTATTATTAACAATTAGACAGGGGGAGCAAACTGATATGATGTGATAATTTGCGACATTTCATGGGAACTTGTGACATTCCATATGATATGACCTGGTAATTTCTAAATCTTTGCTACTGTGCTTTACATAGAAATATTAGGAATTAGACAGGGGGAGCATGCTTTAGAACTTGATAAATTTACTTGCTCTGATCATATGTCACATGCTTTGATACTTAAACATGCTACGTGCGTAAATGGCTTCATATCGAGTGTACTCATATGCTTAAGATAGGCATTAATTACTTGTCTTCATCAAAAAGGGGGAGATTGTAGACCTTTTTGGTCCAAACAATTATGAGATTTTGATTATTCCAAGTAATTATGTATTATGGGGGGTACAATTTAGAAAACTCGATATGTATGATTTATTATGTTTAAGTATGTGATTATATTCGATTAAGTGCTTAAAATGTGATTTAATTGTTGAGAAAATCGAATTATGTGTGATCTTGTGCTTAATTGGAATATTGATGTGATCACCTGGTTATGAACGTGTTCGTTTGAATGGAATCTCCCTGTGTGCTATATTGGAAAATATATTGTGATATGTGAACTGTCTTCAGATAGGCCTCAACCCTCTGCCAAGTCCTCCAAGAACTTCTTGCCAGCTGCAGTAGTCAAAGATGATGCTGGCAAATCGTAGCTCCCTCAGCCTTCACGTGCGCCAAATCGGCCGCCACCTGCACCTCTACCATGCGTGCACCTTCATCCAACCCAGCCTTTTCCTCTTCACGACGGCTCAGAAATGCCACCCACTCCTCTAAGCTCTGCAGCTCCTCCTTATTCCGCTCTACTAACGTGGACCTTTCCTTCTCCATTTCTTCTTTTTCCGCCACGAACCTTACGGAGGCCTCCTCAGCTGCTTGCTCTAACCGACCCTGAAGGGCTTGGTCGGTTTCCCCCACCACTTGGACTGACGAAATGGCAGATGGTCACGCCACCACGTAATTTATCACCTGAAAAGTAGTAGAAGGAATTCACGAAGCATACCACCCGGAAAAAGCAAACCACAAATTCACCTTGAGAAGGTGGCAGGCTAGATCTGCCTCATTCTCGGAGGCGGAACCCTAAGAGATCATCTCCTTTTCACCAGAGAAAGCTAGGCGATTCAGTGCCTCCATCCTTTCCTCATTCACCAACTGATCTATAAGGGAGGTCCCCTTTTGAAGACTTCTCATGGGGGGCGTCCACCAAGATTTCTCCACCTTCGCCTCCTAAAGTGGGCAATTTCCACTTAGCTCCCCTGCTCGGCTTCGGTGCAGCCCCAGCCTTCCTCTTGACCCCGAAGGCCGGAACAACTGCCTGAGCCGCTGAGATCCCTTGATCCTTATGCAAAGTCAGGGCCATCTCCTCGTGAATTCCTGGGCCGCAAGGATGTTTGGGGAACCCAGTGAAGCAGTGGAAGGCCCGACCAGAGGAGCTGATGGAGTAGCTCTTTCCTCCTCGTCGGCTAAGAAAGTGTGCCAAGATCTTGTCATACCTGCATCAACGAACACCAAGATACCCAATCAGCATGTACAACCACAAGAAAAAGAGAAAGACACATTTAAAATACCCGCGGGAGAGAAGGGATGAAAAAAGGGGAAAAGCCGAAGTGATAGAGGACGCCCGGGATGTTGATTAAAGAGAAGGAGTTCAGTAGCCCATGTTTTGCCCATGGGCATTTAGAAAAGACAACGCCCGCTTTTTCCTCTCTGAACACTCCCCATGGTCTCAAGGAGGAGTTTCCTTCATCCACTAATCGCAAGGAAACTCCCACTCCCTAGTCGGAGGCTCCACAAATATATAGCTCCCTTGCCAATCTTTATCCATCTTGTGATTTTCCACAAAGAAGTGGGTGTCCCCGCCTAAGCTAATATCGAAGAAAGGTAAAAGAACGAACCATGGGGCTTCAGGGAATGCTGGGAAAGAACTAAGCTCGAGGGGACACTCCCTGATGTTCGCACCGCCACGAAGAAAGCTATAAGCAGGCGAAGAGTAGAAGGCTGGAAATTGGTTCAGAGGAACCCTGAAAGCGCGAGATACCTCGGACAGGAAGGAAGGGACAGAGGAACGAAGGCCGGCCCTAATCTGGGCCTCCCAAAAGGCAAGACATAGGGATGGAGGATGGTCCGCCCTCTGCTGCAGCGTCGGCCCCTTCACCGAAAAACCCTCGAAGGCGAAACCCCTTTCCACTAAGGTGTCAAGACATATAGGCGAACAGGACGAAGCCCTAAAAACACTGGTAGAAGGACGGGAAGAAGAAGGTGGAGCTGATCTAGGGTTAGGCTGTACGGAAGCGGGTGGCTCCGTGAGAACCATTAAGTCTTACAAACCCACCAGCGAGTCCCCAGCCACGGAGTCGCCACGCGAAGTCGAAACCGTGGCAGAGGTAGCCCCTAAACGAGTGCGCGGCCGCCGACCCATTCGCTTTATGGTGGCGCACTTTGGGCGAGCCTTTGGCTTAGGTTTCGGCGAAGAGATCGGAGGGTCCGATGCCGCCACCGATGAAGTTGAACCAGGGGAATTTGCAGAAGGGAGGGAGCAATTCGTAGAATCAGAGGTAGAAGAAACCATGAGGACGATGAAAAATTTTGGTAAAGAAATAGAGGGAAGAAAGGGAAAGGTAGAGAGAAATACCTGATAGATTTTAAAATACCCATGGAAATATAGAGACGGTCATCATTGAGGTTCCAGAACCAACCCTTAAAAATGGTTCCCAAAGCACTAACTAAACCTTCACCCACTTACCAGGCACGTCCCTTCAAGAAATAAATGGTAGGGAGGTGAGGCCCAAGGTGAGGCCCATCTTTTCATTCTCCCTTAAATTTTTACTCTAATCTCCTTTTTAGCCCCAAAAAGATAAATTAGAGTAGGGGTGTGGTTGATACGGACCAAAAGTAGATGGGTCGAGAAATAAAAAATAGAAGAGGCCCAGCAAGCCCATGAGGAAGGGAGCCCACACCCAGTCAAAAATATCTACGAAGGGACTTGCAAGGACCTCCGAGTAAAAGGCAATATCCGGGCAACGGGGAAGTTCCTTCTGGAATTTCCAGATGAAAAGACAGCGAAAAAGGAAGGAAAAAGCCATAAGGACGCGTGTCGACCTGTAACAGGACAACGCCATTGTTTGAAAAGTTGTAGCCGTCAAAGAGGTTATTATTCTGCAGCTTTCTACCAGTCATAGTACCACAGATGTCACGTCCCCCCAATTCCTGGGATTCCACATAGAAGAGGCTGCGGGGAACTACTATAAAAGAGAAGACATTGCCATTTTTCAGAGGGACTATCAGAACACAAAAACACTTAGCATTTTCTCTTAACAAATTCATTAGTTTTTCAGCATACTTGGGCAAAGGGAAGGTATAATGAGTGTGCAATCTGTTTCGATATAGTGAAGGGAAGTTCTGCAGCGCCCCGTGGACGTAGAATCCGAAAGGATTAGAACCACGTACATCCCAGTGTCTTTCTGTTTTACGTCCCCCGTTATGTCCCTTACAACGAATATGCCATGAACGCCCTGAAATAGCATAATATACAATCTACCTCTATAAAATTCCTGGACCACATACTATAAATTTCGTCGATTGGGAGGGTGTTGGTCCACTTGTTACAAAACAAGGATAAAAAGATTAATAGAAAGATTGGAAGCTTAGAAAACTAGAAAGATTGGAAGCTTAGAAACACCTTGAGTGTGTGTTCGTGTGTGTTAAACGAAAACGGGTTCAGAAATAATTTCTTTTGATAAACCCTCATTAGGGTTAATATGGGATTTATATACCACAATTAATTGGTATATTAAAATCTGGTCCCAAACTTATACAAAATGATACAAGTCTACCCAAACTACTACAACCCATTTAAAACAACCTATAAACTCAAGACTTGAACGAATAGATGACACTATAATTTATTCCTAACAATCTCCCCCTTAGTGTCCTCTTCTTCTTGCTGGAGTTCTCTGTGTCTTCTTCTTCGTGGGTTTTACAAAGCATAGGGAGATCTTCTCAGTCCTAAAAAGTGTTCGTACGATCGCAATCTTCTTCGGAAAGATATTTTCTCAGAGATGGTCTCTATCAGCTTTTCGTACTTTTCTTGGAGTTCATATTCTTCTTCTCTTAGCTGTTCGAGAATTCTTCTAAGTTCGTTGCGAATAATTAGGAGGGTTCTATCGCTAAACTTGTGGATCTCTGAGGTCTTCATAAGCCTTTTCTCTCCCTTGAAATTGATGTAGACCACTGATGGATCATTATCTTCGTTTATAATGTGCCCTTCACCAAAACTTGGATCAGGGACTTCGAATGATGGCTTCGTGAGATTCACCTTCTTCATATTGCTCTCTACCGCCATTTGAAGGTCGTGAGTAGCATTGAATTTAACTTGTCGCAGAATGAATCTCTTCAACGTGGTGTATCCTAATCTAAGCTCTGGAGTCTTGAGTGCTCCAAGCGTTCTATAATCTCTCACCATCTGCTCAACATCGTCGCCTCTGATGTACGCGAGATCGGCTTCATTCAGCTCTTCGTATTCTCCATTTTGTCTCCGTACCATGAAGATAGGAACCTCTACGTCTCCAGAGCGTGCCCTCTTAACTCCCAGAATGTCTTGAATTCTGGATCTCTTTGCCTCTTCTTTTCGGAGAGAATCCAGATCGTATCCTTTTCCTCTTAGCATAAGTGTACGACGAAGAGAGAGCAGATACTGAATGGCTTGTAGTCTTGGAAGATGAGTCGGACCTCTGAGTGCAAGCTCGTCTATCTTCTTGATCATATCTTCCTTCCTCCATATATTTCTTCGAATCTCTTCTTGGTATGGATGCACTACTTTGGCATTTTCCCATGGCACATCCACTTTTTCTCATGTTTTTGGCTTCAGTGGGGGGCATTCCTCGTCAACGACGGCGTGTTTGAGAAGCTCGGGAAGTTCTGGAATTTCTGCTTCATAGTCTTCACCTCCCTCGAGTTCGTCATCGTTGATGAGGACCATATCGATGTTTGCCTTCATCAGGTAGAATCGGGCATTCTCCATCAATCCTTTGGCAAGAGCTGGATCCATAGGCTTTGTCATCCAATCATCGTTGAAAATGTAATTTTCAACGGCTTTGTGAGGATTGAAGAGAGGTTCATTTGTCTGAAGAGATTGGATGGGAGAGGATGGAGGATTAGATGGGCTTCTTATACGTATGTCTGGTGAGAAGAGAGGTTATTGGTCTAAAAGGATTGGATGGGAGAGGATGGAGGATTAGACGGGCTTCTTATACTTATGGCTGGTGAGAAAGTTTGTTGGGTTGTTTTGTTAGTAGTTCGGGTAGATTTTGTTGTTTGGGTAGGTGATTTGATGACTATTGTATGCGATGGTTGAGGCTGAAGCTCCTTGTGTTGCGTCTTCTCCCCCTCGGGATGGCCCTCATCCCCCGGGTCGTCACGCGGTCGAGTAGATGTTCCTGCCTCGCCTCGCAGGTGAACGGAAGCTCGAGACGCCTAAGGACCTCTACTTCGTATTCGCTCACTTTTGGTGCATTACGGAGCCTTGCAGCCACAACATCAATGAGTTCCGTGACGGGAACATTCCACGGGCCTCCGTCTGGATCATCAGTCGTTCTTAGCGAGTACGTTGTGCTTCGTGGATGGGAGCTTTGCCTTTGTCGTGAGTTGAGGTTCCTAGTTCGGAGAGCAGTCTGGTCATGAGAGAGTCTTCTAACCTTTTCTCGAACTCGGCGAACCTTGCGTCAAGCGGTGCTTTCAGTGTAGCTTCCGTCACCAGCGGGGAAAATAACGAGACAGTCCCAAAGACGTTCTGTCGGCACAACATCAGAAAAGAGTACTGATGTGCCGCTTGTTTGCACAGGGCTTGAGAAACCGGGGCCACTTAGGCTCACTGTTGACATCGATGCTGAGACAGTCTCAGATCGATGGCCCGAAACAGTAGCTGTTGTGGTGTTGACTACTTCGGGTCTTCCGCCCTGTTCCGGACTAGATACTAGTATGGAAACATCAAAGAGCGTTCCGGACAGATCACCAAGAACTGTCGGTGCAGAAAGAGGTGTATGTGTCCTAGTAAACGGAAAAAATATGGGTGGTGAGGACACTGGACTGGGCGTGATCAAAGAAGGAGCAGTCTGAGGCGGAGGACTGCGTAGCACGACATCGACCCCCTCCGAGCGAGGAGGTGATGGTTGATGTGGTTCCTCTTGAGAAACTGAAACAATCACCTGTTGGGAGATGATTGAGAGGCTAGGTTGGGTACTTTGCGCGATGGGACCTGATGTCGCGACTTCTACTCGAGGGAAGACAAAGTCATCCCCTGTACCTAGGGGCTCGGTCCGGCTATTTCTGGACTGGAGGAAATAGGAGGACGGTCGTGTTTATGTTTGGTACGCCGTTCCTACTTGCCACTTCCGTCATCCCTTTTTGATTTTCTCTTTTGTTTATGTTTTGAGGATGCGGGTTGTCCTAGACCTAGACTTTGCTGGTGGGGTTGGCTGGTCTCGGGGTTAGGTTCAACTGGGTTGTGTTGAACCATGGGAATTTCGTCGAGGTTATTTGCGCGTAGATAGGCTTGAAGGACTGGGTCTGTTGGCTCGAGTAGTTGTAGAAGATGGTCCCCCAAAATCAAGCCTTCCTCATCAAATTTGGAATTGGTCTTGGTGGATTGTATCTTGCCTAGTTTGGGAGTGTCGTAACTTTCGGCCTGGGGACGGCGTTCGACCTCTGGATGGTGGTCTATGAAGTGTTGGACAAAGACGGGAAGCCACCGAAGATACGGTAGGACCTTTGTGGTGCCGAACTTTCGTCTTCGTAGTTGATCAAGAAGGTCTGACCAGATCAATTGGGCGACATCGTAATTTTTATTGAAGACGATGCCGTGAAATATCAGCATTATTTGACGGTTGCAGCGGTCAGACCCTGTGTGCTTAGGTGATAAGCACTTGTTGACAATTAGGAAGAGAGTACGCCAGGGTTGATGTATGTCTGTGGCGCAGAAGTCATGAAGATGAATAGATTTCTGGGCGTTTTGTTTGTATCCCATGTAGAGGAAATCTGCAATTAGTTCATCGGAGGTGGGATGTTTGTCGTAGTGTAGGGAGGTTGGTAGGTTGAGTTGGGAGCGTATGATGTCTGGGGTCAGAACGACAATGATATTTTCAATATGGGCGGTGAGACGGGTTTTTTGTGGGTTGTCTGTGGGGTTTTGGAGCGTGGCCCAAAATTGTTGTACGTATACTTCGGGGACACGCTCAGTTATGCAAAAGGCATTTTTAGAGGATGGTTTTGCAGGATTTTGAGGATGATAGGGTCTGGGCATTGTGCGTTTTCAAAATCTAGCTTAACGTTGTTTGGAAGCCTGTTAGCCCAGTCCTTAGATGGGAAAATTTCGTCAATTTCTCGCACCATAGTGATCAATCTGGAAAATAAGATGAAAGTATTAGTGATGATGAGTTGATTAAAACAATGGTCATGATTTGGAGAAGTGAGGAAAATTGAAGTGTGCACGATTGAAAATATTTTGATTAGAAGGCTTTGATAACTTCCGATTGCAAACTTTGTATTAGAGACTTAGAATCGGGCGTAATTGGTGCAAAATCAATCGATGAGGAAATCGGCCAAGTAAGAATTTATGAAATCGGATTAGAGACTTAGAGAATTTCCTATTTGATTTGAAAAGTTCGAATCGGGCAGGGAAGATCGGGTAAATAGAGTAAATCGGCTGACAAAGTACAGAAATCGGGCAATTGACAAATCTGAGTAAATATGATTTATGCATAAACCGGGCGATGATACAATCGACTAGATCGGATTTATAATGAAATCATACGATTTGCAGAAACAAGCAGAGATCGGGCGATTACAGAATCGAATAAATCGGATCTAGAGATATTGAAATTGTAATAGAAAAATCAGTCGAATCGGGCGATATGCAAGATTGAGTAGATGCGATGGATAAAGAAATCGGACGATTGACAGAAATATGCAGAAATCGGACGATTGACAGAATCGAACAAATGGGATCTAGGGATATTGATATTGCTATTGAAAGTCAGTCGAATCGGGTGATATGCAAGATTGAGTAGATGTGATTTATAGAAATTGGACGATTGACAGAGACAAGCAAAATCGGGCGACTGACAGAAAACGCAATTAAAACATCAAGGCACAAATCGATCGCCCGAAATCAAATCGGGCGATAGAGATAGCACGAATCTGCAAACAGAGTCTTAGATAATTGAAATAAACGCACGAACTTTAAACTACGACTTTTCGACAATTTAGGGCGAATCAGAGGAAATCGAGTAGAACACCCTTGAAAAATAAGAACCCTAAGCGACAATTCCTGCAAAGCGAGTAAGTTACAAGTGAGGAGGAGCACAGTGAGAGTTCTCTTACCGAAATTAAGTCGAGATGTGGAGATGAGGAGCTGGATTGAACCAGGACGATAGAAAAACAGGCGACGAGGGTCATTTGAGGTTTATAGAGGTTTTTAGACTGAAGATCGTGTAGATTAGAGAAAGTGATGAGAAATCGGGCGATTCCCTATTTATACGAATGAAGTTTTTCCGTAGCAATTGCCCGATTTAGAAATCGGGCGAGCGGCAAATCGCCGAGAAAATTACGTATCTAAAGGGTAGAAATCGGGCGATTGGAATACTGAATCTTGGGAAAAATCGATTGGACTAATCGGACGTTGGGAGAAATCAGGCGATAAGAAAATCAGCAGATAGAATTCTGTCGAAACTTTGGGCCCAATCGATGGAAGAAAATCGTCTATCAATTAAATCTATGAAAGGAGACCCCAAAGTCATTAAAATTAACATCAAATCAATGACTTTTCCAAGATTGATTTCTGTGAGGCCGAATCCGATAATCGACAAAGAACGCATCGCTTTCGCTCGCGGCGCTAGACCCTCAAAGTCAAAAGTTTGTCAGTATCAGTAATTATGTTTTCGGGACTTCAACAGTTTCGTTGTTCGACTCGGGTCTATAAATAGACACAATTAGAACTCACGGTAATATCGTAAAGTATGCATAGAGGCGAATCGACACTGCAAGGATGGATTGGAATTGTCAGCAAGACCAGGAAGAAAAAGGAACACGCGGAGTTAATCCGGCGTTTTAATCGCAACTTAAATTTGTTAGTGCTGGAGCTTTCGCTTCTTATGTGCTTGTTCGTTGTTTTAGTGGCTGTGCTGTCTTACAAACCGTAATGGTTTTTTAGATTGCATTCCGTGTTTTTATGGCTTCCATTGTGGAGGGATTTGATAGTTTGAAGATGTTTTGAGTGTTATGTTGTAAAAGTGTTTTTGGCATTTTGTAAGACAAAACCTATCCGATTTATGAGTTTGATCGATTCAAAGGTTCTAAAAGCACTTTCGGGCAATGTGAAGTTTGGTCCAAAGGATATACTATAAAAATGTGTAACAAACTTCAACAAATCGATCGATCTTGTTTCGAAAAATTCGGGCGATGCGCAATTTCGCCTAGGGAAATATTTTAAATATTTTGAAAATATTTCAACAAATCGATCGATAAGGTCTCAATCTCAGTTTCGGGCGAATCCTAGGTTCGGTCAATTTTTTTTTGTTTTTTTTGTAAAATTTAAATAAATAAATAATAAAAAATAAGAAGAAATCCAAAGTCTAAGTTCGCCGAGGAAAACATAAATAAAACTGAAATTTCAATTAAAAAATTTTTATAAAGGTAGAATTGATAAAATATTTCAAGAGCTAAGCACGAAACAACTACACCCCCTTAATCTGTGTATATTGTTAACTTCCCCTAGATTAGAGTAAGACTTGCTGAAACTCCCCCTCAACGTAAGCGTATATATATATTATCAAGTTCCCCCTTAATGTAAGCAAAGAAACTTCCCTTATGTTAAGAGGTAAACGTAGGTAAGATATTAAATTTGTACACTTTACAAGAGACTTCGTGGAGTAATATTGCCTAAGGGTCGCGATTCAGCATGCCCAACTCAGATACAAGGAAATGTAATCGATTTTCATCCAATGCCTTGGTAAATAAGTCAGCCAACTCAATCTCAGTATTTACGAATTGCATGGCAATTGTTCCTTGCTCCACATGGTCTTTTATAAAGTGATACCTAAGAATCTATATGTTTTGTGCAGTATAACAATTTTTTATTCAAACAAAACGAATCTGCTCTGATACCAATGTTAGGTCCTACGATTAACAACTCTATGATCCTAGGCAAGAATTCTAAGTAATTCGATTAGAATTATGGAATTTGAAGTTCAATTGAAATGCTAATGAAGAACAAGAGAGAGAATTCGAGTAGAGTGAGAAAGTTACTATTGTTTCTCTCTCTAGAAATTGAATTGCAAGCCTTTCGGATCAATTTCCAAAACTTTCTCTATTGATTACGATTGTTTATAAAGTATTAATACCAAACAAACTAGGTATAAATACAAGCTAGTCCTAATCTAAGGACAAATAAAAGAAACGCCCCAAAATACAAGGACATCTAATAAAATCTAAGCACAATTAGAATTGATCTTCTACACTTTCCAGTGGGATCGGCATCCAACTTACAGCTTGTTGTTGACATATGAGTGCTGAGAAGCTTGCTCTGATCTTGATGGAATTTCTTGAGAATATCCTTGATGTATTTCGTTTGACTGATGAAAATCCCATCTTCGAGTTGCCTGACTTGTAGTCCTAAGAAGAACTGCATCTCTCCCATGTGACTCATCTCAAATTTGCTTTTCATTAGATCTCCAAATTTCTTGCAAAGCCATGGATTAGTTGATCCAAAGATGATATCGTCGACGTATACTTGGGCGACCATCAGCTATTTGTCTTGCCATTTGATGAAGAGGGTCGTGTCTATTGTTCCTCTTATGAATCCTGATTTCACGAGGAAATCACTCAGGACATCGTACCAAGCGTGTAGGGCTTGTTTTAATCCGTAGAGAGCTTTGTCAAGTCGATAGACGTGATCGGGATGTTCTTGATCAACAAAACCTTCTGGCTGAGCGACATAGACTTTTTCTTTTAACACGCCGTTGAGAAAGGTGATCTTAACATCCATTTGATAGACTTTGAAGTCATTGTGAGCCGCATAAGGTAAGAGAAGGCGGATAGCTTCGATTCGGGCAACAGGAGCATCAGTCTAGTCGTAGTCTATGCCTTCCTGTTGATTGTATTCCTTCGCAACTAGCCTTGCTTTGTTCCGGATCACTTCCCCATTTTCATCCTTCTTGTTCTTGAATACCCATTTTGTTCCGACAATTGTTTTCCCAAGCGGACGGGGTACTAAGGTCCACGCTTGAAGACGTTCGAATTGATTAATTTCGTCAAGCATGGCTATTACCCAATCCGAGTCTTGAAGTGCATCTGCTACCTTGGTAGGCTCACTTTGGCTTAAGAAGAAGCTGAATAGACTGTGTTGACAACGTGTCCTAACTCCACTCGAAGGATCGCCAATTATCTGATCAACCGGGTGAACTTCCACTTGCGCTCATGTGGCAAAGCTGAAGATGATGCATCAGCCTTTTGTGGGTCTAGATTTCCTATAATCTCCGGTTGGTCAGTTGCGTGAGGAAGTTCCAAATCGGCACTTGGAATGAGCGACTCTGATGACTCTTCCTCAACAACCACTATAGGTTCTTCATTATTCTGTGCCAATTTTGAATCGGGCGAGGTGGGGACATTTGAAGCACTTGGTATGTCGGTCTCGTCAAGTGGAGAATCCACTAAAGGTTTAGCAGTGTTCGATCGATATACGGGCTCGAAGAGAGGGTCCAAGTCTTCTATTGCAAATCTCATCGCTTCTTCTGACGGTGAATTCAATGTTGTTGCAATCTTCTGTTGTTTTGTGCCAATACATCGGTGAGAACGGGTTCTGACTATCGTATTTAGAAGTTATCTGGTTAGGCACGGGTCCTGAACTGAGGTGTACAGGAGCCAACGAGTTAGACACGGGCCCTGAACTGATGTGCCCAGAAGCCATATCATCCACTTCGTGGAAAGTGACATTGTAGCTTTCTTTAATAGTTCGGTTGGACTTGATGTATACTCGATACACTTTTGATGTTGAAGAATACCCGACGAAAGTGGCTTCGAATGCTTTAGGGTCGAACATTGCACATTGTTCTCTGTCGTTCGCCACAAAGCACTTGCACCCGAAGACCTTGAAAAAGGAGATGTTGGGTACTCTCTTATTAATAATTTCGTACGGAGTTTTGTCAAAGCGCTTGTGAACTACCGTCCTATTTTGAGTGAAACAAGCAGTATTTACTGCTTATGTTAGGTCCTTTTTTGTCCAACCTAGATAGAATATAGAAGAATCGAATAGTAAATCTAAGAAATTCGAAGCTTACGCATGAGATTTACCTTCGTTGAAGATTGGAAGAGAAAACTTGTAGAACAAGTAAGGGTTGGCGAATTTTTCTCTCTAAATTTTCGATTCTAATTTGCAATCTGTAAAACCCTACAAAGCGCACTCCTAGATTTCTTAGGAGTTCACTTATATATACCACCAATTGTGGTATATTTACACAAGTAGTCATATACAATGATTAATTACAATTTAGTCCAAGACTACTAATTTGCATAGCAAGACTAAGACAACTCTATTAATTGAATACAATAAAATAGTTCCAACAATCTCCCCCTTTGTATTCAATTTTCAACATTGCGCGGGTTGTCTTCGTCTTGCAAATGAAAGAGTCCTCGAGTCCTTGAAATCTCCTCTTTAGAATATCTTCAAGCTCATCCGGTCTTCTAGGCATCGGCTTTTACTTCGAATCTTCCTTTGAAGTTCTTCTCCTAAATGTCGTAAGATGTACGAAGTATTCTTGCCGGATTTAGAAAGTCCGCATTCCATTTCTCCCGTTGAAAGCACACGAAACTCGAAACTCCCCCTATTTGGGTCAACCTTGTGTTGAGATCGGGAATCCGATGTGAGGTTTGGAGAGGTGAACATGGTTGGCAACTTCGATCATTGATGCAGTGGACATGGTTGGCAACTTCAGTCCTTGATGATGCTTGAGTCACGTGTCGTTCGGTCCTCGGTCATTGCTTCTTCTTCCGGAAGCAAGGGGCATGAGAAAGTCGAGGAGGGGGCTCGGGTTTTAGCCATCTTCTCCGTTTCGCCAGATTGGTCTTCTCCGAATGGAAGTTGTCTGGTTCGGCCTCGAAGAAGCGTCTCTAGTTCCAGAAGAAGGTAGGCCATCTCTTTCTTTCGCTAAATCTTCGAGAGCAGAGTTAGAAGTGGTGGTTGGAAGATCTTCTTGAAAAGCGTCCACTTCACACACCTGAAATCACTAAAAAAAACTCCCCCGAGGATTTAGTCGTTTAAAAAGATTTAGGGAGAGCTCATGATTCTAAAGTACACTCTAAAAGCGTAAACATGAATTATAACAGTAAAAATTACTCCCGTTTAAAATCATATTACTCCACCTCAATTCATGCTTAGCGGAAACATATAATGGAATAATTTCAAAATAACAGAGTAGTTTTTCATTCTCCCCCTTAATTCATGTTTTTGCTTACTAAGAATCATGACTCCCCCTCAAATAGTGCTCATATAGTGTCTAACAATTTCGCAAAGATATACATACTCACTAAGGTATGCATATGAGAATTTAACACATATGACACGAGTAGTAACGCATATAACCATTTAAGCATATATGCATGAACCCCTAAGCATGCATACTAAAATTTGCGTAACTATTTAAGCAAGAAATATTTCGCTTTTGAGCAAGTCTGTGTGATCGCGCGCGTGTACGTTTTAAATAAATGTCCGTGCAAGTACGTCAAGTAATAATTAAAACGAATATGTTATAACTATCACCACGCGCGATAGGCAGTGTACCTATCGTTTGTAAAATAGCTATAGCGAGTATTCGAGTATCGAACACGAGGAATAATCTCGATTACTAGTAATACCTATCAATTCAATATCTAGCCTAACAAATGATTTAGATTTTTAAATTTGAACTAAGTCACAACAGCTTGACTAACACAGAAAAATGATCAAAACACAACTAAAGATTTAAGAGTAACTTTGAATAAAAGGAATGTGCTTGGGATTTCGAATCCCGCTAGATATCGTCGATGAAGTTGTAATACTGTTACCACATGATAATGATTATGTCACGATAATTCCTACTCGTTTCCAACTTAGCTTTCGCCCTAAATGGTCACGAGAATATATAGTAGTTTATCTAATGTGAGGGTCGACTATTTGCTTTCGCCCTATAGTCGACGCCTAACGTTTACGATAGAACGAACCGTCATTTAGCTTTCGCCCTTAACGGTCTACTAAACATCACACCAACACATAGACATGCCAAATGTGATTCTCAAAACAATACATAGACATATTGAATCGAATAAAAGCTGTCATAAACGATACAAAGCCATATCATGTGTTCACGAGTATTTTACGTCCAAACTACGACGCTATCTAGCGTTCTTCTCATCCCAAACACACAAAATGATTAGGTACTCATAATGAAGGAAGAAGCCACGAGATGTATACGAAACAAAGCAGAGAAATACATAGATTCTTCCCTATTTAGCGAGCTCAAGCTTATCCCTCGTGCTTTGCTCGATCCTCCGGTGTAAATGAGCTTCAAATCTTCACTTTAGCACCTAGAGATCATTTGAGATTGATCTCTAGGGTTCTTCAGTCGTCCTTGAGGTGTTTTGGTGATTAGAAATGAGTTGTGGCGGCTTAGATGCTCCTAGGGCTTCAAATTGCGGCTTAAGTAGAAAACAGGGTGAACATGGCTTCAAACACGGCCATGTATCCTCCGGGCTTAGGGTTTAAGGCCCAACACTGTTGGTCAACACGGCCATGTATCAGGCCATGTTGAAGGGCCGCAAGTGTGTTTTCTTTTCTGCTGACAAACACGGCCGTGTGTCAGGCCATGTTGGGAGGCCGAAGCTAGAGTTCTCCTTCCTTCTGCTGGACATGGCCATGTTGAAGGCCGTGTTAATTAAAAAATTGTAATTTTTGCTCCATGTTTACGCAGTTCATCCCAAATATCGCCTCATAAACCTTTGACATCAAAATATGTAAAAATTATGAATAAATGCATGAGACAACTCACAAAAACCAAACATTCGACATGAAAATGATGGAGATAAACGAATGAAAATGCGTTTATCACTGTGCCAATGCATGTGCAAATGCATTTGAAAATGTGCGAAATTTTCATACATAAGAAAAATGCAAAGCGAAAAGTAATTGCAAAACTACAAGAAAAAATGCATGAAAATATAAAAACTATGCAAAGAAAATAAATGTAAAGAAAAATTTGAAACAAGACCATATGATTATTATATTTAGTATTATATTTATTATTATTTTTATTTTGGGGTCAGATTACGTCACTTTGATCATGTCCAATATTTCACATGACACATAGAATAATAATTTGCCGTCAAGTCATGTCGTCAAACTAAAGTCCTAAGTTCATAGAGTGATCCATTTCGACAACTCTCACAAAGTTCGGTCTAGTGCACAATTATTTTTATCATGGGATTTCTATACTAGATATATCACTCATGTCAACACAAGCAAAATCAATTAACCTGCTAACAAGGCGCTTTTAATCATTTCACCGAGGGAGAGACCGTCGATTCGGAAGGGACTTAGGGATTTAATATTTAGGTTCTGACTTAGAAGGGAAGGAAAATATTTAGGAATCGTGGACTGAAGATATTCTTCCTTTTCTTCGTCGTCCTCTTCACCGGCATAATCTTTTTCATCCTTCAATCTTTTTATTGTTCTACACTTGCTCAAGCTGAAGCTCCGCTTCTCTACAAGGCTGAGAGATTATCTAAGGTGAAGTTCTTCTTGTTGGTTCTTGGGTTGATACCGTGCTCCTCTTCTTTTAATCCCTCAAGAGGTTTCAAAGATTGAGAAGTTCACAGTTATGGAATCGAACCCAAGGCCGTGCTCATCTTCTCGTTGTCTCGATATAAGACTAGAGTATCGTTGGAGAAGTTCACTTCGTGGTGCTCCTCTTCCAGTCGTTCTGACGAGTGTACGAGATTATCGAAGGAGAAGTTCACAGCAAAATCCATGCCCTCTTCTTATGATTTCTAGAAGGTTTCGGTAATTAGAAAGTCATGTTCTTTTGGACTATTTATTGTGCGTTGAGCATTCTTCGTGTGTGTTTTCCACCTCCTTTTGTCATCATTTTCTTTTTTTTCTTTCGTCGCCTTTTTCTCCCCCTCTTTTCTCGTTTACGCAACCCTCCGAATTTATGAATTACGGTTGAAGGCTTGATCGGGATACAAATGAAGAAAATGACATCGGAGAAAGCTCAAAAGGGATGACTAGAGGAATAATTTCAAGGATGATATTTTGATTTTGGCCAAGTGGGGAATTTTTCTTACGTGCCCTAATCATCGAAGTACCATACCTGAGGGAAATCTGCAAAACTATCAGGACTTTCGTACCCATTGTCGTATGGGTCCTCCCTTATTAGCAGAAAACGAGTTAGTCGTAAATCGTGTAAAATTAGATTGTGAGCCTAAGTTGGTCGAATATGTAGTCTTAGGAGTCCATATTTGACTAGGACTTTGTGACTTGATATCCTTAGGAATCCATGTTTGCTTGATTTTACACGGATAAGTAATTCTAGCATGTGAATCTGTGCTCCTATAATGTGTACTTGTAAAGGTCTTCTCAGTACCTAGTCGTAATAAATGCTTTTTGAAACGAATATTGACGTACTTCATAAGAATACGAGCAAATAGAGTGATAAGCATGTAAAGTAGAACTGTCGTAATTCCTACGTGGAGAATGCATATTTTTCACATGAGAATAAGAATTTCGAAAATTATTTTAAGTCCAGACTTTTGAAGTGCAAAGTTAGTAGAATCATTTGAAACACAGGATGAAGTTTGTGCCCTAGAACTTGAATTATTTTTGTGAAAATTTTTCTTGGTGGAGGAAGAGCCACTTTCAAAGTTTGTACTTCTAAAATTGATGGGCTTTAACGAACATGTAGAAGTAACGGCTTTAGAAATTGGAGTATTTGATCTATTGGCGCTCAAAGCCTCTTTCTCTTCTTACCTGCTTAAAGATTAACTTTTCTTGTGAGAAAGCTTTGAGATTAGATATTTCCAATAAAAGCGCATTCTTTTCCACTTCAAAATTCTTTCTTTCCGTTTCTAGTGTAAAATTTAAATCCTCGATGTTCTTAAGAATAGAAGGTATATCAACGGAAGAAGAATCTTCAGAATGACTAGATTTTGCTTCCTTGGTCTTAGAAATTGCAAGAAGGTTTTCTAATTGATTAATCTTATAATAGAGCTTCCTACGTTCTTCACCTAAGAAAGCATAGTTAGCTTGAGCGGTGCTCATTTCGATTTCACAGGCAGTTAAGCTCTTGGTCAATTCACTAATCTTATCATAAGAATTTTCTAACTGAGATTCTAGACTAGTGATCTTAGAGTTGGTATTTGTTAATCTACAATTGAGGCTAGCTTTCTCGTCGAGGTTCCTAACCAAACAATTGTAATTATTTTCTAGCGTGACTTCTAATTCCTTAATTTTTGAGCTATGCGTCTCAAGTTGTGGTGTCTTAGTCTCACTAATTCTCAAGCTCTTAGTTAGTTCATCTATTTTCGTATTAGAGCTTCTAAGTTCTAAAACGAGACTAGCTTTTTATCCTCAGACTTAGATAATTTTTCTTCTAACTCTTCTGTACTTTTCTGCTCATTTTTCATGTTAGCATACCTAGTTTTTAAGGATTCTAACATGTTAAATAATGTAGATTTAGGAATTGATACTTCCTTGGAAGATGGATTAGTTTCATCTTCGTGGTGTGCCATCAAAGCCAACTGCGTTTGTTGTTCGGAGTTTGTGTCTCGCTTCTTTGAGCGTGACTTGGTCTTTGTGGATCTCTTTAACTCCTTCTCAATTAACCGTAGTTGATGCCCCAACTCCTTCAATTGTTCATTAAAGTCCAAGCCAGTCTCGTCGAATCGAATAATCGAGTAGGTGTCCATTTGTTTTTTTTTATTAAATTTTGGTTGGATATTTTGGTCGTTGACGTGTTTTATGGATTTGAAATTTTTTTCTTTTTTTTTTTATATTGATTAAAATATTTGGCTTTTAAAATTTCAGTTTCGAAAAGTTTTGATTTAGTCGAGATATTTTGTGAAGTATCGAAAATATTGATTATCAGAAATTTATCAATACTTCAGAAAAATTATCAAAAACTTTTACTATAATGTGCCACTTTGAATATTGAAAAATGTTTTTGCTTTGAAATATCGAAAATGTTTAAGTTCGAATACTGCACGATAGAAAACTTAATGTCGAAACTTTTGAGTATCGAAAAATTTGTAGTATCAAAAATTTAATATCGAAAATATTTGTATCGAAAAATTGTTTGGTCTCGAATAGATTCGAATTCGAATAAAAATTTAAAGTACTGTTTTCGATCGAAATTTTCGGATAAAAGTTTTTCGAATGATTAAGTTTTTCGCTTGAAAGTATAAAAGACACAGTTTTCCGATCGAAAATTATTTTCGGATAAAATTTTTCGAATGATGTACTGTTTACGGATGTTCTTTTTTTTTTTTTTTTAATTGTAACAAAAAAAATAGGAATGTTTAGTGAAAGACAACTGTTTCGAGGGAAAAAAAAATTAGAGTTCTAATTGATTATGAGATGTCTAGTAATGATTATAAAACGAGTATAGAATGATGCTTGGTGATGATTCGTGCAAAAGTAACAAGAGGGTTCTCGATTGAAAAAAATTACGGGCAGACTACAACTTTTCGATTGAATATTGTTTGAGTTGATGAAAAAGTAATGAAAAGGTGATCGTAGGAATTGAAAAGATTTTTTTTTGCGATAAGAGAAAACCAGAATTTTCTATTGATTTTATTTGTGGTGGAATTATGACTAATGATTATGCAACAATGATTAGAATGATGACAAATGTCAAGGTAATGATTGCTAATTGTTTTCAAGTTTGCATATGCAATAGACTTGTTCGATGCCTTTCTCGATTGCTTACCGTCGGTTAACTATTTTGACTATTGTTTTCGATGGGTCTTTTCAAGTGAGTTTTGTTTCCGCTATGTGAGAGAATTGTTTTCGATGGGCAGTTTGACTTTTCAAAGGTCTGTAATACTAATGATCGAGAAACTTATGCTGTCCAAAAATGAATAGTGAATATCGACAATTACTTAATTTCAGACCTATAAAAAACAGTAAATCATGATCGAAAAACAAAAAAGCAACACAACAAAAATTACGAACACAGAATTGAACGCAAAACACTTGATAATGCATATTAAGCATAGGAAGAAATGATTGAAATCACTTTCTAACAGATGATTAAACCAGAAAACACCAAAATATTATGAATTTTTAAGAAATCGGATGAATTTCACGAAGAACACGAAGAACACAATTCATCACAAATCCGAATGAAAACAGCAAATCAGTCTACCAATGTCCGGGTAATCGATCGAAATCATGAAATTGACAAGAACAAACACTCGATTCAGCACAATCAACGCAAAATCAGTTCAATTTTCGAAAAATCAGAATGAACTCGCGAAGAACAATTTCGATTCAATCTTCAAAATTCGTAAAAATTTGTGGTTCGATCGAACGAAAACATGCTCAGATCAATTAGAAACATATAATCGAACCTTAGTAACAGCAAACAAGTCGAATTAAGCAAAATCAGATTGAATTTCAGCGATGAACAGCACCCGCGTGAATAGTGAATCGCGATGAACAACCACGATGAACAGTAACTAAGCAAATTTTTTTTTTTTCAGGTTTTCAAAATTCAATCCACATTTCGATTCAAATCCTAACACACTTACATCTGTACCAATTGTTAGGTCATTTTTTATCCAACCTAGATCGAATATAGAAGAATCGAATAGTAAATCTAAGAAATTCGAAGCTTACGTATGAGATTTACCTTCGTTGAAGATTGGGAGAGAAAGCTTGTAGAACAACTAAGGGTTGGCAAAATTTTTCTCTAAAAAATTTTCGATTCTAATTTTCAATCTGTAAAACCCTACAAAGCGCACTCCTAAATTTCTTAGGAGTTCACTTATATATACCACCAATTGTGGTATATTTACACAAGTAGTCCCATATAATGACTAATTACAATTTAGTCCAAGACTACTAATTTGCATAGCAAGACTAAGACAACTCTATTAATTGAATACAATAATAGTTCCAACAGCTTATGTTTCATGTTAGCGTAATTTTATACGATTCTAACATGGTCAATAATGTGGAGGGAAGGTCTACCTCTTGTGATGAGGTGGATGCATTGTCGTCGTCCGTCGGATTGGTGTTTTCGGCGTCAGATTCATTATCTAGACGGGCCATAAGTGCGAGATTCCCTCCTCGGAGCTGGACTTGTGTTCGAGCCATTGGTCCTATTCGGTCATGAGGGCTACTCCAGCTTTCTTCTGCTCAGAGAGTTGAAGCTTCTTAGAGTAGTAGTTGGCATCTCTTTTCTTAGGAAGAGTGCATTCTCTGGCAAAGTGACCAGGCTTGCCACAGTTGAAGCATTTGTTGGCTCTTTAGGGTTCTTGACTTCCGAGCTCTCTAGTACACGATCTTTATTTTGAGAGCTTGATGTCCGAAGTCTGTTGGTCGATGATGAGGACTTCTTCTTGAAGTACTTCTTGCTCATCATTTTCCCGATGAACGCCAACTGCTTCCCTAGGTGTAGACCTTTTTGGTCCAACGATCATGAGAGTTTTGATTATTCCAAGTAATCATGTATTATGGGGGGTATAATTTAGAAAACTCGATATGTATGATCTATTATGTTTAATTATTTGATTATGTTCGATTGAGTGCTTAAAATGTGATTTAATTGTTGAGAAAATCTAATTATGTGTGATCTTGTGCTTAACTGGAATATTGATGTGATCACCTGGTTATGAACGTCTTCGTTCGAATGGAATCTCATTGTGTGCTATATGTGGAAAATATATTGTGATATGTGAACGTTCTGCGAGATTGAGTTATTCTAGGAAAGAATGTCGTTGTGATCACTCGGATATAAATGACTGTATGTTTTATACGGAAAAGATATTCTGATTTAGCTGAAAACGTGATTGAGTTATTTTAGGAAAGAATATCAATTTGATCACCCAGATATGAATGACTGTGTGCTTCTATACGGAACGGATATTCTGTTCGAGCTGTACATGTGATTGATTTATCTTAGGAAATAATATCATGATATATCCGTTTGAGTGCTATCTTAATTGACTCTAAATTAGTGAATCAATGATTTAGCTTTCCTTATGCGACTTGGGATTTATGTTTTGGAAATTGATTAATTGATTGGGCTTATATGTGGTAAGATGCTGATTTGGTCTATGATGGAATGTGTTGGGAATCGGATGAGATCACCACACATGGAAAGTCTTCTTTGCATTATACTCAGTAGATCAAATCTTTCTCTATGCGAATTGGCTATCACATTTTGGGAAAGAAATCAGTTGATTGAGCTTACCATTGAACTATGCTGAGTGAAATTATATATGGAATATGCTGACAAACGGATGAGATTAGAGTGGAATGAAAGTTAATCTGCGGTATATATGGTAAATGATCATGTTTGACCGTTGAGCTTAATTGGTTTATTCTTGGCATGATTCCGTGAGTTAATGCGCGTGATTATTGAGCTTTCTCTTGCATATTATGGCTTAACTTTCCTTGTGAAGTGTAGAAGCGATTCTGAGGTCTATATTAGAAGATAAACACTTCACGTTGAGGGTACGAAACGAACACACAAGCGAACGAATCCTTCTTGAGTGATTGAGCGTAAATTTGCGAAATATTCGTAGTTTGTGTTGAGCTTTCATTTGCGAATCTATACCTTTGAGCGATCTTTAGCAACACCCTACTCCCAAACCCTTGTCTTCGGACGTGCTGGGCGCACAAAGGAGCACGAGTGGAGTCTTTCGCACGTGGAGGGACGAATTTGGTGGCTCGGTGGCCCTTCGGTAGCAAGCTGCATCCAGTCGGGGAATTGGTTTCCTGGGTAAATGACGTGGATCGAACTTGTCGCGATAGCCTAGGTGGAGGTCTACTTGCCATAGTGCTTCGATTGTATAAGGGTCAATCATTTTGTAACCATAACCAGTAATACTCAGTGATTGATTGGAACTATTGGGGAGATCACACCCCAATGACAGGATTAAACCCCAGTTGGGGAATAACCTGTATAAAAATCTTGTCTCACTTTACTTTCTGCTATTTACTTTTCTGTGAGGCAAACCCGAAACGTCAGCAAATAATTAGGTGATATCGTTGAAACGATTTCTGAAAATAACGTGATATTTTGTGAAACAGGGTTAGGGAGATAACGTTGATACTCGTACTGCTTTACGAGGAATAACATACTCTGAAAATATCTTCTTAAAGAAAAGTATTTTTCAAGAAAGAACAAGCCAAAATTTTTATAGCCTAATTAACCCCCCCTCTTAGGCATATTTTACACTTCATTTGGTATCGGAGCGGTTACTCAACGAAAGGCCTAACACGCATGAGTTCAGATTTAATGGCTTTTTCGAGTGATGTTTTTGCAGAGGGTCAATCTAGCTCTAGGCCGCCTCTTTTCGATGGAACAAACTACGCAGTATGGAAGAATCGTATGATCGAGTTTCTCATCGCTGTTGACTGCGATCTTTGGGAGGCAATCGTCAATGGACCATTCACAGCTGTAAAAGAAGATGGAACCCCAAAGGCTGTCAAAGAGTATAATGCTGATGACAAAAAGGGAATCACGCGAAGCGCAAAGGCGAAAAACATGCTCGAATGCGCACTCACACAGGAAGAATACATTCGGGTTAGTTCCTGCTCATCGACAAAGGCCATGTGGGATATACTCCAAGTTACTCATGAAGGAACTCAATGAGTTGTGCAAGAAAGACTGGCTCTACTCACTCATCAGTATGAACTGTTCTCGATGGAATCTGATGAAAATATAAGCCAGATGTACGCCAGATTCATGGGAATCATCAATCCAATGTTCCCTCTTGGAAAGGAGGTTCCCAACAGTGAACAAGTCAGAAAGATATTGAGAACACTGCCACGAGAATGGAATGCCAAGGTTACTGCCATCTACGAAGCAAAGGATCTAGAAGCACTTAGCATCACCGAACTAATTGGATCTCTTATTTCCTACGAAATGATTCAAACGTCAATGAACGAGAAGTCGCAGCACAAAAATTAGAAGTCCATTGCGTTCAAATCCAACCAAGAAGAATCTGATTCTGACGACGACGAAGAAGGCTTGATGAACGACTTAGCCATGCTTACAAAGAGATTCAAGGGGAACTTCAACAAATTCGGAACAAAAACAAGGCAATATCCACATCTGGGAAGAAAGTTGTAGAAGATCAATTCTAATTGTGCTTTGATTTTATTAGATGTCCTTGTATTTTGGGGCTTTTCTTATATTTGTCCTTAGATAGAACTAGTTTGATATATATACCAAGTTTGTCTGGTATAAATAGCATGTACACAATTGAGCTTAATAGAGAAAGTTTTGGAAATTGATAAGAAATGCTTGCAATTCAATTTCTAGAAAGAGAAACAATAGTAACTTTCTCACTGTACTCGAATTCTCTCTCTTGTTCTTCATTTGAGTTTTTCGGTCGAATCTTAATGTCAATCATTATCATCGAATTACTTAGAATTCATGCTAGGATCATAGAGTTGTTAATCGTAGAACCTAACAATTGGTATCAGAGCAGATTCGTTCTGTTTTGAATCGAAAATTGTTAGAATTGTATCTAAAATCATTTTCTGTTTACTGTTCATCGAAGAACAGTTTTGCGCGAAAAAGGTTTTTCAATCTAATAGCTCAATTTTGTGCTTAATTGACTTGAATTTGATGTTTATGTGCTCGTTTAAGTGTTGCACATTGACTGTAATCAGATTCGTAGGTCTTTGAACTTGATTTTAGTAGATTGAATTGATTCTGTGATTTACTGTTTGCGAAGAACACGTTCTGATTTTGATCAAATTCGACATATTTTGCTTCATAACGTGTTTAATTGCTTGTTCGTGCGTAGTTAGTAAATGATTGCGAGCAATTACCTGAATTTCACTGTCTAATTCGTTGTTTTTGCTTGAATCTGTGCTAATCGTATTTTGTGATTTTTCTCGATCGTTCTAATTTTTCTCGCTAGGTCTATGATCGGATAAATTTCTCGACGAAAAACTTAACGGGAGAATTTTTCTCGGTCAGAAAACGAAGTCAGCGCTAGAATCGTCAACACTAGAAACGATTTTAGTTAAAAATATTTGGCTAAGTAGCATATAATTCCCATGTGGTTTTAAAACTAAGCACGATTACCCCCATGTTTAATAAACATGCTAAAACTCACTTATGGTTTATTTAACCACGCTGACGCTCCACTTTCGGTCAAACAAAGACTAAATTTTGGAAATTCCCATCATACCCTTGTTGAAAAACCATCTTGAAACGGCGGGACATTAATGAATACAAAAGCCCCAATTTTTCGGTCATATAAAAAACAACAGCAAACCTTATATCTGATTTCCTTCATTTGCCTCTTTGGAGAAACCAAAATTCACTCATTCACGTATATTGCCAGCAGACCTAGTTTCTGTCACGACTCACGACCCTTCATCCGTTGTCAGCCGCAATGACAGACTCTTATTGCAATATTTATTTGTGGGTGAATGGTAGGATCGAATGGCTTCCATTTGCGAGATATTCTGGGGGATGAAGGTTTTATTCAGAGGTATGATAAAGATAAGCTATTTGTCGGGACTTTGTATGATTTTTATGCTCACACAGGGGGGAAATGTAGTATTGTTCAGTTCTATTATTGCATACCTGGAGAGGATATGAACACGGGTCTGAGGGTGATTAAAAATGACAATGATATTAGGGGATTACTTAATGAACATAGGAAGCAGCATGTCGTCCACATCTTTGTTGAAGAGGTGGCTTGTTTCGTTGAAGCTTCAGATATGAGTGGTAGAAGATTATCTAATGCTAGCATGGAGGTACCTCTAGTTACTTATCCTATGGCAGAGGGTGCTCTAGTGAGACTAATGTTGTTGCTGAAGAAAATAGAACAGAACATGATGGGGCTGATGAGGGACAACATGATGCTGATACA
The DNA here is from genome assembly GCA_027422505.1 of Craterostigma plantagineum. Lineage (NCBI taxonomy): Eukaryota > Viridiplantae > Streptophyta > Magnoliopsida > Lamiales > Linderniaceae > Craterostigma > Craterostigma plantagineum. Next base: position 695,955 of record JAPQWV010000179.1, read on the forward strand.
AACAATTTTTGGGATAGTGTCAACATTGAAGAGTTTCAGCATCAAACAGGAGCTGGCGAGGCTGATAATGATGGTAATGAGCGTCAAACAGATGGTCCATTATCCAGTGCTACTGACTCTTCAGATGAGGACTTTGTAATTGACGATGCTCTTGAGGAAAGTGGATCAGAAGATGAAGTTGCAGACAACAATATACAAGAAGATTGGTTCGCTGATATTGATCAAGATTCTTATTATGAGGTGGAGAAGGCAGAATATGATGATGATGGTGTTCCAAATCACCCTGAATGGGATGAGACGATGGATATGGCTGACAATGAGTTGAAGGTTGGACTTCGATTCCCAAATAGACAAACCTTTAAGGCGGCCTTGAAAGATTGGGCAGTTAGGAGAGGATTTGATTTAAAATTCATTAAGAACGAAAGAATGAAGGTGACGGCTGTATGTAAACATGGCTGTGATTGGAGGTTACATGCTTCACCAGTTATGAGAGGCACAGAATGGATGGTTAAATCACACAAAGGGGCACATAATTGTTCTCACAGAACAATCAATTCTCAAGCCGACTACAGGTACCTTGCAAAGAGAATTATTGAATATGTGCGAGACAATCCCACTGAGGATTTAATGTCATTAAAGAGGAAAATTAGGAGGGATGTCAAAGTTGATGTTAGTATATTCAAAGTATATAGGGCAAGAAAACATGCTCTTGAGCTGATTCGAGGAGATGTGAGAGTGCAATATACAAGACTTTATGACTATTGTGCTACTGTGGTGAAATACAATAGTGGTAGCTCTTGTATTCTACATGTGAATAGGGATGAAAACCCACCAGTTCTAATCAGATTTTATTATTGTTTGAGGCCTTTGATTGATGGCTTTAAAGATGGTTGCAGGCCAATTATTGGGTTGGATGGATGTTTTTTGAAGGGGATATTCAAAGGACAATTACTAAGTGCTGTGGTAATGGATGGGAACAATAATATTTATCCATTGGCTTGGGCATTTGTTGAGATAGAGAAAGGGGAAACTTGGGAATGGTTTCTAGGTTTGTTGCTGAGAGATATTGGTGATGCATGTGGGGCAAATCTGGCCTTTATAAGTGATAGGCAAAAGGGGCTCATTGATGCAATATCAAATCTTGCTCCTCAATCAGAACATAGATTTTGCTTAAGACACATGTACAACAACTTCAAAGGAAAGTATAAGGGACAGGAATTGAAGAAGCTATTTTGGAAGGCAGCATCTACATATAGTCTGAGAGAGCACCAGAAGATAATGCTTGATATTCGAAAGGAGTATCCAAAAATAGGTGATGACAAGTCAGCTTATGAGTGGCTATGTGAGATTCCTCCACATCAGTGGGCAAGAAGCCACTTTCCAGCTTGTGGAAAGTGGCCATTGGTTGGATATCCGTGTTGTCATGCTATTGCTTGCTTAGACCTTCATCGCCTCGAATATACACCTTACATTGATAAGGTTTATAGCAAAGATGTGTATAGTAAGGTGTATGGGCATCTCATTTTACCAGTCCCCGGGATGCATGACTTTGAAGTATCCCCACTTGGTACGGTGGCCCCACCATATGTGAAAATTAGAACAGGAAGACCTAAAAAAAAGAGAAGGCCGGATGCAAATGACCACAATCCTACATCAACTAGAAGAGGTTTGAGGGTGACTTGTGCTATATGTTTGCAACAAGGGCATAATAGAAGGAAATGTAAGAGCCAACCTCATCCCAATTCAAAATTCTACAAGGTAATAGATGAGGCTTCAAGGTTAAGTCAGTCTAATACTAGGTTTTTTTTAATTTCTTGATTATCATTATAATTTCTGGGCAGGCTACAAGTCAAGACACTTCAGGAACTGCCCAGCCTGCTCAGGAAACTGCTCCACAAGCTACGGCTCAAGAAACTGCTCCAGAAGGCTTCGAGGTTAAGTCAGTCTAATAGTTTCTTGGTTTTTCATAATTTCTTGATGGTTTATAATTTCTCGGCAGGCTTCAAAAGACACTTCAGGGATTGCCCAGTCTGCTCAAGAAACTGCTCCACAAGGTACGGCTCAAGAAACTGCTCCAGAAGCTGCATATTCTGCTCCACATGCTACTCAAGAAACTGCTTCAGAAGCTGCTGCACATCCTATTCCAGATCCATATATTCCTACTCAGGTACAATATTTGATTACCTATAATTTATCACATATTTCATACATAAAATCTCTACAGGATTCCACCACCAATTCACAAGTACGGCCAAAGGCCCCAAGAAATCTGAAGCACTCAGCTTCGACTTCTTCAAAAGTGGTAAAGAGAATGAGCAAATATAGTGAGGCTGGTAGTAGTAGGGCATTCAAGAAGTTATGCAAACCAACTGCATCTAGTTTGTTGCGGGCTGTTCAAGTGTCAGTCAAGCCAAGAAGTAAAGCTGCAAGACCACCAAATGACAAGGGAAACTAGTGGTGGAATTTCCTTCTATTGTTCAGACAATATCCTTTTCCTGTGACAATTTGCTTGCTTCTAATGACATGTGTGACAATATGCTTTTGTTGTGAAACAATGTTGGTGATTGTATTGCTTTTGTTTCTAAGAGTTTGTTTAATTCAAGAAAGTCAACCACACACATTTCAAATATATAAGCAAAGCACGTAAACTGAAAGATACATCCTACAACATTCAATAAGGATCATACTTAGTACCTTCAAACTCACACTGAAAACTTTCAAAAGCTAACAGATTTGCTACTTGAAGATTATGACAAACAACAAGATCAAAATCCCAACAAACAAGTACTTCAACATAGTTAAATTATTTTCCAGCATCATAACTCTTTTTTCCAGCTTCTCACTCGTATCAATGAGATCACCAATATGCTCTCTGTTCATACCATGTCTCCTTGATTGTACGTCGTCAGTGTCCGAGATATCATCTTCGATGGTGTTATCAATCGGACTCAACCACATGAAGAAATCACAATCCCCATTCCGACAGTTACAAAATAGTTTTCCTTTCGTGGGTTTCGTGGCACCAACAACTCTAACAGCAGCTACTCTTCCACATTTGCACATATAATTTCTGTATCTCAACTCTGTCTTCACATAATTCATAGAAGCAGAAGACATGCTTAATGCTACACTCCCCGAATTAAAGACGATGCAACCCTAAACACATGAAGTCGAAATTAATTACTGTAAAAATAATTATAAGAGGAATAGTCGAACTCACAATATATAGGTTAGGTTATTGTCTGAACTCTCAAGCTCCAATCGATTAGAAATGCGACGCCTATTTCTCTTTCACTGTGTTATGTTAAGAAGATGAACTTGAGGGATACTTTGGTCAATTCACGTGACATAATGTTGCAATAGGATATCCCAGTTGCACTATACGCGCGTTTAACGTAATCGCGGGCTCCGGGGGGTAATTTGCTAGGTTTCATAAACCATAAGTGGGTGTCGAGTCATTTTTAAACCATAAGGTATAAATTAGCATTTCAGTATAACCACGTGGGGGTATAGTGCATTTTACCCAAAATATTTCTCGAGCATTATTCAGCGAAAATCTTTTTCGAGAGAGACCAATTTTGACTTTGCACGTGTAAAAACTTTCTCTCGAAAAACATTTTCGGTCAGACATTTAATGTTTGACCAGGCTAAAAATCATTTACACGCGAGAAACTTCTCTAGTCAACAGGTTTATTTTTGACTTGTCGAGAAACTTACTAACGTACTGTTTCTTTACGATCGAAATAAATTCACGATCTGAAAATTTTTCTCGACCGAATTTGGGCAATTTATTTCGCTCGAAAAATATTTCGCTGACAGACTTTCTCGCACGAGAACAGTACATAGTACCATTCTATTTCGAAATTATTTTTGGTCAAACTTTAAAGAGTGAATCGAAAATAATTCTCGAACTGTATTTTTCGAATCAAGCGCTACTAATAAATTTTGTCACTTGTGAAGCACTTCACATCGTCTTCAACCTTCTAAACACTTAATGAAGATCCTTCAACAACTCTACTACAACACAAGATGGATGCATACTCGCTCGGAAATTACAATCGTCCGCCTATTTTGCAACGAGGCGAATATACCGTTTGGAGAAGCCGCTTCCTCAATTTCATCGCTTTAAAAGGTCAGGCCGAGAATTTATTGAAATCACTAGAAGAGGGACCCGCACAGGTTTGGGTGAATGTCCCCGGTGATGAAACGGTAACCCCTCAAATTCCCACATCTAGGCGACTGAAGGAGCCTAGGGAGTACTCAATTGAAGAGAGGGCACGAGCTAAGGCTGATCTAGTAGCCATGAATACCCTCATGCAGGGCATCCCCAACGACATATATAGACAGATTGATAGCCTTTCATCGGCTAAAGGAATGTGGAATGAACTGCATAGGATGATGTAGAGGACGGAAGTTGGAGACAAACATCAAATTTCACTCTTCTCTGCCCGCGGAATGGAGAAAGATATCCACTCAAATTCGACAGAATAAAGATCTAGAGGAGCTGGATATCCATGTCGTGTTTGACAATCTCGCACAACATGAGGATGATATAAGCGAGATTCAAAAGGAGCAGAAGGGCAAACAGATCGAAGACACTGTTGCCTTAGTCTCGGAGAAGAGGAGCTCAAAATCAAGAAAAGAAAAGATCGGTAGGCCTCCTTCTCCTTCAGAGTCAGAAGAAGAGTCGGACTCCGACGTTGAGCCAAACATGAAAGCTCTAGGAAAGCGTTGGCTCTGATAGAAAAAATGATGAGTAAGAAGTACTTCTATAAGAAGTCTTCAACCTCAGCCAACAGACTTCGGACAACAAGCTCTAAGAACAAAGAACGTGCAGCAGAGAGCTCCGAAGTCAAAAACACAAAACGAGCGCAACAAATGCTTCTACTGTGGCAAGCCAGGTCACTTTGCCAGAGAGTGCACTCTTCCCAAGAAAAGAGATGCCACTACTACTCCAGGAAGCTCCAATTGTCTAAGCAGAAGGAAGCTGGAGTAGCTCTCATGGCTGAACAGGACCAATGGCTCGAGGACACGTCGAGAGTGCACTCATGGCCCGTCTCGACAATGAAACGGACGCTGAAACTGCCAATCAATCGGACGATGAAAACGCATCCACCTCTTCACAAGAGGTAGACCTACATTCCACATTATTGACAATGTTAGAATCGTATAAAATAGAATACGCTAACATGAAACATGAGCAGAAATGTATAAAGGAAGTAGAAGACAGATTGTCTAGGTCTAAAGAAAAGATCACTAGTCTCGAATCCGAACTTAGAAGCTCCCATACGAAAATAGAAGAACTCACTAAGAGCTTACATTCTAGAGAGATTAGTCCATCTCAAACAGAGGAGCATAGTGCAAAGATTAAGGAATTGGAGGATATGCTAGCAAATAACTACAATTGCTTGGTTAGGAATCTCAACGAGAAAGCGACCCTCAACTGTAGGATAACCGAAGCTACCACTAAGATTACTAACTTAGAAGCCCAATTAGAAGAATCTAATGCAAAAGTTAGTAAGCTTAGTCTAGATTTAGATGCCTGTCAAGTCTCCAAAATAACAATAGAAAATAATTATGCTCTTTTAGGGGAGGAACGGAAAAAGCTATATGCTAAGTTTAAGAAGTTAGAAGATCTTCTTGTTAGAAGGGGACAAACAGACGCACGGTGTTTGTCTTAGGTTTCGAGAACCCACGGTGTTTGTCGAAAGTTGACTGTAAGCAACTTTCCGATATTCAATACATGGGTTTAGGATCAACAGATCTTATGGTTTTTACTAATGCCAAAAAATAGACGCTTTAGAAGAAACCAAAAGAAAAGCCAAGACTAAGGTTGAAATTCCCTTCTCCTACACCGAATTGAATCAAAGCTACAACGTTAGGGATCTTCCCAAGGGTTGAAGCCTTGAGTCAATTAATCTTCCCAAAGATCTTTCTAGCATTGAAGAAGCACAAAATCTGAAAATTCTCTCTACATACCCCTATTGTTAGGAAATAGAGGAGTTAAGAGGTTCATTAGAAAAAGAACGAGAGAGTTTTGAAGCTGAAAAGAAAAAGTTCCTAAAAGAGATGGAAAGTCTCAACGCTTCTTCTTCCTCCCAAATTGTTTCTCATGCAACTCCTTCTAAAGAGATTAAAATAATAAAAAGCGTGAAGAAAGAAAAATCGTCTCCTCAAGATCAAAAATTAAAGAAAAATATTTTGAGAAATATTATCTCTAATGTTGTTTCTACTACGTCTACAGGGAGCGTAGGGCCAGCACTAGATACGAAGGCGTATGTGTCTAGAATAAAAGTAGAGAAGGAGTCAATAGATTCGAATGTTTCCAACATCATTTCTCCTCCTGTAAACATAAAAGACACTCGGAAAAATAAAAGAGTCATTTCCTCGTTTCAAATAATTGCTTCTACACACTCCATCAAACCAATCACATTTAGAAGCACTAATTTCGAAATAGGCTACACATCGAAATTAAATAATCATTTTAAAACAAATGCATCTTGGATGAACCGTTGGAAACAAGATCCAGCCATTGAAAAGGCATATAGCGCTATTCATTCTTGCTCTCACCTAAGGTATCCCGTCAAAATACAATCTCCCAAACACCTTAGGCGACTATCCAATGAAAAGATCTTTTCCTCACTCAAGCCTACTCATGCATTTGCTCGTGCTGAAATTCAACTTCCCTGCCAGGTTCAACCCACTTGGGTTCCTAAAACATCTCCTAAGAAGACAAATGCCATTAAGGCTAAGTTTCCTAAAGCCAAACCCAAAGTTACTTCCTCGAAGGCAACTTGGGTCGCTAAAGCTCCTATCGATAATAACTTTGGAACCATATCTGAACCAAAATCTAAATCTGCTAATCTGAGAGACCCATTTTTAAGTGGGTATCTAAAGCTCTCTAATTTGTTTTTGCAGATCCATCATGTGTGGTACCTTGACTCTGGTTGCTCCACACACATGACGGGAAATCAAGAGCTGCTGAGCAACTACCAAGACCGACTGAATTGGAAAAGTCAGGTTTGGAAACAACGATTCAGCCCCGATTCTAGGACTTGGGGATATCATTCTAGAGTATCTGACTATAAAAGATGTCTCCTACGTCGAAGGCCTCCGTCATATTTTGTTCAGCATAGGCCAGTTCTGTGACAAAGGGTTCCAGGTGGTCTTTCACGCTGACCGGTGCAGAATTTTGGATAGTCATGACACAGAACTCCTTCAAGAACTTCGGAAATCAAATCTATATACGATAAACCTGACGTCCGTGCGGCCCTCGACAGTTGTTTGCCTCATCTCTCAGATTGTCATTCAGAGGAACAGCTTATGGCATCAACGAATGTCTCATCTCAACGTCAAAGCTCTTCAACGCCTTTCAACGAAAAAGTTGGTTCACGGTCTTGCAGCTATAACTTTACAGAAAGAGCATCAATGTTCGGCGTGCCAATTAGGGAAAATGAAGCGAGCGTCTCATCTTATCAAACAAGTAGCCTCTACTTCACGTCCTCTGGAACTGCTACATATAGACCTCTGTGGACTGATGAAGACACATGTTATGAGAACAGATAATTGGCAATGAGACTGAGGTCACCCGGTTGATCAGATATGACCGTGAATGGACCTCTGTGTTTTCAGCCTTGCCTCATGAGCGCAAGTGGACTAGAGGTCACCCGGTTGATCAGATAATTGGCAATCCTTCAAGATGGAGTTAGGACACGTCGTCAACACGGTCTCTTTAGCTGCTTCTTAAGCAGAGCCTACCAAGGTAGCAGATGCACTTCAAGACCCGGATTGGGTAATAGCGATACATGATGAAATTTATCAATTCGAACGTCTTCAACTGTGGACCTTAGTACCCTGACCTCATGGGAAAACAATTGTAGGAACTAAATGGGTATTCAACAATAAAAAGAATGAAGATGGTGAGTGATCCGGAATAAAGCATGGCTAGTTGCGAAGGGATACAACCAACAGGAAGGCATCGACTACGACGAGACCTATGCTCCTGCTGGCCGAATAGAAGCCATCCGTCTTCTGCTGGCTTATGCGGCTCACAAAGACTTCAAAGTTTATCAGATGGATGTTAAGACCGCCTTTCTCAACGGCGTGTTAAAAGAAAAAGTCTACCTCGCTTAGCCGGAAGGCTTCGATCAAGAACATCCCGATCACGTCTATCAATTGGACAAAGCTCTCTATGGACTAAAACAAGCCCCACGTGCTTGGTACGATGTCCTGAGTGAATTCCTCGTGAAGTCTGGATTCATACGGGGAATGATAGACACAACCCTCTTCAACAATTGGCAAGACAAAGATCTGATGGTCGTCCAAGTATACGTCGACGACATCATCTTTGGATCAACTAAGCCAAGGCTTTGCACGAAGTTTGGAGATCTAATGACAAGCAAGTTTGAGATGAGTCACATGGGAGAGATGCTGTTCTTCTTAGGACTACAAGTCAGGCAACTCGAAGATGGGATTTTCATCAGTCAGACAAAATACATCAAGGATATTCTGAAGAAATTTCATCAATATCAGAGCAAGCCTCTCAGCACTCCTATGTCACCAAGCTGCAAGTTTGATGCCGATCCCTCTGGAAAATCGGGCGACATCACGCTGTATCGCAGCATCATTGGATCTCTTCTCTACCTCACATCAAGCCGGCCGGATATCATGTTTGCCACCTGCTTCGGTGCCCGTTTTCAAGCCGATCCCAAAGAATCCCATATGCTCGCGGTGAAAAGGATTCTGTGTTACCTTAAGGGCACTTCTACCCTTGGACTATGGTATCCAAAGGCTACGAATTTCAAACTTATCGGCTATACTGATGCTGATTATGCAGGTTGCCGAATGGACAGGAAAAGCACGTCCGGTGGCGCTCCATTTTTAGGCGAAAAGCTGGTCTGCTGGTCATCCAAAAAGGAGAACTATGTGCCAACTTTGACGGCCGAAACAGAATACGTGGCTGCCGCCAGTTGTTGCTCCCAGATGCTGTGGATGCGGACTCAGCTTCGCGACTTTGGGTACAATATAAATAATATACCCATATATAGTGATAGTCAAAGTGCCATCGTCAGAATAGCAAATCAGGCCTCGATTGAAAGTCCGTGGCTCAAGTTCAATGCGAGCCTATTGAAAAATCAGAGTAATCGGCTAGATTACATTGAACCTAATACTGATACAGGACAGGAAATAGGTGTAGTGGACATCGAGGAGATCCAAGAGGAAATTGATCATTGGAAATCGGCGCTCATGTGCTATGTACTTGGGGCCAATCCACCATATAGTGTTATGGATGGATTTCTGAAGAAGAAATGGGGAAAAATAGGACTGTTAAACGTGTGGCAAGTACGCCAAGGGCTATTCCTCGCATGATTTGATAGTGTTGAAGCTCGGGACGGGGTATTACAAACTGAGATACTCCACTTTGACAAAAACCAGTGGTATTAGCTCCCTGGACTGAGAATACGCAACTCAATAAGGCTGGAGTGGATAGTGTTCCCATATGGGTGCAATTACCTCAGCTAGAGTTGAAATATTGGGGACCGAAAACTCTCAGCAAACTGTCTAGCCTAATTGGCAAGCCAATTATGACTGATGACATTACGAGGAGGAAAGAGCGCATTCATTATGCACGAGTGTTGGTGGAAGTAAATTTGAACAAACCACTTAAGGAGGCCATCCGGTTTGTGAATGAGAGAGGTCAATTGATGGAGCAGAAAGTATGCTACGAATGGAAGCCGGTATTCTGTCACAAGTGTCAGAATTATGGACATGAGGAACATATGTGCAGGAAAGGGGTTAAAAAGGAATGGCAAAATACCAAACAGTCCAAACTAGAACGGGTGCATACAGAAACTCCAACAGAGTCACTAAGGCCAAATGCAAATGCTGTGAAGGATGGGGCAATGGGGAGCACAAGTGATAATGAAGCTAGAAAGTCTTGGGCAGATTTAGTTCTGCAAGAAGAAAAGGGAAAGCAGCTAGAAATGGGCAATACCCCTCCCGAGCAGAGGGTCCATGACAATAGTCATGGATAGGTGGGTATCTTGGAACGTTAGGGGCCTTAACGGCCCTTCAAAGCAGAGAGAGATTTCTCTGTTTTGCTGTAAATATGGAATAAATCTCATATGCCTCCTTGAGACAAAATTGAAAGAGGGGCCGATGAGAGATGTAATGAATAAAACCTTTCTAGGTTGGGATTATCATCATAACTTGAGTGAGCACCCAAATGGTAGGATTGTAGTTGCTTGGAGGGGAGATATTGAACTGGAATGAATATCAAAAACGGCTCAGCTGATGCATTTTAGAGTGAGCAAAGGAGGGGAATGGGTTACATTCCTTACAGCTGTATATGGTTATAATGAGCAGACCTCTAGGGAGAATCTTTGGTTGGACATTAGTCAGCTTGGAAGTACAGTTAGGGGGCCCTGGATGATGTGGGGAGACTTCAATAATATCAGAGGTTTTGGGGATAGAATTGGAGGAGCTCCCATCACAGCTGATGAATTTGTTGGTTTCAATCAAGTTCTATTCCAATGCCAGCTTGAGGTAATCAGATCAAGGGGATGCCACTTAACTTGGAGCAACAGACAATGCCCTGAGAGGAGAATATGGTCCAAAATTGATTGGGCTTTTGCTAATGAACAATGGTTGAACAACCATTTTGAGTGCACTGCTGAGTTCTTGCCTGAGGGACCTTCTGATCACTCTCCAATTCTGCTGAAGGGCACTGGACAATGGAAGCAACATAAGAAGCCCTTCAAATACTTTAATATGTGGAGTCTTGCAAATACCTTCCTGAGCACTGTGGACAACCAGTGGAAGACCATCTCAGGCTCATCCATGGAATCTCTCTGTTGCAAACTGGTCCAACTGAGGGCCCCTCTGAAGGCTCTAAATAGGACAATGTTTGCGGATATTACAAAGCAAACAGAGATCAGTAGGCAAAGACTTGAGGAAAGCCAAGCAGCACTGCACACAGATCCCCTGAACAGCGAGCTGTTGAAGAAAGAAGAGGAAGTCAGAAGAGAATTTGGCTTCTTAAGTAAAGCTAATGAGATGTATCTGAGCCAAAAAGCTAAAGCTCGATGGTTGGCACAGGGGGACCAGAACACAACCTACTTCCATGCTGTGCTCAAAAGGAGAACATACCAGGATCGAGTTGTGTCCATCAAAACAGAGGAGGGAAGCACCATCTCTGAAACCAGTGAACTGCAGAAGCACTTTGCTGTCTTTTATCAGAAGATGCTGGCCAAGGACAAAACCATAAAGATGCAGATAGACACAAGGGTGGCAGAGGAAGGATACCTACTAACCTTGGAAGACCAGGTCCAACTGATCAAGCCATTTGAGAGGAAGGAGATTGTGGAAACTATGAAGAGCATCCATGAGGATTCTGCCCCGGGACCGGATGGATATGGCAGTGGATTCTTTAAACGTGCATGGGCTGTGGTAGGAGAACATGTTACTGATGCCATTCTGGAGTTTTTCGAATCAGGGAAGATGCTACCTCGAGTGAATGGTACTGTTTTGTGCCTTATCCCCAAGGTCCCTAATCCTCTCTCAGCTCAAGACTTCAGACCAATATCGTGTTGTAACATAATTTATAAGTGCATATCAAAGTTGATGTGTAGGAGACTAAAACATCTGCTACCTAAAGTGATCCATGCCAACCAAAGCGCCTTTGTAGAAGGGAGATCAATAGTGCATAACATCTTATTGTGTCAGGAGTTGATTCGGGTGTACAAGAGGAAAAATGCTTCAGCCAGACTGCTCATGAAAGTGGATATAAGAAAGGCATATGACACGGTGGATTGGGCTTTTCTTAGGGAATGGTTATGCATACTCAGGTTTCCCATGAAGTTCACCCAGTGGTCATGGAATGCGTCACCACTGCCTCGTACACAATCTCTATTAATGGGTCACAAGCTGGACATATAAAGAGTGGACGAGGGCTGAGACAAGGGGATCCTATCTCACCCCTGTTGTTTGTCATCATCATGGAATATCTGACAAGGACCTTGCAACTTGCATCCAGGGACACCCGGTTCAGATACCATCCTCTCTGTAAACCTCTCAAGTTGGTGAATATGTGCTTTGCAGACGACTTAATGATTTTCTGCAAAGGTAGGATTGAGGCTGTTAAAGTGATCAAGGAAGTACTCGTGCAATTTAAGTCTACAACTGGTCTGGAGGCCAATAACCAGAAATCGGGTCTATACACTGCTGGTGTTTCTATCCAAGACGTGGAGGAAATCAAAAGGCTCACTGGATTTCAACTTGGGAAGTATCCTATGAGGTATTTGGGGGTACCTATATCCCCCACTAAATGGAATAGAACGGACTGCCAGGTGATGATTGAAAAGATAACAGCGAGGTTAAAGTGCTGGGCCACCAGAAACCTATCCTACGCGGGTAGGTTATGCCTAATCAACTCGGTCATACTAGCAACACATGGATATTGGGGGGCAATTTTTATGCTGCCTAAGTCTGTAACAAAGGAGGTAGATCGGGTTGGCAGAGAGTTCCTATGGGGGAAGAGGGAGAATGGAAGATGCATCCCTTTGAGAGGCTGGGACCAAGTTTGTAGACCTAAAAAGTATGGTGGACTAAATCTGAGAGATTGCGAGACATGGAACAAAGCCCTCACAGGCAAACAGCTGTGGGACATCACAATGGATAAAGATGCACTTTGGATAAAGTGGATAAATGCTGTGTACATCAAAGGATCCTGTTTCTGGGAATATAAACCGCCACCAGATTCATGTTGGTACTGGAAAAAACTACATAGGCTGAAGAACCAATTTCGAGAGGGTTATGATGGACAGAAATGGCTGAGGTCGCCTGATGGTAAATACTCTGTCTCCTCAGGATATGAATGGTTAAAAGGCACAGCTCCAATATTTCCCCCACATCAGGCGAGCTGGAATAGATACAACATACCCAGACAGGCCTTTGTGTTGTGGCTCCTACTACATAAGAGGCTTCTCACTATGGACAGACTGCACCATGGGGTATACATACACAGGACCAGAGATGCAGATTGTGTAGTATTGATGATGAAACAATGAACCATATCTTTCTGGAATGCAGATTCAGCCAAAAACTGACTCTAAAAATCCAGACTTGGGTGCAATGTGAAGAAAGGCTGGTCTCCTATGGGAGCTTATGTTCCTGGTTGGCAAGAATGGGCCCAAAACTAAATGTTCAGAGCCGAATTCTGGTAGCAGTATATACATCACTGATATACCATTTATGGTGGGAACGAAACATGAGGTTTCATGGCAAGGAAGAACGAACAGAGGAGCAGCTATTCCGAATGATAAGCAGGGAAATGAAGTGGAGAATTAAGAATGTTTGTCTCAGGAAAAATGCCGACAGAGTGAGTGTATTCCAGCGTGTATGTAGTTTTCCCGTATAAGAACTATGGATGTTTTTAGTTGTGATTTGCTGTAACTGATTTGGGTGCTCGTGGTAATGAAAATTCATTTTACCAAAAAAAAGTGCCATCGCTATTACTTGCATTCCTGTTCATCACTCACGCACAAAATACATAGACACTAGATATCACTTTATCAAGGATCATGTAGAAAAAGGCACCATAGATATGTATTTTGTGTACACGGAGTACCAACTAGCTGACATTTTCACCAAGGCATTGGATGAAAAACGATTCAATTCCTTGTCGGAAAATTAGGCATGTTGAATCTTCCGTAAAATGTGCTTTACCTGATCTTGTATGCTATTAAATGTTCTATGCTATGTGTTTTCTATGCTTATATGCTTTATCTTGCTTGAAATAAATAACAAATATATATATATATATAAACAAAATTCAAAAATATTATACATATATCTATAATATTAGGGGGATGACGAAATCCTTTAGGATGCTTTGATCTAAAATCACTTAGAATTTTACCCCGACATGCGATCGATTTAATTGCTTAATTTTATCAGTCTAAGTCGCATTCTTGTGTCTAAAGGTCATTAGGTTGCTCCACTAGACACATAGTGATGCTGAAGGCTGACGTTCACAAGTATTGCGACGGGACACTCAAGGTCGTCAGAAAGAATATTGAGCGGAGATTGGACGAAATCAACCGAGACACGATGCTGAGGATCCACAGGTTCGTGAGAGAACAACCGCTCCTGATGTAGTTCCTCGAGATGATCAAGGAGCGAAGCAAGCTGAGGGAGACGTTAAGAAATTACGAGTACGCGCTGGGCTTGCGCAGGTCATTCTGCGCCCGACGAGGACAACTATGGCAGACAAGCAGTCAAGCACAAATGGGGAGAATGTTGAAGATCAATTCTAATTGTGCTTTGATTTTATTAGATGTCCTTGTATTTTGGGGCTTTTCTTATATTTGTCCTTAGATTAGGAGTAGTTTGATATTTATACCAAGTTTCTTTGGTATAAATCGCATGTACGCAATTGAGCTTAATAGAGAAAGTTTTGAAAATTGATCCGAAAGGCTTGCAATTCAATTTCTAGAGAGAGAAACAATAGTAACTTTCTCACTCTACTCGAATTCTCTCTCTTGTTCTTCATTTGAGTTTTTCGATCGAATCTTATTGTCAATCATTATCATCGAATTACTTAGAATTCATGCCTAGGATCATAGAGTTGTTAATCGTAGGACCTAACAAAAGTTCAGAAATGTTTCCGATGCAATAAACCAGGCCACTATGCACATGAATGCCCAACAACCAACAATGAGAAACCAAGGAAGCAGAAGGCTATGGTGACAGAATCAAATGACTCTGAACCAGAACAAAGTGAGGAAGAGGATCACGCTTACATGGCTGACGAGGATCAGTTATCCTGCTCTTCCTCCATTGAGAAAATTCATATCTTAAATAGTCTATATAATAATGATTATGAAAGTGCCTCATATGTTTCTGATATCGAAGAAAGTAAGGAAGAATTGTGTGAATTACTTCAAAAAGCAGAGAGGAAGATCAAGTCGTTAAATTAAGGAGCTGATAAAGCAGCGAGATAACTTAGCTAAAGAAAAACATGAGGCTGATCTAGAAATTTCACGTTTGAAAGGAGAGTTAGTTACTGTTGAGACAGAAATTCCATGTGACTGTGAGGAATTAGAAAAGAAAAACAGTGACTTATCCAGAGATATCGTAGAACTCAAAAATTCTTTAGATAGAGAACATCATAAGGTGGTTAGACTTCTTGAGGGTAAGCAGAACCTAGATATGCTGTTAAGCATCCCTAAGAACATTGATAGATCAGAATATGTTATTTATTATTATTTTTAGGTTATTCCACTGAACAAAAGCATGCTAAAAATTCTGTGCCAAAGTTTAAGTGCTTTTGTTGTGGTAGAAATGGTCATGATGCATACAACTGTCCCTTAAAAAGAGTTATAAAGCTAAGTATGTTTGGAGATCTAAGAAGTCACATGTAAATGCCACTGTTGTATCTGATTGTAGTAGGAGATCACCTGTCATGAAGAACGATATCTCGTATGTTAACAGAAGTTATTTTCTCCACTAACATGTTAGGACCCAACAGAAATTGGGTACCTCAGAAAAGTACTTCTATCTACAGGTACGAAGGAAGAATTCCAGCAAGAAAAATTGGTGGTATCTCGACAGCGGGTGCTCCCGCCACATGACAGGTGATATAGGCAATTTTGTGTCATTAAAGGCGGTTGATGGAACGTTTCGTACGCTAACAACGCAAATGCCAAAATTGCTGGAGTTGGTACTATCGGTAACTATTTAAATATCACTATAGATATGTATGGTTTGTTAGGAACTTAGAACATAATTTAATTAGTATTAGCCAACTATGTGATGATGGACATACTGTAGCTTTCGCCAAAGACAAGTGCTTTGTCAAAAAGGATGATGAGATTGTGTTTAGTGCGTCTAGACATGGTAACATTTACTGCATCACTCTTGATGATATACCAGAACGTCAAGTGTCTAGCAGTTACGCCGGATATCACATGGTTATGGCACAAACGGTTGGGACATGCCAACATGGAACTGATGTCTCACATATCACGCAACGAATTGGTGAGAAGTATCCCAGATATGAGAGACATCAAGGACAGAATTTGCAAAGCGTGCCAAATGGGGAAACAGACCAAGACGTCCTTCAAATCTGAGAATGTGATATCCACATCTAGACCACTGGAACTGCTGCATCTTGACCTTTTTGGTCCGGTACAGGTTATGTCATCGAGAGGTAAACGATATGCCTTTGTGATTATAAACGACTACACTAGGTACACATGGGTATTGTTTCTTGCGCAGAAAAGTGAGGCCTTAGATAACTTTGCACCACTGATTAAGAAGCTAGAAAATGAAAAAAGAATGAAAGTCCGTAAGATTAGAAGTGATAACGGTCTAGAATTTGATAGCAAATCATTTGCATCTTTTTGTGATGAAAATGGTTATAGTCATAATTTTTCAGCCCCTATTACGCCTCAACAGAACGGAGTGGTTGAGAGGAAAAATAGAGTATTACAAGAATTGGCTAGGACTATGCTGAGCGAATATATACTCCAAAACACTTTTGGGCCGAAGCTGTTAGTACGGCATGTTATGTTTCTGATAGGATTTTCCTTAGGCCGATTATTAAGAACTCCCTGTGCACTTTGGAATGATAAAACTCCTAACATAGGATATTTCCATGTATTTGGCTGCAAATCTTGAATGATAGGGATAAGAGAGGAAAATTTGATTCCAAAGTAGATAAAGGGATATTCCTAGGTTACGGCCTTCATTTCAAAGCCTTTCGAGTGTTTAATAATAGGAAGAAGAATGATCAAGAATCTGTGCATGTTACATTTGATGAATTTCCTAACGCAGATGCTACTGAGGAAGGTATAGTTGTGTCTCCTGCAGGTATACATGTTGCTGACAAAGAAGTGAATGCAATTCCATTGGAACTAGAGACCGAGTCAGAGGAACCTGGGGCTTTAGACAAACAACAGCGCAGAAAATTCAAACATGCCTCCAGCCATCCCACTGAACAAGTCATAGGGAATATCACTTCAGGGATCAAAACAAGAGCAACTGCACGAAATGATACTACTGAGGAATCACATGATGTGCTGTTGTCAACCATGGAACTTAAGACAGTGAACGAAGCTCTTGATGATGAATCGTGGGTGATTGCCATGGAAGAAGAGCTAGCACAATTCAAAAAGAGCAAAGGTGTGGACACTTGTGGAAAGGCCGAGCGAAAAGTTCATCATAGGCACGAAGTGGGTGTTTCGCACAAACAGGACGGAAACGGTAATGTGACCCGGAACAAAGCCAGGTTAGTCGCCAAAGGTTATTCCCAGGAAGAAGGTATAGATTTCCAAGAAACCTTTGCACCCGTAGCTAGAGTCAATACGCATTTTACTTGCATATGCTTTTAAAAGATTTAAGCTCTTTCAAATGGACGTAAAAAGTGTTTTTTTAAATGGTTTTATTAGTGAGGAAGTATGTCGAACAATCTCCCGGTTTTGAAAAAGAAGAGTTTTTAAATCACGTTTTCAAGTTCAACAAAGCGTTGTATGGTTTAAAACAGGCACCTAATGCATTGTATGAAAGATTGAGTAGATTCTTACTAGACATGGGCTTTACAACATGAACAATAGATAACACTCTGTTTATAAAGTCTGAAGGGAATCGCATACTACTTATGCAAATATATGTTGATGATATCATATTTGGTAGTACTGACATCACTCTTTACGAGAATTTTTTTAAGTCTATGCAACAGGAATTTGAGATGAGCCTAATCGGAGAACTCACGTACTTCCTTGGATTGCAAATCAAGCAATTGGACAAGGGAACATTCATATCTCAAACGAAGTACACGAAGGAACTACTTGAAAAATTCGAACAATTGAGTCCTTGGGAATCTCACTTGACAGCAGCGGACACTTAGATATTTGAAAGGAACAATCAGTTTTGGAATATGGTATCCAAATTCCATGGAATTCCCATTAATGGGATACTCGGCCGCTGATTATGTTGGCTCTAGAGAAAATAGGAAAAGTACAAGTGGTACCTGGCAATTACTAGGGAATTCCCTTGTAACTTGGTCTAGTAGGAAACAAAATGTTGTCGCCCTGTCCACAATCAAAGAAGAATACATGGCCTTAGGAAGTTGTTCTCAGCAAATCTTTTGGATGAAACAGACCTTGAGTGATTACGGTTTAAGGTACGACCAAATTCCCATTTTTTGTGATAGTACTAGTGCCATTAGTATCACTAAGAATCCCGTACACCACTCTCGAACTAAGTACATAGAGGTGAAACATCATTTTATTCGAGATCATGTTCATAAAGGGAATATCAGCGTGAACTTTGTGGGAACCAATGATCAGCTGGCTGATATCTTCACGAAACCCCTTATTGGGAGTAGATGCTGTGATATTCGCGACCGATTAGGAATTATTGAGCTCAAATAGGAAATGTGACTAGATAAGTTATCCCTTAGTATCTCTTTGATCCTATCCTTTAGGATCTCTTCGATTTTGTCTCTTGATTTTATTGATATTTTTTTATTATACCTTCCTTATCTATCCTATTTTTTCCATTCTTGGATAATATTATTTTCTTCAATAGTTTTCGAGACTTATGGTAAGATCTATTTTCAGCCGAATTTTTTTTTAATTCTGATCTTAGTCCTTATTTCCCTCTTTAATCTCCGCGAGATATCCTCTTATTCTCATTTAATTCCACCTAATGGGCAGTTTCCTTTTATAACCCTGATTTACAAATTCAAATTTGAAATCCCTTCCTTATCTGCCACACGTTTTATCGAGATCACAGCTTTTAATAACTTCTTTCCATCCTTATCCAAGAATCCTTTGGCCTTTCTATTACCAACTGTTCTCTTCCTTCTTGAATATATCCAACACTAAGTCTCTCACTTCATTATTTCACTCTTCAAACCCTTCGATCTCAACCATGATGAAAACCAAAGGCGCCGGATCTCTCCGACAAAAAAGCAAAAGGTTGCTCTGATTAAATTCCCAATCTCTCCGAAAGTCACTCGTCCGAAATCAGGAAAATAAAAGGATCAAGAGAGCAACATCAAGCAGATCTCTGCGGCTCTGAATATCATTGAATCCTCATCTGCCTCATCTGATAGCGATTCCAGTTCTTAGAACTTCGATTCCTAAGTGATCTCCTAGCCTTAGTATGCCTAGTTCCCGTCAGTGTCTAGTACTAGTTCTTTGCTTTGCTGGTTTTTGGGTTAGATGGTCGTGGTTGGTTGCAGGTTTAGGTAAGTTGAGTGTTTGGGTCCCTCCTTTTTTATGCTGAATGGGGAGAAGTGAGGGAAATTAATGCCATATTTTGGTATTATTATCTTGGAATGCTATAATATGATATGTGCTCCTACATGCTTATGTCCATGTTTTGGCTTTCTTATCTCGGAATGATATAATATAATCGTTTTCCTCTATATGCTTATGTCTTAATCTTTCTGTGCTTGAGTTTGTGATTTGCTAAGTATTAAGGAATTCCACACATAGGCATGGGGAGCAAACTGATATGATAACTTGCAACATTCAACTTCTGACATTCCATGTGATATGATCTGGTAATTGCTAAATCTTTGCTACTGTGCTTTACATAGTATTATTAACAATTAGACAGGGGGAGCAAACTGATATGATGTGATAATTTGCGACATTTCATGGGAACTTGTGACATTCCATATGATATGACCTGGTAATTTCTAAATCTTTGCTACTGTGCTTTACATAGAAATATTAGGAATTAGACAGGGGGAGCATGCTTTAGAACTTGATAAATTTACTTGCTCTGATCATATGTCACATGCTTTGATACTTAAACATGCTACGTGCGTAAATGGCTTCATATCGAGTGTACTCATATGCTTAAGATAGGCATTAATTACTTGTCTTCATCAAAAAGGGGGAGATTGTAGACCTTTTTGGTCCAAACAATTATGAGATTTTGATTATTCCAAGTAATTATGTATTATGGGGGGTACAATTTAGAAAACTCGATATGTATGATTTATTATGTTTAAGTATGTGATTATATTCGATTAAGTGCTTAAAATGTGATTTAATTGTTGAGAAAATCGAATTATGTGTGATCTTGTGCTTAATTGGAATATTGATGTGATCACCTGGTTATGAACGTGTTCGTTTGAATGGAATCTCCCTGTGTGCTATATTGGAAAATATATTGTGATATGTGAACTGTCTTCAGATAGGCCTCAACCCTCTGCCAAGTCCTCCAAGAACTTCTTGCCAGCTGCAGTAGTCAAAGATGATGCTGGCAAATCGTAGCTCCCTCAGCCTTCACGTGCGCCAAATCGGCCGCCACCTGCACCTCTACCATGCGTGCACCTTCATCCAACCCAGCCTTTTCCTCTTCACGACGGCTCAGAAATGCCACCCACTCCTCTAAGCTCTGCAGCTCCTCCTTATTCCGCTCTACTAACGTGGACCTTTCCTTCTCCATTTCTTCTTTTTCCGCCACGAACCTTACGGAGGCCTCCTCAGCTGCTTGCTCTAACCGACCCTGAAGGGCTTGGTCGGTTTCCCCCACCACTTGGACTGACGAAATGGCAGATGGTCACGCCACCACGTAATTTATCACCTGAAAAGTAGTAGAAGGAATTCACGAAGCATACCACCCGGAAAAAGCAAACCACAAATTCACCTTGAGAAGGTGGCAGGCTAGATCTGCCTCATTCTCGGAGGCGGAACCCTAAGAGATCATCTCCTTTTCACCAGAGAAAGCTAGGCGATTCAGTGCCTCCATCCTTTCCTCATTCACCAACTGATCTATAAGGGAGGTCCCCTTTTGAAGACTTCTCATGGGGGGCGTCCACCAAGATTTCTCCACCTTCGCCTCCTAAAGTGGGCAATTTCCACTTAGCTCCCCTGCTCGGCTTCGGTGCAGCCCCAGCCTTCCTCTTGACCCCGAAGGCCGGAACAACTGCCTGAGCCGCTGAGATCCCTTGATCCTTATGCAAAGTCAGGGCCATCTCCTCGTGAATTCCTGGGCCGCAAGGATGTTTGGGGAACCCAGTGAAGCAGTGGAAGGCCCGACCAGAGGAGCTGATGGAGTAGCTCTTTCCTCCTCGTCGGCTAAGAAAGTGTGCCAAGATCTTGTCATACCTGCATCAACGAACACCAAGATACCCAATCAGCATGTACAACCACAAGAAAAAGAGAAAGACACATTTAAAATACCCGCGGGAGAGAAGGGGATGAAAAAAGGGGAAAAGCCGAAGTGATAGAGGACGCCCGGGATGTTGATTAAAGAGAAGGAGTTCAGTAGCCCATGTTTTGCCCATGGGCATTTAGAAAAGACAACGCCCGCTTTTTCCTCTCTGAACACTCCCCATGGTCTCAAGGAGGAGTTTCCTTCATCCACTAATCGCAAGGAAACTCCCACTCCCTAGTCGGAGGCTCCACAAATATATAGCTCCCTTGCCAATCTTTATCCATCTTGTGATTTTCCACAAAGAAGTGGGTGTCCCCGCCTAAGCTAATATCGAAGAAAGGTAAAAGAACGAACCATGGGGCTTCAGGGAATGCTGGGAAAGAACTAAGCTCGAGGGGACACTCCCTGATGTTCGCACCGCCACGAAGAAAGCTATAAGCAGGCGAAGAGTAGAAGGCTGGAAATTGGTTCAGAGGAACCCTGAAAGCGCGAGATACCTCGGACAGGAAGGAAGGGACAGAGGAACGAAGGCCGGCCCTAATCTGGGCCTCCCAAAAGGCAAGACATAGGGATGGAGGATGGTCCGCCCTCTGCTGCAGCGTCGGCCCCTTCACCGAAAAACCCTCGAAGGCGAAACCCCTTTCCACTAAGGTGTCAAGACATATAGGCGAACAGGACGAAGCCCTAAAAACACTGGTAGAAGGACGGGAAGAAGAAGGTGGAGCTGATCTAGGGTTAGGCTGTACGGAAGCGGGTGGCTCCGTGAGAACCATTAAGTCTTACAAACCCACCAGCGAGTCCCCAGCCACGGAGTCGCCACGCGAAGTCGAAACCGTGGCAGAGGTAGCCCCTAAACGAGTGCGCGGCCGCCGACCCATTCGCTTTATGGTGGCGCACTTTGGGCGAGCCTTTGGCTTAGGTTTCGGCGAAGAGATCGGAGGGTCCGATGCCGCCACCGATGAAGTTGAACCAGGGGAATTTGCAGAAGGGAGGGAGCAATTCGTAGAATCAGAGGTAGAAGAAACCATGAGGACGATGAAAAATTTTGGTAAAGAAATAGAGGGAAGAAAGGGAAAGGTAGAGAGAAATACCTGATAGATTTTAAAATACCCATGGAAATATAGAGACGGTCATCATTGAGGTTCCAGAACCAACCCTTAAAAATGGTTCCCAAAGCACTAACTAAACCTTCACCCACTTACCAGGCACGTCCCTTCAAGAAATAAATGGTAGGGAGGTGAGGCCCAAGGTGAGGCCCATCTTTTCATTCTCCCTTAAATTTTTACTCTAATCTCCTTTTTAGCCCCAAAAAGATAAATTAGAGTAGGGGTGTGGTTGATACGGACCAAAAGTAGATGGGTCGAGAAATAAAAAATAGAAGAGGCCCAGCAAGCCCATGAGGAAGGGAGCCCACACCCAGTCAAAAATATCTACGAAGGGACTTGCAAGGACCTCCGAGTAAAAGGCAATATCCGGGCAACGGGGAAGTTCCTTCTGGAATTTCCAGATGAAAAGACAGCGAAAAAGGAAGGAAAAAGCCATAAGGACGCGTGTCGACCTGTAACAGGACAACGCCATTGTTTGAAAAGTTGTAGCCGTCAAAGAGGTTATTATTCTGCAGCTTTCTACCAGTCATAGTACCACAGATGTCACGTCCCCCCAATTCCTGGGATTCCACATAGAAGAGGCTGCGGGGAACTACTATAAAAGAGAAGACATTGCCATTTTTCAGAGGGACTATCAGAACACAAAAACACTTAGCATTTTCTCTTAACAAATTCATTAGTTTTTCAGCATACTTGGGCAAAGGGAAGGTATAATGAGTGTGCAATCTGTTTCGATATAGTGAAGGGAAGTTCTGCAGCGCCCCGTGGACGTAGAATCCGAAAGGATTAGAACCACGTACATCCCAGTGTCTTTCTGTTTTACGTCCCCCGTTATGTCCCTTACAACGAATATGCCATGAACGCCCTGAAATAGCATAATATACAATCTACCTCTATAAAATTCCTGGACCACATACTATAAATTTCGTCGATTGGGAGGGTGTTGGTCCACTTGTTACAAAACAAGGATAAAAAGATTAATAGAAAGATTGGAAGCTTAGAAAAAGATTAATAGAAAGATTGGAAGCTTAGAAAACACCTTGAGTGTGTGTTCGTGTGTGTTAAACGAAAACGGGTTCAGAAATAATTTCTTTTGATAAACCCTCATTAGGGTTAATATGGGATTTATATACCACAATTAATTGGTATATTAAAATCTGGTCCCAAACTTATACAAAATGATACAAGTCTACCCAAACTACTACAACCCATTTAAAACAACCTATAAACTCAAGACTTGAACGAATAGATGACACTATAATTTATTCCTAACAATCTCCCCCTTAGTGTCCTCTTCTTCTTGCTGGAGTTCTCTGTGTCTTCTTCTTCGTGGGTTTTAACAAAGCATAGGGAGATCTTCTCAGTCCTAAAAAGTGTTCGTACGATCGCAATCTTCTTCGGAAAGATATTTTCTCAGAGATGGTCTCTATCAGCTTTTCGTACTTTTCTTGGAGTTCATATTCTTCTTCTCTTAGCTGTTCGAGAATTCTTCTAAGTTCGTTGCGAATAATTAGGAGGGTTCTATCGCTAAACTTGTGGATCTCTGAGGTCTTCATAAGCCTTTTCTCTCCCTTGAAATTGATGTAGACCACTGATGGATCATTATCTTCGTTTATAATGTGCCCTTCACCAAAACTTGGATCAGGGACTTCGAATGATGGCTTCGTGAGATTCACCTTCTTCATATTGCTCTCTACCGCCATTTGAAGGTCGTGAGTAGCATTGAATTTAACTTGTCGCAGAATGAATCTCTTCAACGTGGTGTATCCTAATCTAAGCTCTGGAGTCTTGAGTGCTCCAAGCGTTCTATAATCTCTCACCATCTGCTCAACATCGTCGCCTCTGATGTACGCGAGATCGGCTTCATTCAGCTCTTCGTATTCTCCATTTTGTCTCCGTACCATGAAGATAGGAACCTCTACGTCTCCAGAGCGTGCCCTCTTAACTCCCAGAATGTCTTGAATTCTGGATCTCTTTGCCTCTTCTTTTCGGAGAGAATCCAGATCGTATCCTTTTCCTCTTAGCATAAGTGTACGACGAAGAGAGAGCAGATACTGAATGGCTTGTAGTCTTGGAAGATGAGTCGGACCTCTGAGTGCAAGCTCGTCTATCTTCTTGATCATATCTTCCTTCCTCCATATATTTCTTCGAATCTCTTCTTGGTATGGATGCACTACTTTGGCATTTTCCCATGGCACATCCACTTTTTCTCATGTTTTTGGCTTCAGTGGGGGGCATTCCTCGTCAACGACGGCGTGTTTGAGAAGCTCGGGAAGTTCTGGAATTTCTGCTTCATAGTCTTCACCTCCCTCGAGTTCGTCATCGTTGATGAGGACCATATCGATGTTTGCCTTCATCAGGTAGAATCGGGCATTCTCCATCAATCCTTTGGCAAGAGCTGGATCCATAGGCTTTGTCATCCAATCATCGTTGAAAATGTAATTTTCAACGGCTTTGTGAGGATTGAAGAGAGGTTCATTTGTCTGAAGAGATTGGATGGGAGAGGATGGAGGATTAGATGGGCTTCTTATACGTATGTCTGGTGAGAAGAGAGGTTATTGGTCTAAAAGGATTGGATGGGAGAGGATGGAGGATTAGACGGGCTTCTTATACTTATGGCTGGTGAGAAAGTTTGTTGGGTTGTTTTGTTAGTAGTTCGGGTAGATTTTGTTGTTTGGGTAGGTGATTTGATGACTATTGTATGCGATGGTTGAGGCTGAAGCTCCTTGTGTTGCGTCTTCTCCCCCTCGGGATGGCCCTCATCCCCCGGGTCGTCACGCGGTCGAGTAGATGTTCCTGCCTCGCCTCGCAGGTGAACGGAAGCTCGAGACGCCTAAGGACCTCTACTTCGTATTCGCTCACTTTTGGTGCATTACGGAGCCTTGCAGCCACAACATCAATGAGTTCCGTGACGGGAACATTCCACGGGCCTCCGTCTGGATCATCAGTCGTTCTTAGCGAGTACGTTGTGCTTCGTGGATGGGAGCTTTGCCTTTGTCGTGAGTTGAGGTTCCTAGTTCGGAGAGCAGTCTGGTCATGAGAGAGTCTTCTAACCTTTTCTCGAACTCGGCGAACCTTGCGTCAAGCGGTGCTTTCAGTGTAGCTTCCGTCACCAGCGGGGAAAATAACGAGACAGTCCCAAAGACGTTCTGTCGGCACAACATCAGAAAAGAGTACTGATGTGCCGCTTGTTTGCACAGGGCTTGAGAAACCGGGGCCACTTAGGCTCACTGTTGACATCGATGCTGAGACAGTCTCAGATCGATGGCCCGAAACAGTAGCTGTTGTGGTGTTGACTACTTCGGGTCTTCCGCCCTGTTCCGGACTAGATACTAGTATGGAAACATCAAAGAGCGTTCCGGACAGATCACCAAGAACTGTCGGTGCAGAAAGAGGTGTATGTGTCCTAGTAAACGGAAAAAATATGGGTGGTGAGGACACTGGACTGGGCGTGATCAAAGAAGGAGCAGTCTGAGGCGGAGGACTGCGTAGCACGACATCGACCCCCTCCGAGCGAGGAGGTGATGGTTGATGTGGTTCCTCTTGAGAAACTGAAACAATCACCTGTTGGGAGATGATTGAGAGGCTAGGTTGGGTACTTTGCGCGATGGGACCTGATGTCGCGACTTCTACTCGAGGGAAGACAAAGTCATCCCCTGTACCTAGGGGCTCGGTCCGGCTATTTCTGGACTGGAGGAAATAGGAGGACGGTCGTGTTTATGTTTGGTACGCCGTTCCTACTTGCCACTTCCGTCATCCCTTTTTGATTTTCTCTTTTGTTTATGTTTTGAGGATGCGGGTTGTCCTAGACCTAGACTTTGCTGGTGGGGTTGGCTGGTCTCGGGGTTAGGTTCAACTGGGTTGTGTTGAACCATGGGAATTTCGTCGAGGTTATTTGCGCGTAGATAGGCTTGAAGGACTGGGTCTGTTGGCTCGAGTAGTTGTAGAAGATGGTCCCCCAAAATCAAGCCTTCCTCATCAAATTTGGAATTGGTCTTGGTGGATTGTATCTTGCCTAGTTTGGGAGTGTCGTAACTTTCGGCCTGGGGACGGCGTTCGACCTCTGGATGGTGGTCTATGAAGTGTTGGACAAAGACGGGAAGCCACCGAAGATACGGTAGGACCTTTGTGGTGCCGAACTTTCGTCTTCGTAGTTGATCAAGAAGGTCTGACCAGATCAATTGGGCGACATCGTAATTTTTATTGAAGACGATGCCGTGAAATATCAGCATTATTTGACGGTTGCAGCGGTCAGACCCTGTGTGCTTAGGTGATAAGCACTTGTTGACAATTAGGAAGAGAGTACGCCAGGGTTGATGTATGTCTGTGGCGCAGAAGTCATGAAGATGAATAGATTTCTGGGCGTTTTGTTTGTATCCCATGTAGAGGAAATCTGCAATTAGTTCATCGGAGGTGGGATGTTTGTCGTAGTGTAGGGAGGTTGGTAGGTTGAGTTGGGAGCGTATGATGTCTGGGGTCAGAACGACAATGATATTTTCAATATGGGCGGTGAGACGGGTTGTTTGTGGGTTGTCTGTGGGGTTTTGGAGCGTGGCCCAAAAATTGTTGTACGTATACTTCGGGGACACGCTCAGTTATGCAAAAGGCATTTTTAGAGGATGGTTTTGCAGGATTTTGAGGATGATAGGGTCTGGGCATTGTGCGTTTTCAAAATCTAGCTTAACGTTGTTTGGAAGCCTGTTAGCCCAGTCCTTAGATGGGAAAATTTCGTCAATTTCTCGCACCATAGTGATCAATCTGGAAAATAAGATGAAAGTATTAGTGATGATGAGTTGATTAAAACAATGGTCATGATTTGGAGAAGTGAGGAAAATTGAAGTGTGCACGATTGAAAATATTTTGATTAGAAGGCTTTGATAACTTCCGATTGCAAACTTTGTATTAGAGACTTAGAATCGGGCGTAATTGGTGCAAAATCAATCGATGAGGAAATCGGCCAAGTAAGAATTTATGAAATCGGATTAGAGACTTAGAGAATTTCCTATTTGATTTGAAAAGTTCGAATCGGGCAGGGAAGATCGGGTAAATAGAGTAAATCGGCTGACAAAGTACAGAAATCGGGCAATTGACAAATCTGAGTAAATATGATTTATGCATAAACCGGGCGATGATACAATCGACTAGATCGGATTTATAATGAAATCATACGATTTGCAGAAACAAGCAGAGATCGGGCGATTACAGAATCGAATAAATCGGATCTAGAGATATTGAAATTGTAATAGAAAAATCAGTCGAATCGGGCGATATGCAAGATTGAGTAGATGCGATGGATAAAGAAATCGGACGATTGACAGAAATATGCAGAAATCGGACGATTGACAGAATCGAACAAATGGGATCTAGGGATATTGATATTGCTATTGAAAGTCAGTCGAATCGGGTGATATGCAAGATTGAGTAGATGTGATTTATAAAGAAATTGGACGATTGACAGAGACAAGCAAAAATCGGGCGACTGACAGAAAACGCAATTAAAACATCAAGGCACAAATCGATCGCCCGAAATCAAATCGGGCGATAGAGATAGCACGAATCTGCAAACAGAGTCTTAGATAATTGAAATAAACGCACGAACTTTAAACTACGACTTTTCGACAATTTAGGGCGAATCAGAGGAAATCGAGTAGAACACCCTTGAAAAATAAGAACCCTAAGCGACAATTCCTGCAAAGCGAGTAAGTTACAAGTGAGGAGGAGCACAGTGAGGGAGTTCTCTTACCGAAATTAAGTCGAGATGTGGAGATGAGGAGCTGGATTGAACCAGGACGATAGAAAAACAGGCGACGAGGGTCATTTGAGGTTTATGAGAGGTTTTTAGACTGAAGATCGTGTAGATTAGAGAAAGTGATGAGAAATCGGGCGATTCCCTATTTATACGAATGAAGTTTTTCCGTAGCAATTGCCCGATTTAGAAATCGGGCGAGCGGCAAATCGCCGAGAAAATTACGTATCTAAAGGGTAGAAATCGGGCGATTGGAATACTGAATCTTGGGAAAAATCGATTGGACTAATCGGACGTTGGGAGAAATCAGGCGATAAGAAAATCAGCAGATAGAATTCTGTCGAAACTTTGGGCCCAATCGATGGAAGAAAATCGTCTATCAATTAAATCTATGAAAGGAGACCCCAAAGTCATTAAAATTAACATCAAATCAATGACTTTTCCAAGATTGATTTCTGTGAGGCCGAATCCGATAATCGACAAAGAACGCATCGCTTTCGCTCGCGGCGCTAGACCCTCAAAGTCAAAAGTTTGTCAGTATCAGTAATTATGTTTTCGGGACTTCAACAGTTTCGTTGTTCGACTCGGGTCTATAAATAGACACAATTAGAACTCACGGTAATATCGTAAAGTATGCATAGAGGCGAATCGACACTGCAAGGATGGATTGGAATTGTCAGCAAGACCAGGAAGAAAAAAGGAACACGCGGAGTTAATCCGGCGTTTTAATCGCAACTTAAATTTGTTAGTGCTGGAGCTTTCGCTTCTTATGTGCTTGTTCGTTGTTTTAGTGGCTGTGCTGTCTTACAAACCGTAATGGTTTTTTAGATTGCATTCCGTGTTTTTATGGCTTCCATTGTGGAAGGGATTTGATAGTTTGAAGATGTTTTGAGTGTTATGTTGTAAAAGTGTTTTTGGCATTTTGTAAGACAAAACCTATCCGATTTATGAGTTTGATCGATTCAAAGGTTCTAAAAGCACTTTCGGGCAATGTGAAGTTTGGTCCAAAGGATATACTATAAAAATGTGTAACAAACTTCAACAAATCGATCGATCTTGTTTCGAAAAATTCGGGCGATGCGCAATTTCGCCTAGGGAAATATTTTAAATATTTTGAAAATATTTCAACAAATCGATCGATAAGGTCTCAATCTCAGTTTCGGGCGAATCCTAGGTTCGGTCAATTTTTTTTTTGTTTTTTTTGTAAAATTTAAATAAATAAATAATAAAAAATAAGAAGAAATCCAAAGTCTAAGTTCGCCGAGGAAAACATAAATAAAACTGAAATTTCAATTAAAAAATTTTTATAAAGGTAGAATTGATAAAATATTTCAAGAGCTAAGCACGAAACAACTACACCCCCTTAATCTGTGTATATTGTTAACTTCCCCTAGATTAGAGTAAGACTTGCTGAAACTCCCCCTCAACGTAAGCGTATATATATATTATCAAGTTCCCCCTTAATGTAAGCAAAGAAACTTCCCTTATGTTAAGAGGTAAACGTAGGTAAGATATTAAATTTGTACACTTTACAAGAGACTTCGTGGAGTAATATTGCCTAAGGGTCGCGATTCAGCATGCCCAACTCAGATACAAGGAAATGTAATCGATTTTCATCCAATGCCTTGGTAAATAAGTCAGCCAACTCAATCTCAGTATTTACGAATTGCATGGCAATTGTTCCTTGCTCCACATGGTCTTTTATAAAGTGATACCTAAGATCTATATGTTTTGTGCGAGAATGGACAGGATTACAAGTGATAGCTATAGCGCCCTTTGAGTCGCTATATATAGGAGCGTTATTGAAATCAAACCCGTAATCCTGTAGTTGTGTTCGCAACCAAGAGCAGCAACTGGCCGCAGCAACATACTCCGCTTCGGCAGTGGATGTGGAAACACAGTTCTGCTTTTTAGATGACCAACTTACTAGTATGTCACCTAAGAATTGTAGGCTTCCAGATGTACTTTTCCTGTCCATCTTACAACCTGCAAAATCGGCGTCAGTATAACCAAGTAGTTGAAAATTAGAGTTCTTAGGGTACCACAGTCCAAGCGTCGGGGTTCCTTTGAGATACTTCATTATTCGTTTTACTGTGTGACTCCTTTGGATTGGCTTGGAAGCGAGCACACAGACATGTGGAGAACACGATGTCAGGTCTGCTAGCTGTCAAATACATGAGCGATCAGATAATTCCTCGATATGTGGTCGGATTTACCTGCTTTCCATCTGGATCTGAGTCAAGCTTGCAGGAATGAGACATGGGGTGTTCTTTGTAGTAGAGTTATCCAAGTTGTATTTTTTCAGTATGTCGTGAATATATTTTGATTGACTAATGAAGACCTTCTGGAAGTTGTTTAACTTGAAGTCCAAGAAAGCAGTTGAGTTCTCCCATCATGCTCATTTCGAATTTTGACTTCATTAGATCACCAATTCTTTGCACAACTTAGAATTTGGGACCCAAAGATTATGTCATCAACATATATCTGAACAAGGAGAGTTCCTGATTTATGTCTTTTGATGAAGAGGGTTGTATCAATCTTTCCTTTTGTGAATCCTGACTTAATCAAGAAGTCTGAGAGTGCCCCGTACCAAGCCCGTGGGGCTTGTTTAAGCCCATAAAGAGCTTTCCCTAGCAAGTACACATGGTCAGGATGAGTTTCGCTCACAAAGCCTGCAGGTTGTGCCACATATACCTCTTCTTTTAAGACACCGTAAAGCTGTCTTGACGTCCATTTGGTAAACAGTGAAGTTTTTGTGAGCAACATAAGCGAGAAAAAGTTGAATTGCCTCGATTCGAGCAACGGGGGAAAAGGTTTCATCTTAGTCAATTCCTTCTTGTTGATTGTAACCTTTTGCCACCAAACGAGCCTTGTTCCTAATAACAATCCCATCTTCATTTCTTTTGTTCTTGAAACCCACTTTGTTCCTATAATAGTTTTCCCTGGAGGTCTTGGGACCAATCTCCACACTTTGAGTCGCTCAAATTGATTGATTTCTTCTGGCATGGCTTGTATCCAGTCTGAATCAGCTAATGCATCCTCGATTTTGCTTGGTTCGCTTTGACTGAGAAAGCAGGCAAATAGATTCTCGTTCATTGTTGAGGAACGGTGCTTATTCCTTGATTTGGATCTCCTGTAATTTGAGATGTTGGGTGAGCTCTCGTCCATTTCCTTGTGTGGAGAAGTGGTTGAGTCGATTCTTCGGTGTTTGGTTCCTCGCTCATCTCAGTGTCGTTGGTGTTAGGGATTTCAAAGGGAGTTGGATCTTCGTGTCCTGAATCATCAGTCGGAGTATTCTCTGCATCTTCATTTAGAACTGGTTGAGTAGTCGTGGTGACTTGAGGTTGGCTGCTTATATGCATCTCTTCAATTCCAGTTGAACTGCGTACAGATGGATCTGCTTTGTACCATTTTCGTCTGTTTGAGGAGGATCTAATTGTGGACGAGGGCATAGATATAATTGATCAAACAGAAGATTCAGTTCATCTTCATTGAATGTTTGAGAAGTGGACGGTCTTTCCTCGGGTGGAGAGTTGTGTATATCTTCTGTCAACATTCTTACAAGTCCGGGTTCGGGACTTATCTGTCCAGAAGCAATAGATGGAGCTTCATCAAATGTCACGTTTGCACTTTCCATGACGATTCGCTTTTGTGGTAGATAAACACTGTATGCCTTGGACTCGGCAGAATATCCAATGAATACTCCTTTGAGCAGGATCAAATTTTCTTCGATCTTCTCTATCATTTAACACGAAGTATGCGCAGCCAAAAACTCGAAGAAAACCGATATTGGGTATTCACTAGTACAGGTAAGGGAATAGGCTGCGGCACAATGGGCGACTGTTGTCAACAACAGACGCCAATTGGTAAAAATTTTGACATTTGGCGACTATTGTCAAAGCAACAATCGCCAATACGTTCCGTTAATTTTTTTTTAATTTTTCAGACATTAGGCGTCTGTTATTATACCAACAGTCCCCATAGTGTTTTCATTTTTATTTTTTTATTATATAAGACATTGGCGGACTGTTGTGAATAGTAACAGTCGCACATAGTGTTTTCGTTTTAATTTTTTTATTATATAAGACATTGGGCGACTGTTATTATACCAACAGTCGCCCATAGTGTTTTCGTTTTTATTTTTTTATTATATAAGACATTGGGCAACTGTTGTGAATAGTAACAGTCGCCCATAGTGTTTTCGTTTTTATTTTTTATTATATAAGACAGTGGGCGATTGTTGTGAATCGTAACGGTCGCCCATAGTCGATTTATTTTTTTTTAACATTTGAGGATCATTGGCGACTGTTACGCGGCACAACAGTCTCCGATTGTTAAAATACAGATCTAACACTCACACACGCAGATCGAACACTCACCCACAACCAAGCAGCCACCGCCCGCCCCTTTGCAGTCGCGCCCCACCACTTGCACAGCCGCCGCCGCCCCTTTGCAGTCGCGCCCCACCGCTTGCGCAGCCGCCGCGCCGCTCCACGCAGCCCAACTTCCTCAGCTCGTTCCGCGCCACACCTCGCAGCCACCGCCACGTTCGCCGTACCCTCGCCGTTGCCGCCCAGCTCCTTGCTGTCGCCGCCGTCCCTCACCAGCCGTCTCACAGCCGCGCCAGCGCCAGCGCCCCATCAGTTGCTGTGGCCGCGCCCTAAACCTCGCAGCCGCAACCACGCCGCCCCACCTCACTGCCCCACCTCGCCGCCCCGCCCCGCCCTGCCCCTCTCAGCCGCAGCCACCGGCCCAAATTATAAGGTAATATATATTTCTTGTAAACCTAATCTATTTAATTTGTAAAATTTAGGTTTGCTTTCGATTTCGGTTCCATATTGTGATTTAATGTTCTATTAATGGCTTATACTATGTTAGAAATCATAATTGTTAAAAAAAGAAATTGCGACCCGACCCGATGGTACCCGATGTGTTCGATTGTCGGGTACCCGAGATTTTTGTGTTTGGATAGTTATTTTTGTGCTTCGTATTTGTTGAAATTGCCTATGATTTGCGAATTTATTGTTTTCGTTAAGCTTAGATATGTTCAAGGTTTGCTCATTTGGAGGAAACCTTGAACGGTCCTCTGGGACCGTTCTTAAACACACGCTATCGCTTTACAATGTAAATTTGTTTATTATCTAACTTAGGTGGTTGGGATGGATCGAGTTTGGATGTCTAGTAAGCGAACAACGGCCGAATATTTGAATGGTGTAGATGAGTTTATGAATTGTGCAGAGCAAAATCGTAGAAAAAAGAGGCAATCCAAGATTTCATGTCCTTGTCGTAATTGTATTAACACAAAGTGGTGGAATAGTGAGATTGTTAGGGATCATCTGATAGTCTCGGGTTTTAAACCTGGTTATACAAATTGGATATGGCACGGTGAGTCTGTAGCTGGTCGGGTGGATGAAGGATCTAGTACAAGAGTGCAAGCCGAGGCAGATGTAGATGTTTTAGCTGATAGTTATTCATCTGATAATGATCGTATTGAGGACATGCTCCGTGATGTTCAAGAGGATTCCGATGAACGTCCTCCCATATTTGACAGTCTGCTTAGGGACAATAATATCCCCTTGTACAACGGATGTTCTAAATATACAAAATTGTCTGCTGTGTTCAAATTGTTGAACATTAAGGCTAAATTTGGGATTTCGGATAAATGTTTCTCAACACTCTTAGAAACACTTACCGATATGGTCTACATACCTTTGAGCGTCCTTGAAGATTGAAGGCCAATAGAAACGACATTCGAGTACCTTATGGGCTGTTCGATTCCCCCCATAGTGACCTCCGGTCGGTTCGGTATGGCAATGGTCTAAGATCTTGATCGTCTCAGGAAATGACACGCATCGCCTGACCATCTTATCGGCACAAGTCCTAAACAAGTATGGATCATCCCAAAAATAATACTTCAAGTCCGAGAAGAATTTCTTCTTCTGTTGGCTTGAGTATTCCTTTGGTATGATCCTTGCCACGAGATAGTTAGCAAGATCATCATACCAAGGAATATCATCATTCACCTCACGTAGAGCATAAAGATGCTCGTCAGGGAAGTGGTCCTTGATGTTATCCTCGTCCTTCTTTTCATAATGTGAGTCCTCCAATCTCGATAAGTGATGGGAATGAACTTCCGGTGTCAACTTACGATGCAAAGAAGCTGTTGTGCCCTTTGAACTTGTAGTACGAAAGAATACATGCGTGTCCCAACGACTGTGTGCTATATAGAGGCGAAGTAAGTGCACAAGTAAGTGCAATATAAAAAAACAACGACTGTGGGGATCAGAAAGATTGGAATTCGTGATCACGTGAACAAGTAAGTGCAATATAAAAAAACATGGTATACTTTTATTTTATAGATGCTTCTAATATATATTTTTGAATTTCAGTGCATTGAAGATTTCGACAATGTTTGGAGCGGCTCAAGTTATGAAGAAGTCTTCCTCTACTACTTGGAAATCATGCAAGGTTCGCAACTCTTTCGAGCAATTTCTATTAAAATTATAACGATATTGGGTTATATGATATTTGTTTAAACTTAGTACCCACGCCAACCTGGTGATAATCAACTATGTGGAAACTTTGTCATGCGCTACATGTACGACATTGCGAGAAATATCGGCTATCAAATGCAAAATCTGTCAAAGGTACGATAAAGTTGAAGCATTGATATCAAATATATTTAGTTGTAACTTCTATGAATCGTGTTCATATTTTAGGAATTGGAACACGCTGTCTACGTCAAAGAGACGCATGAAGAAATTCGAGAGTTGTGGGCGAAGCACTTCATTGAAGATGCTGACTTATCCCAAGTTTCTGATAAACTTCACTGAGACGTTTGTTTTTGAACTCAGTTCCATTGTCTGTTCGAATGACTTGGATAGTCAGTTGCAGCAGATTTTGAGTAGTGTTCACGAAGTTAATGATCAAGTCCCCGGTCTCACCTTTGGTTCGGAGGAACTTCGTTCAAGTGTAGCGAGAGAAATCATCGACGATCACTAGCACGTACTTTCTTCCATTTATGCTCTAAGTCTGCATCGACCCACAGAGATCCATGTGGATTAGTTCCAGTGGTCGAGATGTAGACGCAATTTGCTTGACGTGATGAGATGCTCGCTTCATTTTTTCTAATTGGCATGCCGAACACTGATGCTCCCTTTGTAGTAGTATAGTTGGCAGACCATGAACCAACTTTTTCGTAGAAAGACGTTGGAGAGCTTTCATATTCAGATGAGACAATCATTGATGCCATAAGTTGTTCCTCTGTAAATCAATCTGAGATATGAGGCATACAGCTTTCGAGGGCCGCACGGACGTCAGGTTGATCGTGTAAAGGTTTGATTTCCGAAGTCCATAGAGAAGTTCTGTATCCTGACTGTCCAAAATTCTGCACCGGTCAGCATAAAAGACCACCTGGAACCCTTTGTCACAGAACTGGCCTTTGCTGAACAAGTTATGGGGGAGGCCATCAACGTCTGAAAAATCTTTTATAATCAGATTCTTCAGAATGATATCCCCAAGTCCGAGAATCGGGGCTGAATCGTTGTTTCGAAATCTGACTTTGCCGTTTGGCTGGTCTTCGTAGTTGCTCAGCAGTTCTTGATTTCCCGTCATGTGTGTGGAGCACCCCGAGTCAAGGTACCACACATGATGGATCTGCAAAAACAAATTAGAGAGTTTTAGGTACCAATTTAAACATGGGTCCTCTCAGATTAGCAGAATTTTTTGGTTCTGATATAGTTCCTAAATAATTACTTGAGGGAGTTTTGATAACCCGAGCCACTTTCAGAGAAGTGGGTTTAGGTTTAACCTCTTTAGGTGACTTGGCCTTTCGGCTTTTGTCGACCTAGGCGGAGATTTAGGAACCCATTTGGGTTGAACCTTGCAGGGAATGTTAATTTCAGCACGTACAAATGCTTTGCTAGGTTTGGTTGAGGAAAAGATCTTTTCTTGATGTAATCGCCTAAGGTGCTTGGGGGATTTAATCTCTACATGATACCTTAGGTGAGTACAAGCATGTACAGCCCCATAAGCTTTCTTTATGGCTGGATCTTGTTTCCTACGAGTCTTCCTAGTGGCATTTGTTTCCGAATGATTAATTTTTTATGTAGAGCCTATTTCGATGTTGGTGCTTCTAAAGGTGATCGGCTGAAGTGAACAAGTAGAAGCAATTATCTTAAACGTGGAAATAGCTCTTTTATTTCTACGAGTGTCTTTTATTATAACAGAAGGAGTAACATGCTCAGAAACATTTAAATCTAGTGGCTCCTTCTTTATATTAGTGCTAGACAGTCTCGCCTTTGTTTTTAGTGCTGACGCTACGCTCCCTGTAGACGTAGGTAAAGAAAAATTAGTCATAGCACTTTTAGCGGAATTATTTTTACAAGTTTTATCTTTCAAAGGCGATTTTTCAATTTTCACGCTCTTTGTAATAGCGTGAGAGGTAGTTTGGGAGGACAAGGAAGCCTTGAGATTTTCCATCTCCTGAAAGAATTTTTTTTTTCAGCTTCGAAACTCTCTCGTTCTCTATCTAGCTTTGCCTGTGACTCCTCTATCTGTTTTATTATAGGGGGTTTGTAGAGGAGAATTTTTATAATTAATGTCTTTAACTTCCCCGTACTCTGTTCGAGAGTCAGGAGCAAGAACTTGTACTAAATCAGAGACAGGTGTTAAAGATGGTTTCATATTCTGTCTCTTTCATTTAGTGTTGTGTAGTCAAAGGGGATCTCAGGCCCATGTGAGGCTTGTCTTATAGAGGAATCATAACTATTTTGATACGTTGATTCAGTGATTTCTCTAAGAGAGGTCACTCCTAAACCCATGTTCGTAATATCGTATATTTCCTTTTTCCGTAGAACTCGGGGGTTAGTGAAACCTATGCCTTCTATTGGATTATAAAACTCTATATCCTTGGGCTTTTTCAAAAATACCGTCTGTTCGGATTGTCCCCTATGCGTAACTATACCATCTAATTTCTTAATTTTACTATATAGTTTCTCGCGTTCCTTACCTAGTAGAGCATAATTGTTTTCTACCGTCAGTTTAGCGGCTTGACAGGCATCTAAATCCTTACTAAGCTCACTAGTCTTAGCATTTGATGTTTCTAATTGAGCTTCTAAGTTAGTGATCTTAGAGGTAGCTTCGGTTATCCTACAATTTAAAATGGCTTTTTTCGTTGAGATTTCTAACCAAGCAATTGAAGTTATTTGCTAGCCTATCTTCTAATTCCTTAATCTTTTCGCTCGGTTGTCCTAGTTGAGCTCGACTAGTCTCTCTAGACTGTAGGCTCTTAATAAGTTCATCAATTGTTGCACTACAGCTCCTAATTTCTGATTCGAGACTATTTATCTTCTCTTGTGATCTCGCAAGTTTATCCTCTACTTCCTTAATACTTTTCTGCTCACATTTCATGTTAGCATATTGTTTGTTATATGAATCTAACATGGTCAATAATGTGGATGAAGAGACTATCTCTTGTGACGGAGTGGATGCGTTGTCATCGTCCGTACGATCGGATGTTCCTGCGTCTGACTCGTTGTCGAGACGAGCCATGAGAGCTAAATTCTCTTCTTCAGAACTCGACGTGTCCTCGAGCCATTGGTCCTGTTCGGCCATGAGAGCTACTCCAGCTTCCTTCTGTTTCGTCAATTGGAGCTTCCTGGAGTAGTAGGTGGCATCTCTCTTCTTCGGAAGAGTGCATTCTCTGGCGAAGTGACCTGGCTTGCCACAGTTGAAGCATTTGTTAGCCTCTTTACGATTCTTAACATCGGAGCTCTCTGGTGCACGTTCTTTGTTTTTAGAGCTTGTAGTCCAAAGTCGGTCTGCTGAGGTTGAAGACTTCTTATTGAAGTACTTCTTGCTCATCATTTGTCCTATGAGAGCTAACTGCTTTCCTAGTTCTTTCAGATTTGGCTCAACATCGGAGTCCGACTCTTCTTCCGACTCTGAAGGTGAAGGAGGCCTAACGGTCTTTTCCTTTCTTGATCTTGAGCTCCTCTTCTCCGAGACTAAGGCAACAATGTCTTCGTTCTGTTTGCCTTTCTGCTCCTTGAGAATCTCGCTCATATCATCCTCATGCTGTGCGAGATTGTCAAACACGGCATGGACATCCAACTTCTCTAGATCTTTATTCTGTCAAATCTGAGTGGATATTTTCTTCCGTTCCGTGGGCAAAGAAGATAGAATCTAATGTTTGTCTCCATGTTGGTCTTTGTGATCTCTATCTTCCTCATCTCGTTGAGAAGAGTGAGGTATCTTTGGTAGATCTCATATAGACTCTCCTGAGGCTTTGCTTTGAAGGAGTCGTAAGCGGTTGAGAATGTTTGCCTTTTTGGCCTTTATGCCAACTTCTGTCCTCTGCATCATCCTATGCAGTTCGTCCCGCATTCCTTTAGCCGATGAAAGGCTATCAATCTGTCGGTAGATGTCATTGGGGATGCTCTGCATGAGGGTGTTCATGGCTACTAGATCAGCCTTAGCTCGAGCCCTCTCCTCGATGTGTACTCCCTAGGCTCCTTCAGTCGCCTAGATGCGGGAATTTGAGGAGTTGCCGTTTCGTCACCGGGAACATGTACCCAAAACTGTGCGGGTCCCTCTTCTAGTGACTTCAGTAAATTCTCGGCTTGATCTCTTTCTCCACACGGTATATTCGCCTCGCTGCAAAATCGGTGGACGGTTGTCATTTCCGAGCGAGTATGCATCCATTTTGTTTTGTAATTGAGTTGTTGAAGGATCTTCGTTAAGTGTTTTGAATTTTTGAGGATGATGTAATGTGCCTCACAGGTGACAAAATTGGTTAGTAGTGTTTGATTTGAAAAATGGATCGAGAATTATTTTCGATTCAATCTTTAAAGTTTGATCAAAAATAATATCGTCGAAATAGAATATAGTGTGTACTGTTTACGTGCGAGATAGTTTGTCAGTGAAATATTTTCCGAGCGAAATAAATTGCCCAAAATCGTTCGGTTGAGAAAAATTTCCGGATCGTGAATTTATTTCGATCGTAAAGAAACAGTACGTTAGTAAGTTTCTCGACTAGTCAAAATAAATCAATTGACTGGAAAAGTTTATCGCGTGTAAATGATTTTTAGCTTGGTCAAACTTTAAATGTCTGACCGAAAATGTTTCTCGAGAGAAAGTTTTTACGCGTGCAAAGTCAAAATTGGTCTCCCTCGAAAAAGATTTTCGCTGAATAATGCTCGAGAAATATTTCTAACTAAAATCGTTTCTAGTGTTGACGATTTTAGCACCGACTTCGTATTCTGTGCGAGAAAATTTATCGCGCCAAGTTTTTCGATCGACAAATTAATCCGATCGCAAAACCTAGCGAGAAAAATTAGAAAGATAAAAAAATCACAGATTACAATTATCACTGACTCAAGCAAAAACAAGGAATTAGACACTGAAATTTCAGGTTGCTCGCAATCCTTTACTGACTACGCATGAACAAGCATTAAACACGTTATGAAGCAAAATATGTCAAATTTGATCAAAATCAGAACGTGTTCTTCATGTTCATCGCAAACAGTAACTTCACAGAATCGATTTAATCCTAAAAATCGAAGTTCAAACAGCTATAGAACTGATCGCAATCATGATCTAGAACTTAAACAAGCACAGAAACATCAAATTCAAGTCAAGTAAACACAGAATTATGCTATTGGATCGAAAACAGATTTCGCGTCAAACTGTTCTTCGATGAACAGTGAACAATTTTCGATCCAAATCCAACAATTTTGATTCAAAACAGAACGAATCTGCTCTGATACCAATTGTTAGGTCCTATGATTAACAACTCTAAGATCCTAGGCAAGAATTCAAAGTAATTCGACGATAATGATAATCAATAGGATTCGATCGAAAAACTCATTTGAAGAACGAGAGAGGGAATTCGATTAGAGTGAGAAAGTTACTGTTGTTTCTCTCTCTAGAAATTGAATTGCAAGACTTTTCCAAAACTTTCTCTATTGATTGCGATTGTGTACATTGTATTTATACCAAACAAACTTGTTATAAATATTAAACTAGTCCTAATCTAAGGACAAATATAAGAAAAGCCCATAATTACAAGGACAGCTAATAAAATTAAAGCACAATTATAAATGGTATTCTAGGTGGGGATTCAGATCCGGCCCCACTACTAGAACTCCCTACATACTCTCGACGTCCCTTCGGCATTTTTAACTAGTTCTACAATCATTTACAGAATTTACATATATCAAATACCACATAATCATAAAATCAAATATTAAACTTACAGGCCAGTCTGGTTCTCCAGGCTTTTGAGCGGCAGTGCAGGGACAGTCTGCAGAACCTGCAACCGAAGCTCTGATACCACCTGTAGCGACCCTACTTTTCTAAGTATGATTAGTGGCGGATTTTTGCAACGTAAGTCGCGGAAGTCCGTATAACAAAAACGTTTTCCTAAAATAATATACGTTAGTGCAAAATATTATTTACATAGTCAATCTTTACATAGGCCGAAGCACCAAAATATCAAAAGGATCAAAAAGCCTATCGTCGGTCCACAGGTCCATCCATATACAGCCATGCCCTAGTCTGTTGAGCACCGCCACCAGCCGCCTCACTCTTGACGCGTGTCGGCGTCAGACTCAGTACCTACAACACGTAAACACTAAGCGATTTGCTCAGTAGGTGAATAAAATGCACGTATGCAAGTGTGCACTCAATCCCAATCCCAATATCTCACATGCCAATGCACACTCGTTCTTTTTCCCACACTCTATCTCACATTACACAACACAGGGCCTCAGGTTAGGCTCGACACCTTCGCGCGCAAAAGACTACTGGGAGGCCACCCCCAAGTCTCGCGGCAGCCTACCCTGGTAATGCACTGGACGATCACGCCAATGGCCTCCTACCGGGTCGCTACGCACCAAAACAAAAGCGTACACTGATAGTGCACTGGACGATCATGCCAATGGCCCCCTATCAGGTCGCACCAAAAATCTCATCCGGTGATATGCACCTCGGAACGATCACGCCCGAGTAGACAGATCGATCACGCCTGTCTCCGTCAGGTGCCCAGTGAGCCCAACCTCGACTCTTCTAAGTGTCACCAATCACAAACATCTCTACCCCGTACGTCAATATCTCATATCATTACCGTCTCACTACGGTACAACCTTCTCTCACCCTGACGTGATATGCACGTGCCATGCATATACATGTAACTCATAAGCATATGATTTATATAGAACGTACGTAAAACAAGTAGAACACGTAAGTCACGAAAATCATCGAATCACATGAAAACACATAAATCACATATGTGTTTACGTATTGTAGATGGATGATCCACCTACCTGTCCTCCCGCTGTAGTCAAATAAGAAATCTGCCAGAGTCTGTATAAATAGGTCCTCTGTACATAATAAATATTGTTAGTATTTGTACTAACCTCGTCAGTAAAATCTATAATAACTATAGTGGAAATTATTAGGCTTGAGATGACTTAATTCGCTCGACTTATGGTTAGTTCTAAGAAAACAGCCGATTTACAATTACCCTGAATTGCCCGATTGAGATAAATATTAAAATATTTGTGATCTAAGAAATTGTCTGATTCCCGATTTGTTGCCTTTCGAATCATCCGATTATAATGCTCATTGAATCGCCCGATTTGTCATTTTGAAGACCCAACTTTGTCAAGCTTCTAGTCGCCGATTGATAAACGTAATTTATTACGTTTATATTTGTTACTTTTAAGACGTTTGCATTCCTTAATGAAGCCGTTTTGAATATCCTAGCACTTAAATGTGAGTTAATGGCAATACTAACGTTTCTACGGCAGATTTGCGGCGAGTTTGGTATTTCTTGCAGATCACGGGGTAAACGAATTCCGATGGAGCTGGAAATTTAGCCGAAGATAGAAGACTCGTAGATATCGATTTTGACCGAAGGAATTTCTATTCTGTCCCAGAATGGAAGATACGGATTTTGTAACACACCACTTCGCTGCGCAAAAACAACCCGTGGGCCAAAGCCCAATACTAATCAGCCCATTTAAAATCCAACTAACTTAAATCATTTCTTTTTATGATGGGGCAGAGAATGAACGATGGAGGAGGCTTGGGATTTTTCTTCCCTTGAAACACGGAGCAGATCAATCAAGCAAAACATGGACAATATTATTTTGCATGAAAAGAGGAAAGTTGTTTACCATTTACTACCTCTTAGTTTCGTGAAGTACTATAAAAATATAGCTTAGTTAAGAGCAGCGGGGAGAGGACTTCACGTAAGGGCCAAAGAATACACAAAAGGAAGTTCTGCTCCTCCACAAACTCATCAACACTTCACGTCACACAACCTCAAGCAACCACCTGCCACCTCACGCATACATATCACAAGGCTCACTCATCACCCAACCATCTCCCAAAGCCAGGCCAACCCACTTCCACCAAGCAGGCAGCTCACGGCGGAGGAGAGAGCGAAGAAGGCAGCCGTGTGCGTAGGAGCAGCAGCGAAGCAACCACGACGGGCTGCGACGGACTGTTGGCGGAGGAGATGAGCGAAGGGCAGCG
This sequence comes from Craterostigma plantagineum, assembly GCA_027422505.1. Classification (NCBI taxonomy): domain Eukaryota; kingdom Viridiplantae; phylum Streptophyta; class Magnoliopsida; order Lamiales; family Linderniaceae; genus Craterostigma; species Craterostigma plantagineum. Next base: position 738,528 of record JAPQWV010000179.1, read on the forward strand.
GTGTGTGTAGGAGTAGCGAATGAGAACGTGGAGTGCGAGGAAGGGCAAGGAAAGTGCAAGCTGAGACGCCCGCCACCCGTTCGATGAAAATACTCAACGAAGGACTAAGCCCGAGCCAAATATTCAGGGAAGATACTATGTTTCCCTATATGCTATTTTTATCCTTCGTCGTGTTAGTTTCCTTCATGAGTAGCTAAATATTGTGTATTTGAGATGAGATGAACCGTAGCGCGATCGATCGTATGTTTAAGCGTATTTGATGTGTTGTTATTGTTATGACTCGTTTACGAAGCATATGAGTTTGGTTATGTCTATGTGATCGAAATTGTCATCGTGATCATGTCTATGTGTTTAAGTTAACGTAGTCCGGGAAATCGTACGCTACGCTCGAGAGAGGGGCGAAGGATTAGACCACTCGTAAACGAGCGGAATAAACTCATCGCTAGAGATGGGTTGAACTACCCCGCAGGATTAGAGTCAATTCTAGTAGCGGATTCATCGTGTTTTAATGCGATATTCGGTTAAGTAGCCAGGGAAGTTTGCCCAGCTACTTAATTAGTTGATTAGTTGTTTACGATCATTATATGGTAAGGCGCAGTTTCGTCACCTATATAACTTGTACGCATGTAGTAGGAATCTCCACGGTCTAATGATAGCTTTATTACGTACACTTGATATTTGTTTTGGTCGAGCTAGGGGGATTCGAAGTCTCAAATACATTCGCTTTTATAAATCGTCCCAACTCCGTTATCGCTATTTTATCAAAATTTCTATTTTTCGTGTTTATCGTTATTTATATTTTTATCAAACCAAAAAGTACTTGCTAGAATATCTAAACAACGGTTTTCTAGAATATATAGTTCCTTTGGGTTCGATACTCGAATACTTGCTACTTCTATACTATTTTCGATAGGTACACTTGCCTGTTGAGCGTAGGATAGTTTGCGATATTCGTTTTAATTTATTACTCCATTCGCTCGGTCAAGTTTTCGTTGCCGGGGAGCTATTGATATTATTCTAGCTCTATCATATTATTATTATTTTCTATTGTTTTTATTAGTACTATTATTATTATTGTTATTTTACTGTTACTTTTACTTATATTTCTCCGCTGTTTTTCGTTATTTTAATTAGTGTTATTGCTGTTATTTTTATAGTTAAATCATATTATTTTTATTTTATTTTATTTTACATAAATTTTGCTTAATCGGATTTCTTTTTGTCTAGGTATCTTAATTAATATTTTTATTATTATTATTTCTTAAACTATCTATTTTATTTTTATCACATCATTATTAAAAAAAATTTACAGTGATTATTGTTTTCTTTATTATTTTTGTCTTTAATATTATTAGCATCGCTTCCTTTATTTTTATTTTTATTAATTGTTTTTAGCAATAATATTTTATTTTATTGGTTTTCATCTCTATTTTATTGTTGTTATTTTTATTTTGTTTGTCTAGGTACGTGAAGGTTCGTGCATGACCCGGAGAAACCATTCGCTACCATTAGTTGAAGGAGACCCGGAGATCGAAAGAACGTTCCGACACAACCTACGAGAAAACACAAGGCGAGTCGAAATGACAGAGCAGAATCGCGACGAGATGCCATTAGCAACGAGAGAACCTCCAATGAGAGAGCTGTGGAGAAACAACGCCGTAGGGACGGTTGGATCAGCGATAGTCCTTCCTCAAGTCCCGAACAACTTTGAGCTGAAACATCATTGGCTTCAGATGCTTCAGACGACAGCTCAATACGATGGAGAGGAAGACGCTTATTGCCACATCCGAGACTTCCTATCCATCACCGACGCAATACGAGTACAAGGCATAAGCACCGAAGCTATTCGACTCTACTTATTTCCACTTTCTCTACGAGGCAACGCGAAGGAGTGGTTTAACTTACTTCCCGAGAGATCTATTACCACTTGGGACCAGATGCATGCCACCTTCATCAACTATTTCTTTCCACCTTCCAAGGCACTCAAGTTAAAAATGGACCTCACTGAATTCAAGTAAAAGGAGGGCGAAAATCTATACGATGTTTGGACCAGATTCAAGGCGCTCTTGAACCGTTTCCTCAACACGGGATGACGAAGAGCGAGCAAATTCAGCGGTTCCATGAGTCCTTGAACGATCATACCGTACAATTACTAGATGGAGTATGCAGTGGAGGGCTATGTAATCTTAGCGCAACGGAAGGTTGGAACTTAATTGAAGATTATAGCGCGAACAGTTTCCGACGAGGGAGCTCGAGCAATAGAGGCAAACCACCGTACTACGTCGCTGAAACTACCGCAAACGCCAAGTTCGACGCCCTCCCACAACAAATGCAGACTTTGATGAATGCACTCTTGCCTATGAAACCGGCCGTTAATGCTGTCCATTTACAACCCACCCGAGGACTCCCACAACTATTGCGCCTTCTCACTCATATCCGGCGTATATTCCACCATGCACTATATGCGGAGGGAGCCACGGCGCAAATCACTTCCCAACCACTATTCCAACAGAGCAAGTCGATTACATGGGAAACTACCAAGGTCAGCGAAATTTCATCCTGAATCGTGTTCATCCTAACCTCGCCTATTGGAATCAACAACAAGCTCCATCGGGATTTCAAAATCAAAGGTCGCATGGATACCACGGTGGAAATTCCGAAGTTGCCCCTCAAGGTCGCGGTGATAAGTTGGAGGGAATGCTCGAGAAGCTAATGGGAAAGCTCGACTCTCGCTTGGACAATCAAGAGGCGCTTTTGCAAAACATCGAATCTTCTCTACGAGCCTTGGAGAAACAAGTTGGACATATTGTCGAATCAATCCAAAGGACCACCATGTGAAGGCGGTGTCACTTCTCAACGGACGACAGCTTGAGGAAATACCAAGGACCAAGGCGAACGTCGAGATCGAGAAGGTGAATGTCGAGGACGAAAAGGCCAACAAGGAGGACGAAGTCGTAGCCAAACCTTCTACTAAGGTGTACCAACCAAAGGTCCCATACACAGCAAGACTCAAGAAGGAGATAGTAGACGATCAGTTCAGTAAATTTCTCTCTATTTTTAAAACATTACATATTAACTTACCGCTTGTCGAGGCTCTTGCACAGATGCCGCGTTGGGCGAAATTCGTCAAGGACTTGGTAACGAACAAGCGCAAACTCGAAGATATCTCCACCGTTTGCCTTCGAGGGAATGCTCAGCCATTCTCCAATGCAAGATTCCGAAGAAGCTTAAGGATCCTGGGAGTTTTGCTATACCTTTTCTTATAGGAGATTTAGTTGTTCATAAGGCATTGGCCGATTTAGGTGCTAGTATAAATCTAATGCCTTATTCTATGTTCAAAAGACTAGGTTTAGGTGAGCCCAAACCCACTAGAATGAGTATTCGGTTAGCCGATAGATCTATCAAGTATCCTAGGGGTACCATTGAGGATGTACTCGTAAAAGTTGATAAATTTATAATCCCCGCTGATTTTGTTATTCTTGACATGGAGGAGGAGGATGAGAATATTCCCCTTATTTTAGGTAGACCATTTCTCGCTACCGGGGGATCGATGGTTGACGTTCGTAATGGAACATTAACGTTGACTATAGATAGCGAGAAAGCGACCTTTGATATGACAGAGTCGATGAGTAATACCGAAGAGCTCGATGATAAATTCTATTACATGTATATTATTAATTGGGATAACTTCCTGACTTTGCAGGGACTCTCACAAACCGACTCACTCTCTTTAATGCAAGAATTTGAAGAGCCCGAGGTTGCCTTAACGACGGACGTTCACATAAATGAAGACAACAACATCGAAGACGAGCAACCCGTCAAGGTAAAGATGAGCAACAAAGAAGAAAGGGAGAAAAGCTCAATCGAGGAACCACCGATGCTCGAACTCAAGCAACTGCCCGATCACTTGGAGTATGCATTCTTAGGAGAAAATTCGAAGTTACCCGTCATCGTGGCCGCAGATCTAGAAGAGGAGCAGAATAGCATGCTTTTGGACGTACTAAAAGAACACAAAAAGGCGCTTGCATGGAAGATCTCAGACATTCGAGGAATTAGCCGAAGCTTTTGCATGCATAAGATCCTCATGGAGGATGAGTACAAACCGGTGCTGCAGCCCCAAGGGCGATTGAACCCGAACATGAAAGAAGTCGTGAAGGCCGAGGTGATTAAGTTGCTCGATGCGGATGTTATATATGCGATCTCGGATAGCAAGTAGGTGAGCCCAGTTCAAGTGGTACCGAAGAAGGGAGGAATAACTGTAGTGCCCAATGAGAAGAATGAGTTAATTCCGACGAGAACCGTCACGGGGTGGCGCGTTTGCATCGACTATCGAAAGTTAAACGATGCGACGCGAAAGGATCATTTCCCTTTACCCTTCATTGATCAAATGCTTGAACGTTTATCGGGTCATGATTTTTATGGTTTTCTTGATGGTCTTTCAGGATATTTATAGATTCCCATTGTGCTCGAGGATCAAGAAAAGACTACCTTTACATGCCCATTCGGGACATTCGCATACTGATGGATGACTTTTGGACTATGCAATGCTCCGGCCACTTTTCAGCGGTGTATGATAGCCATCTTCGACAAGCTAGTAGGAGACAAAATGGAGGTATTCATGGATGATTTCTCGGTTTTTGGTAACACGTTTGAGGTATGTCTTCTAACCTTAAGGCTATGCTTAAGCGATGCGAGAACTCAAATCTTGTGTTGAAATGGGGGAAATGTCATTTTATGGTGAAAGAGGGCATCGTGTTAGGTCATAAGATTTCGTCTAGGGGGATTGAGGTAGACGGGCTAAAATTGAGACTCTCGAGCGTTTACCCCCACCCTCGTCAGTAAAAGCAATTAGAAGTTTCCTAGGACATGCGGGTTTTTAACGTAGATTTATTAAGGACTTCTCTAAAATTGCTAGACCTTTAACCCGATTACTTGAGAAAGACGTGCCAGATGAGTTTACATCCGAGTGCATGCATGCATTTTCGATACTTAAGGATAAGCTTATTAATGCTCCTATCATGGTAGCTCCCGATTGGGGTCTATCTTTGAACTCATGTGCGATGCTAGTGATTTGCAGTAGGGGCAGTTTTGGGCAGCGGCGGGACAAGCACTTTCGGCCGATATACTACGCGAGCAAGACTTTGAACGAGGCGCAAGCGAATTACACTACCACTGAAAATGAATTGCTTGCGGTCATATTCGCGCTCGACAAGTTCCGCACCTACCACATCCTTTCCAAGGTCATTGTCTACACGGATCACTCGGCCCTCAAGCACCTCCTCGTCAAACCCGATGCAAAGCCAAGACTAATCCGCTGGATCTTACTACTCCAAGAATTTGACGTGGAAATTCGAGACCAAAGGGGGGCTGAAAATTTCGCAGCCGATCACTTATCGAGATTGGAGGACTCACATTATGAAAAGAAGGACGAGGATAACATCAAGGACCACTTCCCTGACGAGCATCTTTATGCTCTACGTGAGGTGAATGATGATATTCCTTGGTATGATGATCTTGCTAACTATCTCGTGGCAAGGATCATACCAAAGGAATACTCAAGCCAACAGAAGAAGAAATTCTTCTCGGACTTGAAGTATTATTTTTGGGATGATCCATACTTGTTTAGGACTTGTGCCGATAAGATGGTCAGGCGATGCGTGTCATTTCCTGAGACGATCAAGATCTTAGACCATTGCCATACCGAACCGACCGGAGGTCACTATGGGGGGAATCGAACAGCCCATAAGGTACTCGAATGTCGTTTCTATTGGCCTTCAATCTTCAAGGACGCTCAAAGGTATGTAGACATGTGCGATAGGTGCCAACGGACAGGTAATATCTCTAAGCGCAATGAAATGCCGCAGAATTTTATTCTAGTGTGTGAGGTATTTGATGTTTGGGGCATTGATTTCATGGGGGCCTTTCCCTACTTCGTTTACTAATCGATATATCCTAGTTGCGGTTGATTACGCATCTAAATGGGTAGAGGCGCAAGCGCTGCCCACTAATGATGCTAGGGTTGTTGTTAAATTCTTAAAAGCTTTATTTTCACGATTTGGTTCGCCTCGTTGCATTATTAGTGATAAGAGTACTCACTTTTGTAACGCTCAGTTTTCTAGGACACTCGAGAAATACGGCGTTAAGCATAGTGTCAAGCAAGCGGCCAAGTGGAAGTCGTGAATCGGGAACTGAAACGAATTTTAGAGAAAACCGTTGAGCACCACCGAACGGATTGGTCGAACAAGCTGAACGACGCACTGTGGGCCTATAGGACAGCCTATAAGACGCCTATAGGATCCACACCTTTTCACCTCGTTTATGGAAAATCTTGTCATCTACCCATTGAGCTCGAACATAAGGCATATTGGGCTCTAAAGAAATAAATTTTGATTTGAATCTCGCAGGAGAAAAGGGGAACTTGCAGATCAACGAACTCGACGAGTGGCGCCAAATGGCTTAAGAGAATACCCGCCTCTACAAGGAGCGTACAAAACAATATCATGATCGAAAAATCATAAAGCGGGAATTCCAAGAGGGCGACTTAGTCTTGCTATACAACTCTCGACTACGCCTATTTCCAGGCAAGTTGAAGTCACGATGGCCTGGTCCCTTCAAGGTAACTCGAGTATTTCCATACGGCACAGTTGAGATCACACACCCAGAACGAGGGACTTTCATGGTGAACGGGCAGCGTCTCAAGCATTACTACGGCGGTGACATCGAAGCGCTTGGAAAGGAAACGATCCTCCTCAACACCACCCAAATCTGAATCCGAACAATGTCTAGCTAAAAGACATTAAAGAAAGCGCTACTTGGGAGGCACCCCAAGCCTATCCTACGTTTTTCCTTTATTTTCCTATACGCATTTGAAGTTTTTTTTTTATTTTTTTAAGTGATCGCAGGGGGATTCAAAATCTCACGTGTGGGGAGGAGCCGTACAAAGCATGCACATCGACTTATTTAGGGAAGTTCGCTTATTTAATTTTTTTCCTCTCTTAGTGTTACAATAATTGTTACTTTGAGGACAACGTAGATCTTAAGTGTGGGGAGGGGAGTTTCTGTGAAATTTAGGCGAACATGTTATATATGTGCATGATTTGATTTTTGGTTTAATTTTTTTTATTTGAAAATTGGCATGAAATTTCATTTTCGGAAATCATGTTTCATATCGATCAAAGGATGTTTTCATGTTAGAAATTGTGCGAGTAATTAGGATACATATGCGTAGTCTACTTCTTTCTTACATGATGAACTTGGCGCTACTTGAGAGATTTGTGCACATAATCCTTTTCCTGTGAGAGTTTTGAGCCTACGAGCTTTTTGCTCATTTTTTTTGGTTGTGTGAATCATGCTTAATTTATTTCTCTTCAGAACTTGCTTGTGTATTACGTTTTGAAGCTACTTAACGTGAGATTGCGTAAAAACGGGGAAGTCTTTATTAATCAAAGTTTCTAACCACAACTGGCCACCGTAGTCGACTTTGAGCCTGAGCCTTTTATTCGTGATACCCGGAATTATAAGCGACTGACCTAAATAAGCCTCCAGAGATCATCTCACCTGAGTTAATGAGGAAATGAAGGTTGAATGCCAAAGTCGAAAGGCGCGTCCCGAACGAAGCCTTTAGTTAAAAAAAAATAAAGTTAAGAACTCCTCCACTGATAATCTCTCACTCGCAAAGAGGCCGAGAGAAGGGGAGCTTAACGCCGTCGAAAAAAAAAGGATAGCGCTAAGAACTCTTCCTCTGATAATCTCTCACTCTCAACGCACACCTATATCGAGAGTCGAGAGAAGAAGGGCTTAGTCAAGAACGGCGGAGACGCAAAAAAAAAAGAGAGAGAGAGAGAGAGAGAAAAAAGAAAAGAGAAAAAAAGGCGGACTTGTGGCGCGTCCAAGACAATGGCATGATCCCGACGTGACTGCAACTCATATCCTTTGACGCTTATTCCTTACATATTTGATATATTTGAGCTATGCTATAACCCGGTAAAGTCATTTCGATTCACAGTTGATCACCGAGAGTAGTAGTTTACGATTCGCTTGCAAGCTTTTGGTGGAGTTTAGATTAGTGCATGAACCGAGAGAATCCACCGACATTTTGACCTATACACTGAGTGATTTGAGTGAATCCTTGTGAGGTACGAATCTTGACTAGTGTTGCTAAGGAAGTCGTGTAGTTAGTTGTTGACCTCAAATGTGTTTTCGACTTTACTTGCATTATCTCTTTACATGACTTCATTCTTTATTGATAGGTTTTATGATGAATGCTTATATGCTTTAATTATTTCTTTGCTTGAGGGCAAACAAACGCTTAAGTGTGGGGAGATTTGATAAACGTAATTTATTACGTTTATATTTGTTACTTTTAAGCCGTTTCCGCTCCTTAATGAAGCCGTTTTGAATATCCTAGCACTTAAATGTGAGTTAATGGCAATACTAACGTTTCTACGGCAGATTTGCGGCAGTTTGGTATTTCTTGCAGATCACGGGGTAAACGAATTCCGATGGAGCTGAAAATTTAGCCGAAGATAGAAGACTCGTAGATATCGATTGTAACTGAAGGAATTTCTATTCTGTCCCAGAATGGAAGATACGGATTTTCTAACACACCACTTCGCTGCGCAAAAACAACCCGTGGGCCAAAGCCCAATACTAATCAGCCCATTTAAAATCCAACTAACTTAAATCATTTCTTTTTATGATGGGGCAGAGAATGAACGATGGACGATGCTTGGGATTTTTCTTCCCTTGAAACATGGAGCAGACCAATCAAGCATGAAGTCAAAAGAGCAAAACATGGACGACATTATTTCGCATGAAAAGAGGAAAGTTGTTTACCCTTTACTACCTCTTAGTTTCGTAGTACTATAAAAATATAGCTTAGTTAAGAGCTGCGGGGAGAGGACTTCACGTAAGGGCCAAAGAATACACAAAAGGAAGTTCTGCTCCTCCACAAACTCATCCCACAACACTTCACGTCACACAACCTCAAGCAACCACCTGCCACCTCATGCATACATATCACAAGGCTCACTCATCACCCAACCATCTCCCAAAGCCACGCCAACCCACTTCCATCAAGCAGGCAGCTCACGGCGGAGGAGAGAGCGAAGAAGGCAGCCGTGTGCGTAGGAGCAGCAGCGAAGCAACCACGACGGGCTGTCGGCGGAGGAGAGGAGCGGAGGACCGCGGTGTGTGTAGGAGCAGCGAACGAGAACGTGCAGTGCGAGGAAGGGCAAGGAAAGTGCAAGCTGAGACGCCCGCCACTCGTTCCACGAAAATACTCAACGAAGGACTAAGCCCGAGCCAAATATTCAGGGAAGATACTATGTTTCCCTATATGCTATTTTTATCCTTCGTCGTGTTAATTTCCGTCATGAGTAGCTAAATATTGTGTATTTGATATGAGATGAACCCTAGCGCGATCGATTCTATGTGGTTAAGTTAACGTAGTCCGGGAAATCGTACGCTACGCTCGAGAGAGGGGCGAACGATTAGACCACTCGTAAACGAGCGGAATAAACTCATCGCTAGAGATAGGTCGAACTACCCCGCCGGATTAGAGTCAATTCCAGTAGCGGATTCATCATGTTTTAATGCGATCTTCGGTTAAGTAGTTAGGGAAGTTTGCCCAGCTACTTAATTAGTTGATTAGTTGTTTACGATCATTATATAGTAAAGCGCAGTTTCGTCACCTATATAACTCGTACGCATGTAGTAGGAATCTCCACGGTCTAATGATAGCTTTATTTACGTGCACTTGATATTTGTTTTGGTCGAGGTAGGGGGATTCAAAGTCTCAAATATATTCGCTTTTATAAATCGTCCCAACTCCGTTTCGCTATTTTATCAAAATTTCTATTTTTCGTGTTTATCGTTATTTATATTTTTATCAAACCAAAAAGTATTTACTAGAATATTTAAACAACGGTTTTCTCAAATATATAGTTCCTTTGGGTTCGATACTCAAATACTTGCTACTTCTATACTATTTTCGATAGGTACACTTGTCTGTCGAGCGTAGGATAGTTTGCGATATTCGTTTACTTTATTGCTCGATTCGCTCAATCACCGGTTCCTTAAGGGTTTCGCCGAGGTCTTCGTAGAGTGTAATCACCCGATTGTTGGCTCTCTTACTCACTCGATTCGGTCAAGCTTAACGCTTGGTTTCGCCGATCATCAAATCGTCCGATTTGAGGTCTCCCGATCGGCCGAAACTCCATGCAACTTTATTTTTTCGATGGAGTGCTCATCAAATCGTCGAGTTATCCATTTGACAAGTCGCCTGATTCCATACATGGATTTTTCAAGCATTCGGTCGATTCCTCATGCACTTATGCTTATATTCGTTTATACTTAAAATATGTTTAATCGATCGAAACTTATACAATAGTAAATCGTCCGACTTTCATCAAAAACCCCAAAATAGAGGTCCATATACTATTAAAATTATCTTCAAAAATCATTTCAATCCCAGAAAGTCGTACACCCAGAAAATCATAAACTCTAAGAAACACAATGATTTCTATAGAACATAAGAAATCCTAGAGTATCTCACATGCTTCGAAATTATTAAGCTTCTTATCACATAAATACTTATGAGTATACCCTAAAACTTGAAGTTTTGGTGTTTTTCCTAAATATGATATAATTCGAGATCTCCTAAACATGACAAAATTTGAAATCTCTTACGGTAAGCTATAAAGTAGGATATATCTTGAAAACATATTAAATACACTAGTGAGGTTGTTTGGCATACCTTACTTCGAAATTGCTGAATTGTTAGACTCGTTTTGTGTTGTTGAGTTCTTAGCTTTTCCTTGGGAATTCTACTTCTGTTCACGATGCTTAGGGTTTTTCCTCACTTAATGGCTTTTGATATTATGTAAATTTGATAAGTATCGAGTTTTTCAAGGCTAGAATGATGGGACAAGATGTTGATAACGATTCTTTTACCTTAGGCTTAAGTAAGCTTATCACCTATTATATATGATTTGGGCCTTATGTCGTGGTGTAAACAATTAAGTACAGTCCAAATTAAATTTATTCTAGCCTTATAAATTTTCTTAAATTCTTTGGTCAAATTTTGAATCAATTCAAAGCTAGCAAAACTTATATCTTTGTTTGAAGACCTTAATTTTCACACCAACATTCCTAATTCACAAATCACAAAATTATTTAAAAATCCCGTATTAAATTTTACGGGTATTACATGCATTAAGTCGAAAAGCAGTGAGTGCAGAACCGCAATTACTGGAAGTGGAGGTCTCAGTACGCCCATTTGTCAAACCAAGATGCTCAAGTAGAAATTGCATGGTATGCAGTGTCCTACCAAAAGCATGGTTGAAAAATCTCATATCCATATTGCATATTTGTCTGAGTCATGTACAGTAACACTCCCTACTTTATAGTCTACTATTGCAAGAACCCAATGACATTGATTAACGTTTACTTGGACAACGATGATATCAGATGCATTCCATGGCGTTGCAGGCCAGTCAAGTCAGGCGACTTGAGTTGTTGGTAAAGAAGCTCGTTCTGGATCACGTGGCTTGGGTCCGCGACGTACTTTTGTAATGTCGACACGTGGAATACGTCGTGAACTTGCACTAATGAGGCTGGCAACTCTAGTTGATACGCAATTTCGCCTATTCTTTTGACAATTCTGAATGGGCCTATGTATCTAGGGCTCAACTTGCCCTTTCGTCCGAAGCGTTCTACTCCTTTCATCGGGGAGATCTTTAAAATACTTGACCGTCTTCTGCGAATTGCAAAGGTCGTCGTCGATGATCTGGGTAACTTTTCTGACGACTCTGTGCGGTTCGCATCCTTTCTCGAATCTTTGTGACAGCTTCTGTCATTTCTCGGATCATATCCGGTCCTAATAGGGCTCGTCACCGATTTCATCCCAATGGACTGGAGAACGGCACTTACGCCCGTATAAAGCCTCGTAGGGTGCCATCCCAATCGAAGCGTGGAAGCTATTATTATAGGAGAATTCGATCAATGGTAGGTACTTGCTCCAGTTTCCCTTGAAATCTAGAATACAAGCTCGTAGCATATCTTCCAGAGTTTGAATCGTTCGTTCAGACTACTCGTCGGTCTGGGGATGGTAAGCAGTACTGAATGAGAGCTTGGTTCCCATCGCTTTCTGTAAACTCTGCCAAAAGTTTGATAGAAATCTCGAATCTCGGTCCGAGACAATAGAGTTTGGAATTCCATGGAGGCGGATGATTTCCTCAATATACAATTCAGCATAGCGTTCCATGGAAAACGTAGAATTGATCGGAAGAAAGTGTGCTGATTTAGTTAGGCGATCGACAATCACCCAAAAAGCATCGTGGCCTTTCGTCGTTTTGGGTAACCCAACGATGAAATCCATTGTGATATGATCCCACTTCCATTCTGGAATGGGTAGAGGCTGTAGGGTTCCACTGGGTCGCTGCTGTTCTGCTTTTATCAATTGGCAAGTCATACATCGGTTCACTAATGCAGGGACGTCTTTCTTCATTCCTGGCCACCAGTATATTATTCGTAAATCTTGATACATCTTTGTGACTCCTGGGTGTACCGAGTATGTGGTCGCGTGTGCTTTCTTCATTATCGTTTGTCGCAGCTCCTCATTGTCAGGTACATAAAGGCGATTCTTGTATAATAAAGCTCCATCTCCTCGTATTTTAAAATCCTCGGGCAACGCATCTTTCATTTTAGGTAGAGTTCGTCTTCTTCTTGCGTCTTCCTGATCCGTTCTAGCAGCGTGGGTTGAAGAGTTAACGCCGCTAAGTTTTGCGTCAACTTCGCCTAAATTGACTATCTCTATTCCCAGTTGATGTAACTCTGCATTCACCGCTTTTCGACTTAGCGCATCTGCGACTACGTTTGCCTTGCCTGGGTGATAACTGATAAGGCAGTCGTAGTCTTTTACTAGTTCTAACCATCGTCGCTGGCGCATATTCAATTCCTTCTGAGTGAAGAAATATTTCGAGCTCTTATGGTCTGTGAAGATCTCACATTTCTCTCCGTGGAGATAATGTCTCCAAATCTTGAAAGCAAAAACCACTGCTGCTAATTCTAAATCGTGGGGGTAGTTCTTCTCATATTCTTTTAGCTGTCGTGAAGCATAAGCAATCACATTTCCGTTTTGCATTAGCACGCATCCCAAACCATTCTTCGAAGCATCACTATATACTGCAAATCCTCCGGTTCCCGATGGTATTGTCAATATCGGGGCAGAGGTAAGACATTTCTTCAATTCTTGGAAACTCAGTTCGCATGCTTTGGTCCACTTGAATGGGACGTTCTTCCTCGTCAGATTGGTCAACGTAGAGGCAATACTAGAGAAGTCGCTATAAACTTACGGTAATATCCCGCAAGTCCAAGGAAACTCCGGACCTCGGTAGGAGTAGTAGTGGCCAGTTATTCACAGCTTCGATCTTACTCGGGTCCACAGAGATTCCATTCCCAGAAATTACGTGTCCCAAGAAAGCTACTTGGTCAAGCCAAAACTCGCATTTCTTGAATTTGGCGTAAAGCTGTTTCTCTCGCATGATTCCTAAGACGGTTCGTATATGGCTTTCGTGTTTGTCTCTTGTCTTAGAATAGATCAGAATATCGTCGATAAAGACGATAGCAAACCGATCAAGGTAGTCTTTAAAGACTCGGTTCATCAGGTCCATAAAAGCAGCTGGAGCATTTGTCAGTCCAAAAGGCATGACCAGAAACTCGTAATGGCCGTACCTCGTACTGAATGCGGTTTTAGGAACATCTACCTCCCTGATCTTCAACTGATGGTATCCCGAACGGAGGTCAATTTTTGAGAATACCGTAGCTCCTTGTAGTTGATCGAACAGATCATCGATCCTTGGCAAAAGGGTATTTATTTTTTATCGTGATCTTATTCAACTCCCTGTAGTCAATGCACAGTCGCATCGACCCATCCTTCTTTCGCACAAAAAGAACGGGTGCGCCCCACGACGAAAAACTCTGCTGGATAAACCCTTAGATAGTAGGTCTTCTAACTGTTCCTTCAATTCCTTTAACTCATTTGGTGCTAAACGGTAAAGGGGCTTTAGAGATTGGGGCTGAACCTGGCATCAAATCTATCTTCAATTGTATTTCTCGATCAGGGGGTAACCCCGGGAGATCATCGGGAAATACATCAGTGTATTCGTTGACTACAGGTACGTCTTTTAATTCCGGTTGAGGCAAGTCCTCCGCCTTCACCGCATATACGAGATAAAACTCACAACCCGACCTCAAAAGTCGTTGAGCCTTTAGAGCTGATATTCGTGGAATATTATTCTTATCTGTTTTACTCGAAAAAGTGAATGCTTCTTCCTCGGGCAGTTGAATTCAATGACCTTCTTGTTACAATCTATGATGGCTCCATATCTTGAAATCCAATCCATTCCGAAGATGACATCGTAGTCGTTCATCGGGATTACAATCAGGTGGCACTCAAGTTCCTACCCTCAATACTTACGACGTATCCTCGCAGTACTGGTTGGTATGCATCGGATCCCCATGTGATAGAGTAACTACATAGTTGCATTCAGATGAGGTGGGGATATTCCTACCTTAGTCACATATTTAGCCGACACAAATGAATGTGTGGCTCCAGAATCAATTAGCACAGAAGTGGGCACATTATAGATAGTTAACGTACTCGTCACAACAGAAGGGTTCGCCTCGGCCTCCTCATTGGTAAGTGTGAAAACCCGTGCAAGAACCGGTGGAGGTCGAACTGGTATTTGGGTCGGGTTCTGGGGCATGTTCGTGGTACAATTTCTGGCATAGTGCCCCATTCTTCCGCATCGGAAACACTGTGGGTTCGGGTTGGTTCTGGGTTGATAACAGGTGCCGAAATGGTAACGACCACACTGTCTGCATTGGGGTGCGGAATTTCGGGGTCTATTCGGAGTATTCATGGGTCCCTGGTTCAGCATCGAGCGCCAATTCTGTTGGCCCTGGCGATTTCTTTGGTTACCCTGGCCTTTGTTGAAAAATTGGCATTTACGATAATTTCCAGGTCCTTGCTGACTCTCTTTTCTCTTCTTCGCCTCCTGAGCTTCAGAAATCTGAGCCTCAGCCTGCTCCGCTATCATGGTCCGCTCCGCTACTTAGGTAAATTCCATCTGTCGGGCTCCCGAAATACTTAGGTCACGATAAAGCTCAGGTTTCAGGCCTGTAATGAACCTCGTCACCTTCAATAGGTTTGTCGCCACCATGTGAGGAGCAAAACGGGACAACTCGAATCTGCGGATATATTGGGACACCGGCATTCCTCATTGCCTGAGGTTCATAAATTCTAGCATCCGTCGTTCTTGTTCGTGAGCAGTAAAGTATTTGCCGTGGAACAATTCTCTAAACCGTTCCCACGACATTACCACTGGGTCTTCCAAGACCTTCACCGTGTCCCACCAGAAGCGGGCATTTCCTCTCAGCATTGAAACAGCGCACATGACCTTTTCATCTTCAGGTACGCGGCTGTATATAAACATATCTTCTATAGTTCGTAGCCAATTTTCAGGTATTGCGGGATCGGTGGCATCCGTGAACGTTGGGGGATCCATCTTTCGAAAGCTCCCCGATAATTTCTACACGTGCAGGCTGAGGGGAGGGACGATGTTCAGACGAGCTATGATGATGAAGTAGCTCGTCTGATCTGATTGGCGATTGATATGATCAGACTGACGCTGAAGTAATTCGGTCAGTCGTAGGATAGTTGAGTCCCTTTCAGGGGGAGGGGATTGGGTTCAACCCTATGGCTGGATTCACCCACATGCTCACTACGTGTCCTTGGCATTTTTTAACTATTTTCTACAATAATTCATATAAATCACATCTCAGATAACACATAATCACAAAATCAAGCATTTAACTTACAGGCCAGGCTGTTTCTCCAGGCTTTTGAGCGGCAGTACATGGACAGTCTGCAGAATCTAAAGCCTAAGCTCTGATACCACCTGAGCGGCCCTCGTTTTCTAAGCAAGGTTAGTGGCGGATTTTAGCAACGTAAGTCGCGGAAGACCCGTATAAAAACTTTTTCCTAAAAGATAATAATAATAAAATATTATTTTACATACAACGGGCGTAGCCCCAAAATGTCAAAAGAACAAAAACCCTTTTGTCGCTCCACAGGTCTTCATCCATGTACCGCCCTGCCCTCAAATGTCCATGGAGCACCGCCACCAGCCGTCTCAGTCTTGACGCGTGTCGGCGTCAGACTCAGTACCTACAACACGTAAGCACTGAGCGATTTGCCCAGTAGGTGAATAGAAATTCATGTATGCACGTGGAAGCTCATTCCCGATCCTAGTATCTCACATGCAATTATCACTCTTTCTTTTCCAACATTCCTATCTCATATCACACAACACAGAGCCCTAGGTCAGACTCAACACCTCGCGCGCCCATAATAATAACATACGGAAGCTTACACTAGCAGCGGTTTGACGATCACGCAACTGCCCTGCTAGGCCGCTCTTCGTTAAGCGGTAGCCTATGCCGACAGCGTTTTGACGATCACGCAACTGCCCTGCCAGGTCGCTCCCTACGCTGAAAATATAATCACGAGGGTTTTGCACCTCGGGACGTATTCTGGAGAGGTTGGATACCATGTCCTTCTACGGCGTGTATAGTTGTGGATCTCAGAAGTTAGATCCACACTTGATCACGGCCCTTATAGCGAGATAGAGGAAGGATACGCACACGTTCCACTTGCCTGTAGGTGAGGCCACCGTCACTCTTGAGGACGTCGATGTGCTGTGGGGACTCCCGGTCGATGGTCACTCAGTCAGTGGTGTGATCCACAGCAGGATGCAGGATCAGTAGCTCGATTACCTAGAGGAGCTGACTGGTTACAGACCTGCTGTGGCGGTGTACAGCGGGACGAAGGTGTCGTTGAGGAAGTTTGCAGACTGGCTAGAAGCCAACGAGATCGATGATGACAGCCCAGATTATGAGGTCGATCAGCGCGCACGTGCATATGCGCTGTTGCTCATGGGATTGGTTTTGTTCCCCGACTCCAGCGGCAGCTCGACGTCCATGACCTTACTCCCGTTGCTCGAAGACATTGACGCCGTGCACACTTACAGTTGGGGCAGTGCCGTGCTGGCTTTCCTGTACAGAGAGCTATGTACTTCATGTCAGCGTCGGAAGATGAACATCGGTGGAGCTCTGTGGTTGCTTCAGGTGCGTTCTTTTGTGTTGAATTTTCTTGAGGTGTATACATACTAATTTAAATTTTGTGTAGGTATGGGCATGGATTCGTATATTACCTGTGCAGCCCGTTATTATCCGTCCTCGAGTGCGAATGATGCCCACCGAGGAAGATGGAATTCAGTTGCCCATGCCGCCACATGCTGCGAGGTAGTAAGACGATGTTTATTAATTATTGCGTACTGCTAGAATCTTTTCATTAAAATACTTAATATATTTAATATATTTTTCTGTATTTTATTTAATATATTTTTACTTTATTTTACTTAAAATATTTAGTATTTTTTCCTAAGATATTATATGTAATAGATTTTTCTTGAAATTAAAATATGTGTTTTTATGTTAATATATTTTTTATTAAAATATTAATATTTGTTTTCATTTCAGGTGGAATGCGCTTTTCGATCATACGACATCGACGCACTCGAATTTGCGTGCGATTCGTGAGTCGATCGATAGCATGTCGATGGAGCAGTTCGTCCGGGCACCCTACGACGATCAGGCACCAGAGATTATGGCGTTGAGAGCCGACTCTCGACCAACATGCGTTTGGTCGTCGTGTCCACTCATCTTCTACAACATCATTGAGTGGCACTATCCCGATCGCGTGCTACGACAGTTCGGGATGGTTCAGTCCGTCCCGCAACGTCCGAGACAACTCGACGTTGATCTTCATCGGCACGGTACATAACGTTGCGGGAAGGGATTGGAGGCATTCCACGAGCAGTACGAAGCCTTGTGGGTGTCTCGATACGAGAGGATAGTCGGTGCGATGGAGATAGTTGGTGGTGCGCAGTGCACTCTAGATTATTATCCATGGTAGTGGAGGGTTACCCGTCGTTACATTTCTCCATCGACGATCCACATGAACCGAGGATTCCAGATGGGAGTAGTGCATTTATCGACGTTATGGTTAGTTACTTGTCCTTCTTTTTTTTTTTAAATTTTGTGCGTGTCATTCAAGATGTGACTTGTTACCTATTAGGCACATCACGTCGATAGAGTCGATGTGATATTTACAGGAGGAGATCTGCAAGGAGGATTGGATATCATACATCAGATGCAGGGTCTTTTCCTTGACAGACGACAGCGAAGACATGTGCCGTTCGCTGATGTCCCGTCGACACACAGGAGTGGCCCGTCATCTTCCCATGGTCCGACGCAGGACCCTTGCCCGTCGTCTTCACGTGGTCGCACGTCACAGTACGGTGATGGTAATTACGTTACACCGACGGGTTACGGTGTCGGCTATCCCTGCTCTTTGGCACAATTTCTTTAGGTCACTGTCTTTGAACTCCTTGTTAAAATTTGATACGACGTGACGTAAACAGTAACGATGCACGCCGTTTGGAGACCTATAAGCGTCGAGCTGTTCTACTGCGGACAGTAAACCTGCATTACAGTTCGTAAGTAGCATGAACTAATTTTAGATAAAAAAGCAACTAACTTGATCTATTTTTAATTGCAAATACCTGTTTGACGATCTGAAATTAGGCATACCGCTTGTCCCTCCAGTACATGAACATTAAGCAAGTTCAAGAACCATCTCCAAGAATGTAAGCTTTGGATGTAACGATTGCAAACGCAAGTTGAAAACTTTCTGATTTGCATTGAGTGCACATGCAATCAACATTTTATGCTTGTACTTCGAATACAAGTGCGTACTGTCGACACAGACCACTCTACGACAATGCTTGAAGCCGTCATTGCAAGGTTTGAATGCCCAAAATACATACCCGAATTTTTTCACTCCAGACATATTTGAAGATGCCACCACTTCACCACCGTTCTGGGATTGTAACGTGCAACGCTTTCATGAATATAGGAAGCTGTTGGATTGACGTTTCCCAAGTATCATAAACAATCTCTTTTGCTCGCTTGAGTCCATGCCATACTTGAATGTACGGGATGTCGTACCCAAAAGTATCTTTTACGAGCTGCTGCACGATTTTAGGTGAATACTAAGGGTTATTCTTCACCGTTTGGATTAATATTCTTGCAATTTTAGTACCCGAAACATTGCGATGCGTGCTGGCCAACTCGTGCGAGAAGCATGTGTGCGGTCCTCCGTATCTCGTCACCTTCCAAAAAAACCTTTTCCGTTTGAAGACTGCTCGTAGTTTCCAGTTACACTCGTCGCTGTGATTGCATCCCACGCTCCATGCGGTTCTGTTACTTTCGGTCACGTGGTACTCACGTCTAACAACCCTCAGATGGTAATCGTTAACAGCACATTTCAAATGTTCTTTGCTATTAAACGTCATACCTACGTAAATGCGGGGCCGTCCCTGTCGTAAAAATCACCACCAGCTTCGTCAATTTCTAGGGGAGCCATTTGATAAGCGGTATTAAACGGCACCGACTAGTATAATACTCTATTCTCTTCTGGTTCACGTGGAATTGGTTCGTCGTTATTATCATCATCGTCATCTGCGGGATTTGGCAAATCGTCTAGTGCCCCACCCCCGTCGTCAGCTTCGGAGTCACTGACGTCACTATCTTGGACGGCGTCATGAACGATCTCAGGCTGCACCACCGTCGAACTAATAGGAACGCAACGGCTACTCGAAGGTATATCTTCGTGAGGGGCAAACGAAATATTCGTCAATCCTTCAGTAACTGAAGTAATGTCAGGAAATGAATCCATCGGCGCGGGATTTGTGTACTCGTGGGGAGGATCTACGTTGCGATCGAACTGAACGATCTCGGTTGCCTCGACAAAGACCTCAATGTAAGGTCGACATCGCTAGATATTAGTAGGAGATTATGGTACAGTCGTGAGTGTTGATAGTATTCGTTCTTCACACGAACGATTAAAAAGAAAGCATTGCCCGTTCGATTTTTTCTCCAAATTAAATACTTCATTTGGCAAATGTGCATATATGATTCTTGTACGAATAGTTTTATAGAGATTTGCTATGGTGTCCACCTACCGTGAGCACCATAAGCAAATCTCTCATTTTTTGCTTCTTTTCGATTTCCAACGCTGGCACACCTCCGTAAACCCTCTCATATCCATTGCTAATCTAAATCGTCCCCTTCAACACGTTAATTCTAAGAAAATCATCACATCGGTACGTCGTCCATATGTTCAGTAATAAATAATAAATTTTCTTAAAAATTAACGTGTTGGAGGGAACGATTTAGGTTAGCAATGGATATGAGATGGTTTACGGAGGTGTTGCCAGCTTTGGGAATCGAAAAGAAGCAAAAAAATGAGAGATTTGCTTATGGTGCTCACGGTAGGTGGGCACCATAGCAAATCTCTAGTTTTATATACGGACATGTTTATAATATTAGTGTAATTTTCTGAAAAAGGCATTGTATTTGCTAAATGTTTTTGTATGCCTATTTTTGGTACAATAACAATTTAAAACAATTACAGTGACCGTGTGTACAAGGTACGAAACACACCAGTTAAATGGTGCACCAAACACCAGTTAATGGTCTGCTAAACACATTAACATAGTACGCTATATTAATACATCTACAAAAGGCGATGAAAAATAAACAATTCAATATTATTGGTACCTGATCTTTTTAATAGTTATGGAACAGATTCTGACACATACTGAAAATTTGACACGTACATAATGATTTACTGTGAAAAAGGTACAATATATGTACCGTCAGAAAGTTTATTTATCTTGGTACAACAATTAATTATTTATGGTACAATGTATCTCCACAACATGGTACATTTACAGGTTATTCTATTGTACAGTGACTGACTAGTTGATGGTATAGTACCAACGTTATGTTTGGCAAGGGTAAGCGTTTTTCATCGTCGTTCGAATTAGTTTTCATGCAAAACTAATTTAGTATATAATATACAGACACACACACACACATATATATATATATATATATATATATATAGAGAGAGAGAGAGAGAGAGAGAGAGAGAGAAACCAAAATGGTCCCTCGATGTTTACCCATGGACCAATTTAGTCTCCGATATTTCACGTGAACTAATTAAGTCCTTGATGTTGTTGAATGTGAACCAAATTGGTCCTGCTGTTAGATCTCCAACAATTTGGATGAAAACTGGACACGTGTCGACAATCGATGATATTGGCCTAAATTTCAAATACATTGATTAACATTAAAAAGGTAAAAATAAAAAAAGGAAAACTCAAATAAAAAATGAAAAAATTCAAAAAAAAAAGAACAATAGTGATAATTAAACAAAATAAAAATAAAGAGGGAATAAAAAAGAATAAATGAAAATAAAATAAAAATAAATTGAGAAGAAAACATATATTAAAATAAAAACTAAAATTAAAGTAATATAAAAGAGAAAATAAAAACACATTAAAAATAACTATAAAAGATATAGAGGAGATAAAAAATACTTTAAAAAAAATTAAAATAAGAAAAAAATGAAAAGGGAAAAGATTTATTTTTAAAAATAAAAAGGAAATAAGGGTCTAAATTTATTAAGATATTTTTATTCTTACTTTATCTTAATTGAATTTAATTTTAATTTTATTATAATTATATTATCTCATTTTTTATTTTAATTTATTAGTATTCATCTTATTTTTTTATTTTTCTTCTTTTTTCGGAATTGTTTCCTTTCTTAATGTTAATGTATGAATTTTCAAGTCTGACCAATCGTATATCGAAGTGGACTTTTTTCCGTCTAAATTGATGAACATCTAACGGCAGGATCAATTTGGTTCAAAATCGATAATATCGGGGACTAAATTGATCCACGCGAAACATCAGGAACTAAATTGGTCCATGTGGTTAACATCGTGGACCATTTTGGATTTTCTCCATATATATGTATATATATTATATGTTTTACTTCCTAGGCAGGAATTCCAAGTATTCGACGTGAATTATGAAATTCAAACCTTCGTTCGAAAAACTCATTGATGAACAGTGAGAGAGAATTCGTGTAGTGTGAGAAAGTGCAAAGTATTTCTCTCTCTAGAATTTAATTCTCAAGCGCTTCGAATCAAATTACAAAATTTTCTCTATTGGGCTCAATGTTTACAATTGTATTTATACCAAACAAATTGGTATAAATAACAATCTAGTCCTAAACTATGGACTAATACAAGAAACACCACTCATTACAAAGATAGCTAATAAAATCAAAGCACAATTACAAAGCATATTTACAATCTCCCCCCTTGTGCTTGATTGCCCTTCAGCTCTGTCTACCTTTGTCGGGCATAGAACGACTTGCGCAGGCCCAACGCATGCTCATAGTGTCTGATAGGATCCCTTAGGTCAAGTCATTCCTCAATGGCGTCAAGCAGTTGCCTCAGAAGTGGATTTTCCTTGTATCTCAGGGTGGGAAGCATGGTCGTATCATCAGTCTCTTCCAATCTCCTCCCAATGTTCTTCTTGATTATCTTTAGCGTCCCATAACAGAATTTGTTGACCTCAGTCTTCAGCATCACACGAGTCTTTCAGCAATTGGGTTGTAATAGGTGATAGCCAAGACTGGATCTAAGAATACGTAATTGGCGGGATGCTCTTCGATCTCAACACCTTTCAAGAGCGGTGGCGTCATGTTGACCTTTTTCATGTTGCTTTCCAAGGCAATCTGAAGATCATGTGCGGCATCAAAACTTGACCTAGCGCACCATGCTAAGTCCCTCGAGCCATTCCTTCTTGATGCACCCTTGAGGATCCTTGAACTTTTCTACGTACATTGAAAAATCGTCAGGTGGAAGAAATGGTAGATTGCTTTCGTTCAGCTCGTCTCGAGTTCTATTCGTCCGCTCGACGATGTAGATTGGAGTTGCGTATTGACCTATCGTGTGAGAAACTCCCAGCAGCTGATTGAGTGGAGATATATAGTGCTGCTAAAAATCGACCTGACCCGCCAACCCGACATGAACTGCACCCGAAAATAGCAGGTCTGCGTTAGCATTTTCGACCTGTTTACGTAAATGGACAAACCCAAATCTAACCCAATTATTAAGTGGGTCAGGTTAGAGTTCGAATTTTCCACCCCAAATCAACCCGAAATAAACTCATTTATCAATCCGTTTAACCCGAGTAATATATATTATTAAGATATTATTAAAATAAATAAAATAAAAGGAAAATTTCTACTTAACCCTAATTCTCTATACACTCTCACGCTCACACATGCTCCCAGGCCCAACTTGTATCCCAAACTCAAACTATGTATTTTTTTCTGATTTGTAGTTTATGTTTTCGCCTATTTCCCGATATAATCATTTGATTTCATTTATTTTTTCGGCAAAAATGGATCCTCTTCCTATGCTCGATGAATTATGCGAAGATGTCATGAACATAAGCGTGGGAGATCAAATGAAAGAGAGTATGGTTGAGAGTTCGAATCAATTGTCATCGGCTTCGGTTAGTACTTGATGACCATAAAATAATTTACTTGGTATTTAACTATTATTTAATTATTGAGACATTTGTTATTTGGAGCTATAATTGTTTCTTAATTATGATGATGTTTTTAGAAAAACAATTGCATTATTTCTCCTTTTTTTTGTTTATTGGAATTATAATTCGGTCTATTTTATTATTTTCTTTTTAAATTTTAAACGGGTTGGTGGGTTGGGTTAGGATTAAAGTAGGTTGGGTTTAGTTTGATTTTTCAACTTGTTTAAGTAAACAGGTCAGGTCAGGATTGATGTTTTCAACCCGTTTATTAAACGGGTTGAACCCGAATGTGACCCAACGCGACCTGTTTACCACCCATAGAGATATATCCTTGAAGTGACTCTTTAGCTGGTCTTTAGGAATTCCTATTCTTCGATCTAGACCAATGTGGGTCAGCAGGAACAGATGTTCCATGCGCTTGCGCTGATCTCAGTGCGAGATTCCTCTGAGTCTGAATTCGTCCAACATCTTGTCCGGTGACCTCCAGATTTCTGACGAGCTTTTCGAGGAACGGGACTTCTATTCGTACATTTTCCCATGGCGAGTCGAGTCGAACGGTCCCTTTAGTCAATGTTGGAGGGGTGTCCACTCGGTGAGCTATCAACTCTGGAAGACGTGGGGGGTCTAAGTTGTCTCACCTTCCTGAAGTTCTTCGTCTTCAATGAGTACTAGGTCGACCGAAGCTTGGTGTAGAAAGTGACGAACATCTTGGAGCCTTTTCTTTGCTATAACATCGGGCATACTATGAGTCAACCACTGCCCATCGAAATGTGCTTATCGAGGATATCTTGTGGGTTGACTTCACGCTTCGACGTCACCGACTGGTCCGGAGCGGTTGAGCCTAAAGGTGCTATAGTTTCAACCAATGCTAAGAGCATATCAGCGTCTGCTTCTTCTTGTGGAAGCAGTGAGCCTGTGTTGGTCGTTTGTGGAGGTGTGGCGGAGGCGTACTTATGGTGGGTGGTTTGGGTTAGAGTTTGGGTGGTTTGGGTTAGAGTTTGTGTGCGGTACGTGGTGGTTTTGGTTTGGGTTTGTGAGCGAGTTATGGGTCGTGAGGTATCAGCAACTCCTGTACTTGTCTGCGCCGAGCCCGAGACTTGTCCTTGTCCTTGGCTCGTAGATGTCCTCGGCCTCTTCTCCCCCTCATGGCGATTCTGATCGTTAGGGGCATCATGTCGACGTTTGGAGCGGGAGCCTTGGCTGTGGCAGGTTTGCGTGGCTGACTCAGGACGATCAACGAGATGCCTGAAGAAATGAACATTTGATTTCTATCTTCTACGCCCCTGAATGAAAAAAGTTATCCACCCAAATACGAAAGAACAAAAACTAGAGGAGTTGGATATTCATGCCATCTTTGATAATCTCGCACAACAGGAGGAAGATGTCAGCGAGATTCAGAAGGAGCAGAAGGACAAACAGATTGAAGACTCTGTTGCCCTAGTCTCAGAGAAGCGGAGCAATAATCCTTAACTCCAAATGTTTGCCCAGCACTATTGATCCAAATGATCAATATAACACATATAACTATGGTAAACATAGTCACGGACAAAAAAATAATTTGAACGATGTCGAAAAAGGCTTACGGAATTTGTACCGATATATAGATGTTTGTAATACCAATACATAAACGTTTGGAGTACCGTAAAAATGCTAGTGTAGTACCCTTCGTACGTTATTAGTAATATATTTGTCGTACCATGAGTTTAATTATCGAAAACACATAGATTCTTGAGCAAATAAGGCATGAGAGCCTCCAAAATACGATACATAATAAAAATGGTAACACAAAACATAGACACCAAATTCCAATAGATCATAAATCTTGACTATATAGTAAGATGTTGTTACTAATATCATATAAGTAGAAAGAAAGTTGGTGTTCAATGTAAATCCTTAATTAATGTTTACCCACCAATATTGATATCAAATGATCAATATAGCACATATAACTAGTGACAGATCAATAAATAATTCGAACGGAGTCGCAAAACCGTTACGCTAACTTGTAGTACCACTATTAGATATTTGTAATACCAATACGTAGACGTTTGTAGTTAGTGAAGTACCCTTAGTGGATTTTTTTGTCCCGAGGTATCCACACACAACCTTGCTATGGGCTAACCGCCATACAATCCAGAGGTGGGATTAATTTTCGGGGCCAAATGGATACGTCATAAACCCATCCGACAACGATAGTCATGGGCCTTAGGCCCGTGGGGACTTCTCAAAGGAGTTGTGATAGGGGGATTCGATCCCATGACCTTCTAGCCACAAGACCTTTGAGGCCTCCCCTCAACCATTAGGCCAAGGGGTCATTGGCACCCTTAGTGGGTTATTAGTAGTATCTTTGTCGTACCGTGCGTTTAATTATCGAAACACATAGATTCTTGAGCAAATAAGGCATGAGGAGCTTCCAAAATACGGTACATAATAAAAATTAAAAATATGGTAACTAGAACATAAACACTAACTTTCAATAGATAAAAAATCTTGACTATGTTGTAAGATGTTGTTACTAGTATCATGTAAGTAGAAAGAAGGTTGCTGTTTCAAAATAATCTTGAGTTCCAAATGTTAACCCTTCAATATTAATATCAATAATCAATATAATACATATAATTATGGTAACATTGTCACGGATTAAAAAATAATTTGAATGGCATAAAAACGCTAACGGTAATTTGTAGTACCAATATATAGATGTTTGTAGTACCATAACATATGTTAGAGTAGTACTCTTCGTAAGTTACCATAACATATGCTTCCAAAATACGATACATAATAAAAATTAAAAGTATGGTAACATAAACTTCAACACTCCTTGGGCAAACTCTTTAAATACCCTCGACCCGCGGGTCGACCGATCTCTTCCCAATAGAAAGTATTCGTAGACTAGCAAGAACTCACCTTGTTCATGGCACCATCCTATGAGCTTGACCATGTTTTTGTGCCTTAGTTCCCTTATGATTTTCACCTCTGTTACGTTCTCTCTTCTCTTGTTTGGTTTCTCCCTTGGAGAATCTCTTCACAACTACGGGCAAATCCATGTTCGAAGAAGAAAAGATTTAAAAATAATAAATGACACAAAATCATCATTTCTGTCAATTGAGTAGTGAGGTGTAAGAATGCGGAGTTCGAATAAATAAATTGTAAGTGGAAAGTTAGTTGATTGATAGTTTATGTTGAGATTTTTTGAGGTTTTCCCTTTTACAAATGTATCTAATTTTAAAAAGGATTAGACGATACTTTTAAATTATATAATTTATATTTAGAAAGTATTTTTAACAAAAAATATTGTCGTACAGGGACATGGACGGAAATTCTCGTAAACGTCCCGTGGCTTTTTTTTATCTTTTACTTACTTTGTTAGTTTTTATTAGATACATTTTTTTATTCTTAACCTCTTCTATCTTTTTGTATGTATTTTATTATTTATTTTATTTTATTTTTCAATGAATTCTTATTTCTTCCTTTATTTTTTGATTTATTTTTAATTAATTTTTAACAACTTTTTATCCTCTATTTATTTTAATTATTTTAAATTTGTTTTTTATTCTCTATATTTTCTATTTTTTTAGTTTATTAGTATTGTCTTTTCTTTTGGAATTCCCCTTTTCTTTAATAGTAAGTTATGATTTTATTTAAGTTTGCCAAATCACATGCTGACACTGCAATTTTACATCAAAATTAACGGTCAATCTAATCGACGAATTAAAGTGGTTCAAAATTAACAATTACATGACCATCTCCCCATCAGGGTTTTGAAAACCGGACCGGACCGGCCGGTTCCAACCGGAAATCGGTGAACCGATCGGTTTCCCGGTTCGGTCCCGGTCCGGTTTATGCTTTAATTAAATAAAAAAGAAAAAATAATGAAAATTGAATAAACTTCAAAAAAATAACGATACCAACGAATTAATTGTCATGGCTTGGTGATGAGGACTTGGTTTTATTACCCAATGGTGTTTGGTTCGACCCTTACCCCTCTTAAATCATGATAATTTTGTTTTAGAATTAACTCATGAACCCAATATTTTATTTTTATTTAGTTTTGACCCCAAATTTAAAGATTTAATTTTATGATTTTTAATCACCAATACAATTTACTTAATTAATTTTGACCCCCAACTTTATAAAGTGTCTGTTACGTAAAAGTTCATAAATAAACATACATATAAGCAGGGGCGGAGCCACCTCTTGCCTAGGATAGGCAAGTGCCTACCCTGAATAATTTTTCTTTACATATATATATGCATATCATATGTTGCTTCTTGTAAAGGCCCCACAGGCCACTTTGTGATATAAATCTAATTGATTAACTAATCTATATAATATTAGTTTTATGGTAAGATAGTAATTTTCCTTTTAATTGACCATAACATATAAATGAAGTCCATTGCTGGCGAGCCATGAATCTTACTTGATTCTTTTATTATATAAATTATATTAAAGTCTCTTTATGGAACTAATTGATTATCTTTCCAAATACCAGACAGATGATTTCAAGCGACATAGAATCCATCATTATTATACATTAACAAAAACAATATAGGTCTGGAAAAAATAATCTCATTATTATGTTGTTGGTATATCCAATATTTCAGCATTTTTCATCTAATATATCCAATTATTCTGTCGTTTATCATACAATGATTTCTATGGAAACTTGTAAAACAAAAAACCATTATAATTTGCCAGGTAATTTTTTTATTACATACTATATTATTTCGTCTTATATTTTTAAATATTTGGCCTATCCTCAGATTATATCTTACCTCCGCCCCTGCATATAAGTCTTGATTATTACATAAAATATATATATTTATTATATTTATAGCTACCAGTTTGCCTCCAGTTTTATACCGGCTAAACCATTAAACTTTAAACCACTAAAATTTACGATCAAATTCGAAAACCCGATTTTAAAACCATGCTCCCATATTTAAAAAAGTCAAAAGACAGAAGCCACGTGTTGCTCGGAGTAGACACAAGTGGTTCGTGAAGACCGTGCGTCACCACTCACGCGTCGTCCACTTGTTACATTACAACTAGTCACGCCACGCCTTTAGATAAAAGTATGACGTAACTAAAATTAAATAGCGGAAATTCATTTCTGTTTTTGGTGGCTTTAGATCTGAAACAAGGGGAGTCCACGAGAAACACGAGCTTCTTTTCTTTTTTTTGCTTGAACAAGAACGTGACGGATTCATGAACCCACGTCTACTTTTTAGTTAATTAGTACCTCTGAACCCGAGACTTCGAAAGGAAGGTGGTAATATTGGTTTATATTTCGGAGCCGTTCGTTTTTCATGTTCTTGTTAATTTTCCTTTTCCTGGGTAACTTTATCAAACGTGCGGAGACGATATTTTCTTTTTAAACTCTTAGAATTCAATTCTTGTGTTAGCGTATTGTTTCGTTTATTAATAAATGAACGTCGTTAGTTTGAATCAAGTCCAAGTGGTTTTGCTTGTTCAAGACCTAGCTCTTATTTTTGGGGGTCAATTTAGGTTTTGCGGGTGAGCCGTTGTTTTCAATTATCCGTTGCACAATTGGGTTGGTTTTCTCTATTAGCTTTTTTTCCTTGTCCCTGTGATTTATCTGAAATTACAAACATCCAAATCTGTTTATAGGAATCATTTCATAATTGGGTTTTGCTAATTAGATGTTTTTTAATTTTGATTTGTGGTTGCAGGTTGCATAAACTAACTAGTAGCAGAAGTTGATTGCGTACTTATTGCTTGCAATGAGTTAAGTTTTGCTATAGATTTGTTTCGCAAGTAGGTCTTTGACTTTGAATTGGGAAACCAAAAGGTTTTTCTTACTGAATTTTGGCCTTGGAACATTTTGAGAACATAATTTGCAAATGGGGAAGAATTTTCTGTTGAACGAAGCAGAAAAGGCTAAAGTGGAGAGTGTGTTAGGCACCGAAGCTGCTGAATATTTTGTTTGGTCATCTTCGAATAACATCTTATCCGAATTTTCATCTTCTGGTAAGGACTTGGGAATCCAACAGTCGCTCTCCAAAATGGTCGAAGGATCTGATTGGTCTTACGCTATATACTGGCACGTTTCGAAATCAAAATCTGGCAAGTCGGCCTTAATATGGGGCGACGGTTTCTTACAAGAAACAAAAAACGATAATAACACAGCGGAGGGTGATGAGAAATCGCCTGAAGAAGACATTAGGAAGCATGCGCTTCAAAAGATTCACACATACTTTGGTGGTTCAGAAGATGATAACGTGGCCCTGAAGCTAGACACCGTTTCAGACATGGAGATGTTCTTTCTCACCTCCATGTACTTTGCCTTCCCTTTTGATAAGCCATCTGTCCCTTCTCAGTCGTTCAACTCGGGACGAACAATATGGGTTTCAGACATGAAAAGCTGTCTCGATCGTTACCAATCAAGATCATATTTAGCCCACAAGGCTTGTTTCAACACGGTGGCGTTCATCCCTTCAAAGTCTGGTGTAGTTGAGATTGGTTCAAGAAAGTCATTACCCGAAAACCCCAATGTAATCCAATCTGCTAAGTCGATTGTCGTGAAGATTAGCCAGTCTCAGACAAAAACTCCACATCAGAAGATATTCGGACGAGAACTTAGTGTAGGGGGCTCTCGGTCGGGCCCGATAAGCATCAGCTTCTCCCCCAAAGTCGAAGATGATTCTGAGTATTCGCCAGATTCTTACGAGCTTCAGAACTTAGGAAGCTCATCGAACGGGGATGACAATAACGAGCTTGACCCACAAGCCCTAATCTCGAGCATTGAACAGAACAAAGATGACATATACATTCTCTCTGAGGAAAGAAGGCCCAGAAAAAGAGGTCGAAAGCCTGCGAATGGTAGAGAAGAAGCCCTCAATCACGTTGAAGCAGAGAGGCAGAGGCGTGAAAAGCTTAACCAGAGGTTTTACGCCCTTAGAGCTGTGGTCCCTACCATATCAAAGATGGATAAAGCCTCTCTATTGGGTGATGCGATCGCTTACATCACAGATCTTCAGACGAAGATAAGGGCAATGGAGGCAGAGATGGGTAATAATAATAACGGTCATGCCTACACATGGCAAAACAATGGCATCCCAGATTTCGAGTTCCATGAAAGGCACGGTGGTGATGCTGTTGTGAGGATGAGCTGTCCCTTGGAAGTTCACCCGGTTTCAGGGGTTGTTCAAGTGTTGAGGGAGCATAAGCTTGATGCCCAAGAATGTGATATAACCATAAACGAGGACGGTGAAGTTGTTCATACCTTTACAATTCAAACACCGAATGAAACCGCTGAGCATTTAAAGAACGTGCTGACCGCTGCACTTATAAAGTGATTGAGGCTTATCTTCTTTCTTTTAGAAGCATCTTTCTATGTGTGCTACGTTTAAGATATGTGTTTCTTTGATTATTATCTTCTTATGGTCTTGCATGGTTCTTCTTCTTGGCTGTGGTGTCTTTCAGCCCTTTGTGTTGTTAGTTATCACAGGCATACGAGATCTGCTTAGCTGTGTTGTTTGTCCTGTGATAATTATGTGTTTGATAATGAATGTCTTGGAAACTTAGAGATGGAACTAAAAGCTGTTGTAATGAAGTTTATGCTGTTTTTGGTTTGTACTGGAAAACACGCACATCTATAACTATTTTTCACTAGGACCGATCCTAAAAACTCCAAAATGTATGTGTGATAAGAATGCATTTGATGCTTATATTGAAAAACTGATTGGTCAAAGAAAGTAAAATTCAAAATGAACTTGTAATAGAATAGAAATATAGAATTTGGTCCAAAATCTCTGGCCATCCTCTCCAACTACCCGGCATATGTTTAAAAGAAGTGTATCAGAATCAGATTTGCGACCTTCAGTTTGATTTTGGGTGCCAATGGGTTGGCCTAATAGCTTGGGGTTGGTATTCTACCTCTAAGCTCATGAGTTCAATCTCCACAATTATCGCTTTACGTGAATTTGGGGCCTATTCATATGATTCTTATCATAGTTCGCCGTCGCGGATGCGGACACGACCAATACGGATACGTTGCATTATTGCGGTGCGGTCGCAGTCGATACGCAATTTTGTAAAAAAATGTAAATTATATAAGTTTGTTTGCATTATACCAGACAATATAAAGAACTAATTTCTTGTAGACTGATTTCATATTAATTTAATTGGTATCAAAATCACTTAACTTAAATTATTTATTTTTACACTTCAGATTATTTTGAGATACATTTGTATAGAATATATATATAATGATCAGCTATAACAATTTGTATATTGATTTGTTAATCTAAGGCAATAAAAAAATCGGTTTATCTTTACTTAATTAAAACTCGATATCGGTTTTTTATTGAAAATAATATTATTTATACATTAGCTTAAAATTTATATCAAATATAAAGATTAAATACTAACTAAAATTTGGGTTTATAGAAATAGATTATTAATTCATGGCCCAGAAGACGTTAATCACAATTTAACAAATTAGGTTTTCTTCTATGCGGTCTTCGTTTTTCCAGTCTTCGTCTTCCACCTTTGCCGTCTTCGTTTTCTTCCCTCGCCGTCTTTGTCTTCCACGTTTCAACAGATATCTCGCCGCTGCAACCGAGAACTCGGCCACGCTGATCCATGACGCCCGTTATCTCGCCGAGATGTCCGATGTCTTGCCGCAACAAAACCATCACCGATCTAACCCGTCTCTCCGGGTTATGAATAATGTTTGTGATACAGTTATTACAGATTGTCATGTCTGCCCTTTAACCAAGCAACATAAAATTTCCTTTTCGGCCAGCCACATAAAAAGCCTTTCATGTTTTGATATGCTGCATATGGACATATGGTGTAACCAGCCAACTCTCAGTGGAAGTCACTATTTTCTAACCATAGTTGATGATCACAGTCGATTCACCTGGATATTCTTTCTCAAATACAAGTCACAGGTACCTGATACAATAAAATAGTTTCTCACCTACATCCAAACACAATACAACGGTCATGTCAAGATCATTAGGACTGACAATGGGAGTGGATTTCTTGGTTCAACCTGTCAAAATATCTTTGTTCCCAGGGCATTTTGCATAAGAAGTCATGTCCTTACACTCCACAGCAGAACGGAGTGGTGAAAAGTAAGCACAGACACATACTTCAAGTTGCCCGAGCCCTTTTGCTTCAATCAAAACTGCCCAAGCATTGTTGGGGAGAGCCTGTCCTCACATCAGTCCACATCATTAATAGACTACTTTCCAAAATCATTGGGTGGAAATCTCTTTTTGAGATCCTCACCAGCAAACTGCCAGATTATTCCTAATTCAAAAATTTGGCTGCCTTGCTTTTGCAGTCAATAATTTTCCAAAGATAAATTTGATCTTCGTTCATTACAGGGTTTCTTTGTGGGATATCCCATGGGGCAAAAGGGTATAAGATATACTGTCCCTCACTCCATGAAATCATAGTCTCTCGATATGTCAAATTCTTTGAAACCAATTTCCTTATTCTTCATCACCAAATAATGCTGTTGTTTTGCCCTCTGTCACGCTTGGGGATCCTTTTGAGTCCACACCAGTCACAGACCTTTCCCATAATCTTTCGAATGCGTCAGGTGAATAATGTGATCTCAGCAATGAACGATCTCAGCAATGAACAGTCAGTGACTTCCAGTCATACCAATACTGACCAAATTCCTTCTTCTGTCCCTGTCCCAGCTACTGATACACTAATTGCCATATCAGACCATATGCAGACACCCACACACATACCTATCAGACAAAGTACCAGACCTAGACAAGAGCCCACTTGGCTGAAAGACATCATCAGAATAAATGCATGCTCACAGCAGCCCCTTCCTTATCCACCCATATCTCTTTTCCTGCACGTGAGAGTTTGTGGCCAATTTGTCCACTTATCATGAGCCTCAGTCCTATAATCAGGCCAGGACTAATGAGAGGTGGATTGAAGCTATATGCATCATGAGCTGACAGCTCTTGAAGCCAATGATACTTGGGAGCTTACCACTTTGCCTGCAGGTAAGAAACTTGTCGTTGCAAATGGGTTTATAGGGTCAAATGCAATGAGGATGACTCTATAAACAAGTACAAAGCAAGGCTGGTTGCGAAAAGGTTCACCCAAGTGGAGGAGAAGATTATTGTGAAGTGTTCCAGTTGCTAAGGTAGTTACAATTCGAGTAACCCTTCCTCTCGCAGCAGTCAAGAGCTGGCCACTGCACCAGTTGGATGTCAACAATGCCTTTTTGCAAGGCTCGCTTGATGAGGATGTCTATATGAGACCACCACCTGGATACACCAAAGCACTACCACACCAAGTTTGCATGGAAGTCTCTTTATGGCTTGAAGCAAGCCTCGAGGCAATGGAATATGGAATTCACGACAAAGATGCAGCAGTTTGGTTTCTCTCAGTCCCATCATGATACCTGTTTGTTCACCTTATTAGCTTCAGGTTTTCAGATATTTCTATTAGTTTATGTTGATGATGTTCTGATTACTGGCTCAGATAACTCACAGATACAGCTTGTCAAAGATTTCCTCCACAAAGCTTTTACAGTTAAGGATTTGGGGCCGTTTAGGTACTTTCTTGGGATGGAAATAGTGAGATCTGAAGATGGGATCTGCATTACACAACAGAAATACATTTCTGACATACTCAAGGATGCACATATGTGTGATGGTATTCCTTCTACTACTCCTCCGCCAAGTGGACTGGTATTCACCTCAGAAGCCCTACTCCACTATTTCATGACCCTTCTCTGTTTCGAGGATTAATTGGCAGACTTCTCTATTTGAATTTTACAATCCCGGACCTTACACATGCAGTTCAACAGTTAAGTCAGTATGTTCATAAGCCTCATCTCTCACATTTGAAGGCAGTACAACACATTCTAAGATATCTCAATGCCACTCGTTCTACTGCTCTTTTCTATTCAAGTGCTTCATCTTTGACATTGCATGCTTACTGCGATGCTGGCTGGGGAGCCTGCAAAGCCTCACGGCGCTCATTCACTAGTTACTGCATTTTTCTGGGGACAAGTGTCATTTCCTGGAAGACGAAAAAGGAGACCACAGTTGCCTGTTCCACAGCTGAATCTGAGTACAGATCAATGGCCTCGACCGTTCGTGAGTTGCTCTGGCTTTCTTTCATCCTTCATAAATATTTAGGTGTCCGCTGCACTCCCATCTCATTACAGTGCGACAACAAAGCTGTCATCCATATTACCTCCAACCCTGTTTTTCACGAGCGGACCAAGCATATCGAAATCGATTGCCATACATTCTCATCTGCTCAGAACTTAGCTGATATTTTCACCAAACCTTTGTCTTCAGATGCTTTCCAATCATTGCTGTCCGAGATGAGCATTTGGCAGAATTATGCTCATCTTGAGGAGGGGTTGAAGAATACACAAATTCAGTTTCAACCACCGTAGCTTTTATCCCAATAGTTGCTATTCTTATCATTACGTTTCTTTTAGTTTGATAAGTTAAGTTGCTTTTCTCTTCTTTGTATATAGTAAGTAATGTAAACATTGAGCTGGGAAGTTCGATTGAAATTACAACAGAAAACCGATTTTCCCTCCCTTTTCAATCTCGATCTCAAGAAATTGGATCGAACAAATTCTTCAAGATTAAATTTTAGAATTTACAACTTTATTCTATAGAACCTTTTAATACATAATGTTCTTTTGACCTTAAAGTTCATGAAACAAAGAGAACTATATCTTCGATACAAATCAATATCCCTTTAACGAATCAAACGACTATTCGTTTACATATAACTCCACTTCCCTCCCAATGCCAATTTTGAAAGCAGGGACTTTGCATTAAAATAGCCAAATAAATCCAAAGATAAAAATATCACATTTGTAAAGATGGGTTTCCAAACGGAAAACCTAGGACTCTATTAAAATACAAAGCTTCTTTGTCAACGATGGGATCGGATGCGAGATGGAGTTGTAATCGTTCTTTGGAGGTGGAGAATTTTTTCGTGGCCGTTCGAGTTGAAAGAATCGTCGTTCAATTTGAAAGAATTGTCGTTCAGTTTGGTAATGAAATGTGATTCTAGTCTTTCGTATCAACAAAATAATGTGATTTTTTTTTTTAAGTTAAAATTAAACATTTTGTTGGAATCGTATTAATGAAACCTTGTAGTGGAATTTTCGCCCAATTAGTCCTTATATGTTTGAAATGTTTGGACTCTGTCCTTAAAAATAGTCCATCCGTCCCAAACGGTTATGGAAATTTGCGGTATGACAAGGTTTTTAAGAAACTAAATATTTTTATAATATAATACAATTTAAAAGGGGAAAAAATTGTATTTTGACACGTATTTTAAGAGTATTTAATATTATTATATTGATTGTTTGTGATAGCTTTTTGTTATAAAAGGATATGTATAAAAGGGAACGGGACGCCCGAGTAAAATGTATAAAATGGTTTGGGATGAAGGGAGTATGTATTTATGGGTAACTGTCCTATACATTCTTTTCACCAATACAATTTCAATAATGAATTTCGTAATCTTCATGGATAATGAAAAAAAGGGTGACCGATGCATATCGGAACACAACACTTTTTTCACGAACCCAACGAATAATAACTTGTAGGAACCATTAAGTGGTCAACAACCTTCAGCTTCGGCATCCATCAGATGCCTTACACCCTCTATTGTATACATTTTCGGGCACACCCTTGTTTGGAACCCCCTTGTTTGGAACCGGTAAATGGCCATAACCAATGTATTTCGGTGCTCCTTCAACAACAACTGGGGATGACGAGTCGAACATTCCGACCAAGAGTAGCATTGCAACGATCAAAGCCATCAACGTTGAAGAATATCGAACCATGGTATCCGATTAATTAACTGTTTATTTATTTATTTTATTGTGTTTGGGTCTATAGCTAGATGACAATTTGTGTGCCATTTGGTTGAGTATTTATACTTGAACGGTTTCTATTTTACTCTTTTCTGCGAACTAGCGGGGAGGCCATCAGAATCGGCTCGAAGAATGAGGGTTTTCATCAAAATTTATGCGGCATAATCAATGGATTTCTAAATATAATGTTTTCTATTTTTGTAAGTTTAGACATGAATAACTTTAAAACAAGAGGTTGCCTTTAATTCTGAACTAGTTTTTACCCGTGCGTAGCACGAGCATTGACTATCTATAATTATTATTCACTAATAAAACAATTAAATTTTATATAAGATATTGGGTAAAATTACGGTCCAATTAGGCAAATATGTGTGATAGTTGGTAGTTTTCATTTTTTTATATTTGTTTTTTACTCACTAATAAAATAATTAAATTTTATATAAGATATTGGGTAAATTATGGTCCAATTAGGCAAACATGTGTGATAGTTGGTAGTTTGCATTTTTTTTTATATTTTTTTACTTATTATAGTCAATAATTATTGCACATGTAACAACTTTCTAAGCCACTTATATTTTAATAATTAGATAAGATATATATATATATATATATATATATATATATATATATATATATATATTAGCTTGGCATATCATCTCTAAAACGATCACTTGTATTCCCTTTCCAGATTCTTTTCATCTCCACATCTGGCATGTTATCCGATCCACTCTTCTGCAAATTTATAAGAATCCAGCATTACTTAAAATATTCTTATAAGCACTGAACTAATTTTTCTTTAATCACCATAAAATCATCTCAAAAATCATGATGATTTTGTTGTGGCATGTTGCGAAAACTAGTGTATGACTCCATGTACGTCTTTGATGTCAATGGGGATATGTATGACAACGCAAGGTTCAATAAACCTAAAACCACAAAAACTAATATATATATATATATATATATATATATATATATATATAAATGTTATTGAACTAAAATTAAACTAAGCATAAGGCACCGAATGTAAAAAACAAATAGGCAAAAACAATCCATCTTATGCAAAAAGTAAGGAGTTACCTACCAAGAACTGCCGTATTCAACTTGTTTAAGTCCATAAATGGACTTGTTCGGTATGAACACTTTATGAGCATCTCCTTGCGATGTAAAACTCTTGGTCTGCTCCATATATATGTCCTACTTGAGGTATCCGTTTCGGAACGCAGTTTTCACATTCATCTGCTAGATCTTATAGTCATAGTGCGCAGATATCGCAAGCAATGTTCGGATGAACTTCATCATAGCGACTGGCGAAAAGGTCTCCTCATAGTCAATGCCGACTGTACCCTTTCGCCACAAGTCTAGCTTTGTATGTGTCAACCAATCCGTCAGATCCAATCTTTCTCTTGTAGATCCATTTACACCCAATGGGCCTAAAGCCATCTGGGAGGTCTACTAGAGTCCAGTCTTGCTTTTCGTGCATAGAATCCATTTCGGCTAGCATAGCTATAACACATTTTTCTGAATCTTTATCCTTGATTGTCTGGTCATAGGTAGTGGAATCGTCTCCAACGTTCCCTTCTAGCACAGCAACCTCGTGCTCGATGTGGATCATCCCGTATCTCTCAGGCTGGCGGGATACTCTACCCGACCTGCACAACTCAGGTTGCGTCTCGGACTGCTCTACAGTATCTTCTGACACTGGAGCCTGTGAAAGCGCTTATGTTGACTCTCCAAGAATTACTTCGCGACCCGCTCCACTTTCACGAACGAACGAGAAAGTGAGCCTGAAGTGCTACAATGATCCTCTTATCTCGTGGAAGTAAACTGATACCCCATGAAGTCCTCAGGATACTCGACAAAAACGTCCTTTTGCAGCTTTCGATTCCAAATTTATCCGTCTTGAGCTTTTTCACCAATGCGGGTCAACCCCAAATTCTAATGTCATCCAAGCTCGATTTTCGTCTGTCCATATCTGATACGGAATACGATCGACATAATTTGTAGGGCATCTATTCAGAATGTGTGCCGCTGTCAACAGGGCATGACCCCACAACGATATGGGCAGGTCTGTATAGCTCAGCATAGATCGAACCTTATCCAACATAGTTCGATTTCTGCGTTCGGACACACCGTTCAACTGCGGTGTTCCGGGGCGGTTTCATCTGTGAAATGATCCCGTTCTCTTTCAAGAACTCGTCAAACTCGAGGCTCATCTACTCGCTGATCTGATCGAATGACTTTAATGCTCTTTTCAGTTTGATTTTCCACCAAAGCCTTGTACTCTTTGAACCATTCAAAAAGTATCAGTGCTTCATGAGATGCACCTTGCCAAAGCGAGGGTGATCATATGTGAAGGTAACAAAATAAGGAAAGTTACCGCGAGCTGCTACCGAACCGTAAACATCCATACGGATCAAACCGAGAAGTTCCGCGGCTCTCATGAAAGCCCCTGTGAAGGGAGACTTGGTCATCATTCGAAGGATACAAGATTCGCGAGTCGGATAGGGATCCGACCCAAGCGGCTTTATAACGCCGATTTTCTCCAACTCAAGAATCTTTTATTCTCCAGCGTGACCGAGTCGAAGATGCCACAGCAGTGTCGAGTTCGACTCCAATTTTTGGGTGTTGGTGATTGTATTCACAGTTTTTGTTTTATCTTCGACATTTAAATAGTATAATCTATTCAACTAACTTGCACTACCGACGTAATTATTTCGAAAATAAATATTGCATATATTATTACTAAACGGAACTCATAACCGTTTCCGCTCAAAACGGGAATATAAACAATATTCTTAAGCCCCTTGGGCATAACTAAATAGTTGGAAAGCAGTAAACTATGTCTAGTAGATAAAACGAGAGTTCTTGATCCATGGGGGTCGCCGGCACACTATGTCCGCTTCCTACGTTGATCATGATCTCTCGGTCCGTCAGCTTCCTACTTCGTTCCAGACCCTGGTTCGAAACACAGATGTGAGCACTAGTCCCAAGTTTAAGATCCACGAAGCGGAATATACCGTCATAGAACAATTAGTTTCTAAAACGTAAATTTTTTTACTTGAGGCGGCTAGCTTCGGGCAATCGCGCTTCCAATGACCAAGCTCATTGCAGTGATGGCATTTGTCGCTCTGCTTGGCACCTTTAAACATGTTCTTCTTGGCCTTGTCTTTTGAAACTTCCTTTGGGCTTTGTGGGCTTGTCCGACTTTTTCCTCCTACTCGACCCTCGAGTCTTAAAATTCGCGACAAGAACAACTTCCTTTCCTTTCACCTTCTTTATCTGAGTCAGCGCCGCCCATAACTGGTTCATCAACCCAGTCAATGTCATCTCGGCCTTGTTCAGATTAAAATTCACAAAGAACGAATTGAAGGAATGAAGGAGCGATTTGAGTATGAGATCGTCCTGGAGCTCATTATTCATGATAAAGTACAGTGCCTTGAGTCTTTCGATCCAATTGATCATCTTGAGCGCATGCTCTCCGACGTCACTAATGGGTCTGCCTTGTCGAAAAAGCTTAATTAATTCTTGTCAGCCCATTAGAGTTTCGTACGTTTTTGCAGTCGAAAAACTTTAACACACACAAAACCCTTAATCGCAAAACAAAACTGTCGATTAAGTATTCTCTCGCGAAAAACTCTAACAAAGAGACGGCTCTCAAATCTCACAAATATCTCTATTTTTCCACTGATTATCGTCTTTTTTAGGTAGAATCGACAACTTATAGGTATTTGTGTGCGATTAATCCTAGTTTACATCTACATTCTGAAGTTTTTTGCATGATTCTGTGTTAGAACATTCGTCTGTTTACTGTATGAAAACCAAATGCTTTTTCGCAGAGTTTTAGACCTTATTATGTGAATATCTTGTAGAATATCAGTGACTGAAGATAGTCTTCATGTTTTCGCACTATCTGGTAGTTTAGATTTTCGATATTCTGTGCTTAAAGTGCTTGAAATTTGATTTTCGACTGACTGGGTTTTGAATGTTAAAACCAGTCGAAGAACTTCTCGGGCGCAAACAGTTGCAACTGAATTTCGATTTGATTGAGATACTGTTTGCATCGAAAGATTTTCAATCGCTAAGTTGACTTAGTCGGTTCGATTTTGACTGAAAATACTTAACCGAAGACGATAATTCTAGCTAGACTCTTATGTGAGAGAAAAACTTTTGTGTTGAATTGATAATATAGATGAAACATATCTCGAGCGAAAAACTTACCTTCACTAATTGAATTTTCGATATCATTTTATTTCGATTTTAAAATTTAGCTGCGATATCGACGCTAACTTTCTCGATCGTAAAAACTCGTGACACAGATTTTGTTTGATCGAAAATTTCTCGGCTATTGACTTAGTTTTTCGTTGACTATTTTCTTGATTAACAAACTTCACAGCGAAAAACCTTTTAGAATCGAAATTATTTTTCGCTCGATAAATATCAGAACGAAAAGTTTTATTCCTCGCGAAAATCTTTTTCGATCGTAAATTTACACTAGAGATTTTTCTCGATCGTTTTACAAGGAAAATATTTTATTGGTACTAAAACTTTTTTGGCTACAGTAATAAGCATATCCTTCGACAATTAGTAAAATTTTCTAAGTCATTATCGCTGTAGACGAAATCAGCGAATAAAATTTTCGATCGTAAAATTCAACGGATATGACAACGACATAATTCAGTACTTAGGAATTTTTTTTTGCAAATACAATTCTCGATCGTAAAAACTCACGGAGTGAACAGTGTTTAATTGCATTTTCATACTTAGGAAATTTTCGAAGGCTCTTATATGTCACATATGCAAAAGTTCGAATTATCATACTCTCGAACATGTTCACTTTGTATATCCTATGTGCGAATTACAGCTTACAACTGTAATTTCATCAAACATATTATGAATTGTGTTAATGTTGACTAGCTCAGCTTTGACAATGTTGGACTAACAGTTCAGCCAACATTGTTGTCTGTCAACATTCGATTTATCTTTCATGCCCAAAACCGTTTAACCTTTTTTGTAGCTTTATTTATTGATATGCAGGACGTGGTAAAGTGCTGAAATAGGTCCAAACCGTGTGGAAAGCGTGTGGAGTTGCTTGAACGAACTTAGGAAGTGCAAGTACTATAAATAGAAGATTTGATGATCAAAGGAGATCAAGTCAAGCAATTACCATAATTAGAAGATCTGAATATCAAGGAGAATCAGTCAATCAGTTTACCATAACTAGAAGATAAGGATCGGCCAATGAGATGAGAAGATCGAACTAAATATATACTATATTTAGGGAGATCTTTGAAGAGATATTTGAAGAGATATTCAAGGGATCTTTTTACCAATTCAAGATGGAGCCAAGACCTATAAATAAGAGTTATTTTCGAGCTGCAACTTACGACTTTCGAGAGAGCTTTCAAGGAGTAACTTTGAGCGAGATATTGAGCGAAAACGATGAGCGAAACACATATCGAGTTTGAGCGAGTTTTACATATTGCGAGAGTTGTCTTTTAGTCTAGCTTTTCAGAGGTCGAAAGATCTTGTAGTTTGCCGAATCCTTTTTGATTCGTAGGTTTTGCTAGACGTGTTTTTGACTATCCTTTTTGATAGTTTGTAATCCATCTTTATAGTGGAGTTTTGCGCCTTGAGGCACGCAGCAAGTTATTTGACTTGCTGCACAGATTTACATCTCGTGTTCGTTTAAGTTTCGTCACTAAGTTCTTTATATTTCCGCTGTGCATTTCTGAGTGAGTGAGAGTGTTAGTCCAACATCACGTCCAACATCAGTTTACAACTTAGTGATTTTACATCCATATCGAACGGGACCACTTCAAAGTGCTCGCAGATAAAAAGGGGGAGATAAGGAAATTCAGGGGGAGCAGAATAAGGAGCCGAACAAACAGGGGGAGCTGACCAAGAAGGAGAAGCAGCCGAGAAAGCATCAGAAGGAAACTCCATACTCCATTGAGAGTGAAGCTCTGATTCTTTCTATTTTGCATGCATACTTGATTTTTTCTCTGACTTTTACTATATGCATGCTGATTTGTTTCTTCGATATGTTTACATGTTTGCCTGCTTACATGCCGGATATTTTTATTTTGCAGATTTGCCTAAAGATCGTTTCTTTTTACATGCGTGACTTTATGGTTATTTTGTGCATGCTGATCTGGTTAATTCTGCTTGTGTGACTATGTGGTTTGCCGGCATGCATATGAACAGTTTAAATTGTGCAGATAGTTAACTTAAGACCTCTTTATGGCTATGTACTATTTTCGTAGTACTTTGAATAGTTTAATCGATATTCTGTTTGCGTCTACTCTAACCATCTTTTAATGTTTTTGTGGTTGAATAGATTTTGCCTTTAGGGGGGTTTTGGAACTTTTAAATCTGCATGGGTTTTGGGAAGAAAGATAAAAAGGGGGAGATTGTTAATGTTGACTAGCTCAGCTTTGACAATGTTGGACTAACAGTTCAGCCAACATTGTTGTCTGTCAACATTCGATTTTATCTTTCATGCCCAAAA
Source organism: Craterostigma plantagineum (assembly GCA_027422505.1). Lineage (NCBI taxonomy): Eukaryota > Viridiplantae > Streptophyta > Magnoliopsida > Lamiales > Linderniaceae > Craterostigma > Craterostigma plantagineum. The sequence goes on from JAPQWV010000179.1 coordinate 781,499, forward strand.
CCGTTTAACCTTTTTTTGTAGCTTTATTTACTGATATGCAGGACGTGGTAAAGTGCTGAAATAGGTCCAAACCGTGTGGAAAGCGTGTGGAGTTGCTTGAACGAACTTAGGAAGTGCAAGTACTATAAATAGAAGATTTGATGATCAAAGGAGATCAAGTCAAGCAATTACCATAATTAGAAGATCTGAGTATCAAGGAGAATCAGTCAATCAGTTTACCATAACTAGAAGATAAGGATCGGCCAATGAGATGAGAAGATCGAACTAAATATATACTATATTTAGGGAGATCTTTGAAGAGATATTTGAAGAGATATTCAAGGGATCTTTTTACCAATTCAAGATGGAGCCAAGACCTATAAATAAGAGTTATTTTCGAGCTGCAACTTACGACTTTCGAGAGAGCTTTCAAGGAGTAACTTTGAGCGAGATATTGAGCGAAAACGATGAGCGAAACACATATCGAGTTTGAGCGAGTTTTACATATTGCGAGAGTTGTCTTTTAGTCTAGCTTTTCAGAGGTCGAAAGATCTTGTAGTTTGCCGAATCCTTTTTGATTCGTAGGTTTTGTTAGACGTGTTTTTGACTATCCTTTTTGATAGTTTGTAATCCATCTTTATAGTGGAGTTTTGCGCCTTGAGGCACGCAGCAAGTTATTTGACTTGCTGCACAGATTTACATCTCGTGTTCGTTTAAGTTTCGTCACTAAGTTCTTTATATTTCCGCTGTGCATTTCTGAGTGAGTGAGAGTGTTAGTCCAACATCACGTCCAACATCAGTTTACAACTTAGTGATTTTACATCCATATCGAACGGGACCACTTCAAATTGTTCCGACCATTATAGTTTGATAAAACAAATTTTCAACTTCACTGTAAATTGAAGTAATAAAGTTTTCTTACAATTGTTTTTCAGATGGCTCATTACGCAGCATATAATCATATCTTTATATATCTTGATGTCCAAGACACGAACTTTCAGCTCGATCTCGACACCTCTAGGTGCCCTGACGAGATCATCGTGTCTATCCTTAAAGGTCATCAGATGTAGCCAGCTCTTACCCAAACAGCATCGGTGCCCATGGTCTACTTACAGCGGTTTCGGGGCTGCACGACTGGATATGTCGTGAATGGGGAATACCAGTTCACCATAAAACTGGCACGAGACATGTTAACATCGATAAGAACCATCTCGAGATGGTATTGGATCTACCAATCACTCAAAACTATGACCCTGTACCTACAGATGCAGAAACTGTACGACTAGCCCAGTTCCAGCGCGGTGGAATTCCTCATCCGTGGAAGACACTGTTCGAAATTATCAACAAAAGCATGCGGGTTTTGACAAAGGGAATGAGAACATCCTTCGTCTATTTCATAGGATTGCTTTCTCTAAGAACTACGATATGGTCCAGGTTATATGGAATGAGTTGGCTGATCAAGTTCGTCAGAAGGCCAACAAGAAGTAAGAATCTTCCCTATGCTCGATGGTTCTCTCTACTCATCAGCCATTTCATTGAGGTTCACAGGGACATTCCACAACTACCTCCAGGTGGTGAGTACAGACCACCCAAGTTGCGCTTCTTTCAACCCGAAACCTGCCTATCTCCAGATACAACCGATACCCATCTCCTTCGAACTTCTACGTCTTGCCGACCCCACGGAAGACGTATACAGATTGTATTGTCGGGAACATCGTCTCACAGAGGCAATGATCCGAGGGCCCCCGGTTAACTTCAACATTAGCCCTCAACAACATCAAAGTCCCGAGGCTGTAATGATTGACGAAGTAGCCGAAGAACTCGAAGTGGAGGACTCAACTCAAGGTCTTGGCCATTCAATCATTGAAGAGGTCACTCAAGAACTTGATGTTGAATAGCCCATCATTGTAAGCGTGCTTCAAGAGCCTATTGAGGAGGTTCCTACCAACGAAGCACCGCTCAGAGCGAACATGGGGCACAGTCCACTTCCACAGGCAACTACGCCTGAGACAGAGGCTCTAATCTTCACACCTCATGAACGTGTATCGATAGCATAACCCCTGAAGAAGTTGAACGCGAACCATCTCCTCACACGGCTAGCTCTTCCGAAGCTACAACATCAGACGAGGAAGTTCATTTGGTCAGACGGGTTCCCTTACAACTACTTCAATCTACTGAACCCGTTGACACTGCTGTTGCCACAACAACTTCAGACACGACGCCAACCATATCTTCACGTGCTGAGGACCTTCTTCGCTCAATCTTGAGCAGCACCACGAAGCTCTTGCGTCAACTGAGGCTGAGACTCAGATTCCTATTACTACCGACCCAGAACAAGTGTCTGACTTACAAGTTCAATTAGAACTTGTCGCAACATCCATACATGCGAATCTTTTAGATTCAACTCGAGGATTGGATGGAAGTCTCGAAACGCCGCAACCTCAAGTGACGACGAGCCAACCAGTGAGACGGTGTTCACTCATGGGCAATGTTGTAAAATACGCTAGGCGCTAGTCGGGCGCCCGAGGGGGGCCTAGCGCCTAGACGGTCTAGGCGGGGCCTAGGCGATTTCTAGGCGGAAATTAAACGGTATACATATTTTTCATTATTGTATTTCTATCAATCAAATACGTAAATATTTTATCAATAAAGATGCATCAAATTCATCCGAACATTTTCAAGCAATCACAACAATGCAATGCAACAAAATAATATTAATACAAAAATGTTGTTTTGCGGATAATGTCGGATGAAGTTATCCTATCTTTTTTATCAATTTATATATTTTTTATGTTTCAAATATATTTTTTACATATTTTATAATTTCAGTTTATATATATTTTCCATTTCCCTTTATATAGGCTTATATTTAAGTTTAATATTTCTATAGTATAAAGTTGTAAAGAAATACTGAAATTATTCCTAATGTTAAGAATAACTAAATACTGAAATTACTCCTAACTCTATAGTATAAAGTTTTATAAAAATATTAATATATATGGGATTCGTAGCCAGGTCAAGAAATTGGAGGAACCTAACGTTATGCTTTAATCCACTAGAGCGACTGTTTCGAATTTTATTATGAATATTACTTTATTAGTTATTTCGCTGAGGAGAGCTATGTGGTAGTTTATCTTTGTCCCACACCGGTTCTTTCGTTGGAATGGTCTGAAAAACTCGTCTATATAAGGAGATAGAGCTTCAAGTGTGTTTAAGCTTTTTTATATGGTCCGATTAGGTTGATTAATCGGCCCAATATTCGGCCTGGACGGCGATTAAACGGGCTAGGCGCCGATTAGTCGGATAGAGCGCTTTTCCCAGCTGAATTACCATTTTTCGCCTCGGTGGCCGGCGCCTAGAGGCCGAACTTTACAACACTGCTCATGGGTTGACAACAGGCGACATCAGTCGATCTGGAATCTTAAGTCCTACTAAAAGCGGCACGCCAGGGACATTCTCTGATGTTGTGACAGTGGAACGCAACCAGGCTCCACTGCGGAGGTGTTCACACCATTTGTGACAGAAGAAAGACTACAAGCGACCCTCTCTGCCGCACTTATTTCTTTCGAAGACAAGTTAATGGAGAGAGTACACGCCTCAATCGAGACGTCTGCCCCCCATCTCAGAGGCCACTTCGTCACAACTCAACCTCACACCCACACAACCCATTCTCACCGACCCACTCATCCAATTACCCATACTCATCAACCCATATACCGTATCCATCAACGAGCTCCATACCATTCCATTCGCCCGGCTATTTGGACTTCCTAATCAGAGTCCTCAAGAAGAAGATCTCTTCAGGCGTCTCGTTGATCGTCCTGAGCCACCCACAATCCTGCCGCGAAGAAGGCTCCCGCTCCAAACGTCGACATGAGGACCTGGCTATCAGGATGGCCATGAGGGGGAGAAGAGGCACATGACATCGACGAGTGGCCAAGGACAAGGCTAGGCTTGCCGCAGATAAGGACAGGAGCTGCTGATACCTCACGACCCATAACCCGCTCACAGACCCAAACCAAAACCACCACGCACCGCACCCAAACCCTAACCCCAATCGAACCACCCACCATAAGAACGGCTCCGCCCACACCTCCACCAACGACGATCACATGCCCACTGCTTTCACAAGAAGAAGCAGACATAGAAATGCTCTTGGCCCTAGCGGAAACAGTAGCAACCTCAAGCTCAACCGCCCCGGACCAGTCGGGGACATCAAGACGTGAAGTCGACCCTCACGAAATCCTCGATAAGTACATTTTCGATGGATAGTGACTCACAGTATGCCCGATACGATAGCAAACCAAAGGCTAAAGGTTGTTCGCCATTTTCTACGTCAAGCTTTGGTCAACAGAGTTCTCATAGAAGACGAAGAACTTCAGGAAGGCGAGGACTACACAACAAAGGGACCGTTCGAGTCGACTCGCCATGGGAGAACGTACGGATAGAAGTCCCGTTCCTCGAAGAAGCTCGTTAGCAAATTTGGAGGTCACTGGACAGAAGCAAGAAGGTGAACGAGTTCAAGCTCAGAGGTATCTCACCTTGGGATCGGCAAAGAAGGATGAACTACATATACAAGCTGACCCAACTCGGACCAGATTGGAGGCTGGGACTTCCTAAAAGTCAGCTGAGGAGTCATTTCAAGAATCTACCTCCAATTTACCAGCTGTTGGGAGTCTACCAATTCAAAAGACAATTTACATCATCGAGCGGACAAACAGAACTCGAAAAGAGATAGACGTTGAGCTATCTATCGTACCTTCCAGCCCACACGAGCTATCGTCTTTTCCAGATGTACGTGGAAAAGTACAAGGATCCTCAAGGCTATATCAAGAAGGAAAAGCTCGAGGGACTCAACAGGTTCATGGTGCAGTCAAGTACTTCGCCGCACACGACCTTCAGATGGCTCTGGAGAGCAACATGAAGAAGGTTAACATGATAGCTCTGTGCTTGAAAGATCATGAGATCGAAGGGCTTTCCACCAATCACATGTTCTTGGATCTAGTCTTAGCAATCACTTACCACAACACAGTTGCTGAGAAGATTAGACCGATGCTAATGACCGAGGTTAACAAATTCTACGATACGATGCTCCAGTTGATCAGGAGGCACATCAAGAGGAGATAGAAATAAATCGATAAAGAGACCAGGCTACCCGATCGAAAAAGAATAAGAGAGAAACCACATCTTACTAAGATGTTCGAAGCCATTGACGAGCGTATAGAGCTGAGAGACACTATTAGGCATTATGAGCATGTGTTAGGTTTGCACATGTTGTTCTACCTCCGTCAAAGATTGACAGAGCTGAAGGACAATCAAGCACAAATGGGGAGATTGTAGAATACATATTTGAATTGTGCTTAGATTTATTAGCTATCTTTGTAATGGGGCGTGTAATTATTTTTCGATAGTTTAGGAGTAGATTAGATATTTCTACCAAGTCTGTTTGTGTATAAATAGATAATGTAACTATTGAATTCAATAGAGAAAGTATTAGAATTTGATCCGAAAGACTTGAGAATTAAATTCTAGAGAGAAATACTTTCTCACACTACACAAATTCTCTCTCACTGTTCATCAACGAGTTTTTCGACTGAAGATTTGAATTTCATAATTCATGTCGAATACTTTGATCATGCCTAAGATCAATAGAGTTGATTAATCCGGACCTAACAATGTTTGTAAGGGTGGTTCATCCGTACCCTTTGAAATAAAATCTAGTTAGATAAGTCGAGCCTTAAGAAACTAGGCTTTTTTTCGGCATACAAAACTTGTATTGATGCCTCCAAGCACTATTGTAAAGTTGTATTGATGGTACACACGTGTATCCCAAGTATGAACATAAAACATCGATTGATCAGCACTCGATTTAAATAAAATATTTTTTCAATTGCTTTTCCGTCGTTACAACTGAAAACGCACATTCTTGGAGAGGTTCTCGAAAGCACGCATTGATATCCTCTTCAGTAAGGTCAATTCTCCCACCGGGTAGTCGAGCGTCTTCGTCTCCTTTCTCAACCTCTCTAGTAGCTCCCTTATTAAGTGTAGATCTAATTTCTTAGGTCTGAAACTATAGTCTGCGATCCACATCTATCGTCGTCGTACAACAATATCCTGTCAAACTTCTCCAAAAAGGCAACCGTGCAAGTGCGCTGGTTGTGAAATCTTACTCCTATTAAGCATTTAGAAAACCTCACAGTCAACGTAGTGCCTAAAGCAACATCAATACGGATAGTACATCATCCCAACAATGACTTTCATGCCTATTGACCGGTCATATAGTTCGTTCTTATCCATCTTAAATTGAATTGAACTCAACATGGTGGATAGCAACTCGAACAAAACAACCATTGACTTAAATCATTATAAAATCAAAATTAGTACAGTCGATGAGCAGCTTCTCGAGCGACTAGGAACGGCTGTGGCGAAAAGCGACATAATTGGGCAGCGAATGATGGAAGACGAGAGCGACAAGATCCAAGGGTGATGTCGTGTTGGAGGGGGCGTTGAGGAAGAAAAAGAAAAAGAAAGAAGAGAAGCAATGCTAATAAAATCTCCGTTTATTAAGAGTGATTGTTTTAGGCATGGACCACAATCCTAGGCCGATAGCCACGACGAGCCCAGCAAAACTTCCAGCCCATCAATGGCAACGTCGTGTCTATTGGAGTACTGGATGCGCGCCGCATTTGTTACTATCTTAGTAACATGAAATATCTTAGTTTGTTAATTCTGAAAACTGGAGTTTATTATTATATATTAAAAAAGACTTAATTAAAAAGCCCCCAAATCACATCATTAAAATCTTACTAAAACAGATGATTAGGAAAATATTAGAATTCTTTTCCATTCTTAACTACTATCAAGGTCAAACTATACATTACAGCCTGTCACGTGACTTGAGCTCAGCTATATATTTTTGTATTAAAATTAAGCTATATACGCTCCTCCTGACTCAATCAGTACTTTTGATACTATTTATGAAATCAAATAATAATAATAGTAGTAGTATGAATCAATAATTTCGAAACATGGGCGCCAATTTTCTGTCTTCTCCCGCGCCAGTGTACGCTCTCTATATCCCATATAGGACCATTACAGACTAACCCGCAGTCCACAGAGTACTACCCCACTCTCAATGCAGCCCTCCGACCAAAACCACCGCCACCTTCCTCACCCCACCACCGCCCCCGACCTTAATGACCCTTCTCTCCTTCTCAAGCGTGGCAAGAAGCGCGGCAGCTACAACTGCGGCAGATGTGGGCAGCCCAAAAAAGGCCACAAGTGCCATCTAGCGCCTGATTCCGGCGACGATGATAGGAGCCACACGAACGACGAGGTCGACGGCCTTCCTGAAAACAACTTTTCCACTCCCATCTCGACGCCGATTCTCGCCGACACCAAGGATTTGTCCTCCGCCACGTCGCCTCGGGCGTCGTCCATGGTTCGTGGGCCTCCGGCCAGGCGAGGGGCTCTGTACTTCGAAGAGGATGACGCGGATTTCGACGATGTGGCGAAGCTGCGTGCCAGTTGTTTGCGGGAGATCTTCCGGCGGCTCCCTCCTTCAGGGTTAGTGGCGGCGGGTGGCGTCTGTAGAGGGTGGAGAGAGGCGGCGAGGAAGGTGTGGCTTGCTGCTGATGAATTGAGACTTAGGGTTCCGGCGATGACTAAAATTGGGTTTGTTGGATTCGTGTTGCAGAAGTGTCCTGGACTTTCGAGATTGGCCATGAGAATCGAAAGGTCTTGCTTCGATCTCTAATCTTATGTGTCCTTGAATAATTATTCTTTGGGGTTTACACATCTGTTGATGAATCTTATGATTTGATGTGCAATTGATTAGATCTAGCAATGAAATCATCGGATCTGTATTACGGTAGAGTCTTGTGTTGCAGAGTTAAACTAAGTGCGTGAGAATGCTAAATTGTTTGTTTTTGCAGTGATTTGGATGCAACAATTCTGGCGTGGATTGCATTTTCGTGCCCTAATCTGCAGGTCCTGGAGATCTCTACATCAGCATCGTCTACGAACTGGATATCTGGGTAAAAAAATCCTTATAATCATCAAGAAACATATTTAAATGATTAACGGGTACATTAATGAATCATATTGTTGAAAAAACTACCGAATTAACATAATCGAAAGTGCAATCCTTTAAAATTTATTCCTGTAGCCATTGTTTGTTATGCTCAGCTGGAAAATTTCACCACAAAGATCCTCTTTGTAGTTGACTGCTAGTTTTAAGCTCTGTTTGTTCATTTATCATTGCCTGCAAGTATCTTGGAAGTTGATGAATCTCCTATTGAAAAACTCAGGGATGAGCTGAGCCATTTCATCTCTGACAAGAAATGCTTAACAAGCCTGAAGATGGAAGGCTGTGGTAACCTTGGATGTTTTTTGCTTACATCAACAAGTCTCTCCACGCTGTGGCTTTCGGGTCTTAACTCCGTTTCAAAGATGGTACTTACATATTTTATCTGTTTGGTTTCATGCTATGTGGGGCTTTTTGCTGGGGAATTTACAGATTTCATCACGAACAGGTTCTCAACTGCCCCAATATAAAGGAGTTGTCTTTAGATTTTTCTCGCCAGGAGAATGACACCACTGATCTGACAAGCATTATGGATTCCCTTGGTAGAAGCTGCCCAAAGCTTCAGAATATCCACATTGCTTCCACTAAGCTCTCTCATGCTGCAGTTTTGGCACTGTCAGCTGCTAATTTGAGGTGTCTGGTGTATTAGTTGGATTTTCTGATATTAATATTTGTTCTCTTCTGAGTTTGTTCGGTAATAGATATGTTTTCTGTGCATTTTTCATGTAAACAGGGGTTTGCGTATGCTTTCTCTCGTTCTCGGTTCAGATATAACCGATGCATCCGTTGCTGCTATCTCTTCGAGTTTCACTAAGCTTGAATTGCTTGACCTTAGTGGGTATGCAATGTTTGATTCATGTGGCCTTAATATTGCCTTAGTTATTACTTCTACTTTTATTACACTCTCGTCACTTCATGTTACTTGTTTTTGCATATCTTGGAATGGTAATAATTGTGGCTTCCATCTATTTGTAGGTCAAGCATCAGCGACAATGGGATCGGGATAATCTGCAATTTCTTCCAAGAAACATTGTCAAGACTTTTGTTAGCTCTTTGTCCGAACATCACTTCGAGTAAACACTTTGCATATATAGGTGTCAGAATGCGGTTTTAAACGAAACCATATTTATTTGATTAAAGCCTATATATTGTATATATCAGGTGGGATTCAGTTTGCTGCTGCACAGCTTCCTCGTCTTGAGCTTCTCGACTGTGGAATGACCATTAGTGATCCAAGTTCTGAAACTTTGGCTAACGAAGAAGAAGCTGATCATCAGAGTACACCAAACAACAGCAAAGTTCACCACATATACCAAAAATTAATCATCAAACATAGTCGATTGAGGAAATTAAGCTTATGGGGTTGTTCGGGCTTGGATGTGAGTTTTCTTCTTTCTCTCTAGGCTTTCAAAATTATAGCGCTCTCTGAAGTCTTGAATGATATTTCATCTTTTAACATGTATGCTTCTAGCAAGTGATTCTTTCGTTAATAAAAATATTTGTTTATCTTTATATATTGACATAATCCTGTATGGAAATTTTGCAGGCGCTGTATTTGAATTGTCCGCATCTTAATGATCTGAACCTAAACTCTTGTCGGAACTTGCATCCAGGTAACTATTTATTTGTCAATCCTTACGTTTATTTATTTTGGAAAATTTGTTAGAGCTAAAGTATGTTGTGGTTTTTTGAATGAAAAATTATTTTTATGAAACCAGAGAGAATGGTTCTTGAGTGTCCCGGTTTGGAAAGCGTTCATGCATCGGATTGCCCGCTGATGCTGGTTGAGACTATAGAGACTCAGGTTGGTTATCTGTTGCTGGTTTGTTTGTTGATAAAAAGCTGATAACATAATAATTAATTTGATAATTGGGGGGATTACATTCTCTGTGTGTGTGTGTGGTTCAGGTTTGCTCAAACTCATCGGCAGCAGCAGAATATGAGAACCCTTTACAACGTTATTTACCTGATGGCTCTAAAAGGGTGTGCAGTACATTATTTGCTAGTCCACAACAGGTAAATCATCATGCATGCATAATAACAGCCTTTGAATGAAATCAATCAAAGATGTTTTATTATTAGTGTCCTTCCTAATGATGCTTCTGCTACTACTACTGCAGGTCGCATGTGATAATGATGTCAAGAAACAATCAGAGGGAAGGCCTCTGAAGCGTCAGTGCGCTGTGATTGTGAGAGATGGCGTCAATTAGGCGGCAGAAGAAAGGAAGGAAGGCTTTGTTGTGTTGTAATTTCTACTATCAGATTCAGTTTATTTATACAAGAGATTCGTAGAAGAAGGCTACTTGTTGCCTTGGACAGTGCAGTAGCACTTCTTGTTCTCTATTTAATGAATAAATTTTTAAAATTGAACAATTTCTTTTTTTCAACAAATGGTCTATGTGAATCTTGAAAATGAGTCCATAATTACTAACCCATTCAAGGTACTACGATTCATGAACGCACAGCAAATGAATAGCATCGCAAGCTTGCATGGGACGATAAATGCTTTATCCTCGCTTCTGAATTTGAGCACCCAAAAACAAGGGAATCTCCAACGAGATGTGTTATCCAGCGTCAAACGCCAATAATTGTTTTGGAAGAGCTCCAACCAAACTCTAAGTGCTATCCTAAATGTGGAGAAACGAACATTGCTATGTTTGGCCGTTGAATTATAATATCTAACAATTCGGTTTTGATGAAAACAAAAACTTAATATTGTGTTACTAATACATTTACTTAACTGTGTAGTGAGTTGGGCTCGAAAAATAGATATCAAATATGAACTCAAGCCGAAAAACAAGATTGGCCAACACGGTCAACGCCGGTCAACCGAGACAGGACTGGTTCGGTACCTGACTGATCGGTTCGGTATGGCAGTACTGATTGGTCGGTTGGTCAGTCGATGTTTGGCTAGTCAATCAGTTATGAATTAGTCAGCTGTTTATAGACTGTTCAGCTGCTCGAATGTTGTAGAAGTCTTACTGCAACAGGACAACCGACTGAACGACGACATTGGCCAAGTGAGGACAAAAGCTTACAACGATTCTTTTAATGTGTCACCGCTGCATTACGGTTTGGGTCACAATAAATAATAGACAAGTGAATTGCATTGGCTAATATAGGTCTAGTAATGCATAAGATCATCTCCAACGGAACTGGAAAACAAAAATATATTTTATCACTCTAAATCCAAAAGTCAAACTCGAAATGGGTTTTGTATTTTCTCTCCTCCAATAAACGAATAGATGCGTTTGAACGCATAAATTGAGTTTTATAGTTAATAACTGCATTTAAAGTCCTCTTATTTTTTTTAATAATTAAAGCATCATTGTAAAAAATAAAAATAAATAAAATATATAAAAAGTAATTAAAAAGTTTTTTAAATTATAAAATATACTAGCAATTTTTTTTATTTAGGTGTGATATAATATTAACGTATTATTTCTATTGAAGGCATGAAAAGTTGTAAAAGTTAGTGTAGAAGAGAATATTTCGAAGTAGTCATTGGAATTTGAGAATTATTTAATGGTTGGAAAAACATTACTGCATTTTGAGTTTGAGAATGAGTTTAAGTATGAGATTGAGTTTGTCGGTTGAAGATGCTCTAAGTAAATCAATTTACCTTGAATTCGTTAGTAGATGTAATATCTTTTGCTTTTCTTGATCAAAATTAGCAGTCATTGTTGACGTTTGAGTCATTTTAGGCTTGGCAATTTGGGGGGGGGGGGGGGTTCCGTTCCCCGTGGGATCCGCCCCGAATGGGGTGGGGATTCCCCGCTTTTCACTCCCCGTGGGGGATAATGGGGAAAATCCGCTTCCCGTTGGGGGGATGGGGTGGGGACGGGGATCATACTCCCCGCCCCTTTCCCCGCGGGGCTCCAACATATAAAATTATAAAATTATCATTCTAAACAAAATTATTGCTTATTCCTTTTATTTTTCTTCCCTTTATCTCGCATCGTCACAATTTTTCGTAACTATCTCATAACATTTCTTCACTCGCACGATAAATTTGTCGCATTGTTTTTTCATTAGTGCAAACAATATCACAAAATAAAAAATTACATTAAAGAAGTAGAGTGGAAATTTCACGTGGGGAATAAAACCCCAAAAATCCCCGCGGGGATGGGGAGAAATTATTCCCAATTTGCTAACGGGAATTCCCCGATAAGTGTTGGGGGTGGGGATGGGAATTAGCCCCCGCCCGTTGCCAAGCCTAAGTCCTTTGCTCTCAGCAAGTGAATTTTAGAATACTCATTAGAATTGTGCTTTGATTTATTAGCTATATTGTAATTGGGCGTATAATTAATTAGTCGATATTTTAGGACTATATTGATATTTATACCAAGTATATTTGGTATAAATAGCATGTAAACTATCGATTCCAATAGAGAAATTTTTGAGAATTGATCCGAACGACTTGAAAATCACATTCTAGAGAGAGAAACTCAAAAATAACTTTCTCACACTAAAATTCTCTCTCGCACGCAAAACTTAGTAGATTCTCGATCGAAGGTTTAATCTCGCAAATCTCAGATTTCTTGCCTAAGACTAATAGAGTTTATAATCAGGGACCTAACAATTGGTATCAGAGCTTATTCGTATCTGTTTTGAAGCTGAATTGCTTGATTTAGATCGAAATTCGATTCTCAAAAGTTTTCGATCGCTCGAAAAAATTTTCGCCCGAAACTGAAATTTCGATCTAAGTGCTCAATTATGTGCTAAATTGAATTGATTTTGATGTTTCTGTGCTTGATTAAGTGTTACAAATCATTTGCGTGCTGATCAATAGCTTTTCTAACTTCAAATTTGTGAAAATTTGAATTCGACAGTGTTACTGTTAGCGATGAACTAAGATTAACATGTTTTGATTTTGATCAAATTCATCAATTTTTTGCTTCATAACGTGTTTAATTTTCTGTTCGTGTGTGATTAGCTGATAGATTCGAGCGATTACCTGTATTCTCACCGATCAATTTGCTGTTTTCCTCGAATTAAGTGTTAATTTCGTATTCTGTGACTATATGCGTTTGCTCAATTTTTCTCGCTAAGTTTTCGATCAGTTGAATTTCTCGATCGAAAACTCCGTGCAAGAAATTTTCTCGATTAGAATACGAAGTTAGTTACTGAACTCGCTATTGTAAAGAGCGATTTTAGTAGAAAATTTTTTCGAGTAATATTCTAGCGAAAATCATTTCGACGAGAATTGACTATTTTGACCGAGTGAAATCGTTTACTCTCGAAAAACATTTTCGGTCAGACATTCCAGTTTGACCTAGCGATTGAATCACTTTTGCTCGAAAAACTTTTTCGGTCAACCAATTTATTTTTACTTAGCGAGAAACTCTCCATCGGAACCGTTTCTTGACGATCAAAGTTAACTTACGCATCGAACTTTTTCGACCGATAGATTTCAATCAATTAATTTCGCTCGAAAAATTTTCTACGGACAACCTTTCACACGCGAGGATAGTAACAAATACTTTATTTCGAAGACATTATTTTTTATCAAACTTTAAAAAGATTGAATAAAAAATAATTCTCGATCGCTTTCGAATCAAACGCTACTAACAAATTTACTACTTGAAGCACATTACACCAATTCAATCCCTCAAACAACTAACGAAGATCTCTACAAATCAACTCAACGAAAATGGATGCATATTCGCTTGGAAATGAAACCGTCCTCCAATCTTGAAACACGGCGAATACACCGTCTGGCGCACAGCCGATTCCTCAACTTCTTGAACTCAATGACCAATCCGAGAACCTTCTCGCATCTCTCGAAGAAGGTCTAACTTAATTTTGGGTTGAACAAGCAGCCAACAATGCTAAAAACCCACCCACCTCTACGATTCGAAGACTTAAGACTCCATGTGAGTATAACGAGGCAGAAAGGTTAAGAGCAAAGGCTGACCTCGGCTACAAGTCTTGGCTCGTGCAAGGCATTCCAAACGACATATATATTCCAATCGATAGCATTCCGAAGCTCGAAATCCATAGATCCTCCCATGTATTGATACTATCACCTCGACCGACTTGCCACCGTAGTCCTTGAAGAACGGAGTCGCGAGCACGAACGATACCTCGCCAAGTCAAGGATGGGCGGTGACCAGGAGGAGCTGTCAAGAAGTCAACATTTGAAAAATATTTGGCCTTAAAAATGCATCTTACTAAGGCATCCATTCTATGTATAAGGCACCACACTTGTATGGCAAGCATCGCCAAGTTGAAAGATTCGACATCTCGAAAACCTAGACCTCCCTCCTTTTTGGAACGACACAGTCGCTGCCAGGCAAGCCAACGTACCACCATAAACGAGTGATCATCCATTCAATATTATCTATAACCGAACCCGATAAGAGGAAACAAATCATGGCGTAAGGGGGGATAGCTTGAGGCACGGACTTAATAGCACCTCTCGACCCGCCTGTGATAAGAATTTTTTGGACCATCCACTCACTCTGCGAAAATCCGATCTTTTATGTAAGCAAACATTCCTGGTTTCATCCCGCCACTTATGGAAGCCCAAGTTTCTCGATCCTGCTGCTCCTGTACTCCGAGTTCGCTGCAAAAGAGATTACAGGTAAATGTAGCGACGTTACCCGAGAATACCACCGATGATCTCACAAGGTTAATCATTTGTCCCGATGCACGCTCATAAATTTGTTACGATGGGCCATAGTCACCGAGGCATGGTAGAAGAGGATGGTGTCATCAGTGAAAATGTGTGGAATAGTCCGTGGTCCTTGTCAGACGGAAACTCCCTCAATCTCCTTGGAGTTCCCTGCCTTTTGTAGCAAGCATGTAAATGCTTCTGCACAGAAAAGGAAAAGAAATGGGGACAAAGGGTCCCCTTGACGAAGTCCTCGCATAGGCGTTTATGTTCGTTTAATAAGAAAGAGTACGTCGTTGATGAACGAAGTCCTCACATAGGCGTTTGTGTTCGTTTAATAAGAAAGAGTATGTCGTTGATGAAAGACAGAACATGATTTTGTAAAACGGATAAAAGCCTCGTGAAAACCTTACTCATCACCCTCCCTGGAAAAGGCCACTCAATGTGGTCATAGGCTTACTCACCAAGCTTAACGGAAAGCGTAACCCTTATTTCATGTTCGTCGGTTCTTCAGAGCATGGTTAATTTCAAACGCTATAAGAACGTTATTCGTAATGAGACGATGAGGCATAAAAGCGGACTGAGTTAGTGAAATAAGGGAGTCCGCGAGGGGTTGCAAGCGATTACTTATGCACTTTGATAAACGAAATTTTAATTGATGAGTAAAATTAGAGTAGATAAAAAATTGAACAATGAAATCATAAACAACATGAACTTGACATAACATGGGAATTTTAACTCATGTCATTCATTATTAGATAGAATAGATAATACAACAAGGAATCTCTTTTACCAGAGAAGGGGAATGCAATACTATTATCATATATGGGTTTGGGCATATGTGACCGTTGAAAGATACCGTGTGCGCTCTTGGCTGATAAACAATTCACAGGGTTAACCCAGCACGATATTGTTATATAGGCTTAACTATCTTTGTTGCCCCTCACTTACTTTTAAAGCTCGGGCATTGGCCGTCCAAGTCTGAGATGAATGGAGACATGCGACACGTTCGGCACAGTGTCCAATATCATCTCCTCGGCATCTTTAGCAATTTCTGCAGCATCCCTGATTTCAAAATATCATAATTATTGCAAAATAGATCATTAAAGATTCGACTGATCATCGTAGTTTTCTTACGCAACCAAAATTTCGGGGGGCATGATGACATAAACTTCGAGGTAAACCTGTCCTTGCAACGAGTGGCGAGTGATGCGCTTGACCGTCATTTTCTGAAATTCACTTGCAACATTCTTCCTGCTTAGAAAACGAAATTATGCTAATAAATGGAGTAAGTTGGTCATACCTCGGAGAAATTGCAGGACAAAATACTTGCCACATTATCTTCGATATCCGTTTGCTCCAAAGTGGCTGTGTTAAATTGATGATTGGAGCTTTGATGGTTGTTTGGATCAGGTGATATGTGAGACGTCGCAGGCTCTATAAGAAATTCAAGGAGTTGGAGGATTTCATCAGTTTCGAATAAAACAAGTTTGAGTGGCTTTTGTAAAAGAAAAAAACAAAATTAATTTTCTACCAATGTGTATGAAGACTTCTGTGACTTCAGGGTGTGATTGCTGAAGCTGATGGCAAACATTTTCCCCAATGTCATGTGCAGCACTTACACTAGTAAAAGGATCTACCTGCCCGCAACATTTACGACATGTATGTATGTCGATATTCTTCTTACATAAGACATACATACGTAAAATGATGTATAAAGATAGGACGAAACACTAACCAGGATATCCACATCAAGATACAGTGATGAACCAGCACGTCGACCTCTTAAGCGACTAAAACCCTAAGATTTTTCAAGACAAAAAAGTGGAGGAGTCTTATATACAGACAGATAGACACTAGAATGCACCTAACCTGTTAAATATATGGAGTTCTCTAGTCATCATATGAGTCTTTGTCTCGCACAATTTTATAATATTCTCTGTTGTTTGTGGCTTAGCAGCACCTATAGCTAATCAAGGAATTTGGGGGTAATGAAGTCACTTCACTAAACTTGTGTTAATCAATCGGGCTACCAGATAGAAGGTATTGACAGATGCACCGTATAATGCAAAGTAAAAATATAATTTTTTCCCAACAAATTATATTTGAAATCAGAAACGGGGCATCATGTCTTGCTACAACATATGACGTGTAATAACCATTGCACAGAGAGCCTATGCAATTCTTTCCAGAAAAACTATGAAAAATGGAACTGTCCAGGAAATAGGAATGATTGAAATATTCAGCTAGTGCATTTCATGACGTTTTAAAATGGGGCTTGCCTTGACTCCCTCAATCTCCATTATTGTGCGTTTATAAGGTTCCAAGCTGTGCGAAGGAACAGCAGCATCGACCAACTCCATGACACTGAATTCAAATTTATCTTCAATAAATTGCACAAGGAAATTACTTTTGAAGAAAAAAATGTCAAATCTGCTGCTATTGCTGCTGATGATTAGATAGAGTGATGTTACAAGATAAGTACAGAGGAGAATGGTTAGGTCACAAGAGAGCATATCATACATTAAGCAAGGTCGTGGCAATGCTATGACAACTAGACTATGAACGAAATCGGTTAAAAGTTGAAACGAACAAAGAAATGAAAGATAATACATATAATTTACCTCTGGTAACCACTAACAAGTCCAGCTTTAAAAATCATCCCAGAAACAACCATTCCGGCAAGAGGATCAAGAAATCTTACTCCTAGAATAGATCCACCTGATATTCAATAACGAGAATACATTAGTGTAAAAAATGAAATTACGTTAAGCATTGAAAGATGAGGATGATTTTTAATGAAATCTAGAATCATGCAAAAACTGTCATGTGCAGGCATCAAACTTATCAGATGTGCAGCAGATGTGTCACTCCAAAAAGGGAAGTTGCAAATAATCTTTAATCCCAAAACTAAAATTATAAATCCGAAATTAAAATATTTACCAACCCCGATGAGAGCAACTAAAGATGAAACAGCATCTGCACGGTGATGCCAAGCATTTGCCTTCATCAGTCCACTGCCAGTCTTCTCACCTGCTCTCTTAGTTATCCAGTATAGCCTGGTTAAGAGATCACATAAAAACAACTCATGAGAAGCTAAGCGAAACCAAGCGCCATGTATTATCTAAACAAAAAGGATTTAATGGAAACTTGTCCGTCAGTGTATTATCTAAAAACCATTGTAGACTGACAAAAATGTGTTTTTGTACCCCTCTTTGATGGCTATAGAGATTACAACCATGCTCAATGCAAGAACAGGGTGCTCCATGTCGATTTCATGGTGATGTCCACCATGCTCGTGCCCATGCATGTCGTGGCAATGAGAGATGGACTGGTCAGCTATTGATGGACCAGCACCAGCAGCAGTAGCAGCCAATATGTCCTTGTACAAATTACGATGACCGATTATATATAAGAAAAGAAATGAAAAGCCTAATAATTACCTAAATGGAGCTCTGTCCTTGAAAACTGTACTCAGTCATACCCACAAGATATAAAAGGCATGATATGCTATGCCTCCCGAAGTTGCAAGTAGTACGCCAGAAATTCCAAGGGCCCCTAAAGTCTCAAATTTTCCATGACCTGATATGGAGAGAACGAGAGTATATACAAAAGGTGAAAACAGTTGGCCTCACTGTACCACCATTTAACCTTTCAGCGTAATTCGCCCTCGCTTACACGGACCCTGGACAAACTTCCCAGGGGGTCACCCATCCCCAGATTGCTCCAAGTCAAGCGCGCTTAACTTTGGATTTTCTATCGATGGACTCCCGAAAAAGTAGGTCGACCTTGGTGATATGAGTAGCACTATCAATGCTCTTATACGATTCTTAGCCTGACATGTCCATACATTGTCAGTCTCAGGATCTCCTCTCATTCGGGTGTCAGATCGGTTCATTCATGTACCCCTTCGCCTAGAAGCCTGCCAGGAGCCGCTCATTTCCGTGCACATTCATGGCACCGGCGATCACTCCCCGCCTTCTTCGGCCCTGGAAGAGTTAGGAGGAGGGAGGAAAGAGAGGGAGAGGCCGAGAGAGAGAGAGAGGGAGAGAGGGAAAGAAAGAAAAAGGGAGAAAGAAAAAAAAAACCGCGAACACGTGGAGGAGCTCGGGATCGAAGTTCTTGGGTCGGGATCACGCAAAAATAACCCGTAATATAGCTCTCTACAGACGTAAGGTAGGTGAAGATCACCTAAATGCGTAAACATATTTTTAGTTCGTGATTTCTACGTGTGCACGGTCCTTTTGATCCATACTTGTTTATGTGCTAGTAATTTTTATGTGTTGCATGATCTTTGCGATCCGTACGTGTTTATGTGCTAAAGGTGAATTTTCTTGCATAAATTTCGTGTTATGTGCGTATGTATATTTCGGCCATGCATAGAATTAATTTCGGCCATCTCTACCAGGTTGGGAGATCTAGGGAGATGCAATATATTAGGGTTTGAAAGTAGAAGTAGGAATTTTTTTTAGGGTGAATTAGATTAGATTTGGAAAATTTGAGTATTAGTGCAAATTAGGGTTTTCTAGGGTTCTTTTAAATTCAAAGGTCTAAAATAAATATTCTAAAACTCGATTGGGGTTATTTTTGTAATTTCCAGAAGTTTAGGGTGTTAAATAAATATTCAAAACTCGGCTAGGGGCTTCTATGCAATTTTCAGAATTTTTGGAGAGTTAAATAAATATTCAAAACTTGACTAGGGGCTTTGTAATACCCGTAAAACTTATACGGGATTATTTTTGTAACGTTCGAAATTAATGAAGATGACTTTCGAACAAAATCGAATTTTCGGGAGCGAGCCGAAACTATTAGTTTGGGCCGAGGGAATTAATATAAACAAGTGGGCCGAAAATGCTTAGGAAGCCCAAGTAATATAATAGAACAAATAATAATAGAGGCCACAAGGAATTAAATGAAGGGCCAACTTGGAGATAAATGAGTGAAAGGCCTAAATTAATTAATAAAAAGCCCAAAATAAGTGTTAAGCTTGGCCCAAATGAATTTAATAATGAGATAACGACAAGCTTACTTAAACTAAGGGAAACCCACGTGAATAACCATACCTTTACTAGATATTTAGCTTAAAATCATCATTGTGGTCAAACTTCAAAACGTGAAAGAGAAGAAAAAGAGAAAGAAAGAAAAACCTCCACTTGCAAACCCTTTAAACCAACGTGAATAAGAAGAAAAAGGGAATTTTCTTGGCAAGCTTGATCGAGTTTCTTAACCTAGGAAATTATCTAAACAAGCTAAGGACGTAAGGATTCTACTTAAACGTGTAAATCTGCTATTAGCTTAGGTATTTAACGGTTCTACATGGGTTTATGATTAGTTGAAAATTGAGCATAGAAGGTGACGAGAGGAGCAGATTTGTTGGTGAGCTCAAATCGATCTTCAAGCCAAGAAATGATCTAAGTTTAGCTTGGAGGTAGGTAGGTGGTTTTAACCCCTACAACCCGTATTATTTTCCTAAGAATGTTCGAAGTTCGGATGAAAGGCCATGCGATTTTAAAAATATTTGTTTTGCAATTTTTCGGAATTTTAGTGTTGTTCTTGATGTGTTATTACGTGCCTCTGGAGCTCAAAATATGAGCTCTGTATTTTTATGATGTGCTTGTGTGATTTAGGGTGATGATCGTGTTAAGTTTTCTGGAAAAATTAGGGTTTTTAGTATAAACTTCAGTTTCGATGGAACTGTAGTCGGGCGATTTGAAAGTTTCGAGCGATTTGAAATCGCGGGCCTATGTGTAATTTGGAAATCGGGCGAAATGATTTCTAAGAGATAGGAAAACTGGCCGATTGGATGACTTCGGGCGACTTTGAGTTTCGCGGGCCCAAATGATTTTTCGATGTGTGAGTAAAAACAGGTTTTGCGGGCTGATTTTGAGTTTCGCGGGCTTAAGCGTTTCGCGAGTCATGAGATAAGTCGCGGGCCGACTTTGAGTTTCGCGGGCCAATTTTAAATCGCGGGGTGATTCCTGTGAGAGAAATTCGGAGATTCGCGAGATTCAAATCGGGCTTCGCGTCTAAAATCGGGCGAATCGCGAAATCGGCGAAAGCCTTTGCGAATCAAGAGTTGACCTGAACTTTCGCGGGTTGACCAATTTCAAATCGGGCGATTTGCATAAGGCGGCGAGTGATTTCGCAAATCGGGCGTTGACCCGATCGTTTCGCAAGTTGACCCAGCCTTTTTAAAGCGGGAATCGGGCGAAATCTTGATTTGGGCTTTGACCAGAGTTGACCAACGTTTTTAATTTTGGGCTTCTGCCCTATTGTTGGCCCAATGCATTTAAATAAACTTATTTTTAGCCCAAATCAGTTTTAAAATAAAATATTTTTGTACACGACTAATATTTTCGGGTCAACCCATATTTTAAATTATAAATATTATTTTGGATTTTAAAACATTCGGCCTAGGTTGGTATTTCTGCGAATTATGTGATTTCGATGTTGACATGGTTCATGCTGATTGATTATGTGTGCATTTCACGACATGCACGGAGAGGTGATGATACCTTATTTATGTGGTGATACCGTATGGTGTCGGTTGAGTGGGGTAGAGTGACCGTTATTGGTCGTCGTGGTTAGACTCGTGTAGCACCTGGTGGGAGAGGGGGTTTGCGACACCCATCTACTCGGGATTGAGCCACCCGAGGTGTACACCACCGTATATTATTTGGCTCAGGGACGGTCGACAGATGTGAGATCCCTGTCTACCCGGGTTAGTGGCATACTACTCGGGGAAAATCCGTTGGGTTGAGATTTAGTGCGGAAGGAGCGACCCGGAGTGATGCGTCGATATTAGTTGATTTTTCAGGGATTTATTTTGAGTCAGTTGCGGGATTATAAGTCGTGGTTTAAGCTTAATGTGGGTATATTAAGTTAATTTTATGGTTTATTTTATTTTGGGGGTTTTCTGCAATTTTAGCATAGATTTGGGAATGTTTTGCAATTTACAAGATTTGGTCTAATTAGTCCATTCCATAAACGAGGCTGAGGGGGACATGGTCCTTGAAACATGGAAACAACACATCCGCGTAAGATGGGAAAAAGACGTTGAATGCGAGAAACGGGGAAAAGTGTTTTCTAATGGACGATCGAGAGCAATTAAAGGAGGACAAGTATCAACCGAGGAGCGGGGGATAAAAACTGAAGAAGCAGCTCTCTAATAACACTCCCAAGAACTGACGAGAAGCAGGGAGGTGGGCAGCTTAACACTTGTGCTGCCGTCGACCCAATATCCACATAAAGCAACCATCAACGAAGCAACCACCTCCTCAAATACGCAGCTGCTCTCCTTACTCGCGCGCCTCGCACGGGCCTCAGTCGGAAGCATACTATCCAACAAGCTGAAAACTGTTCAACCCTTGGAGCAGGTCACGAGCTAGGTACAGTGCGAGAATCTAGCTCATAGTTGCACCATCCTCACATGCACACCAACTGTTCGACGAGAAGACTCAAAGAAGGGTATACTATATATACCCTTGAGCAAACATCCTATGCACGAACAGCAGCAACGTTTGGACCAGGGCAGCGAACGTGATATGAGCAGCCTCGACCTCGGAGACAGGTAGAAGGGAGACGACGCTCACGGGAGAGACGGGGACGAACACAACCGCGCGGCAAATTCGATACGTTTTTCCCGTCCTTAAAATATCTTTTATTATTATGATACTTTTATCGAGTTATAATATGTTTTAATTCCGTTATCTGGGGTTACGATGTAGCCAGACATAATTGCTATTGATTTTCAGCTTGTATGCTATTAAGACCTTAATGCTATGTTGAGTATCATAATCCGTTGTTAATATTTACGAATTTCTGATCAACCTTCGTAAAAATAGGTGTTTAGATATGAGACTGAGAGGTGATTATCTGAGCGTGTCCGTTGATTATGATACCATTAGAACATTCGTAAGCTAGAGATAGTTACGTGACTAGTGCGATGATTTATGATTTTCTGAGTTTAATGCGTTCGACGTGTAGAAATCTTGACAGAGATGTGGGATTCGCATGTTAGAATAGGTTATCGATGCTAGAGATAGATTGATAATTAAAACGGAAAAATCCATCGTCAACATAAGATTAAGTATTCCTTCGAGAACTGAAATTAATAGCATGAATGTCATCGGTGAAATCGGAGTCCCCAGATTTATCTTTGATTGAAATCGTTTCGTTGTGCTTCGTTATTGATTTGGTCGTTTACCTTTTTAGTCGTGTTTTATTATTTATCTGCGTATTTTGTTTTAACGTTTCATCAAATACCAACTTGCGATTGTTCAAATAAAACTAGAATTAATATAATTTCGGTACTTGGTAACACAGTCCTTTGGTTCGATATCCGTACTTACGTACACTATTACTTGTTAGAACGATACGTACACTTGCGTGTTTACGAATTTTTCGCAACAAGTTTTTGGCGCCGTTGCCGGGGACTGTGCTTTTTACTAATATCGATACCAAATAATTCTACTCTTACTTTGAACTTATTATATTAGTAATATCTATTACTATTAATATTATTATTTTTATTACGGTTATTATTATTATTATTTTTACTACTACTACTATTAATTTTATTATTATTATTATTATTATTATTTTTAGTATTTTATTATTACTTCTATTATTATTATTTTTATTTTTATTATATTTATTAGCGCATTAAAGTGTTTAACGGTTTATGCGAAAGTTTGGGAGTGCTAACTTACTTCCTTTAAATTCGGAGATCGAGCGGGCTTGTCGAGAAAATCGAAAAAAGAAGAAGCAATCAATCAAGCAAACACAAACAGCCATGGCTGATAACGAAAACAATAACGGGGATAACGAAAATCATGATGTGCCGCTCTGCGAATATGCAACTCCCTTTGCTGGCACTCAATCTGCTATTAGGCGACCAGCGCTTCCTCCGAATAACTTTGAGCTTAAGCCGATAACCTTTCAAATGATTCAACAAATTCCATTTTATGGATTACCAAGCGAAGATCCAAACGCTCATATCGACAACTTCTTGGAAATCTGTGATACTATCAAATATAATGGAGTTCTGACGACGCATTACGGCTGCGACTGTTCCCATTCACTCTACGTGATAAAGGGAAGGCATGGCTGAATTCCCTTCCAACCAATTCAATTACAACATGGGACATGCTCGCCAGTAAATTCCTCGCCCGATTCTTTCCACCTGCAAAGAAACAACAGATACTCAAGGAGATCACTCACTTTACTCTAATCGATGGCGAGTCACTATATGAATCTTGGGACAGATTTAAGGAGCTGATGAGAAAGTGTCCGCACCATGGTATACCTAAATCCCAACAAGTCTTGAGCTTCTACAATGCTATAGGTAGTGCTGAAAGAGCCGTCATCGACGCTTCTGCTGGAGGGACAATCATGAAGAAGACCGCTGATCAAGCGTACGAGTTGATAGATAGTGTCGCCAATAACAATTATCAATGGCCAATGGAGCGAGCAAGGAGCACAACAACGATTGTTAAAAATGATCCGATTGCTCAATTGGTCGCTCAAGTGGCGAATCTCACGAAACAACTTCAAACAAATCAGGCTTCAGTAAATTCCGTTCACTTGCCTAGTGTGGAATGCAATCTTTGTGGCGGACCGCATCAGAGTTCTGAATGTCAAGCAACAGAACAACTATCATTGGAGCAAGCACAATATGTTGGAAACTACAATCGTCAACCAAACAATTCCTATTCAAATAACTCCAATCCAGGGTGGCGTAATCATCCAAACTTTTCGTGGAAGAATAATCAGAATTCTCTACAACCCGAACATAATCATCAGCCAAATGAGAAGAAAGCAAGCTGGGAAGAGGCTTTGGCGAAAATGGCTACTTCACAAACACAACTCATCAACGAAATGAGAACTAACATGCAGAACCAGTCAGCGCAAATCCGCAATTTATAAGTTCAGGTGAGTCAAATGGCGGAGATGATAGGTGAGAGGCCATTAGGATCTTTTCCTAGTAACTCAGAGGCTAATCCAAAGCGAGAAGGAAAAGAACATTGCAAGGCGATAACACTGAGGAGTGGCAAAGAATTGGAGTCACCGGTCAAGAATAAGAAAGTGAACTCATCCGCATTAGAAAATGATACATCAGAAGAAAAGAATGTTGAAACTGTGGAGCTTAAGTCTCGACCTTCTGAAGAATCGCTACCTCGAATTCCATTCCCACAACGTCTCAAGAATAATAAGCTTGATCAACAATTTTCTAAATTTCTCGAAATCTTTAAAAAATTGCACATCAACATTCCTTTTGCCGATGCTATTGAACAGATGCCCAGCTATGCGAAGTTCCTGAAGGATATATTGTCGAAGAAGAGAAAGTTAGGAGAATATGAAACTGTAGCGCTTACTGAAGAATGTAGTGCCATTATACAAAAGAAGTTACCACCAAAACTCAAGGACCCAGGGAGCTTTACAATCCCTTGCACAATAGGGAACTCTGTATTTGAAAGAGCTTTGTGTGATTTAGGCGCTAGTATTAACCTAATGCCGCTATCCATTTTTAGAAAACTTGGATTAGGTGAAGCGAGTCCGACAACTGTGACACTACAACTGGCAGATCGATCATTGAAACATCCACGAGGCATAATTGAAGACGTTTTAGTCAAGGTCGATAAGTTTATATTCCCTGCAGATTTTATAGTCCTTGACATGGAAGAAGACAAGGACATACCAATAATCTTGGGTAGACCTTTCCTAGCAACTGGGAGAGCATTAATTGATGTTCATGCAGGTGAACTTCGTCTCAGAGTACATGGAGAGGAAGTTATATTTAATGTGTTTAATGCCATTAAGTATCCTTTGAAAGCTGAAATCAATAGCATGATTGTCATCGGTGAAGTCGGAGTCCCCAGATTTATCTTTGATTAAATTCGTTTCGTCGTGCTTCGTTATTGATTTGGTCGTTTATCTTTTTAGTCGCATTTTAATATTTTTCTATGCATTTTCCGTTAATCGTTTCATCAACTACCAACTAGCGATTGTTCAAATAAAATTAGAATTAATATAATTTCGGTACTTAGTAACACAGTCCTTTGGGTTCGATATCCGTACTTATGTACACTATTACTTGGTGGTAACTTCTTTTGTATAATGGCACTACATTCTTCAGTAAGCGCTACTGTTTCCGTGTAGAAGATGTAGATCTACTGCCTAAGCATATTACTAGGGAAGATCCATTGGAATCCAGTTTGGTGCGAGACGATATCAATGAGATCGATGAACAAGATATTAATGAGTGTGTGAAGTGGTTGGACTCGTTCGAACCAAATAGAAGAAAATACTTTGAAGCTCTCGGCGAAAGCCCTCCCCGATCCTTATCATCTATTGAGAAGCCACCACTACTCGAACTTAAATCGTTACCATCTCATCTTCGTTATGCATTTCTTGGCGAATCTTCTACTTTGCCAGTTATTATCTCATCATCTCTCAATGATGATGAAGTAGAGAAGCTACTTCGAGTACTCCGAGAGTTTAAAGCAGCGATCGGGTGGACACTAGCTGATATCAAGGGTATCCGCCCATCAATGTGCACACATCGTATCCGCTTAGAAGATGACGCCAAACCTTCTGTAGAGCCACAACGGAGATTAAATCCAACGATGAAGGACGTAGTGCGAAAAGAAATCCTAAAATGGTTAGACGCTGGAGTAATTTACCCAATTTCAGATAGCTCTTGGGTAAGTCCGATACATGTTGTTCCAAAGAAAGGTGGAGTCACAGTGGTAAAAAATGAGAATAATGAACTAATTCCGACAAGACCCGTTACTGGATGGCGTGTTTGCATCGACTATCGAAAACTTAATAAAGCCACGTGTAAAGACCATTTTCCTTTGCCTTTTATTGACCAAATGCTAGATCGATTGGCGGGGCACGACTACTACTGTTTTCTAGACGGATACTCCGGATACAATCAAATTGCTATAGCACCGGAAGACCAAGAAAAGACCACCTTTACATGTCCGTACGGTACGTTTGCTTTTCGAAGAATGCCATTTGGACTATGCAATGCACCGGGGACGTTCCAAAGATGTATGATGGCAATTTTTTCTGATATGGTAGAGAAAACAATTGAGGTTTTCATGGATGATTTTTCTGTTATCGGAAGTTCTTTCGATAATTGCCTAGATAACCTTGTTTTAGTATTGAAACGTTGTGAAGAAACTAACCTTGTTTTAAACTGGGAGAAATGCCATTTCATGGTTCGAGAGGGTATTGTGTTAGGTCACAAAGTTTCTCGGAAAGGAATTGAAGTTGATCGGGCAAAGATTGAGACAATAGAAAAGCTTCCACCACCTTCATCTGTCAAGGGAATTAGGAGTTTCTTGGGGCATGCTGGGTTTTATCGACGATTCATTAAGGATTTCTCCAAGATATCAAAGCCATTATCGAGCCTCTTAATTCAAGGAGTGCCCTTTATCTTTGATGCAACGTGTGAGGAGGCATTCTCTACTATAAAAGAGAAACTAGTGTCGGCACCTGTCGTGATTGCTCCGGATTGGGACTTACCATTCGAATTAATGTGTGATGCAAGTGATTATGCAGTGGGAGCAGTTCTTGGACAACGTAAGGGCAAGATATTTCATACTATTTACTATGCGAGTCGAACTCTCAACGATGCTCAGCTCAATTATGCCACAACCGAGAAAGAGTTACTTGCTATCGTTTTCGCATTTGAAAAGTTCAGATCATACTTAATCGGGAACAAGGTAATTGTGCACACTGACCACTCGGCCATCAAATATCTCATGGAAAAGAAGGATGCAAAACCACGACTGATTCGATGGGTGCTATTGCTTCAAGAGTTCGATCTCGAGATTAAAGATAAGAAGGGAATAGAGAATTTAGTAGCAGATCATCTCTCTCGTTTGGAGCTGCCAGAAGAAATTGAATTGATGAGACAAACTATCGATGATAACTTTCCAGACGAACGACTCTTAGCTATATCGCAAGCTCCGTGGTATGCTGATTTCGTCAACTATCTTGCAGCGAAAATAATACCAATCGAGCTTAATTATCAAGGGAAGAAGAAATTCTTTGCCGATATAAAACATTATTATTGGGAAGATCCTTATCTATATAAGCATTGTGCAGATCAAGTTATACGAAGATGTGTCTCAGGAGAAGAGGCGCACGATATTTTACGACATTGCCATGCTCTCGAGTGCGGGGGCCACTTTGGGGGGAATCGTACAGCTGCTAAAGTCTTACAATCGGGTTTTTATTGGCCGACTTTATTTAAAGACGCCCATGCTTTCGTATCGGCTTGTGATCGTTGTCAAAGGACAGGTAATATTTCAAGAAGAGACGAGATGCCACTTAATACTATGTTGGAAGTTGAGTTATTTGATGTATGGGGCATTGACTTCATGGGACCATTTCCATCGTCATACGGTAACGAATATATCCTGCTAGCAGTAGATTACGTGTCTAAATGGGTAGAAGCAGTAGCTACGCAAAAGAACGATGGTAAGACAGTTCTCAACTTTATCAAGAAGAATATTTTCACTAGGTTCGGAACTCCACGAGCGATCTTGAGCGATGGGGGAACTCACTTTTGTAACAAGCAATTCGATGCTCTTCTGTCGCATTATGGTGTTAAACATCGTACGGCACTAGCTTACCACCCTCAGACCAATGGACAAGCAGAAGTATCCAATCGAGAGATTAAGCAAATACTAGAAAAAACAGTGAGTATCTCTCGAAAAGATTGGGCCAAGAAGATCGATGATGCACTGTGGGCATATCGAACAGCGTTTAAGACACCTATTGGAATGTCACCATACAAATTGGTTTATGGTAAAGCATGCCACCTTCCGGTGGAACTAGAACATAAAGCGTACTGGGCAATGAAGCAATTAAACATGGATATGCAAGCTGCAGGAAAGAAACGCCTTCTACAGCTAAATCATATGGATGAATTTCGCAATGAGGCTTACGAAAATGCAAAAATCTATAAAGAACGAACGAAGGCTTGGCACGATAGATATATTCAGAGAAAAGAATTTGTCGTTGGAGACCAAGTGCTTCTTTTTAATTCTAGACTTCGTTTGTTTCCAGGCAAGCTAAAGTCAAGGTGGTCAGGTCCTTTTACGGTGACTAAAGTATTTCCTTATGGTGCAATAGAGATCAACGACCCAGCAAAAGGAACGTTCAAGGTCAATGGGCAGCGGTTGAAGCCGTACATCAATGGTGGACTCAATCAAGAGAAGACCACTCTAATGCTCAACACACCTTAGAAAGTCAGGCGTCGAGCTAATGACGTTAAACAAGCGCTTATCGGGAGGCAACCCGAGCTTTAAACTTTTCTCGTTTATTATAGTTTCATTATCATTATTCCGTTGTCTTTCAAATTTTATTTGAATGTTTCAGGTACAAAAAGGGACCCAGTGAACGTGTTAGGAGCCTTTACATCCTTGGAGATCAAAGCTATATTACAAAAGATGATGTAACGAAATATGAGTATCAAAACTCCGGGGCATTCAAAAAAAAAAAAAAAAAAAAATTGAAGAAAAAATAGAAAAAAAAATCGGAAAAAAAAAGAAAAAAAAGAAAACAGTATCAGAAAAAAAAAAAACAGAAAAAAAAAGAGATGAAAAAAAAAAAGAGTTTACGTCCGTAAAACATTGAGGACAATGTTTGATCTAAGTTTGGGGTGTATCATTCCTTGCATAATTTTTCCTCGATTGAGTCACGTGTTATCAGTTGGGATCAACGACGAGGATCTCGTATCTCTCAAGCGTATCATGAAGTAAGGTATGACTATATCTCTTACTTGTTTAGATTTTTCAGTAAGTCTCTATTGATGAACGTATTAGCACACACTCACTTATAAATAGAGCGTTAGATGATTACATGGTATCTAGAGCTTGCTTTAGTCGGTTTTGATCCTGATTGATGCTTCACTCGATGAAATGATTTTTGGCCATTTTCTATTTGTTTGAGCCTTTCGAGCTGCATGTCATATATTTATATCCCTTGAACCCGACCTGGGCCTTTCTGATATCCGATATCTATAACCCATGCCACTACCTTCTAAATTGATCATCATCATTTGCTACCCATTCACCGAACACGCGCAATCTGGTTTATGGACTATGTCGGAGTTTCCGTGGTACCTTTGTGATGTATCGTCTAATTTAAGTTTGGGGTTTTACGATGGTTAAGAGGATTGAGAGAGTTATCATACTTTTATTTGTATCGTGTGATTTATGTTGCTTTGATTTGATGAACACTAGTACTCAGTTCGAAAAAAAAAAAAAAAAAAAAAAGAAAGAAATAGAGCGAAAAAAAAATATATGCTCGATAAAAAAAAAAAAAAAAAAAAAGAGAAAAAAGAGCTACTTGCTAGTTATTACGATTTGGGTGTGAGTTCCATTATTATCTCATGGTCGCTGGAAAACATTTATAGATTGATAGCAAGGTTCTATGAGTGCTCATGATGTTACGCGTTTTGGTGAATTTAGCTCACTTACTCTATATGCCCTACCCGAGCCATACCCAACATTTCAACCCAAAAATCCTTTTTGATCTAATCTGAGATTGAGCACCAAGTAGGCGATTCTGACGAAGAGCAAGCTTATAGAAATTCTGTGTTAGGTACTTGTGAGATTTGAGCTTTGATCCCTATATTTTGACACATCCGTTCGAGATTGAGCGATCACTACATTTACTTAAAAAAAAATATAATAATATGTTGAGCGAGAGACTTACTGTTGAATCGACGCATGGTTTGAGTTTTTAGTTGTGCTTATTATTTCATTACCTTGAGATTTCATCCATCATCGGAGTTGATTCTTATTTATTTGCTCGGGGACGAGCAATGAGCAAGTTTGGGGTATTTTGATGCGTCGATATTAGTTGATTTTTCAGGGATTTATTTTGAGTCAGTTGCGGGATTATAAGTCGTGGTTTAAGCTTAATGTGGGTATATTAAGTTAATTTTATGGTTTATTTTATTTTGGGGGTTTTCTGCAATTTTAGCATAGATTTGGGAATGTTTTGCAATTTACAAGATTTGGTCTAATTAGTCCATTCCATAAACGAGGCTGAGGGGGACATGGTCCTTGAAACATGGAAACAACACATCCGCGTAAGATGGGAAAAAGACGTTGAATGCGAGAAACGGGGAAAAGTGTTTTCTAATGGACGATCGAGAGCAATTAAAGGAGGACAAGTATCAACCGAGGAGCGGGGGATAAAAACTGAAGAAGCAGCTCTCTAATAACACTCCCAAGAACTGACGAGAAGCAGGGAGGTGGGCAGCTTAACACTTGTGCTGCCGTCGACCCAATATCCACATAAAGCAACCATCAACGAAGCAACCACCTCCTCAAATACGCAGCTGCTCTCCTTACTCGCGCGCCTCGCACGGGCCTCAGTCGGAAGCATACTATCCAACAAGCTGAAAACTGTTCAACCCTTGGAGCAGGTCACGAGCTAGGTACAGTGCGAGAATCTAGCTCATAGTTGCACCATCCTCACATGCACACCAACTGTTCGACGAGAAGACTCAAAGAAGGGTATACTATATATACCCTTGAGCAAACATCCTATGCACGAACAGCAGCAACGTTTGGACCAGGGCAGCGAACGTGATATGAGCAGCCTCGACCTCGGAGACAGGTAGAAGGGAGACGACGCTCACGGGAGAGACGGGGACGAACACAACCGCGCGGCAAATTCGATACGTTTTTCCCGTCCTTAAAATATCTTTTATTATTATGATACTTTTATCGAGTTATAATATGTTTTAATTCCGTTATCTGGGGTTACGATGTAGCCAGACATAATTGCTATTGATTTTCAGCTTGTATGCTATTAAGACCTTAATGCTATGTTGAGTATCATAATCCGTTGTTAATATTTACGAATTTCTGATCAACCTTCGTAAAAATAGGTGTTTAGATATGAGACTGAGAGGTGATTATCTGAGCGTGTCCGTTGATTATGATACCATTAGAACATTCGTAAGCTAGAGATAGTTACGTGACTAGTGCGATGATTTATGATTTTCTGAGTTTAATGCGTTCGACGTGTAGAAATCTTGACAGAGATGTGGGATTCGCATGTTAGAATAGGTTATCGATGCTAGAGATAGATTGATAATTAAAACGGAAAAATCCATCGTCAACATAAGATTAAGTATTCCTTCGAGAACTGAAATTAATAGCATGAATGTCATCGGTGAAATCGGAGTCCCCAGATTTATCTTTGATTGAAATCGTTTCGTTGTGCTTCGTTATTGATTTGGTCGTTTACCTTTTTAGTCGTGTTTTATTATTTATCTGCGTATTTTGTTTTAACGTTTCATCAAATACCAACTTGCGATTGTTCAAATAAAACTAGAATTAATATAATTTCGGTACTTGGTAACACAGTCCTTTGGTTCGATATCCGTACTTACGTACACTATTACTTGTTAGAACGATACGTACACTTGCGTGTTTACGAATTTTTCGCAACACGGAGCGGCCGGCGTGGGCTACCGCATGGTTTATGGCGTACTTTGCCATTGCGCGCGTAGGCCGAGGGCCCTGTTTGTATTGAAATGTGACGTAGGTTGAGCGTGCATTATCATGTCGTAAGGACATGGGATTGGGATGAGTGCACGCACGTTTTGCATGTTTTCACTGCCGCCTACTGAGCAATTTTGCTCAGGGTTTTATTTTGTAGGTAAGACCGAGCCCGACACCGATAGGTGTCAGGGTTAGCTGTAGGCTGGCTGGCGGCGGTGACTCCACGGGCTTTTGGGGGCGGCGCAGTACATGGGACGCGACCTGTGGAGAGGCTTAGGATAGTCGGGTTTAGATTTTTGGGGCTTCGGCCCGTTGTATTATAGTGACGCATTTTGTAAACCCAAATTTTATTATATATGTATATTGTGTTCTTTCATAAAAAGTTTTTGATAAATCGGGTCCTCCGCGACTTTCGTTGCGGAAATCCGCCAATTATCTTAATTAGGAAGTAGGGTCGCCACAGGTGGTATCAGAGCGTTTGGTTTAGATTTTGAAGACTGTCCATGTACTACCGCTCAAAAGCCGGGAGAACCAGCCTTGCCTGTAAGTATTATGTGTTTATGTGATTATGCGATCTTATATGTACCCGTTGATGTGTGGTATAGTGTTTGAAAATGTCTAGAAGACGACCTAGACGAGAGTTCGTGGGAGAAACGAGTCGGCGGGACGAACCTGAGTCCTCGACTCGCGAGCGCGACACCATCCATCGTCTGACTGAATTGATCCAACGACAGTCAGACCAAATCAACGACTTGATCAATCACCGGAGCTCATCTGAGCACCGTTCCTCCCCGCAACCTGATCGAGTGGAAATCATTGGGGAGAGATTTCATAAACTAAATTCCCCTACGTTTCCCGAGGCCGCTAACACTGCAGTGGCCGAGGACTGGATCGGCACCATAGAAGATCTCTTCATCTATAGCCGTGTGCCGAATAATGGGAAAGTGTTGTGTGCCGTTCCCTATTTCGGGGAAGCGCGCGTTTCTGGTGGAACACCGTAAAAGTGTTAGAGGACCCCGCTACCATGACGTGGGAATGCTTCAGGGAACTCTTTTACGACAAGTACTTCACTGCTCATGACCAGGAGCATCGGATGTACGAATTTATGAACCTGAAGCAAGGCCGCATGCCAGTTGCGGAATATATCCGCAGATTCGAAGAGTTATCACGTTTCGCTCCCGATCACGTAGCGACGAATATGCTAAAGGTTACGAGATTCCTACGGGGACTGAAGCCCGAATTCTATCGGGACTTGAGTATAGCGGGTGTACGTCAGCTGGAATTCCGCCAAGCGACGGAGCGTGCGCTGATAGCCGAACAAGCGGAAGGAGTTGTGAGGGAGGCCCAGAAAGCGAACCGGAAGAGAGAGAGCCAGTCAGGAGGAAGCCAGAAGCGGCAATTCTTCGGCAAAGGCCCGAAGAATAAAGGTAACCGACCGGGTCAGCAGATGTGGCGCTCGAACTTTAGCCGGGGACCAGCCAATACTCCTAATCGACCACCGGTGACAGTGCCCAATGCCAGCAATGCGGGCCGGGACAGGGCATGTTGCACGGAATTGTACGAGAGCTCAGCCTCTATTACAAAATCAGCCGCAGAACCTGATTCGACCTCCACCAGTGCCTGCACGCGTTTTCACGCTGACAAACGAGGAGGCGGAGGCGAACCCAGCCGTAGCTACGGGTACGTTGAATATCTTTCACGTACCATCTTCAATTCTGATCGATTCTGGAGCCACACATTCGTTTGTGCCGGCCAACTTTGTGACTAGGGCGGGAATCTATCCCACCCGTTCCTTAAGCAATTTCGTAGTATCCTTACCACACGGAGATCCAACTCGGACGAATTTAGTGGTAGAAAATTGTTCTGTCAGTATAGAGGGAAGGGAGTTAGAGGTAGAGTTAATAGTAATCCCGATGAATGATTATGACATCATATTCGGGATGGATTGGCTCTCAAAATATGGGGCCAACATTGACTGTTCAAAGAGGGTAGTTAAGTTCCGATCACTCGAGGGAGAGGAATTGAATTTTCGGGAAAGAAGAACGGTAAGACAATCCCTCGGATTTCTGCTCTGAAGGCTCAGCGACTCGTAAACACGGGTTACGAATCCTTCTTAGTTTTTGCGGTGAAAGCTGACGAATCTTCTTAGCCGAAACTTGAGGAGGTCCCAATAGTGAATGAATATCCTGATGTATTTCCCGAGGATCTTCCGGGATTACCTCCGGATCGGGTCCGGGATTACCTCCGGATCGGGAAATCAAATTTGTCATTGATCTGGTACCTGGAGCTGCCCCAATCTCTAAATCTCCGTATCGGTTAGCACCGAACGAATTAAGAGAACCGAAGGAACAATTGGAAGACCTGTTACAGAAGGGTTTTATTCAATCCAGTTTCTCGCCATGGGGAGCCCCAGTGCTATTCGTTAAGAAGAAAGATGGGACAATGAGAATGTGTATCGATTATCGTGAGCTTAATAAACTCACGATTAAGAATAAGTATCCGTTGATGAGGATAAATGATTTATTTGATCAAGTCCAAGGAGCGACGGTATTCTCGAAGATCGACCTACGTTCCGGTTATCATCAACTGAAAATCCGTGAGACGGATGTCCCAAAAACTGCGTTCAGCACGAGGTACGGCCACTACGAATTCTTGGTCATGCCTTTCGGGCTAACTAATGCCCCATCTGCTTTCATGGATTTGATGAACCGGGTGTTTAAAGAATTTCTGGACCGCTTCGTTATCGTCTTTATAGATGATATCCTTGTATACTCGAAGACGAAGGAAGTGCACGAGGAACATCTGAGAACGGTCCTTGGAATTCTCCGAGCAAAGCAATTATTCGCTAAATTCAAGAAGTGTGAATTCTGGTTAGAACAAGCGGCTTTTCTGGGGTATATCATTTCTTGAAATACACTGGACCTCAGTAAGATTGAAGCAATAGATAAATGGCCACGACCGACCACTCCCACGGAAGTTAGAAGCTTTCTAGGGCTTGTTGGGTATTATCGAAAGTTCATTAAGGACTTTTCCAGTATAGCCTCGACGCTTACGAAGTTGACAAAGAAGAATGTCCCTTTCAAATGGACCGAAGAATGCGAACGAAGCTTCATGAGCTGAAGAAAAGATTGACGACGGCTCCAGTTCTATCAATACCTTCGGGTACCGAAGGATTCTCGGTATATAGTGATGCCTCGAAGAACGGTTTGGGGTGTGTGTTGATGCAGAACGGGAAGGTAATTGCCTATGCCTCCCGACAATTGAAGCCGTACGAGAAGAACTACCCCACCCACGATCTTGAACTCGCCGCAGTAGTGTTTGCCCTCAAAATATGGCGACATTATCTGTATGGAGAAAGGTGCAAAATCTTTACAGATCATAAAAGCCTAAAGTACTTCTTCACACAGAAGGAGTTGAATATGAGGCAAAGACGATGGCTCGAACTAGTGAAGG
The DNA here is from genome assembly GCA_027422505.1 of Craterostigma plantagineum. NCBI lineage: Eukaryota > Viridiplantae > Streptophyta > Magnoliopsida > Lamiales > Linderniaceae > Craterostigma > Craterostigma plantagineum. The sequence goes on from JAPQWV010000179.1 coordinate 817,176, forward strand.
ACTACGACAGCGTGATAAATTATCACCCGGGAAAAGCTAACGTGGTCGCAGACGCGTTGAGCCGAAAGGCCATAAGTGCTGAATTGTGCCAACTCGAAGTTGAGGTAGTCAACTTTGGAGAGATCGAAGCGAAGTTAGCAGCACTGACACTTAAACCAACGCTATTAAAACGAATCCTTGAAGCACAATAAGGATATGAATTATACGTGAAGATTCGAGACGAGCAAGGTGAAGATGTTCCGTCAGAGTTCAAATTTCAAGAAGAAGGGAGTCTACGTTTTAGAGGTCGCTTATATGTGCCCAAAGACGAAGACATCCGCCGAACGTTAATGACGGAGTCACACACGACAGTCTACTCGGTACATCCCGGTGCAACAAAGATGTATCGGGACTTGCGAACGAACTACTGGTGTCCAGGAATGAAAAGAGATGTTGCTGCTTTCGTGAGTCGATGTCTGACTTGTCAGCAGATCAAAGCAGAACATCAAAGGCCGGCAGGAATGCTGCAACCATTGACGGTTCCCGAATGGAAGTGGGACCACATAACAATGGATTTCGTAGTCGGATTACCCAAGACAGTGAAAGGGCATGACGCAATTTGGGTAGTCGTTGACAGATTAACGAAATCTGCCCACTTTCTACCGATCAACCAGACTTATCCCATGGAGAAATTCGCGGAGCTGTACATCAAGAAATAGTGAGATTACATGGGATCCCAATATCAATCGTTTCAGATCGAGATTCAAGGTTTCCGTCCCAGTTTTGGATGAGCTTATAGAAAGCTTTGGGGACTAAATTGTCCTTTAGCTCAGCTTATCATCCCCAGACTGACGGGCAATCAGAAAGAACGATCCAGACGCTCGAAGACATGTTGAGGGCGTGTGTTCTGGATTTCCGAGGAAGTTGGAGTAAATATCTCCCTTTGATCGAATTTTCATATAACAACAGCTATCATGTGACGATCGGGATGGCGCCATACGAAGCCTTGTATGGGCGTAAATGTAGATCCACAGTTCATTGGGATGAAATCGGCGAGAAGGCGCTGTTAAATCCCGAAATAATTCGTGAAATGACCGAAGCTGTTGGTAAAATTCGGGAGAGAATGCAGACGGCCCAAAGTCGCCAGAAAGTTACGCGGATAAAAGACGAAGGCCGTTGGAGTTCGAAGAAGGTGATCAAGTCTTCCTCAAGATATCACCTATGAAGGGTGTTAAGCGTTTCGCACGAAAAGGAAAGCTGTGTCCAAGATATATAGGACCCTTCAATATTTTGAGAAGAGTCGGCGAAGTGGCGTATCAGCTAGAACTGCCGACATCATTAGCAAAAGTCCATGACGTCTTCCACGTGTCTACGTTACGGAAGTACGTTCCGGATCCGAATCATGTGCTACGAAGTGAGACGCTTCATCAGTAGTTGAAACCAGACCTAAGTTATGAAGAAAGACTGGTAGAGATATTAATGTACGAGGTGAAGCGACTTCGAAATAAGAACATCCCCCTAGTGAAGGTCTTGTGGCGGAACCAGACAATGGAGGAAGCCACTTGGGAGCGAGAAGACGAGATGAGAGAAAAGTACCCCGAGTTGTTTAAGACGACTTAAATTTCGGGGACGAAATTTCTTTTAAGGGGGGAGGATGTAATACCCGTAAAACTTATACGGGATTATTTTTGTAACGTTCGAAATTAATGAAGATGACTTTCGAACAAAATCGAATTTTCGGGAGCGAGCCGAAAATATTAGTTTGGGCCGAGGGAATTAATATAAACAAGTGGGCCGAAAATGCTTAGGAAGCCCAAGTAATATAATAGAACAAATAATAATAGATGCCACAAGTAGGGTTGCAAATGAATCGAATTTTTTTGTTCGATTCGAAATTCGATTCGAAATTTAAGATTCGGATTCGAAATATTAGAATATCAAATCCGAATAAGAATATTTTTTCTATTCGAATAATTTTCGAATAAGAATACAATATTGCAATATTCGATTCGAATTTTTTTAGAATATTCGATTCGAATAATATAATATATATTATATAATTGACGCAGGGTTGGAAGATGAAGAGTTAGAGCAAAGGAAGGGCCGGTCAACACCAAGAGCAGATGGACCAAATCGAGCATGAATGTTTGGGAAGTATTAAATAATACTTTGACTTGGACTGTGAGGATAATATAAGTCACAAGTAATTTGCAGCGGGCGATCAGACTTTGATATTAGTTTTCTTGTATCCTTATCAACGTGAGTTGTTAAGTTTATCAAACTTTGTTTGTGTTTGCTTATTTCATCAATAAAATATCTATTCCCTTCACCGTTTGCAATTCGAGCCTCCATCATACACCTTTCTGCATCATTTGGTATCAGAGCCCGGACAACGGCTCCAAGGTTATTGCAACCATGTCAATGCGAAGGGGTGGAAGGAATGCTCGTGGACGTGGAAATAGGGGTAATGATCGTGATGATGAAATCCAAGCACTTCAAAGGCAGATTGAAGAGTTGACAATGCGGCTCGAGCATTATGAAACCAGAGGCGAGCGGAGCACCGTGCATGGTGATTCCAACGACGACTCAGAGCACGTCAACCCTTTTGCAGTTATAAATAATAATAATGGAGGGATCGAGCGATATTCTGATTTTATAAAGGTGGAGCTTCCGGAATTCCATGGCCGATTGCAACCAGAAGAATTCCTTGAGTGGCTTAGCTCTATCGAAAAATTTTTTGAGTACAAAAATATTCCCGAAAACCAGAAGGTAAAACTGGTGGCGACCAAGCTAAGGGGCTTTGCATCCATGTGGTGGGATCAAGTTCAGGAGAGGCGTTTGCGAAAAGGGAAAATCAAAATTACTTCTTGGGAAAAGATGAAAATCCGGATGCGCGAGAACTTTCTCCCTGTGAGTTTTGCCCAAGACATCTTTACACAATTCAACAATCTTACGCAAGGTAAGAAAACCGTTCTCGAATACACGGAAGAATTTTATAAGCTAAAGGTGAGAAGCGAAGTACATGAATCTGAAGATCAGCTAATAGCTCGGTATGTTAACGGGCTGAAATGGTCAATACGAGACGATGTGGAGCTGCATCAAATAAGGCGACTTGGTGATGCATATCAATTAGCATCAAAAGTGGAAACAAAAATTTCCAGACGAGGAGGTAGAAGATGGGCAGAACCAATGAGCGCGCAAAAATCAGACCCCGAAAAGATTCCCGGCAACAAGGAGGAAGCAACGAAGTCTGACCCGCATGTTTCAAGCAAGGGAAGGTCCCCGACCTGTTTTAAGTGTGGACAGCCTGGCCATCGCATGAGTGACTGCCCGAAGAGAAATTATAGCTCGAAACTCAACATCGTACGCGATGACGATGAGGACAATCAGAAGGAGTCTGAGCCCAAATATGATACAGATCCTGAAGAAGAAGAAATTAGCGCCGAGGAGGGAGAGTGCCTTGTAATCCACAAGGTGTTGACAGCAAACAAGCTTGATGATGAGCAAGATTGGCTACGCCACAACATCTTTCGAACCAAGTGTAGAACACATGGGAAACTTTGCTCACTAGTCATCGATGGGGGAAGTTTTGAGAACTTTGCATCGCAGGAGATGGTAAATAAGCTGAGGCTTGCAGTTAAACCACACCCTAATCCTTATTCAGTTTCGTGGGTTAGCAAGAAGAACGAGGTGAAGGTTAACACAAAGTGTTTGGTGTCGTTCTCAATGGGCAAGAATTATCAAGATGAAGTTTGGTGTGACGTAATTCCCATGGATTTCAGCCACATACTCCTGGGGAGACCTTGGCAATATGACAAAAAAGCTGTCCACGATGGAAGGAGAAATACCTATACATTTTTTGTTGGAAAAACTAAGATCGTCTTGCTGCCGCACCGAGAGGAAACAGTTCAACAACCCATCGAGGAGAAGAGAACTGCAGTGCTTACCTTGTCGCAATTCGAACGGGCCGTTGAGGAAAGTAGAACATTTTATCTCCTAATATCGAAGGATGGCGAGCAAGCGACAGAGGTTCCCGAGCAGGTTAAGGGCCTGCTAGAAGAATTCGCTGATGTTGTTCCTGAAGAGCTGCCGGTCGGACTTCCACCTTTAAGGGATACCCAACATCAAATTGACCTAATTCCAGGTGCTGTCTTACCTAACAAGTCGCATTATCGGATAAGTCCGAAGGAGAGCGAGGAGTTAACTCGTCAGGTTCAAGACTTAGTAAGCAAAGGATTTATTCGGGAAAGTCTCAGCCCTTGCGCTGTCCCAGCTCTCTTAACCCCAAAGAAAGATGGCTCGTGGCGCATGTGCGTTGATAGTCGCGCGCTTAACAGAATTACCGTCAAGTACCGGTTCCCGATCCCGAGGATTGACGACATGTTTGATATGGTGGCTGGTGCAAAAATTTTCTCCAAGATTGATCTTCGGAGTGGGTACCACCAGATTCGCATCAGACCGGGAGATGAATGGAAGACTGCTTTCAAAACACGTGATGGTCTCTACGAGTGGATGGTCATGCCGTTTGGCCTTTCTAATGCTCCAAGCACGTTCATGAGGATTATGAATCAAGTTCTTCGGCCATTCGTCGGGAGGTTTGTTGTGGTTTATTTTGACGATATTCTCGTTTATAGTCAAACTTCATCAGACCATCTAGGACATTTAAGGACAGTCTTCACAACTTTAAGGGATGCACAACTTTATGTGAACCTTAAGAAATGTTCGTTTATGACTAGTCGGATACTCTTTCTCGGATTTGTATTAACTTCAGCAGGGATCCATGTTGATGAAGAAAAAGTGAAGGCAATTATAGAGTGGCCGGTGCCGAAGAATATCCGAGATATACGAAGCTTCCATGGTTTGGCCTCGTTCTATCGCAGATTTATACGAAACTTCAGTGCTTTAACTGCGCCTTTGACCGACTGTTTGAAAGGGGAGTTCAAGTGGACAGTTGAGGCCGAGGAGAGCTTCAGGAGGGTAAAGAAACAGCTATCCACCGCTCCAGTCCTACACCTTCCGAATTTCGAGAAGGTCTTTGAAGTTGACTGCGATGCTTCTTTTATTGGCATCGGGGGAGTTCTCAGCCAAGAGGGTCACCCAATTGCCTTCTACAGTGAGAAGCTTAATTTGGTGAGACAGAAATACTCTACTTATGATGTAGAGTTATATGCTATTGTTCGAGCGTTGCGACATTGGAGGTATTATCTTATTCAAAGTGAGTTTATTCTTAATTCAGATCACGAGGCTCTTAAATATATTAACTCTCAAGCGAGTTTGAACAGAAGGCATGCTAAGTGGATTTCCTTTTTGCAAGAGTATACCTTTGTTGTTAGGCACAAGAGTGGCAAGTTGAATAAAGTAGCAGATGCACTTAGCAGGCGGGCCCTCCTATTGACAATATTAACTAATCAGGTGATTGGTTTTGAAGTCATCAAAGAACAGTATAGTGCTGACCCAGATTTTCACGAGGCTTATGAGCATAGTCTTCACGGCGCATTTAATGACTACTATATTTCTGATGGATTTCTTTTTAAGGGTAATAACCTGTGTATTCCTAAGGGTTCCATGCGAGAGTTTCTTATTCGTGAGTTGCATTGTGGTGGCTTAGCGGGGCATTTTGGCAGAGATAAAACTGTCTTGCTGATTCGAGAGAAATATTTTTGGCCAAACATATGGCGAGATGTTGACAGATTTATCAAGAGGTGTCGTACGTGCCAAGAATGTAAGGGGCACAGCCAAAATACGGGCGCGTATACTCCTCTGCCTATTCCAGCAGTCCCATGGAACGATGTCAGTATGGACTTCGTCGTCGGCTTGCCAAAAACACAACGAGGTTTTGATTCTATCTTTGTTGTTGTCGATCGATTTTCTAAGATGGCTCATTTTATCCCGTGCAAAAAAACTATGGATGCTACGTACATTGCTGATCTTTATTTTAAAGAAGTGGTCAAGCATCATGGCATTCCGAAGAGTATTGTGTCCGATCGAGACACTAAATTCATTAGTCACTTTTGGAGGAGTTTGTGGAAAAAGTTAGGGACTAATCTGCTGTTCGGAAGCGCCTATCACCCGGAAACGGATGGTCAAACGGAGGTGGTTAATCGAACATTGGGAAATCAGCTCCGAGCTTTAGCCTCTAAGCGTCCGAAGCAGTGGGATAGTGTGTTGACTCAAGCTGAGTTTGCATATAACTCGACAGTTAACCGATCTACCGGAAAAAGCCCTTTCGAGATTGTTTTTGGGCGAATACCGAACCACTACCTTGATCTTGCTAATGTTCCCTCTGCAGGTAAAAGAGTTGACGATTTCACGAGTATTTTCACTAAAATGCAGGAAGAAGTGAGGAAGAAATTGGAGGATAGTTCTCTGGCGTATCAACGGGCTGCAAATGCGCATCGACGAGTTCAAATTTTCAACGAAGGCGATTTGGTTTGGGTGTTCATGAGGAAGGAACGGTTTCCCGCTGGCAGATATAATAAACTTCGGGAGCGAAAGGTTGGTCCTTGTAAGATCTTGCAGAAGATCAACGACAACGCGTACAAAATTGAACTCCCAGCCGATATCCACACTCACCCGACCTTTAACGTGCGAGACTTATTTCCTTACCATGGCGACAACGATGAACAACTCGTGGGCGAGTTCTTCGCAGCAGGGGAAACTGACGCAGGGTTGGAAGATGAAGAGTTAGAGCAAAGGAAGGGCCGGTCAACACCAAGAGCAGATGGACCAAATCGAGCATGAATGTTTGGGAAGTATTAAATAATACTTTGACTTGGACCGTGAGGATAATATAAGTCACAAGTAATTTGCAGCGGGCGATCAGACTTTGATATTAGTTTTCTTGTATCCTTATCAACGTGAGTTGTTAAGTTTATCAAACTTTGTTTGTGTTTGCTTATTTCATCAATAAAATATCTATTCCCTTCACCGTTTGCAATTCGAGCCTCCATCATACACCTTTCTGCATCAATAATACATACTATAAATACTTGTAGTTAAACTAACTTATTAATATCACTTAAAGAGACATTATCACTTGATAGATCATTATTACAAGATCACATATCATTATTTTTTCCTTTACTACGCCGCAAATCATATATTTCATTATAATTAATCAATTTCTTGTTATTCTACAGATAGAAGAAGAATCGGTTGATGTGGTATTGCATGGGTGATGATCAAAGTAAGCTAAGAAAAACAATTATTTTTGGAATTTATCGATGGAAGATTTTTTTGTGCTTTAGGTATTCGATAACCTAATTATATGTTTCAGTATGTTTTCTTTTATGGCGTAACCGTATTTTTTCTCCACTACGTATTTTTTTACGTTATTTGTTTTCTTAAAACAGGTTTTCTGAAGAAAAAATTTATTCGTATCCGAATATTCGAATATTCGCAAATATATTCTAATATATTATATCAAATAGAATATGAATCAATTTCAGTATTCGAATAATAAAAGAATATGAATATGAATATTAGGAAAATAAAAAGAATACAAATAGAATATGGTGGTATTCGACTCGATTCGATTCGTTTGCAACCCTAGCCACAAGGAAATAAATGAAGGCCCAACTTGGAGATAAATGAGTGAAAGGCCTAAACTAATTAATAAAAAGCCCAAAATAAGTGTTAAGCTTGGCCCAAATGAATTTAATAATGAGATAAGGACAAGCTTACTTAAACTAAGGGAAACCCATGTGAATAGCCATATCTTTACTAGATATTAGCTTAAAATCATCATTGTGGTCATACTTCAAAACGTGATAGAGAAGAAAAAGAGAGAAAGAAAAACCTCCACTTGCAAACCCTTTAAACCAACCTGAATAAGAAGAAGAAAAAAGGGAATTTTCTTGGCAAGCTTGATCGAGTTTCTTAACCTAGGAAATTAATCTAAACAAGCTAAGGAGGTAAGGATTCTGTTGGTTTAAATATAAGATCGAGGAGGGTGAAAGGAATGATTTTTTGTGTGTGAGATTTCTTGTACTGATGTCTAAACTGAGGATATGAGGACGACGAAGATTTTCTTTGTTCTCTGCTTTTCACGTACAGATAGTCAATATTTTAGTCACTCACACTACATTCTACCACTCACCACCTCACTACAATAATATAATTTTGGCTCACTCCCCACACGGCACTTTGTGCCTTTTTCTATTTCTGCTCACTCCTTTCTACATAGCCACATGTATATATAGGGAAGTACTAGCTTGTCTTATAGTGCAACTTGGAACTAAATGCAAATCACGCGCTTATCTCGTTTGGCGGCTGTAATATTTCTTCCTTTGTATTTTTCTTCTTTATTTTCCTTCGTGGTGTGCGCAGCCTTGAATAAGTTTTGCTTTGACTCTCTACCATCACGCTTGCTTCTTTATTTTATTATTTTCCTTATTTCCTTTGTGGGGCTTAGATTGAGATTATCCAACAAATTCCCCCTTAATCTCAATCCTCTTAGTCTTTCAACCCTCCTTAAACTTAACTCTTTTCCGTCTGTCATATGTAGCGGCCCGCCACTTGCCGTCTTTAAATGCCTTCGAACACTTCGCCTCAATACTTACTTCTCGAGCTGCTATATATGCCTTTTCAGTGTCAATACGTGCTTCCGTTTTCCGTCTGCTTCTTCGATCTTGCTCGACCGTCAACTTTTCTTCTTGGACCACTTTCGCCTTTTGGCTAGTTTCTTCTAACGTGTTCTTCTTTTCGGACAGCTCCTGTAAATAATATATCGTTGTCGAATCTCAACAACCCCGGGATCATCAGCTTCTTATCGCTAATATAATTAATATTTTTCTCTTCTTTCTTCAGATTTTGATTATCGTCTACCGCCTCGAGGGTCTCCTTGTTCATCGTCGTGATTTCGTCCTTCTCGTCCGCTTCTAATTTTCTGGAGAGCTCGTACTTGTTGTTGGTTCGGCTCCTCAAGATTTTCATGTAGACCTCAAGGCTGTTTCTCGCCTTGATCCACTGCTTCACCTTCATGTCTTTTTGGAGCGCTTTTTCCTTCTTATCGCTCTCCATCTCTTTTGGGCTGACCTCATTAGGTTCCGCGATCTTTTGTTTACTGACTTCTTCGCCAGTCTTTTGCAGGGCCTTCATCATGGTTGCATGCGCGTTCATCTCATCGCGCTCAAGCGTCTCTCCTCGTACGGCTTCTTCAGCATGCTTGGTTGTCTCTTCAACCGTCTCACCGCCTTTCTCGGACACTGTCTCGTGTGTCTCAATGGCTTTTACATTCGCCTTCGACGACGCATGCATTGTGGCGTCGACCTTGTTTTTCATCTCATCGTCATTTTCCGATGTCTTCGCGTCGATCTTCTTCACTTTCTCAGGTGGTTGTCGTGGCGGCGCTTCCTCATACGCCTCGTCTTTCTCGAGCTTTGAGGGCTCCTCCTCGTAGGGAGTTTTCGTTGTTGGAGTGGTGGTGGGGACTTCACGAGTGATATTTTCTTTTATCACTTCAACGGCTGCTTCAGCCTTTTTCTCTTCTTTCACGGCCTTCTCGGCCTTTGGAGATTTTTTCTCCTTTTCTTCACCTGCGTCTTTCTTTAACGCTCCGCCTTCACTGTGAGTTGGCTCCTCGGCCGTTGGATATATTTCCTCCTCTTCATCGCCATCGGCTTTCATCTTTGATGGTTCGCCTTCTTCTTTTCCCGTCTCTGGTGGTGGTTCGACTTTTTTCTTTGCAACCACCGGCTCAGCGTGATCTTTATCACGCTCGGTCTCGGCGTCACCATCTTCTCGAACGTGTTCGTCGTCCTCCTTCGTCGTTGCAAGTTCGCCCAGTTTTTGTGGCTGAACTTGGTTGGTGTAATCAACGTCTTTATACGCTTTCTCCAACAGTTCCCAGGCTTCCTTGGCGTTTCTTGTTGCGCCTATCACTCTGGCACCAGTAAATTCTACCGCTTCGCGGATGACGACGAGCGCGAGACTATTTTCTATGGCGGCGGCTCGCAACGTCTTCCGTTGCGACCTTGTATACCCCGTCGTATCGGGTGAATACCTATCTTCGACTATTTCCCATAAGCCTTGCGATTTCAGCAAAGCTTTCGTATCGGCGCTCCACCGTACGTAATTACTTTTGGAGCTTTGGCGGGAGTGGCATTCCAACACCTGGTAATTTCAGCATCACCATCGGCTCTGATACCATTTTGTTGGTTTAAATATAAGATCGAGGAGGGTGAAAGGAATGATTTTTTGTGTGTGAGATTTCTTGTACTGATGTCTAAACTGAGGATATGAGGACGACGAAGATTTTCTTTGTTCTCTGTTTTTCACGTACAGATAGTCAATATTTTAGTCACTCACACTACATTCTACCACTCGCCACTTCACTACAATAATATAATTTTGGCTCACTCCCCACACGGCACTTTGTGCATTTTTCTATTTCTGCTCACTCCTTTCTACATAGCCACATGTATATATAGGGAAGTACTAGCTTGTCTTATAGTGCAACTTGGAACTAAATGCAAATCACGCGCTTATCTCGTTTGGCGGCTGTAATATTTCTTCCTTTGTATTTTTCTTCTTTATTTTCCTTCGTGGTGTGCGCAGCCTTGAATAAGTTTTGCTTTGACTCTCTACCATCACGCTTGCTTCTTTATTTTATTATTTTCCTTATTTCCTTTGTGGGGCTTAGATTGAGATTATCCAACAGATTCTACTTAAATGTGTAAATCTGCTATTAGCTTAGGTATTTAACGGTTCTACATGGGTTTATGATCAGTTGGAAATTGAGCATAGAAGGTGACGCGAGGAGCAGATTTGTTGGTGAGCTCAAGTCGATCTTCAAGCCAAGAAATTGATCTAAGTTTAGCTTGGAGGATAGGTAGGTGGTTTTAACCCCTACAACCCGTATTATTTTCCTAAGAATGTTCGAAGTTCGGAGGAAAGGTCATCCGAGTTTAAAAATATTTGTTTTGCAATTTTTCGGAATTTTAGTGTTGTTCTTGATGTGTTATTACGTGCCTCTGGAGCTCAAAATATGAGCTCTGTATTTTTGTGATGTGCTTGCGTGATTTAGGGTGATGATCGTGTTAAGTTTTCTGGAAAATTAGGGTTTTTAGTATAAACTTGAGTTTCGATGGAACTGTAGTCGGGCGATTTGAAAGTTTCGGGCGATTTGAATTCGCGGGCCTATGTGTAATTTGGAAATCGGGCAAAATGATTTCTAAGAGATAGGAAAACTGGCCGATTGGATGACTTCGGGCGACTTTGAGTTTCGCGGGCCCAAATGATTTTATGTGTGAGTAAAAATAGGTTTCCGCTGATTTTGAGTTTCACGGGCTTAAGCGTTTCGCGAGTCATGAGATAAGTGGTCGGCCGACTTTGAGTTTCGCGGGCCAATTTTAAATCGCGGGGTGATTCCTGTGAGAGAAATCAGGCGATTGGCGAGATTCAAATCGGCTTCGCGTCTAAAATCGGGCGAATCGCGAAATCGGCGAAAGCCTTTGCGGATCGAGAGTTGACCTGAACTTTCGCGGGTTAACCAATTTCAAATCGGGCGATTTGCATAACGCGGCGAGTGATTTCGCAAATCGGGCGTTGACCCGATCGTTTCGCAAGTTGACCCAGCCTTTTTAAAGTGGGAATCGGGGGAAATCTTGGTTTGGGCTTTGACCAGAGTTGACCAACGGTTTTAATTTTGGGCTTCTGCCCTATTGTTGGCCCAATGCATTTAAATAACATTATTTTTAGCCCAAATCAGTTTTAAAATAAAATATTTTTGTACTACGACTAATATTTTCGGGTCAACCCATATTTTAAATTATAAATATTATTTTTGGATTTTAAAACATTCGGCCTAGGTTGGTATTTCTACGAATTATGTGATTTCGATGTTGACATGGTTCATGCTGATTGATTATGTGTGCATTTCACGACATGCACGGAGAGGTGATGATACCTTATTTATACGGTGATACCGTATGGTGTCGGTTGAGTGGGGTAGAGTGACCGTTATTGGTCGTCGTGGTTAGACTCGTGTAGCACCTGGTGGGAGAGGGGGTTCGCGACACCCATCTACTCGGGATTGAGCCACCCGAGGTGTACACCACCGTATATTATTTGGCTCAGGGACGGTCGACAGATGTGAGATCCCTGTCTACCCGGGTTAGTGGCATACTACTCGGGGAAAATCCGTCGGGTTGAGATTTAGTGCGGAAAGAGCGACCCGGCGCGGCCGGCGTGGGCTACCGCATGGTTTATGGCGTACTTTGCCATTGCGGCGTAGGCCGAGGGCCCTGTTTGTATTGAACTGTGACGTAGGTTGAGCGTGCATTATCATGTTGTAAGGACATGGGATTGGGATGAGTGCGCGCACGTTTTGCATGTTTTTACTGCCGCCTACTGAGCAATTTTGCTCAGGGTTTTATTTTGTAGGTAAGACCGAGCCCGACACCGATAGGTGTCAGGGTTAGCTGTAGGCTGGCTGGCGGCGGTGACTCCACGGGCTTTTGGGGGCGGCGCAGTACATGGGACGCGACCTGTGGAGAGGCTTAGGATAGTCGGGTTTAGATTTTTGGGGCTTCGGCCCGTTGTATTATAGTGACGCATTTTGTAAACCCAAATTTTATTATATATGTATATTGTGTTCTTTCATAAAAAAGTTTTTGATAAATCGGGTCCTCCGCGACTTTCGTTGCGGAAATCCGCCAATTATCTTAATTAGGAAGTAGGGTCGCCACAGGTGGTATCAGAGCGTTAGGTTTAGATTCTGAAGACTGCCCATGTACTGCCGCTCAAAAGCCGGGAGAACCAGCCTTACCTGTGAGTATTATGTGTTTATGTGATTATGCGATCTTATATGTACCCGTTGATGTGTGGTATAGTGTTTGGAAATGTCGAGAGGACGACCTAGACGAGAGTTCGTGGGAGAAACGAGTCGGCGGGACGAACCTGAGTCCTCAACTCGCGAGCGCGACACCATCCATCGTCTGACTGAATTGATCCAGCGACAGTCAGACCAAATCAACGACTTGATCAATCACCGGAGCTCATCTGAGCACCGTTCCTCCCCGCAACCTGATCGAGTGGAAATCATAGGGGAGAGATTTCGTAAACTAGATCCCCCCGAGGCCGCTAACCCTGCAGTGGCCGAGGACTGGATCGGCACCATAGAAGATCTCTTCATCTATAGCCGTGTGCCGAATAATGGGAAATTGTTGTGTGCCGTTTCCCTATTTCGGGGAAGCGCGCGTTTCTGGTGGAACACCGTAAATGTGTTAGAGGACCCCGCTACCATGACGTGGGAACGCTTCAGGGAACTCTTTTACGACAAGTACTTCACTGCTCATGACCAGGAGCAGCGGATGTACGAATTTATGAACCTGAAGCAAGGCCGCATGCCAGTTGCGGAATATATCCGTAGATTCGAAGAGTTATCACGTTTCGTTCCCCATCACGTAGCGACGAATACGCTAAAGGTTACGAGATTCCTACGGGGACTGAAGCCCGAATTCTATCGGGACTTGAGTATAGCGGGTGTACGTCAGCTGGAATTCCGCCAAGCGATGGAGCGTGCGCTGATAGCCGAACAAGCGGAAGGAGTTGTGAGGGAGGCCCAGGAAGCGAACCGGAAGAGAGAGAGTCAGTCAGGAGGAAGCCAGAAGCGGCAATTCTTCGGCAAAGGCCCGAAGAATAAAGGTAACCGACCGGGTCAGCAGATGTGGCACTCGAACTTTAGCCAGGGACCAGCCAATACTCCTAATCGACCATCGGTGACAGCGCCCCAATGCCAGCAATGCGGGCGGAATCATTTTGGCATCTGCTATGGACCCCGATCACTGCAGACTCTGCAGTGCTTCCGATGCGGCGGGACAGGGCATGTTGCACGGAATTGTACGAGAGCTCAGCCTCTATTACAAAATCGGCCCAGAACCTGATTCGACCTCCACCAGTGCCTGCACGCGTTTTCACGCTGACAAACGAGGAGGCGGAGGCGAACCCAGCCGTAGCTACGGGTACGTTGAATATCTTTCACGTACCATCTTCAATTCTGATCGATTCTGGAGCCACACATTCGTTTGTGTCGGCCAACTTTGTGACTAGGGCGGGAATCTATCCCACCCGTTCCTTAAGCAATTTCGTAGTATCCTTACCACACGGAGATCCAACTCGAACGAATTTAGTGGTAGAAAATTGTCCTGTCTGTATAGAGGGAAGGAAGTTAGAGGTAGACTTAATAGTAATCCCGATGAATGATTATGACATCATATTCGCGATGGATTGGCTCTCAAAATATGGGGCCAACATTGACTGTTCAAAGAGGGTAGTTAAGTTCCGATCACCCGAGGGAGAGGAATTGAATTTTCGAGAAAGAAGAACGGTAAGACAATCCCTCGGATTTCTGCTCTGAAGGCTCAGCGACTCGTAAACACGGGTTACGAATCATTCTTAGTTTTTGCGGTGGAAGCTGAGGAATCTTCTTAGCCGAAACTTGAGGAGGTCCCAATAGTGAATGAATATCCTGATGTATTTCCCGAGGATCTTCCGGGATTACCTCCGGATCGGGAAATTGAATTTGTCATTGATCTGGTACCTGGAGCTGCCCCAATCTCTAAATCTCCGTATCGGTTAGCACCGAACGAATTACGAGAACCGAAGGAACAATTGGAAGACCTGTTACAGAAGGGTTTTATTCAATCCAGTTTCTCGCCATGGGGAGCCCCAGTGCTCTTCGTTAAGAAGAAAGATGGGACAATGAGAATGTGTATCGATTATCGTGAGCTTAATAAACTCACGATTAAGAATAAGTATCCGTTGCTGAGGATAAATGATTTATTTGATCAAGTCCAAGGAGCGACGGTATTCTCGAAGATCGACCTACGTTTCGGTTATCATCAACTGAAAATCCGTGAGACGGATGTCCCAAAAACTGCGTGCAGCACGAGGTACGGCCACTACGAATTCTTGGTCATGCCTTTCGGGCTAACTAATGCCCCAGCTGCTTTCATGGATTTGATGAACCGAGTGTTTAAAGAATTTCTGGACCGCTTCGTTATCGTCTTTATAGATGATATCCTTGTATACTCGAACGAAGGAAGATCACGAGGAACATCTGAGAACGGACCTTGGAATTCTCCGAGAAAAGCAATTATTCGCTGAATTCAAGAAGTGTGAATTCTGGTTAGAACAAGTGGCTTTTCTGGGGTATATCATTTCGGGAAATGGAATTTCACTGGACCCCAGTAAGATTGAAGCAATAGATAAATGGCCACGACCGACCACTCCCACGGAAGTCAGAAGCTTTCTATGGCTTGCTGGGTATTATCGAAAGTTCATTAAGGACTTTACCAGTATAGCCTCGACGCTTACGAAGTTGACAAAGAAGAATGTCCCTTTCAAATAGACCGAAGAATGCGAACGAAGCTTTCATGAGCTGAAGAAAAGATTGACGACTGCTCCGGTTCTATCAATACCTTCGGGTACCGAAGGATTCTCGGTATATAGTGATGCCTCGAAGAACGGTTTGGGGTGCGTGTTGATGCAGAACGGGAAGGTAATTGCCTATGCCTCCCGACAATTGAAGCCGTACGAGAAGAACTACCCCACCCACGATCTTGAACTCGCCGCAGTAGTGTTTGCCCTCAAAATATGGCGACACTATCTGTATGGAGAAAGGTGCAAAATCTTTACAGATCATAATAGCCTAAAGTACTTCTTCACGCAGAAGGAGTTGAATATGAGGCAAAGACGATGGCTCGAACTAGTGAAGGACTACGACTGCGTGATAAATTATCACCCAGGAAAAGCTAACGTGGTCGCAGACGCGTTGAGCCGAAAGGCCATAAGTGCTGAATTGTGCCAACTCGAAGTGGAGGTAGTCAACTTTGGAGAGATCGAAGCGAAGTTAGCAGCACTGACACTTAAACCAACGCTATTAAAACGAATCCTTGAAACACAATAAGGAGATGAATTATACGTGAAGATTCGAGACGAGCAAGGTGAAAATGTTCCGTCAGAGTTCAAATTTCGAGAAGACGGGAGTCTACATTTTAGAGGTCGCTTATATGTGCCCAAAGACGAAGACATCCGCCGAACGTTAATGACGGAGTCATACACGATAGTCTACTCGGTACATCCCGGTGCAACAAAGATGTATCGGGACTTGCGAACGAACTACTGGTGGCCAGGAATGAAAAGAGATGTTGCTGCTTTCGTGAGTCGATGTCTGACTTGTCAGCAGATCAAAGCAGAACATCAAAGGCCGGCAGGAATGCTGCAACCGTTGACGGTTCCCGAATGGAATTGGGACCACATAACAATGGATGTCGTAGTCGGATTACCCAAGACAGTGAAAGGGCATGACACAGTTTGGGTAGTCGTTGACAGATTAACGAAATCTGCCCACTTTCTACCGATCAACCAGACTTGTGGAGAAATTCGCAGAGCTGTACATTCAAGAAATAATGAGATTACATGGGATCCCAATATCAATCGTTTCAGATCGAGATTCAAGGTTTCTGTCCAGGTTTTGGATGAGCTTACAGAAAGCTTTGGGGACTAAATTGTCCTTTAGCTCAGCTTATCATCCCCAGACTGACGGACAATCAGAAAGAACGATCCAGACGCTCGAAGACATGTTGAGGGCGTGTGTTCTGGATTTCCGAGGAAGTTGGAGTAAATATCTCCCTTTGATCGAATTTTCATATAACAACAGCTATCATGTGACGATCGGGATGGCGCCATACGAAGCCTTGTATGGGCGTAAATGTAGATCCACAGTTCATTGGGGTGAAATCGGCGAGAAGGCGCTGTTAGGTCCTGAAATGATCATGAAATGACCGAAGCTGTTGGTAAAATTCAGGAGAGAATGCAGACGGCCCAAAGTCACCAGAAAAGTTATGCGGATAAAAGACGAAGGCCGTTGGAGTTCGAAGAAGGTGATCAAGTCTTCCTCAAGATATCACCTATGAAGGGTGTTAAGCGTTTCGGACGAAAAGGAAAGCTGAGTCCAAGATATATAGGACCCTTCAATATTTTGAGAAGAGTCGGCGAAGTGGCGTATCAGCTAGAACTGCCGACATCATTAGCAAAAGTCCATGACGTCTTCCACGTGTCTACGTTACGGAAGTACGTTCCGGATCCGAATCATGTGCTACGAAGTGAGACGCTTCATCAGCAGTTGAAACCAGACCTAAGTTATGAAGAAAGACCGGTAGAGATATTAATGTACGAGGTGAAGCGACTTCGAAATAAGAACATCCCCCTAGTGAAGGTCTTGTGGCGGAACCAGACAATGGAGGAAGCCACTTGGGAGCGAGAAGACGAGATGAGAGAAAAGTACCCCGAGTTGTTTAAGACGACTTAAATTTCGGGGACGAAATTTCCTTTAAGGGGGGAGGATGTAATACCCGTAAAACTTATACGGGATTATTTTTGTAACGTTCGAAATTAATGATATGACTTTCGAACAAAATCGAATTTTCGGGAGCGCGCCGAAAATATTAGTTTGGGCCGAGGGAATTAATATAAACAAGTGGGCCGAAAATGCTTAGGAAGCCCAAGTAATATAATAGAACAAATAATAATAGAGGCCACAAGGAATTAAATGAAGGCCCAACTTGGATATAAATGAGTGAAAGGCCTAAATTAATTAATAAAAAGCCCAAAATAAGTGGGAACCCACGTGAATAGCCATACCTTTACTAGATATTTAGCTTAAAATCATCATTGTGGTCTTCAAAACGTGATAGAGAAGAAAAAGAGAAAGAAAGAAAAACCTCCACGTGCAAACCCTTTAAACCAACGTGAATAAGAAGAAGAAAAAGGGAATTTTCTTGGCAAGCTTGATCGAGTTTCTTAACCTAGGAAATTATCTAAACAAGCTAAGGAGGTAAGGATTCTACTTGAACGTGTAAATCTGCTATTAGCTTAGGTATTTAACGGTTCTACATGGGTTTATGATTAGTTGGAAATTGAGCATAGAAGGTGACGAGAGGAGCAGATTTGTTGGTGAGCTCAAGTCGATCTTCAAGTCAAGAAATTGATCTAAGTTTAGCTTGGAGGATAGGTAGGTGGTTTTAACCCCTACAACCCGTATTATTTTCCTAAGAATGTTCGAAGTTCGGATGAAAGGTCATCCGAGTTTAAAAATATTTGTTTTGCAATTTTTTGGAATTTTAGTGTTGTTCTTGATGTGTTATTACGTGCCTCTGGAGCTCAAAATATGAGCTCTGTATTTTTATGATGTGCTTGTGTGATTAGGGTGATGATCGTGTTAAGTTTTCTGGAAAAATTAGGGTTTTTAGTATAAACTTGAGTTTCGAGGGAACTGTAGTCGGGCGATTTGAAAGTTTCGGGCGATTTGAAATCGCGGGCTATGTGTAGTTTGGAAATCGGGCGAAATGATTTCTAAGAGATAGGAAAACTGGCCGATTGGATGACTTCGGGCGACTTTGAGTTTCGCGGGCCCAAATGATTTTTCGATGTGTGAGTAAAAACAGGTTTCGCGGGTTGATTTTGAGTTTCGCGGGCTGACTTTGAGTTTCGCGGGCCAATTTTAAATCGCGGGGTGATTCCTGTGAGAGAAATCGGGCGATTCGCGAGATTCAAATCGGGCTTCGCGTGTAAAATCGGGCGAATCGCGAAATCGGCGAAAGCCTTTGCGAATCGAGAGTTGACCTGAACTTTCGCGGGTTGACCAATTTCAAAACGGGCGATTTGCATAACGCGGCGAGTGATTTCGCAAATCGGGCGTTGACCCGATCGTTTTGCAAGTTGACCCAGCCTTTTTAAAGTGGGAATCGGGCGAAATCTTGGTTTGGGCTTTGACAAGAGTTGACCAACGGTTTTAATTTTGGGCTTCTGCCCTATTGTTGGCCCAATGCATTTAAATAAAATTATTTTTAGCCCAAATCAGTTTTAAGATAAAATATTTTTGTACTACGACTAATATTTTCGGGTCAACCCATATTTTAAATTATAAATATTATTTTTGGATTTTAAAACATTCGGTCTAGGTTGGTATTTCTACGAATTATGTGATTTCGATGTTGATATGGTTCATGCTGATTGATTATGTGTGCATTTCACGACATGCACGGAGAGGTGATGATATCGTATTTATACGGTGATACCGTATGGTGTCGGTTGAGTGGGGTAGAGTGACCGTTATTGGTCGTCGTGGTTAGACTCGTGTGGCACCTGGTGGGAGAGGGGTTTGCGACACCCATCTACTCGGGATTGAGCCACCCGAGGTGTACACCACCGTATATTATTTGGCTCAGGGACGGTTGACAAGATGTGAGATCCCTGCCTACCCGGGTTAGTGGTATACTACTCGGGGAAGATCAGTCGGGTTGAGACTCGTGCGGAAGGAGCGTCCCGGCGCGGCCGGCGGGGCTACCGCATGGTTTATGGCGTACTTTGCCATTGCGCGCGTAGGTGCTGAGTTTAGTCGATGGCCCTGTTCGTATTGAAATGTGACGTAGGTTGAGCGTGCATTATCATGTTGTAAGGACATGGGATTGGGATGAGTGCACGCACGTTTTGCATGTTTTTACTGCCACCTACTGGACAATTTTGCTCAGGGTTTTATTTTGTAGGTAAGACCGAGCCCGACACCGATAGGTGTCAGGGTTAGCTGTAGGCTGGCTGGCGGCGGTGACTCCACGGGCTTTGGGGGCGGGGCAGTACATGGGACGCGACCTGTGGAGAGGCGTAGGATAGTCGGGTTTAGATTTTTTGGGCTTCGGCCCGTTGTATTATAGTGACGCATTTTGTAAACCCGACTTTTATTATATATGTATATTATGTTCTTTCATAAAAAGTTTTTGATAAATCGGGTCCTCCGCGACTTTCGTTGCGGAAATCCGCCAATTATCTTAATTAGGAAGTAGGGTCGCCACAGGCTTCTATGCAATTTTCGGAATTTTCGGAGAGTTAAATAAATACTCAAAACTCGGATAGGGGCCTTTGTGCAATTTTCTGAAATTCCGAGGGGTTAAATAAATAATTAATATTTCGGTTGGCGTTAATTGTAAAATTTCAGAAGTTTTTCGGGTAGTAAATAAATAATAAATATCTCGGCTAGGGTCAAATTGAGAACTTTCAGATTTCGGGACTAAATAATTATAAAAAAATTCTCGTCTGGGGTTAAATGTAAATTTTCAAAAGGGTCGAGGCAAATCTGAATTTTCTGGAATTTTGAGTCAGGTCTCAAACTAAATTTAAATTTGGGGCAGACATGATAATTCTGAAAATATTTGGGACTTAAACTGAAATTTTAAAAATCTGGGCAGATTTGTAATTTCTGAAAATTTTGGGACTTAAACTGAAATTTTAAAATCCGGGGCAGATTTGTAAATTTGAGAAAATTCTCGGGTCTTAAATAAATTTTGAGGATAATTTCGAATCATTTTATAATTAGATTTCGAATTTTAAGTTAGGAATTTCAATTCGCATCCTTAAAATAAAATTATGAGATTGTGGGGTTTGAAAGATATAATTTGGAAAAAAATTAGGAATTTAAGTATTATTTTAAAATTTGGAAGTTAAAGTGAAAAGGATTAAATTTGGAACCCTTAGTGACATTCGGAGGGAGAGTTCGGTGAGTAAGGTTTCGGGCCGAGTAATTCGGACGCGGGCTTTGGGTCTCATTATTTAAGAGTACGATAGTTTTCGGATCGGACCGAGCTATTACCTCGGGCCGATATGTGGTATAGAGATTTGCATTTTTATGTGTTGTAATACCCGTAAAAATTCAGTACTGGATTTCAATGTAAATTTATAACATAATTTGGTAATTAGGAAGTTTGATAGAAAGGTTTGAGTTATGAAAATAGAATATAATTTCCATAGTATTGGGACTAGGAGGAAGTTGTAATATTGGGCTAAAACTTAGCCTTGAATTTAGACCTAAAAACCCCAAATTATAAATACATTATGGGCTATACTTATTACATGAATTTAAGCCCAAGTAACAAGGATAAACATTGAAAGGGAAGTTGCTTAAGGTTGAGGGAAATTAACGTCATTTTAACATGTCCCATCAAGCTCTAATTTCGAAATATCAATACTTATCTAACAAACACTCGAATATGAAGATCATTTTAGCAAAAGGAATTTTGTGTTAGGAAAGAACAGAGAACTAACGAGGAAGAAGATACAATACAACAAACTTAAAAACGCTTAATCGATTTAAAGAATACGAAGGGGAAGGTAAAGATTCGATTATGGTTATATAATTCTCTTGTGCTTAATATATAGATATATATTGTCATGCGTTTACATTGCGTAATTATAGGTTGACAGTTTGAAAGCCATATCTTCGAAGTGAACTGTAAGTCTTAATTCTTGGGATAGCTAGACCATCTCTGATTAGATATACATGTATACATCCATATGCCAAAATTTGCGGCTAGTTAAGAGTACCAAAAGATTTCATAAGTTAATAGATTTAGGAAACCCTAGTTCTTTTAAGGATCGATTCAGATTCATAACTGTTCATATGACGAGTTCTTAGAAAATTCAATATGTATAGTGTTCTTGAGAGTTTAATATTTATTATGCTGAAAACTTAATAATTAAGGATGTAAGATATTCTGGGTTAGGGACAAAATTTGTAGACGATATTGATAGATATTGTTCTTAGGGTTTCTGGTAGAAATTGGGCTATTTAAGTCGTATAGTAGAAAGATTTCGACAGGTAGTTTAGATGGATGTCGAGATGTTTATCAAGAGGTTTCGTAACTATTGGGGCTAGATTTCTTAATTATTATATTAGATACATTATAGAAAGATCTCAATATAGGAGTCTCATAGAAATCGAAATGTATAATAGCTTTCGTCATTCGTATAATTTCGACATGAGGTCTCGATCTTAGTGAGACCTTGATATAGGATTTCGATATATGATAATGCTTCACATGAAAAGATCTCGAGGTGTGTCATGAAAAGAGTTCGACATTTATATCTAAGCTTCTCGAGATGTACATGTTACAATGTGTAGAAGATCTCGATATTTACACCTTATAGAGTTAGTAAGATCTCGATATTGTTTGTATTAATATTAGTGAGGTCTCGACATTTTCAAGGAATGAATCTCGACAAGATCAGTAAAGAACTCGATATTGCTGTTCTCATCTTACATAGATGTCGATATATATATATATATATATATACTATAGGAAGACTTCGAGATACATGGTAAAGAGATTTCGATATTTATGTTAGAATTTGACATAAGATCGACATTATAAGATCTCGAGATGATAAATCTCGACATTGCTTAGGAATTCGACATCATCATGATAGTAGTGTTAGACCTTGGCTAATTCGACATCTAATATAATTTTCACAATTGACTAAGTTTTCAACATTAAAGTTTCGACACTTAAAATGATTCCAACATATTAAAAGTTTTCTACACTTAATAAATTTTCGGTATTTTAGAATTTGCTATTTTTAGGGTTTTTTATTTTTAGCGATTTCATTATTTTTAGGTTTTCATAAATTTTAGGGTTTTTGGAGAACTAGCACATATACTAATAATATTTATTTATTTAGAGGTTCGACATTTACGGACTCCGCCAGATCTCTTGACTGATTTTAGCGGGAGGACAGGTAGGTGAATTTTCATCTACAATGCGTAAACATCAATGTGATATTTATGTGAATTCATCTGCTTCGATGAATTATGTGATTTATGTGTTTACGCGCATTTTCATGTAGCATCATGTTACCATGTAGTATCACGTTAAATACCTGCATGTGCATTACACGTCATTTCACGGAGTGTACCGTGGTGGAACGGTGGTACTGTATTGTACCTATTGAGCGTGTAGCCGATATTGGCTGCCGACCCGTAGAGGAGTCACGTGAGTGTGGGCACCTGCTGTGCATCAGCGCCTGTGACGGTGAGTCATTGGTCCATTGGACATTATGTGGCAGACTACGGGCGACCTAGAAAGGAGCGACTTGGGATATCCCCAAGTAGGCTAGCTAGTGTAGGCCACATTGTCCCATGCGGGAGGAGGCGACATGGAGGGTGCGACCTGGGTACCCTTACGGGACCTGGTGTAGGCTACCAGCGTGGGCACCGCATTTGGCAGAAGAGGCGACCTGAGAGTGTGACCTGATACGGCTCAGGGAGGCTGCTCAGTGTATGCCACTGCCGTAGTGTTGTGATCGTGTTGTGGTTGTGATCGTGATCGTGGTAGTGATATTGCGTGATGGTGCACAGTATAGAGCCTGGGGCCCGTTGTGAGGTGGTGAGTGTATCCCGGTTGTGATGAGCGATAGTGAGTGGCATTGCATTAGTGAGAATTGGGGGTGAGTGAACGTGAGCGAGTCACACGTGCATGCATTATTTCACCTACTGGGCAATAGCTCAGTGTTTGCGTGTTGTAGATAATCGACGATCGAGGCTGGCTATCGGAGCTTCCAGGGACTTTTGAGGGCGGGGCTGTACATGGATGACGACCTGTGGGCGAGTGATAGGGTGGTTAGGGCCTTCGGCCCATTCGTATTAACATTTTGTGTAAACAAATGTTTTGTAAAATGGGTTCTCCGCGGCTTTCGCTGCTAAACCCGACGCGAGTTATCGCTAACTAGCGATTAGAAGGTGAGGGTCGCTTCATGTGTTGCATTTTATTTGCACGACATTTGCATACACGTGTTACGATGGGAGAGGGTCGTGCGGAGTCACGGTAATATTGTCAGTGATGTTGAGTGGGGTAGTTTATGACCAAGTGATGGTTGTCAAGTTGTATGAGTGAGGTTAGGACTAAGGCGCACTTTATATGGAGTGAGTGGGGCCTCCCGAGTTACTGACCCCTTGTGGGGAGTGAGGCCTCCCGAGCTACGGAGCCCTGCGCGCGCGTGTTGCCTTTAGTCCTAAGCCTCGGGCCCTGATGTGATGTGATGTGATGTGATGAGATGAGATGAGATGAGATACAATAAAAGAGTCGAGCGTGCATTTTGTGAGATGTGTTGGTATGGGGATGTGAGAGCACGTGCATACATGCATATTTTCATCTACTGGGCAAAAGCTCAGGGTTTACGTATGTAGGTAAGAACGAGTCGGACGTTGAAATACGTCACGTCTAGGCGGTTGATGGCGGTGACTCCACGGACTTTTGAGGGCGGCGCAGTACATGGGATGAGACCTGGGAGTATTTTAATTTACGTTTCGTGTTTTTACTTTTTGGGCTTCGGCCCAACGGACAAAAGTGTGTTTCGTAAAAATTGACTTTAAATGTTTATGTACTATTGTTTTAAAAAGTTTTTACTAAATGGTTTTTTCGATGCTGAAGCTGCGTAAATCCGCCAAAATACGTATATAGTAAGTCGGGTCGTTACAGGGCCGGTGCCATGAATGTGCACAGACAATGAGCGGCTTCTGGCAGGCTTCTAGGCGAAGGGGTACATGAATGAACGGATCCGACACCCGAATGAGAGGGGATCTTGAGACTGACAATGTATGGGCGTGTCGGGCTAAGAATCGTATAAGAGAATTGATAGTATTACTCATATCACAAAGGTCGACCTACCTTCGGGAGTCCATCCATAAAAACTCCGAAGTTAAGCGTGCTTGACTTGGAGCAATATAGGGATGGGTGACCCCTGGAAAGTTTGCCCAGGGTGCGTGTGAGCGAGGACGAAGCACGCTGAAAGGTAAATGGTGGTACAGTGGGGCCAGACTATCAGTCGAACTGTGGTGGGCCCAACCCTACGGGTCCCGGAAGGGACGGATGCTACAGTGACACCCGGTATGGGACGGGACGTTACAGGTGGTATCACACCTATAACGACCCTCACTTTCTAATTAAAATTTAGTGGCGGATAACAAAAGCCGCGAGAAACCCATTTTACAAGAAAAAAAAACTTTTTATTGAAACCGAATATAATACGAGCGCACACAATACAAACATCATATTTTACTTGCGAATATGTTATGCACGTCTTACCTTACAAATACTATAGCCACACCTTAAAATATATGAACACACTATAACCTATCCACAGGTCGTCATCCATGTACAGCCTCGCCCTCAAAAGTCCCAGGAGCACCGCCGTCAGCCCGCCTTAGCCGCGACGCGCATCGGCGTCGGTACCTACAACACGAAACTCTGAGCATTCCCAATAGGTGAATAAAATGCATGAATGCAAGTGTACCCTAAATCCCATATCCCGAATAACACGCACTTCTATATACACTCTTCCTTTTCTCATACCTAAACTTCACTCAAACTAGCATTCACCAGAATATCACACCCGGACTCTATTCTCAGGGTTGCACTCAGACTTTACTACCATACATCTGAGTAGAGGAGTGGCTCACCCCCGTCTTCCGCAAACAACCGACGGTTTACACCTCAGATTGTACTACAATACATCTGAGTAGACAGGTAGCTCACTCGTGTCTCCCGTCAAACAGTCTACACTACATATTGCACTCCCATACATCTGAATAGATGAGTCACTCATGCCCATCTCCCATCAACGATTTACTCCTCGGATTACACCCCCATGCATCCGAGTAGACGAATCACTCAGCCCGCCTCTTGCTAATAACTGACGGTAAGCACCTCAGACTACACTCCCATGTAATCGAGTAGACGAGTCACTCATGCTCGTCTACCGTCCGACACCATAATACTAGCCCCAAATTTTACCTTAACGCAACGACCACGTATTTAGTCACCACCAACCCCTTTCACCGTTAAAGCAAAATGTCACCGTTATATACGGTGATAAATTTTTGTACAATATGGTATGCAATGCAGTGCAAATAAACGCAATATTGTAAATAAATAAATATTCTAGTTCTCCCAAAAATTCCAGCTCTACCCCACAATGCACATGAAAATATTTTCCCAAAAATTCTCAAAATAATAATTCCTTAGAATACACAAAAAAAGATGTTGCTCCGATGTGGCGCCCCGCCATCTACTACTATTATCTTACACTAAATTACGTGACTAAATAGAAATATAAATATATTACATACGAAATACCGATAGTATTTTTTTTCTATTTTACAAAGCACCCCACACACTACTATTTTACAATACAAACATTATTCGGATACATACGATACAAACATATTTTACAGAAGGACCAGCCTCACCTTTCACAGGTTCACGTACCGTGTTCACTGCGTCTACAACACATAAAAACATGGGATGAGCTATAAAGCTCAGTAAGTAGAAATATGCATGTATGCACGTGCCAACTAGCAAAGGCATCCGCGCCAGTGCTTTCTAATACTCACATACACATATCATTCTTATTTTTTCTCATTTCTTTCATTTCTATCAGGCTTATAGCTAACTTACTACGCGCACCACCATAATATGAGCTCAAATCCTATACTAATAAAATATGATAGTCGGCCCACTCTGATTAGGATAAACTAGGGTTTATCTCCAGTTTTATCATTCACCAGGTCGCCCCTCTATCTGGCGATCGTCCTTTTTCTACTGCGGTTGCCTTTCCTGGCACTCTGGCTTACGCCATGTGTCTCGTCCAGGTGACCCTCGTCCGCTACCTAAATAATTTAGGTACATACATTCGACGGTTTACCCCCGTCATGGTGCCTTTGTAGAAGTAGCTATATTATGACTCTTCGTGAGTCTACATCAAAATACTAATGTCTTCAAACATATTTTGTTTTCAGACGATCATATACTATGCATACTCATACTTCTAATTCTCACATTATTCGTGTATGCACATGCTCATGTCACATAATATGCATATGTGCTTACCATGTGAAAGCATATCAAAACATTTATCGTCATAAATCATTCTCACATTCAAGCATTTAATCACGTAACACAAGCACACATAAAACATTTTATGTGTTGTAGGTGAGATTCCCACTTACCTGTTGTCCCAGCTAAGTACACTTACTCCTTGAGAATTTCCTATTATTCGACCTTTAAATAAAAACATCATAATATTAATATCATCTTTTTATTAAATAACTAGGTCAAACTATATTATCTTAACTATAGTAATTTAAATAAAACCTTAAGTCATTAAATTTCATTTCATAGCCTTCACATCTTCCAATCCCTTTTGCATATTTAGACTCTAATTTCGATTCTTGGTCTAAGTCAAATTAAGATATAAATGTAATACATATAAAATTCTATTCATCCCTTAACCCTAGAATCGTCCAATTCATTATAGTTGAGCTTTACTTTTACCTATTGAAGATTCGCCCGATTACTATAGATCAACTTACTTTCGATTAATTAAGTATAATATATGGTTGAGTTTCGGTCGAAACTCCATGTCATGACTTGCTTTCGTTCAATTTGATCACTCATGAATCATAGTTTCGCCCGATTAGTTAAATATTCAATTTCATTCAATCGAAACCCACTTTTGTCCCTACCTAAGGAACTTTACTATGCTGAGATTCTTTAAATATTTTAAAGCTTAAACTACTACCAATCGATCGAAAGGTTGTACTAATTGAAAATCCTTCACTTGCTAAATCACCATCAATCATTACCTACTTTCGATCAAATATATATTATAATATTCCCACCCTCACATGAAGACAAAATACATGAAATTGTTTAGCTCTCCACATGTGATTCTCTTCATGAATTCAATCGATCGAAACTCATCTTCACCCCTCCACATTCGGTCGAAAGTCATCTTAATCAAGTTGTTTAGCTCGAAAGTGACATCCCATATGACACGGCGAAAGTGGCCAAATTCATTAGTCTCGATCGATGATCATCTCACATTAATAGTTTCGCTCGAAAGTCACCAAACCCTTCAAATCGATTACCCTATATTATTATATTATTGAACTCGGCGAAACTCTATTTATTTAGAGTAGTTTCGATCGAAAGAAAAAGTCTTCTCTTAGTAATCACAATTGATCTAACATGATGTCACACAATTAAAATATGTACAATCTAACTCGATCGAAACTTCATGTGTTATAGCACCCTTTCGATCAATTCTTATAACCCTTCAATTTATCCCATTCCACAATTAAACTATATAATATATATCAATGAAAATGAAAATTCGTAAGATGCATTCGATCGAAAGTCCACATAACACCTAGACTTCAATCGAAAGCTACAATTGACTCTAGAATCGATCGAAAGCTTCAACCTTTAACCATTCATTTTACTCAAAATTCAACCCCCATAAATCTTGATTTCTACCTTAGCAACCTTCCTAGCAATATTATACATAAATCTTAAACAATCATACTAGTACGATTTACATTTAAAAAACCCTAAAATTAGTAACTAACATACAATCGTTATTCTTCTTAGAATTTATCCTAAATCATAATTCTCGTTGAAAACATACTAAATCATGATTTAAAAACGTAAACTTCAAAGTAAGAATTTTATACCAATTCCAGTTTAAGCTTGATCCCTATTGCTCGAATTCCCAGCTCTCTCTTGATCCTAAGCTCTCGATAATTAAGACATCAAATGTTTATTTCTCTTTCTTTAATTCTTCAACTTGAGGTAATGATAAGTAAATGACAACAATCTTAACCTAATCCTCCCCTTGTCTCACGTATAATATATTATTATATTTCTAAAGTGTTGGACACCCCACTTAATAAGACTATTAGTTCAAAATATTCACAAATTGCCAATTACCAAATTATAGAATTCTCCTCCATAAACCCCATAATTTTTGCCAATTACCATTAACGAAATCTAGTGCACCTAATTCCATAAATATTAAAAATCCACTCTTAAAAGTTATTCTTCTAAATTCCGAAATTCTTCATAATTTCGAAATTCCTCATTAAGTCACTTTTCCACATAAACATATAATAAACAAATATAAATTATGCAGTCATATAGTCGCGTAGTATGCATGCAAATTTATTGGCCGATTTACTTACGGGACCCGGGTATTACATCCGAAAAATTCTAATCATGTTCAAAACCTCAGTTTACTCCCAAAATATTATAAACAATAAAGGCCCGAAACTAAGTCAACCCTAAAGTTCAAACAACTCTAAGGTCTAATCAACTCCCGAAAAATCATTACACCGAAAAATTAGGAAACACCGAAAATTTCTAAATACCAAAATACAAACTACATCATATCGAAAATATACTAAGGCCGAAAACTTTTCTTAATAAACATACCAAAACTTCAAAGCAATAATACAGCAACCTTTCGTACTGATCATGCCAAATCATTTCAATAATATAATTCTCATCTCCAAAAATTCTCAATCACACCGATAAGTTCACGCATATTCATAATTCCCACACCTATTCTTTGACTTCTAAATATAGTCACGAGTTATACATAATTCAAACATGTAACTATTTTATTCAGCACTCTACTAACCTAGCGGCACTTCTATCTAATGTTTATGTTATGGTTTGTAAATAAGTCTCTATCTACACCCAAACGCTATTACCTACATAATAATCAACCTAACTCCAACAACTATACTACACACACAACTTGGCTTGTAATTATTTCACAATTGTTCCATCCTCTACAACTTTTCAATTCACGTACCACGCTTAATCTAACACGTCACTACCCCTCATATACCTAATGATAACACAAGTGTAGGAAAACCTAATATTCCTAAATACATATTCAAAACTTGGGTTAGCACCTAGGAATTTCCAAAGACTCTTCATAACGAAATATTACCATTGCCCTATACTCTTGTGATTCACCAACCCTTATCGTAATAAACTATTTTGAGATCTAACACATTATTCATGCCAAAAATATACTTAATTTAATCACTATTGTCCTCTCGAAGCTCACAGCAATTAGCAACACATTAAAATGTTTAACAAGCTCCAATACATATTTCAAACAAATTCATCTACGGAAAATAAGTAAACCTCGTAGCTATATGAAGACATACCGAAGTCATCAAATAAAGTCTTAACCCAATTTAAATCTCAAAATTTAGTCTTAATCCACACAACACTCACACCGAAATTTTATATAATTAACATAAATCATAACAAATTAACATAAACATATAGAACATCAAAATCGAAAAGACTAACACACTTGATATTATCATAAGTATCAAGATATGCAAATAGAAGCAAATACCGAAGACACTCTTGTAACAAAAAGAACTTGGAAAGGGTCAAAACCCTATTTCACGTAAATTCTCCCTATACCAAAGATGTTCTATTGCCGAAGAACTACCCAATTAAACATTAGTCACTCTTAAAAATAACTATTGCGAGAATCCAGAATTCTAACCACACATCATCGCGACAAAGACCTCACATATTTCACCTTAAACCCATATTGAAATCACGTAACACATAACACTGAAATATTACTCTAATAATCATGATCACGTAAACGGTATAAATTCTATACCTCATACAAATCATACTACAGACATATAAATCACAAATATATTTACGTGTTGTAGATGGAAATTCACCTACCTCACGTCCGAAGATTGGTTAAATTTTCCCAAACTTTCACCAAATCTGTTCTTTGTCAAAACTCAAGTTGCCTTTCTTAGCTTGCTCTCCTATTCGTCTTGGTTCTTCACAATCCCCTCTTTTCACTTAATAATGGGGATATATATATTTGAACTTTTGTGATTTGATGAGTAGCTAAGTAACGAACCTTACACCGTGGAGTAAGTAAATTTCGTCCCGTGTAAGTTATTTTATTCATATCTTCTAATCATTCTTATTTCAATCTCTAGTTATTATAAATACTATAATGTATTAGGTATATGTTAATATCATCAACGAAAACTTCCAACTTTATTTGAGTAATATGAAAACTTCACTTTGTCCATATTCCTTGTTTTATTATCTCAATACTTACATGTATCCCCTAACCATTATTACTATTATAAATATGTATCTCATTACCATCATGAAAACTTATATATATATATAATGTCAAAACAGGAAAAGTTTATATGCATCATGTGTAACTACAAAAACTTCTATGTCATTGTATCTAACTACTAACGTTGCTTTCTTTAATAACTAATATTTCCCACTTCTATTATTTTTCTTTACTTATGCTTTTGGTATATAAATTGCACAACTACAAGATTCAAACATAGAGATAGGACAAAATGGTGGTTTGAGGTCCTTTTCCTCTTTTACTAAGCAAAACTTTCGTCAAATATGTGCCATATTTTATTACTTTGCACAAATCCATTACACATTCACCTTAATATCAAAAATAGTATGTCTAAATAAATCTAATAATTAATTCTTATTGTCGTAATTATTTTCTAGCTAAATATTTGAATGAACTTTGAAAACTTTTATAATTAATATTTTCATTTTGTCTTGAAATAACTAATAAAATTTCAAAGTAACACAATATGACTACTAATTACTTCATAATCATAAATTTTACAGGTATTACATTCCCCCCCCCCCCCCCTAAAAAGAATTTCGTCCCCGAAATTCACCAACCGGTATAACTCGGGGTTACGATTTCTTCTATCCTTTGATCTATCCACATTCTATTGAAGTAGATTTTATTCCAACCTTTATATCACGCAATCTGGGCGACACCTTTGAATGTGTGACCCAGTTTCTAGAATCATCAAATATGGTTATGAGTACATTATATATTATTAACATACTCGTCACTATTGTTGGGATTGATTCATCATCCTCCTTAGTTAAAGTGAATACTCGGGCTTGGGCCAGTGGTGGTCGTACGACTGTTGGCGCTGGATTTTGGGGCAAATTTGCCTGACACGCTCGAGCAAAATGTCCCATCTGCCCACATCGGAAGCATTGAGGATTGGGTTTGGGCCCTGGGCCATAACAAATGCCCCTATGATAACGCCCGCATTGTTGACACTGAAGAATTGGGTTTGGAGGTTGTATTGGGGAATCAGTCATCCCCGGGTTCAGCCTCGGGCGCCAGTTTTGTTGTCCCTGGCGGTTGTTCTGGTTATTGTTGGGACCCTTGTCAAGAGCTTGACGCTTTCTATTACTTTCCCTTTCTAGCTGGCCTTCCATCCTTCTCTTTTCTTCTTGAGCTTTCACAATCTTGGCCTCCGCCTGTTCAGCTAGAATTGCTCTCTCTGCGATACGAGCATAAGACGTCTCGAGTGTCCCGAGCATGCTAACATCACGATAAACCTCGGGATTAAGGCCTTCTATGAAGCGCTCCACTTTTAACTCGTCTGTTGCGACCATGTGCGGTGCAAATCTCGACAGCTGTTCAAACTTTCGGATATATTCCACAATCGTCATTCCTCCTTGCTTTAGGTTTATGAATTCATTCATTCGCAGCATTCGCTCAGGAGTCGTGAAGTATTTTCCACGGAAAAGTTCTTTAAACCTTTCCCAGGTCATAATAGATGAGTCTTCGAGAATTTTGATGGTGTCCCACCAAAATCCTGCATTCCCTCTCAGCATGAATACCGCACATAGAACTTTCTCTAGTTCGGGTATGCGGTTGTACAAGAACATGTTTTCCAGGGTTCGCAATCAATCTTCTGCCATCATAGGATCTGTTGCGTCCTCAAATGTAGGGGGATTAAGTTTACGGAACCTTTCTCCTATAATTTCCACACGTTCAGGTTGTGGAGACTGGCGAAGCTCAGATGAACTCCGATTATTAATTAGTTCATTGATCTGTTCTGACTGACGTTGGATTAATTCGGTCAGTCGCAAAATGGTGGAGTTCCGTTCATTCGTGGGGACTCAGGCGCGGCCCAACAACTGGACTCACCCGCATCCCTACGTCCTCTCGTCATCGTATTGCCTACCATAAGTCACGTAAGGAAACACAATATCATAGACATTCAATCACATCAAACTTTCAAATAATATTTATAATAATATTATAATGTATTAGGTATATGTTAATTATTGCTCCTGTAGACTGTCCATGTACTGCCGCTCAAAAGCCTGGAGGATCAGCCTTGCCTGTAAGTTTAAAGATTTGACATGATTATTTGATTGTTGATTTGTGTTAGATGTTTTGGTGATTGAAGAAAGCAAGTAGTAAAATGCCGAGAAACCGTAGGGAGAACGTAGACAATTCGAGACCTACCTTGGTGATATGAGTAGTACTATCAATTCTCTTATACGATTCTTAGCCTGACACGCCCATACATTGTCAGTCTCAGGATAATAATAATATTATATGTTAATAGTCCATCGATAGAAACTCCGAAGTTAAGCGTGCTTGACTTGGAGCAATCTAGGGATGGGTGACCCCCTGGAAGTTTGCCCAGGGTGCTTGTGAGCGAGGACGAAGCACGCTGAAAGGTTAAATGGTGGTACAGTGAGGCCAGACTATCAGTCGGAATGTGGTGGGCCCAACCCCACGGGTCCCGGTAGGGACGGATGCTACAGTGACACCCGGTATGGGACGGGATGTTACAGGTGGTATCCGAGCACAACCTCTCGCAGTACGGTGCTGGTTCAGGGACGAACCAGGAGGAAGCTGGTGGGCATGTGACGTCTGGGGCCGGATGAGGGCGGGGAGTGATCGCCGGTGCGAGAGAGGTGCACGGACAAGGAGCGGCTCCTGGCAGGCTTCTAGGCGAAGGGGTACATGAATGAACCGATCTGACACCCGAATGAGAGGGGATCCTGAGACTGGCAATGTATGGGCATGTCAGGCTAAGAATCGTATAAGAGAATTGATAGTACTACTCATATCACCAAGGTCGACCTACCTTTTCGGGAGTCCATCGATAGAAACTCCAAAGTTAAGCGTGCTTGACTTGGAGCAATCTAGGAATGGGTGACCCCCTGGGAAGTTTGCCCAGGGTGCGTGTGAGCGAGGACGAAGCACTGAAAGGTTAAATGGTGGTACAGTGAGGCCAGACTATCAGTCGGCGTGTGGTGGGCCCAACCCCACGGGTCCCGGTAGGGACGGATGCTACAGTGACACCCGGTATGGGACATAATGTTACAGGTGGTATCCGAGCATAACCTCTCGCAGTACAGTGCTGGTTCAGGGACAAACCAGGCGGAAGCTGGTGGGAATGTGACGTCTGGGGCCGATGAGGGCGGGGAGTGATCGCCGGTGCCAGAGACTCCTGGCAGGCTTCTAGGCGAAGGGGTACATGAATGAACCGATCTGACACCCGAGACTGGCAATCTATGGGCATGTCAGGCTAAGAATTGTATAAGAGAATTGATAGTACTACTCATATCCAATGTTGCAAAACTCGCTAGGCGCTAGTCGGGCGCCCGGTAGGGGTCTAGCGCCTAGGCGGCATAGGCGGGGAGTAGGCGGTTTCTAGGCGGAAATTAGTCGGTACGCCTATTTTTTTTATTATGTATATCATTTATAAAAATATCCAAATTTATAAAAAGGCCCGTTATACTAATCTAGGCCCAAGTTTATTTATTTTGGGCAAAATACTAAACTCAACCCACACTACTAAATTGAAATTATCAAAAACTCCTTTTAAGATCCCTAAATCTCTCCACAGTCCACACACACAGCTGAACGTGCGAAGGGAGATCTCGAAGAAGGCTCATATGGATTCCCAGAATCTATAATGAAGGAAACTGAATTCTCAAAATTTATACCAGACTTACTGCCGACGACGACAGGCAGAGGTTGGTTGAGGATGGGCTGAGGCTGCGACGGGCTGTGGCTGGGCTGAGCTGAGGGCGGTGGACGGCTGGACGGCTGGGCTGAGGCTGCGGGACCGCGACGGGCTGAGGCGTGGCCGCGTGAAGAGGGGAGCTGCGACGGGCTGAGGTGCACGGAGGCTGCGGCGAAGGGCTGATGATTTTTCTGTCTTGGGCAGTGACGATTGTGCGACTGCGAGCTATTTGATTTGGGATTTTTTTTAAATTTAAACGATTTAATCCAACGAGTAATCGGCAATTAGGTGGGTTACTCGGCGGTTACTCGGCGGTTACTCGGCCTGGGCGCCGAGTAGGCGGTTCGGACGCCTAGATGGACCGAATAGGTGGAACTCGCCTCGGCCAGGGCCGCCGAGCGCCTAGGCGGCGCCTACTCGGCCGCCTAGGCCGAGTTTTACAACAATGCTCATATCACCAAGGTCGACCTACCTTTTCGGGAGTCCATCGATAGAAACTCCAAAGTTAACCGTGCTTGACTTGGAGCAATCTAGGGATGGGTGACCCCCTGTGAAGTTTGCCCAGGGTGCGTGTGAGCGAGGACGAAGCACGCTGAAAGGTTAAATGATGGTACAGTGAGGCCAGACTATCAGTCGGAGTGTGGTGGGCCCAACCCCACGGGTCCCGGTAGGACCGATGCTACAGTGACACACGGTATGGGACAGGATGTTACAGGTGGTATCAGAGCACAACCTCTCGTAGTACGGTGCTGGTTCGAGGACGAACCAGGCGGAAGCTGGTGGGCATGTGACGCCCGGGGCCGAATTATATATATAGAAGTTTTCATGCTGGTAATGAGATACATATTTATAATAGTAATAATGGTTAGGGGATACATGTAAGTATTGAGAATATGATAAAACAAGGAATATGGACAAAGTGAAGTTTTCATATTACTCAAATAAAGTTGGAAGTTTTCGTTGCTGATATTAACATATACCTAATACATTATAATATATAATAATTAGAGATTGAAATAAGAATGATTAGAAGATATGAATAAAATAACTTACACTGGGGACGAAATCTACTTACTCCACTGTGTAAGGTTCGTTAGTTAGCTACTCATCAAATCACAAAAGTTCAAATATATATATCCCCATTATTAAGTTAAAAGAGGCGATTGTGAAGAACCAAGACGAATAGGAGAGCAAGCTAAGAAGGCAACTTGAGTTTTGACAAAGAACAGATTTGGTGAAAGTTTGGGAAAATTTAACCAATCTTCGGACGTGAGGTAGGTGAATTTTCATCTACAACACGTAAATATATTTGTGATTTATATGCCTTATATATGTTCTATGATTTATATGAGGTATAGAATTTATACCGTTTACGTGATCATGATTACTAGAGTAATATTACAGTGTTATGTGTTACGTGATTTCAATATGGGTTTAAGGTGAAATATGTGAGGTCTTTGTGGCAATGATGTGTGGTTAGAATTCTGGATTCTCGCAATAGTTATTTTTAAGAGTGATCTAATGTTTAATTGGGTAGTTCTTCGGCAATAGAACATCTTTGGTATAGGGAGAATTTACGTGAAATAGGGTTTTGACCCTTTCCAAGTTCTTTTTGTTACGGGAGTGTCTTCGCTATTTGCTTCTATTTGCATATCTTGATACTTACGATAATATCAAGTGTGTAAGTCTTTTCGATTTTGATGTTCTATATGTTATGTTAATTTGTTATGATTTATGTTAATTATATAAAATTTCGGTGTGAGTGTTGTGTGGATTAAGACTAAATTTTGAGATTTAAATTGGGTTAAGACTTTATTTGATGACTTCGGTATGTCTTCATATAGCTACGAGGTTTACTTATTTTCTGTAGATGAATTTGTTTGAAATATGTATTGGAGCTTGTTAAACATTTTAATGTGTTGCTAATTGCTGTGAGCTTCGAGATGACAATAGTGATTAAATTAAGTATATTTTTGGCATGAATAATGTATTAGATCTCAAAATAGTTTATTACGATAAGGGTTGGTGAATCACAAGAGTATAGGGCAATGGTAATATTTCGTTATGAAGAGTCTTTGGAAATTCCTAGGTGCTAACCCAAGTTTTGAATATGTATTTAGGAATATTAGGTTTTCCTACACTTGTGTTATCATTAGGTATTTGAGGGGTAGTGACGTGTTAGATTAAGTGTAGTACGTGAATTGAAAAGTTGTAGAGGATGGAACAATTGTGAAATAATTACAAGCCAAGTTGTTGGTGTAGTATAGTTGTTGGAGTTAGGTTTATTATGTAGGTAATAGCGTTTGGGTGTAGATAGAGACTTATTTACAAACCATAACATAAACATTAGATATAAGTGTCGCTAGGTTAGTAGAGTGCTGAATAAAATAGTTACATGTTTGAATTATGTATAACTCGTGATTATATATAGAAGTCAAATAATAGGTGTGGGAATTATGAATATGCGTGAACTTATCGGTGTGATTGAGAATTTTTGGAGATGAGAATTATATTATTGAAATGATTTGGCATGATCGGTACGAAAGGTTGCTGTATTATTGCTTTGAAGTTTTGGTATGTTTATTATGAAAAGTTTTCGGCCTTAGTATATTTTCGATATGATGTAGTTTGAATTTTGGTATTTAGAAATTTTTGGTGTTTCCAAATTTTTCGGTGTAATTATTTTTCGGGAGTTGATTAGACCTTAGAGTTGTTTGAACTTTAGGTTGACTTAGTTTCGGGCCTTTACTGTTTATAATATTTTGGGAGTAAACTGAGGTTTTGAACATGATTAGAATTTTTCGGAGCAACATTTTTATTTGTGTATTCTAAGGAATTATTATTTTGAGAATTTTTGGGAAAATATTTTCATGTGCATTGTGAGGTAGAGCTGGAATTTTTGAGAGAATTGATAGTACTACTCATATCACCAAGGCCGACCTACCTTTTCGGGAGTCCATCGTTAGAAACTCCAAAGTTAAGCGTGCTTGACTTGGAGCAATCTAGGGATGGGTGACCCCCTGGGAAGTTTGCCCAGGGTGCGTGTGAGCGAGGACGAAGCACGCTGAAAGGTTAAATGGTGGTACAGTGGGGCTAGACTATCAGTCGGAGTGTGGTGGGCCCAACCGCACAGGTTCCGTGTAACGACCATCACTTTCTCATAAATATTTTGGCGGATTTTCGCAACGTAAGTCGCGGAAGACCCGTCCAATTAAAACTTTTTCTAACATAATAATATTCATGTACTGGGCCGAGGCCCCAAAG
This sequence comes from Craterostigma plantagineum, assembly GCA_027422505.1. Lineage (NCBI taxonomy): Eukaryota > Viridiplantae > Streptophyta > Magnoliopsida > Lamiales > Linderniaceae > Craterostigma > Craterostigma plantagineum. The sequence continues at coordinate 854,932 of JAPQWV010000179.1, forward strand.
TCTAAACCCCAAAATATAAAATGTTTAACAACACACACTTTTATTTATTGGGCCGAAACCCAAAGAGTAAAAACATGAAACATAATTTAAAACACTCCACAGGTCGCATCCATGTACTGCCCTGCCCTCAAAAATCCGTGGAGTCACCGCCATCAGTGCCTAGTCGCGATGCGTATCAATGACGGTCTCGTATGTACCTACAACACGTAAACTGAGCTCCTTGCCCAGTAGATGAAACATGCATGTATGCAATGTGCGCTCAACCCCATTCCCAAACACCTCACAAATGCACACACTCGACTCGTCTCTACTCATCTCAACAATAACACATCTCAACACCCCACACTACTCGACACTAAGTACATTTCAAATATCCAACTCAGATCTCGTTAGAATAGGTTCCCAGTCAGGTCACGTTAGAATGGAATATCCTATTCAGGTCTCGTTAGAGTGGGTGGCTACTCAGGTCTCGTTAGGGTCGCATATCCCGCTCAGGTCTCGTTAGAGCGGGTAAGCTACTCAGGTCTCGTTAGAGTCGCCCTATACTCGAAATGTCCTATAATGTCGCAACACATCCCGTCCCTCGACACCTCATACGCTCGGGCGACCAACTCAGGTCACGTTAGAGTTAGCACACCACCCGAGTTTCCGCTCTTCTCTACCCATAAACCCTCACATCAACATGTCGTGCTCATGATATGCAAGTGCAGTGAAAATAATCAGATATATATAACGTGCAAAATATTTAAAATAGATAAATCACGTAATTCATCAAATCACATAATTCACCGATTCACATAAATATCACATAATTAATCACATAACGTTTACGTGCCGTAGGTGAGTTTCACCTACACACCATATCACATAAAATTCACTCATAATCATGTAAACACATAAATACCATATAATAATACACATAACCATTTACGTGCCGTAGGTGAGTTTCACCTACCTGTCGTCCTTAAATTAGCAACTGATAGATCCCTAGTATTGTGGACCTCTGAACCTCACGTCAAATTTCCAAGATTGTTAAGAGTTCTAATCTTGCCTGAGACCTTCCTTTATCCTTACTGAAGCTTTTCTCCTTTTTCCTCTAGTATTATTCTTGTTCTATTTTCTTAAACCAAACTGAGAGTTTTCGTGGATATATGTACACATCATTTCGACTTGTTAGGAAATCAAATGATAAAGACACATAAGTGACGTTTATTTCCTCCTTGCCATGTTCGTTCCATGTATAGTATTATATTTCTTTTCCTATACCAACTTGTCCCTTAGCAAAACCCTTAGTTAGGATATTAATAAAATATACATGGTATAATCCGAAACCTCAACATCCCTTAGTTAATTATTTAATATAATTGTATTGGTATATATATTTATCTCAAAGACTTTCAAAGTTAGTACATAAACTTTGACATGGACCTTCAAGACTTTCTAGCTCCACATGCACAAAAACTTTGCCTCAACGTAGTTATCCTTTCTTTCTTGCTCAATTGTCTCTTGTGTTTGTTCTTATAATGATTCTACTTAATAAAGCATCAGATATTTATATTAAAGTTGTGATAGGTATGTGCCAAAGTGATAATTAGGTATGAGACAAGTAAATGTAACGAGATTTTCATGGATTAGGTAATGAAATCATTTTCTTATATTAGTTTATTTTTTTTAATTATCTCAATATATATATATATATATCAACGATTGGAACTTTGTGTGAGTTGTGACTATTAGATTACCTATTCCTTTTCCCCTTAGACTAAATGAAGAAAATCGTCTCTTTCACTTAATAGTTTATTAATCTCTACTTACTCCTTTATACCTCAACAAACATTAGTATTAAAATATGTTAAGACATTAATCTCGAAAACATTAGTCACTAGGAATTTCTTTTCTAATTTTCATTCTATGAAATAATTAAGTTCTTAGTGCATTATTTCGATTCACCTCTCTCAGTAATTCCAAATTCCTACTTTAGATTCCTAAGTTAAATATTTCATCCTATTCAATTACAACTAAGACCCGCATCAAATTTTACGGGTATTACATTCTCCCCCCCTAAAAGAATTTCGCCCCCGAAATTAGACCGGTTGGCTTAATTCGGGCAACGATTTCTGCTAAAATCTACAATTCCACTACGCTTCCGCTGCGCTACTCTGGCAGTTCGTATATTTTATTTTACTTATCTGTTTATTTTATTATTTGCTTTTTTTTTATCCTTAGGCTTTCCAAATCTCTAGTAAGATAATTCCTACCTTCATCAGACATTTGGCCAGCACATCCGTATGTGCGACCCAAATATTAATTGGCACAAAAATGAGTATACTTTAATTGTTTAACATACCCGTCATCCCTGGTGGGTTCAATTCTTCCTCCTCGTTTGTTAAAGTAAACAGACGTGCCGCTACGAGTGGAGGCTGTACTGGCACTTGGGTTTGATACCCGGAACGATCTTTCGGACAATTTCTCGCAAGATGTCCTAGTTTTCCACACTTAAAACTTTGGGGGTTAAAATTTGGTCTTGCTCCGAAACAAACGCCTACATGGTATCGTCCGCATTTCTGGCACTGAGGATTGACATTTGGAGATCGAATTGGGAAATTAGTCACTTCCTGGTTTGGCCTCGGTCGCCCGTTCTGTTGTCCCTGGCGGTAGCTCTGATTATTGTTGGGACCATTATCAAAAGTATGACGCTTCTTATTATCCTCTCGTTCTACCTGGCTCTCCGCCTTTCTCTTTTCCTCGTGGGCCCTTGCAATTTGAGCCTCTGCCTCCTCCGTGATGAGTGCTCTTTCAGCCACCTCGGCAAATGCCATTTCTCGTGTTCCCACCATGCTGACATCTCGGTAGATCTCAGGTTTGAGACCTACTTGGAATCGCTCCACCTTTAATGCGTTCGTCGCCACCATGTGCGGAGCAAAGCGCGACAGCTCGTCAAACTTACGGATATATTCCGCGATAGTTTGCTCACCTTGCTTCAGATTTATAAACTCGTTCATTTTTCGGGTTCGGTCATGAGTGGTGAATTATTTCTCATGGAACAATTCTCGAAATCTCTCCCACAGCATCGTCATTGGGTCCTCCAAGATTTTGATGGTGTCCCACCAAAACCCTGCATTACCTCGAAGCATAGAGATGGCACACAACACCTGTTCATTCTCCGGGACCCGACCATATAGGAACATATCCTCTATGGTGCACAACCAGTCATCAGCCAGAGTAGGATCGATGGCATCCTCAAAGGTAGGAGGACTCAATTTCTGAAACCGTTCCCCTATTATTTCTATACGTTCGGGTGGCGGGGTAGGATGCTGCTCAGATGAACTACGGCGATTTATCAACTCGTTGATCTGCTCCGACTGACGTTGAATCAGTTCAGTAAGGCACAAGATCGTCGAGTCTCGTTCAGTTGTGGGTGACTCAGATGCAACCCCACGACTCGACTTTCTATTGTTTTCTCTACGTCCCCTCGTCATTTTAGCCTACTATCCACAATAATTCACGCAAACAAATACATTACTACTATTATTTAATCAAGCCACAACTTTAAAACTTAAAGGCAAGGCTGATCCTCCAGGCTTTTGAGCGGCAGTACATGGACAGTCTACAGAACCTCTAACCTAAGCTCTGATACCACCTGTAACGACCATCACTTTCTCATAAATATTTTGGCGGATTTTCGCAACGTAAGTCGCGGAAGACCCGTCCAATTAAAACTTTTTCTAACATAATAATATTCATGTACTGGGCCGAGGCCCCAAAGTCTAAACCCCAAAATATAAAATGTTTAACAACACACACTTTTATTTATTGGGCCGAAACCCAAAGAGTAAAAACATGAAATATAATTTAAAACACTCCACAGGTCGCATCCATGTACTGCCCTGCCCTCAAAAATCCGTGGAGTCACCGCCATCAGTGCCTAGTCGCGATGCGTATCAATGACGGTCTCGTATGTACCTACAACACGTAAACTGAGCTCCTTGCCCAGTAGATGAAACATGCATGTATGCAATGTGCGCTCAACCCCATTCCCAAACACCTCACAAATGCACACACTCGACTCGTCTCTACTCATCTCAACAATAACACATCTCAACACCCCACACTACTCGACACTAAGTACATTTCAAATATCCAACTCAGATCTCGTTAGAATAGGTTCCCAGTCAGGTCACGTTAGAATGGAATATCCTATTCAGGTCTCGTTAGAGTGGGTGGCTACTCAGGTCTCGTTAGGGTCGCATATCCCGCTCAGGTCTCGTTAGAGCGGGTAAGCTACTCAGGTCTCGTTAGAGTCGCCCTATACTCGAAATGTCCTATAATGTCGCAACACATCCCGTCCCTCGACACCTCATACGCTCGGGCGACCAACTCAGGTCACGTTAGAGTTAGCACATCACCCGAGTTTCCGCTCTTCTCTACCCATAAACCCTCACATCAACATGTCGTGCTCATGATATGCAAGTGCAGTGAAAATAATCAGATATATATAACGTGCAAAATATTTAAAATAGATAAATCACGTAATTCATCAAATCACATAATTCACCGATTCACATAAATATCACATAATTAATCACATAACGTTTACGTGCCGTAGGTGAGTTTCACCTACACACCATATCACATAAAATTCACTCATAATCATGTAAACACATAAATACCATATAATAATACACATAACCATTTACGTGCCGTAGGTGAGTTTCACCTACCTGTCGTCCTTAAATTAGCAACTGATAGATCCCTAGTATTGTGGACCTCTGAACCTCACGTCAAATTTCCAAGATTGTTAAGAGTTCTAATCTTGCCTGAGACCTTCCTTTATCCTTACTGAAGCTTTTCTCCTTTTTCCTCTAGTATTATTCTTGTTCTATTTTCTTAAACCAAACTGAGAGTTTTCGTGGATATATGTACACATCATTTCGACTTGTTAGGAAATCAAATGATAAAGACACATAAGTGACGTTTATTTCCTCCTTGCCATGTTCGTTCCATGTATAGTATTATATTTCTTTTCCTATACCAACTTGTCCCTTAGCAAAACCCTTAGTTAGGATATTAATAAAATATACATGGTATAATCCGAAACCTCAACATCCCTTAGTTAATTATTTAATATAATTGTATTGGTATATATATTTATCTCAAAGACTTTCAAAGTTAGTACATAAACTTTGACATGGACCTTCAAGACTTTCTAGCTCCACATGCACAAAAACTTTGCCTCAACGTAGTTATCCTTTCTTTCTTGCTCAATTGTCTCTTGTGTTTGTTCTTATAATGATTCTACTTAATAAAGCATCAGATATTTATATTAAAGTTGTGATAGGTATGTGCCAAAGTGATAATTAGGTATGAGACAAGTAAATGTAACGAGATTTTCATGGATTAGGTAATGAAATCATTTTCTTATATTAGTTTATTTTTTTTAATTATCTCATATATATATATATATATCAACGATTGGAACTTTGTGTGAGTTGTGACTATTAGATTACCTATTCCTTTTCCCCTTAGACTAAATGAAGAAAATCGTCTCTTTCACTTAATAGTTTATTAATCTCTACTTACTCCTTTATACCTCAACAAACATTAGTATTAAAATATGTTAAGACATTAATCTCGAAAACATTAGTCACTAGGAATTTCTTTTCTAATTTTCATTCTATGAAATAATTAAGTTCTTAGTGCATTATTTCGATTCACCTCTCTCAGTAATTCCAAATTCCTACTTTAGATTCCTAAGTTAAATATTTCATCCTATTCAATTACAACTAAGACCCGCATCAAATTTTACGGGTATTACATTCCGATAGGGACTGATGCTATAGTGACACCCGGTATGGGACGGGATGTTACAGGATTAAAGTATTAAGCTTTAAATTCTTAAGCTTATTTTCAATCAAATCTTCAATTTGAGAAATTGATTTTAATTTAAAATCAACAATCTCAGGAGGAGGTTGAATACTAGTTGAAGCTGTATTAGCTGTTTTTATTTCACTTATATTTTCTATTTATTCATTAAAAGATAATTTTTTATATCTTTAATAGGAAAAGATATTTCTTCTATATTTTTCTTTAATAAAGAAATTTGTTCTCCTAAAACAATAACGTACATATTTGTATAATTTTGTTGTTTTAAAAAACAATTAATATGATTATTGTTACTGTGAGTGTATCATTGTCAAATAATTTTTGAAAAGCATTATAATATCTATTTCATTTTCTTTCTCCATTTGGAAACTGGTTTGAGGAGGATAAATAGAATTTAAATTTTTCCCCGTTGAAAGTGTATAATTTCTTTCAAGAACAGAGATTATATTTTTAAAATATTTTGTCAAAAATAAAGGAATAAAAGGTAATTTTTCATTACGTTTTGACAACGTTATAAAATTTTCTTGGATAATAATTTTATCTTCATTATTAAAACTTTCAAAAAACCAATTTCGAAAGAGTTCCCATTTGGGTAAATTAAATTCTTTTTGAATTTCTTTTCTTGCTGGTGATCCCGGGCTAAAATCAATTTTGTGTTTAAAATCCATCAAACACAAAATTCCATTTCTGACTCGGTTATTTCCTCGTCTTTATTTTTAAAAATTCCATGAACTATATTATCAGAATTAATTCTTAATTCTTCTACCCTATTTTGTAGGTATTCGCTAGAAGTCGATTCTCTATAAGGAGTTTTTATCATATAATCACATGTTGATATATGATAGTGAGAAGATGCTAATCTAGTTATTCTAGACCTAGGAGTTCTAGGAGTTCTAACATCGATAGATCTACGACTTTGATCAAACTGTATTTGAACAATTCCGTCAGTAGATTGTATTATTTTAGTAGGATTATTTCGTATTTTTGGCTGAAGAGGCATAGCTCATTCAATTGTCCAATTTCTGGAAATTGAATTTCTTCCCATTTTATAGTCTTCGAGTTGTGTTATTAGATCTACTAAAATTGGTTTCTATAAGAACAGTTTCGTTGATCGGTTTACCAATGATTTTGCATTGTGGATTAAGCGTATATAAAGGCTTATAATAAACCTATAACAGATACATATTACCTCCGAACCTGGAGCGTAACTATATCCGTGAGTTTTGACATTTAATGTCAGAGCGTCCAATATATTGACATCAGTCAGTGATAATTGGAGATTTGGATACACATTGAAATAGACTGGGCCATGAGCAAGGCTAGATTGAATTATTCCCATAAGGGATTGTTTCCAATCGAGATTTCTACCGTCTCTAAGAGCTGCTATAAAGCTCTCTGGTAAACTATCTAAAGTCAATGGCTTAAAATCTACCTGAACTAACCCAATATGAATAAACTTATGATTTATTCTGTATTTTTCTAAGTCTTTATTGCTTAGAAGTCTAATAACCAACGTATGGGCGTGTCAGGCTAAGAATCGTATAAGAGAATTGATAGTACTACTCATATCATCAAGGTCGACCTACCTTTTCGGGAGTCCATCGATAGAAACTCCAAAGTTAAGCATGCTTGACTTGGAGCAATCTAGGGATGGGTGACCCCCTGGGAAGTTTGCCCAGGGTGCGTGTGAGCGAGAACGAAGCACGCTGAAAGGTTAAATGGTGGTACAGTGGGGCTAGACTATCAGTCGGAGTGTGGTGGGCCCAACCGCACAGGTTCCGGTAGGGACTGATGCTATAGTGACACCCGGTATGGGACGGGATGTTACAGGCTTAAAGTATTAAGCTTTAAATTCTTAAGCTTATTTTCAATCAAATCTTCAATTTGTGAAATTGATTTTAATTTAAAATCAAAATCTCAGGAGGAGGTTGAATACTAGTTGAAGCTGTATTAGCTGTTTTTATTTCACTTATATTTTTATATTTATTCATTAAAAGATAATTTTTTATATCTTTAATAGAAAAAGATATTTCTTCTATATTTTTCTTTAATAAATAAATTTGTTCTCCTAAAACAATAACGTACATATTTGTATAATTTTGTTGTTTTAAAAAATAATTAATATGATTATTGTTACTGTGAGTGTATCATTTTCAAATAATTTTTGAAAAGCATTATAATATCTAATTTCATTTTCTTTCTCCATTTGGAAACTGGTTTGAGGAGGATAAATAGAATTTAAATTTTTCCCCGTTGAAAGTTTATAATTTCTTTCAAGAACAGAGATCATATTTTTAAAATATTTTGTAAAAAACCAAGGAATAAAAGGTAATTTTTCATTACGTTTTGACAACGTTATAAAATTTTTCTTGGATAATAATTTTATCTTCATTATTAAAACTTTCAAAAAACCAATTTCGAAAGAGTTCCCATTTGGGTAAATTAAATTCTTTTTGAATTTCTTTTCTTGCTGGTGATCCCGGGCTAAAATCAATTTTGTGTTTAAAATCCGTTAAACACAAAATTCCATTTCTGACTCGGTTATTTCCTCGTCTTTATTTTTAAAAATTCCATGAACTATATTATCAGAATTAATTCTTAATTCTTCTACCCTATTTTGTAGGTATTCGCTAGAAGTCGATTCTCTATAAGGTGTTTTTATCATATAATCACATGGTGATATATGATAGTGAGAAGATGCTGATCTAGTTATTCTAGACCTATGAGTTCTAGGAGTTCTAACATCGATAGATCTACGACTTTGATCAAACTGTATTTGAACAATTCCGTCAGTAGATTGTATTATTTTAGTAGGATTATTTCGTATTTTTGGCTGAAGAGGCATAGCTCATTCAATTGTCCAATTTCTGGAAATTGAATTTCTTCCCATTTTATAGTCTTCGAGTTGTGTTATTAGATCTACTAAAATTGGTTTCTATAAGAACAGTTTCGTTGATCGGTTTACCAATGATTTTGCATTATTAAGCGTATATAAAGGCTTATAATAAATCCTATAACAGATACATATTACCTCCGAACCTGGAGCATAACTATATCCGTGAGTTTTGACATTTAATGTCAGAGCGTCCAATATATTGACATCAGTCAATGATAATTGGAGATTTGGATACACATTGAAATAGACTGGGCCATGAGCAAGGCTAGATTGAATTATTCCCATAAGGGATTGTTTCCAATCGAGATTTCTACCGTTTCTAAGAGCTGCTATGAAGCTCTCTGGTAAACTATCTAAAGTCAATGGCTTAAAATCTACCTGAACTAACCCAATATGAATAAACTTATGATGTATTCTGTATTTTTCTAAGTCTTTATTGCTTAGAAGTCTAATAACCAATGTATGGGCGTGTCAGGCTAAGAATCGTATAAGAGAATTGATAGTACTACTCATATCATCAAGGTCGACCTACCTTTTCGGGAGTCCATCGATAGAAACTCCAAAGTTAAGCGTGCTTGACTTGGAGCAATCTAGGGATGGGTGACCCCCTGGGAAGTTTGCCCAGGGTGCGTGTGAGCGAGGACGAAGCACGCTGAAAGGTTAAATGGTGGTACAGTGGGGCTAGACTATCAGTCTGAGTGTGGTGGGCCCAACCGCACAGGTTCCGGTAGGGACTGATGCTATAGTGACACCCGGTATGGGACGGGATGTTACAGGCTTAAAGTATTAAGCTTTAAATTCTTAAGCTTATTTTCAATCAAATCTTCAATTTGTGAAATTGATTTTAATTTAAAATCAACAATCTCAGGAGGAGGTTGAATACTAGTTGAAACTGTATTAGCTGTTTTTATTTCACTAATATTTTTATATTTATTCATTAAAAGATAATTTTTTATATCTTTAATAGGAAAAGATATTTCTTCTATATTTTTCTTTAATAAAAAAATTATTCTCCTAAAACAATAACGTACATATTTGTATAATTTTGTTGTTTTAAAAAACAATTAATATGATTATTGTTACTGTGAGTGTATCATTTTCAAATAATTTTTTAAAAGCATTATAATATCTAATTTCATTTTCTTTCTCCATTTGGAAACTGGTTTGAGGAGGATAAATAGAATTTCAATTTTTCCCCGTTGAAAGTTTATAATTTCTTTCAAGAACAGAGATCATATTTTTAAAATATTTTGTCAAAAACCAAGGAATAAAAGGTAATTTTTCATTACGTTTTGACAACGTTATAAAATTTTCTTGGATAATAATTTTATCTTCATTATTAAAACTTTCAAAAAACCAATTTCGAAAGAGTTCCCATTTGAGTAAATTAAATTCTTTTTGAATTTCTTTTCTTGCTGGTGATCGCGGGCTAAAATCAATTTTGTGTTTAAAATCCAGTAAACACAAAATTCCATTTCTGACTCGGTTATTTCCTCGTCTTTTATTTAAAAATTTCATGAACTATATTATCAGAATTAATTCTTAATTCTTCTACCCTATTTTGTAGGTATTCGCTAGAAGTCGATTCTCTATAAGGAGTTTTTATCATATAATCACATGGTGATATATGATAGTGAGAAGATGCTGATCTAGTTATTCTAGACCTAGGAGTTCTAACATCGATAGATCTACGACTTTGATCAAACTGTATTTGAACAATTCCGTCAGTAGATTGTATTATTTGAGTAGGATTATTTCGTATTTTTGACTGAAGAGGCATAGCTCTTTTTGTTCAATTTTCTGGAAATTGAATTTCTTCCCATTTTATAGTCTTCGAGTTGTAGTATTTTTTTTTCGGTCCCGAGGTATCCCCACACTGCCCGGCTATGGGCTAATCGCCACACACTCCAGAGGTGGGACTAATCCCCGGGGTCAGATGGAGACATCCCAAACCCACCCAACAACGATAGTCATGGGCAGGGTTTTAAAAAGCGTGACGTCGCGCGCCTCGAGGCGCAAAATAGCGAAAATTTTTATCAAAACGCGACGTAGCGTAAAGAGAAAAGCGTTGTCAGTGTATTATTTACATTTACGAGGAGAAAAGATGATATTTGTGTCAGTACCTTTAATGAAATAATATAACACGTTGGCAACCTATTCATTTAGGTTTTTCTTTTTTCTAACTTTATTACTTTCCACCAAATAATAGAAAACCGATTTATGTAATGTAATTTATGCAATAAAAATAAATAAAGTCTCTAATTTATTCTTTGTTTAAATGCGATCAAAATGACATGCATATCTTATATTTTTCAATATTTATAAGAATATTTTATACGCATTTTGGAAGATTGGTTGTTTATAGTAGTTATTTTTTCAATATTGTGAACATTGTTTTTAGAGAAAATATTAGATATTTAGTCTCATAAATACAACAATAACATAAAAAGTGATCATATTTATATTTATTAAGTATTATATATAATTTTTGTATTATATCTAGCTTATCCGAAATACTCACGCAATGTGCTACGGTATTTACGCTACGCGCTACCGACACTAAAACGCGACACACTACGCTTTACGCTTTTTAAAACACTGGTCATGGGCCTAAGCCCATGGGGACTTTCCAAAGTCATGTGGGAGGTGGGGTTCGAACCCCTGACCTCCTAATCACATGAACTTTGGATGCCTCAGCTTGGCCACTAGAGCCAAGCCTGATTGGCTTTCGAGTTGTAGTATTAGGTCTACTAAAATTGGTTTCTATAAGAACAGTTTCGTTGATCGGTTTATCAATGATTTTGCATTGTGGATTAAGCGTATATAAAGGCTTATAATAAATCCTATAACAGATACATATTACCTCCGAACCTGGAGCGTAACTATATCCGTGAGTTTTGACATTTAATGTCAGAGCGTCCAATATATTGACATCAGTAAATGATAATTGGAGATTTGGATACACATTGAAATAGACTGGGCCATGAGCAAGGCTAGATTGAATTATTCCCATAAGGGATTGTTTCCAATCGAGATTTCTACCGTCTCTAGAGCTGCTATAAAGCTCTCTGGTAAACTTTCTAAAGTCAATGGCTTAAAATCTACCTGAACTAACCCAATATGAATAAACTTATGATTTATTCTGTATTTTTCTAAGCCTTTATTGCTTAGAAGTCTAATAACCATCTCTTCGTTATTCAAAGAGATTGTTTCTTCTGTAGTTTTTACTACCTGTTTCATTCCTAATTTTTCGAAAGTTCCTAATTCATAGATTATTTTATACCTAGGAATTGTCCAACGATTCAATTTATCTAAATCTTGAGGAATATCATACTCCTCTTCAATACTGTTTTTAACAGTATTTTTTTGTCTCATCAAATTTATCATTTGAAAAAGACCGTTAAACCACACCTTTAACTTCTTAGTACTCCCACCATGGCTCTGATACCATTCGGAGAGGAGGATCTTTATAGAAATTTATTTTATATATATATTAATATGACGTAATATTAATATAGAAATTTTTTATAGAAATTTCAAATATAATGCACTGCATCCTCGTATTCTGCAATTAGCGATGGTTTTAGGACGAAGTAGATATGGATACAAATAGCTCAGAGGATGCTGTTTTGGTTCTTTCATACCTCTTTATCGACGATGACGACCCTTTGTTGCCTTGACCCGAAACGTGTCAAGCGAATCTGTGTTTTCTCGACAACAAGAATTCTTGCATACCAAATTCTTCGCATCGGGGATATGTCTTCTAGTAGGATGCACTTTTCCTCCATGGTCTTTCACAAAAGAAGAACAAGGGTGAATTACTTAAACTTTGTCAACGAAAAAATTAGTAGATAATTGAGTAACTTCTCCTTTGAAGTAGAAAGTCTCGTGTTGTAGAGTGAATTATCTAAATCAACCCCATATCTACAGCAAGTGAGGAAAAGAGATCATTTTAACCAACATTTATTTTACAATAAAAAAAAAAAAAGATGTTTGGTTGTCGATCGGCAATCAACGAATTCATGAGCTATTTTTCAGCGGCTGATAATGCTACATCTAGAAGATCATCAGATGTTAGAGACCGACAGATCAACAATAAATTTATAAATAAAAGAAAACATTTTAAGATTCAAGAAAAAAATAAGCATAACCCATCTGCTTAGGAAAAAGGCCTAGGCTATAAGATAAAAAAAATAAAAAAAAAACCTCATGTAGCGCTTATCTAGAACTGAAGTAGGATCGGGCGATAATAAATGCCATAAAATATTCCAACGTAAGCTTATCTTAAGTCAATGAGATAAACCGTCAAGCGTTGAAGGAAGCGCTTGCTCAGATGAACGCTGAGACGAAAGCTGGATTGGTCAAACCAAGGATTTTATTTGGGGACGTAGTTCGTCTGAAACTGAAGCTTAAAATCTGCAAGATGAAATTTTGCGCTTCAAGCTCGAAGAGGATGGTGTTTCTCGACAGCATGTACAGTGCCTTGCACAAAAAATGGTTCTTGAGAACTTAACCTCTCTTGCGGGAAAGAACGATGGCAATTTCAAAATAAAAGCAGAGTAACATGAAGACGAAGTATGCGTACGAAAAGAACATGTCGCACTTTAAGAACAAGTGTTGCTTGGGGAGAATTTCCGAACTGGAAAGGAATCTGACGAAAGAAAGGGGGGTTTGAAGCGTCTAAAAGGCGATGCATTGGTCCAAGCTTTCTCAAGCACTCTCAGACGCAAATAGAGTTGGAAAATCTTCAGAGGGATTCATTAGACGAGCGGACGCACCATGCAGACGTCGAAGCCTCTGGCGGAAGTCTGAAGACATTCGCATTTCCAAGACGATCAAAGAGTGTTGACGTTGAAGCTCTATAAAATGATTCGTTTGCTAAACGAATTGGAAGTGAACTAATTTACCTTGGAAGAACAAATTAAGGAGGTTAAAGCTAAAAGTGTGAACTGAGGCAGACAAAGTGGTCTTCATGAGCTACCTCAGTAGATGAAATGGGAAACGAAATGCTAAGGTTAAGGGATGTGAAGGGTAGGCTCGAGAGGGAATTCTCTTACCACAAGAAATTGACTGTTTCCTTTCAATGGAGCTCTCTCGTTGAAAGATGAATTAGAAAGAACGGTCGCTCGATACAACGCTTAGTGGAGCACGTAGAAGCATCGAGCTTAAGCCCGAGCTGGTTGGGAGCTTCAGTAAAGGAATTACGAGATGTGAACGAAACGCTGACGCAAACATGCCAGCAAGGAAGTTGAGAGAACTCGTGTCACATAATGTACAAACAATGGGGGCCTTTTAAAGGAAGAAGCTCATACAGGATATTGTCACTTGGACTTGAAATAATGAGCTGACGTTACGGGGGAAGATAAAGGAATTGTATTGATCTGTTAATAGTAGAGCAACAGTCGCATCAGATATCTTAAATTGTTTGACAAGAAGCAACGAATCCTCAAGAGATATTTATGTTTATAAAATATACATGCGTCCCATTTTTGTTCCATAGCATATACTTTCAACAACGCCATGATGCATTACCTTTCACTGTGTGCAGCAAAATATAATATTAATCTTTTGTTTTTGTTACAGTTAACCATGTGAATAGAATAGCTACATGACCTATGGGATTCTCCTCTATAAGAAAACATAAATAAACTAATAGGACGTTCATGCACGAGATTAAGGTAACACTGCATTTTAACACATGACGTTGCAAAACACTACAAATCCTCAATCTCATTCACGACATTGGTGGGGTAGTTTGTGGAGGTTCAAATGCATGACTTTGTCCATGATAAAATCTCTAATCTTTCTATCTCCAGTAAATAAAAAAGACCAGAACCAATAAATATGGCGGAAAATGGGAAACCTTATAGAAGCACTGTGGAAATGTCTTGTTTAACGTGGAATACACGATGCGCGGAAGCAAGCCCTTCAGGTCACCCTAACAATGGCAGCGCAGAAAGTAAGAAAACATAGGGATAAACCATCCATTCAGAGCAACAGAGAAAGAGGAGATCATACATAACTTACCAGGAGCAACTCTCAGAAATTCATAGTGAAGCAGGACGTTTCAGCATGTAAACATTTTTAGCTTCTTGTCTTTCTTTTAAGGAAATGGTAGGGACCGGTGAATGGAGTGAGAATATTGTTGGTCGTATAAATTAACAAAACTTCATCATTGCAACTTTGATTCCCAAGAATCTGGCATGGGAAGTTGAAGGGTTGAGTTCCAAGCGTTTATGGCCTTGGAATTACTTTATCCATCATTACAGTTTGCGTTACATGTCTTAAGGGGTTTGATTAAATGAGTTTCTGTAATATTACATTGATCTAACAGCAATAGTGGCACTTATATTATAACATTGATCTAACATGCATATTTTAATAGGTCTGTGCTTGACAACAGACGACGTGCAGTTAGAATTATATTTTATTCACTACGTCCATGCAATAACTGTTCCCGTAAAATATACATCGTACGTAATACGTATGTCCTTAGGGCAATTAAGTAATTAAGTTTAACATTGAATGGTCAAAATTGTACCATACATCGTCGTTTATTACCACACTACTGCTTCGATATATTACATTTAATTTGATAATCTAGCATACAGTAAAAACCGACTATATATTAAACATCATCAATTCCTCTTTGACCGCTCATTTCTTGCGTTGGTAATTCATGATTTCCGTTGAGCCCATCAACTTCCTTGATAGTAGTACTTACGTTCTTATTACAAGCCTCGTCATCGTTGCTTTTGCCCCAAAGAAGCAAATACATGCCTACCACCACAACAGCAGATCCTAAAACGCTGTTCCAAAAACGATTTTTAAACATCAAACATAACCCTTAAGAGGAGAAATCAAAATTCTACAAAGTTTTTTTTCCGGGTCGATAATCTAACATTCCCATGTTGATCTCTTCACGTAGAACGAATATGTCAAATATAGCGGTGAATATTCGCAAGAAAGGGCTGAACGCCGATTAAAGACGGCCCACGTGCCTTCACGCACGAAGACATCGCCACGTAGCACAATCCCGACCCCACAACTCCCTGCAATGAAAACCCTAATTTGAACGAAAACCTAAATTTTACATACTTATAAACAGGGATGTCAATGCAGTCAGATCCACTAAAGACCCATTTGATCTTCAAATGGGTCTGAGTCCAAGGCCCTACTGCAATAAAAACCCTAATTTGAACAGAAACCTAAATTTTACATTGTTGTGTATATAGGGATGGCAATCACACATATTAAAAACTCATTGGATCTTCAAATGTATCTGAGCCTAAGACTCACTTAGAAGGTCCGATAATATAGATAATATAGTGTTTGGTTTTGTAATTGCGCCCCGATATTACTTTTCTGCCCGATATTTGAGTACAAGTCCGCAATTAATAAGCTGTCTTATCAGGCCAGGATAACTTATCCCGAGCTTATACATAATAATTAATAAAGGGCCTTTCCTCTCTATAACCAAGCGGACCCATAAAAGATAGTCCATAAAGTTAAATTATACGTACTGCGTACACCACGCTTAACACTTCCAATGATCCCCTCAAACCCCATATCGAGAAGCTCCTGTGATTGTTGATGGCCAAACACAAGGCAGTCGACTGAATAGAGCCGAAGAAGGACATCATCGACGTGCTCAAATAAGGGTAAGGAAAACTTTGTCCGATTTTGCTTTGGATCAAAAACCACGAAGCCCAAGCCCGCCCGACGTAACAAGCAATGCGGACCCCAACCTGTAGTTCCTTGGTTTCGGGCTTTCATCGATAGGTTTGGGCCCGTTTGTCGGCTCATGGTTAATGGCATACCTTTGTAGAGGGTTAGTATTAGGACACCACAAACGCACGTTAAACTTCCCAAGACTTTGGCTTTGCCACTCTTTCTCTTGATGTTTAGTTTCTCCATTCTAAAATATTATTGATATGTAAATGAATGCCAACTCGTGTTTATCCTATTAATATTTGATGAAAATATTTAGAAATTAAATATACCTTAGTGGCAAAGCTATGAGAAATGTAAGCACGGGGACAATGTTTACCAAAGCCGTTGAAAATGTAGCCGTTGTGTAATAAAACCCAACCATGAACGAGTATTGCGTAAGCGTCAACCTGCGATGTATATTTGGCGTACATAATTACATATATATGATTATAAGATTATGGATTTGTTATTCATATCATATGTATAACACTCCCATGCATATCCACAAATTCTTACCCGAGAAGAGAGCATATGAAGATTTGTCCAATCACTCGAGCTGTAAGCTTATTCCAGCTATCCCTGCAATAAATTAAACACCATATTCTCAAATCTGCATTCTATTTTTTGTTTTGTATATGAAAAATTCAAATATGGATTACCTTTCCCAGAAATATGCACATGGGATCAATACAAATACTGCAATGATTTGTCTGTACACGACTCCCACTAAAGCATTCATTCCTTCTTCGAGGGCTTTCTTGAGTAATATATTCACTATAGAAAATCCAAAATTAACGGCTAGCATAGTCAGAAGAGGCTTTAATCTCTCGGAAAGACTCATTATTATTTATTTTAAAAATGTTATTTTCTTCTCTTCTATCTGCATGGATATGGCACTTGAGCACATATTTATAGCCACCGTATTATGGTAACATGATAAGGTGTTTACATCATGCTATTATTATATTTTTTTTTCTTGAGAATTTACTTTCGCTTGCTTACTCAATGCAAATAATTTAGATGCAGGCCATTGGAATATTGAGATTTAGTCAAATATCACTGCATGGCATCATCCTAGTGAGCTCATTATAATTACGTCGATCCATCTGTAATAATATTATGGTGGTTACTGATTAGAAGCATTTTTATATTAGCACATGGCTAAATAAGGATGTTATTTGATTTAATAAAGTTAATTTTATGATATAGTTCTCCAATATAATATTATCTTTTGAACCATTTGCTTATAAAGGAGTTGATCAGACGCTGAAAAAAGCATCCATTTCGTAATTTTAATTGCATCCAATACTCCTTTGGGAAAGATGGGATGATGTTCGTGCTACTTATTCTATATTTGTGGGAACAATGCGTCTAATCTTGGAATATATGTTCCACTTATGTTGAACAATATATCGGAAATGGAGTTTTAATTTTTATCATTGTCTACATTCTTTTAGGCGCATTGAACCCTAACAATTCCACGTATTGGGTTTGCATATTATAATATTCTTTGGCAAATATAGATGTCTGAAACACATTGCATTAAAATACTTGTGAATTGTGATGTTGTTATTCCACGATTTA
Source organism: Craterostigma plantagineum (assembly GCA_027422505.1). Lineage (NCBI taxonomy): Eukaryota > Viridiplantae > Streptophyta > Magnoliopsida > Lamiales > Linderniaceae > Craterostigma > Craterostigma plantagineum. Next base: position 873,008 of record JAPQWV010000179.1, read on the forward strand.
GTGGTATGTCATTTTTATAGTTATCTCGTACCCAATAAATGGTAAATTGATTTTTATCTAATAGGAAAAAACTCCTTATTCAATCCCCAGAACTACACGAAAACACAAAACCAAAACTAGACCAAGGGCTAACTCAATCTTTGCCTTCACACCAGGCTATCACGAGCCGGCGGGCCACCACTTACACCCTGACGAGCCACGCCGGCGTGAGCCGCCGGGTTCGACGGGTACGTCGCATAGGGCCCTATGTCCCAAGCATAATTACCCGGTTTTCGGGCGGGCGGTCGTCCCATGAGATCATATCGGGCTGGGCTCTGCACTCGTGGGCCTCAGCTTTTTGGGCCTCTTTGTTTACGTGTAGGTCAATTTGGGCCTCAGCTTCGCGGGCCATTCGAACCTCGTGGGCCACCTCTAGCCTTTGCCTTTGCCAGCTCTTTTTCGACCTGCGTTTATACTGATTTCTATCACACATCGAATAATTCAACTCAATTAACATCTATAATGTCTATCCATTATATTAAGCCTCATGGGATTCGAGTAACTGCCCAATTTTTATTGGTATGTCAATTGTGTCTATAATTACAATTTAATCCTTTCGTTAATTGCAAAACAATTTTCAATTTAACCCTATGTTTTTAATTTTAACCACCAGTAATCAATTTTTATTTTATTGCACACATACAGGGTGTGCTAAAATACTACTATATAGCTCAGCACCTCTTAAGCTGTCATATAAGTTGGTATGTAAATCAAAGTATAATTGTATATTTATACGTTAGAACACGCGTATTGAGTCTGCATAAAATACTAGTATCAAGTACGCAACTTTACCTGTCGTCAATTAGTTTTAGACTTAATATATCAATTTCTAATATATATAAGCATGAGCAATTTAATATTGGATTTGGCACCTTTTCTTCCTCCCTTGCTTCGGCTTTGGCTTTGCGCATGGTGCTTGTCGCTCAATTTTTCCTTGATGGCTTGCATGGTTGCTCTAATTTCTTATTTTTCTTGATAAAATTTACATTGATTTTTAGTTTATTTCTTGTGGGCTTATATATATAGGAAATGCTACATTTGATCCCATAAAATAGGATCTCACAAAATCGGTTGATGGTTAAGTCTACACTTGTTGGGCTTGGAGTTATAATTTCCTCGGACTAAAACTTTTTACTATAAAAATCAATAGGGATTAAGAAATTCACCATTGTTAATAATTTAGAAATTTGGTACGTTTTTTATTATTTAACTTGATAAGTTACACCAAGAAAATTAATAAATTTTGGAATTCGAAATAAAAAGTGCTCATTAAGTTTCAGGCCCCTGTCAGAAAATTTTTAGATTTAAGGAGCCGATTTTTGTAAAATTTATAGATAAGGACCTAAATTTTACGCAAGTTTTATACATGTATATGAACTGGTATTAGACTATCGTTTTTTGTTAATACAGAACAATGAAGTGGTACTGCAGAACGATGAATTGGTACTGCAGAACCATGAAGTGGTACTGAAAAACTAAGTGTATCGGGTCCTTAAAACTGAACTGACAGGAAACATGAAACTTATGTTGGGGTCTGACGTCAAATTGCCCCAAATAAAAATTACAAAAGTATGTCGAGCATTCTCGGGTATAGGAAATGAGGCAAACTCATGATTGATGTTGGAAAGCAACGAACATTAGTTGTTTAACAACCATCGATTTCCTTACATATGTTTGTAACTGAATCAAAATCATTACCATATAAATTATATGCTTGTCAATTTTGTGTCATCAATTAGGTGGATAATCATATCCTTAATCTCCTCGTCATGTGCTGTTTCCAGCAAAATGTGACGTTTGTCATGTGCTTTTATTTTCGGCAATTAATCGATTTTGTGGAAATCCAACAAACACATCTCTCGTCATGTAATAAATACAAAAATTCCCACTATGTATGATGTTATATGTTCACGGTATAACTTGGACCATATTATTGTCGAGGAAGATCTAATCGTAAGTTGCAAAGTTACTTTCATGTTGCTGCATGAACAGTAAATAGTATCGTGACGTCAACTAGTTGTTGCGGATTAGGAATCAGGAAGTGGATAACAGAAATGCTAAGTAATTCATCTGAAAACGAACTGCAACAGTAACAAACACGGTAACTAAAAGGTCAACGACCATCTCCACGTAATATTTCCAGTGAGAAATAGCAATGTCCATATCAAACATAAACTCACTAGACTTGTTCTAAAGAGATAGGGTCAATCATACCCGTCCACTAATTATCCTCTCAGCAACAGTGCATTTCTTTGGATCTCCAACATCATGTGGGTCACGAATAGTAATATTTTTTATGCTGCAAGACAAGACGTGGAAGAATTTTCAACCTTTATTTTGAAATGAAAAATCAATGTAGTTAAAGGCGCGCTCAAGACATTAGGAGGCCATTGCTCCGTAAGTGCACCTTGGGGACTTTTTAACTATATTGGGGAAAAAGAATTATAACCACAAAAATAATAAGATTGACACACATACTTTCCAGCTTCGGCAAACACACGTCGAAGGTTCTCTGTTAAATGATCCTCTGGTAAGTTCTCCACCAGAACAGTGCATAACATAGGATCGCTGACCTCTGCTATGTGAAGAGGAGTAAGTCGCTTCACCCTTTTACGCTAACAACCTATAATCAACCAGACAAGTTGGAAAATGGAAAGTGACTTAAGATGACTCAGCTTGGCTCACAAGTCTTACGAGCATAATAATTACCAAAGAGTAAAAGACATGAACTTGCAAGAAGCGTAAGATATACTGCTGAAACTATTGTCTTCCCAGCAATTAAATGTCTTTCTAGTAGACGCGATTCCTTCAATGCATCGACAATCAGTGAAGTGTCTCTTGTCAGTTTCTTCATTTTCGGAAACGAAGCGATAACTCCAATTGGGACTGGAAGACAGAACATTTCGAAACCGTTAGTTCATCGTTAAATTTAGGCAATCTAACATAACCCTGAGAGCATTAGCTCATATTCCTCTCTTGAACGATAACCGTTGCTGTCAAAAGCGCTAAGGTGCACAAAATGTTCAGTGGGCAGCGCATGCCAGAATGACAGATGCATATACAGAATATGATAAAATAATGTTGCGTTTTGAGGTCGATTAATGGAGATAATAAGAGAAAAATGAGATGTAGAGAGGAAGCTTAGTGGAAGATGATGACCACAAAGGGGAGAGGAGCTCGTTCTCTTCCTCTGCTTCTTAATACAATTTAGTTTTCATTACAATACCAAAAGAAACCCTAAGCTAAAGCCCATAAGCCCAAAAGACACAATTTGGGTCAAACCCAACAATCTCCACCTTGAGACAAATTGTGCCCAAAATGACAAAACCGAAAAACAAAACATAACAAGCTAGCATACGTCGAATATACTAGCACAAAAAAGAAAACATAAAGTGGTACGAAGCTAGAAGCGAACCGAGACCGAGCTTGTGCAAAACTTGAACTTTGCAATCGGTAGAGGTTTCGTGAGCATGTCGGCCGGGTTTGACTCGGTACCAATCTTCTTCACAAGAACCGCCCCATCCGACACTACATCTCGAACGAAATGATATCGAATATCGATATGCTTCGTCCTCTCATGGTGCATCCGGTCCTTTGTCAAATGGACCGCACTTTGATTATCACAAAACACCACAAGAGAGCCAACAAGAGACGCCATCTCACCCACAAACGCTTTAAGCCAAATAGCCTCCTTGATAGCCTCGGTTATCGCCATGTACTCCGCTTCGGTCGTTGAGAGTGCAACGGTTGCTTGAAGTTGAGACTTCCAACTAATTGCACAATCTCCAAAAGTAAAGATATATCCGGTCAAAGATCTCCTCTTATCAAGATCGCCTCCATAATCCGAATCAACATAACCCGTTAGTGACTCAATTCCATTTCCAAACTCTAAACGAGCATCAATAGTACCTTTCAAATAGCGAAAAATCCATTTCACCGCTTCCCAATGCCCTTTACCGGGGCAAGAAAGATATCTACTTGCCACACTAACGGCTTGTGCAATGTCGGGTCGAGTGCACACCATCAAGTACATGAGACTCCCCACCGCACTTGAATATGGAACCGTTTCCATATATTTCCTTTCATCATCGGATTTAGGACTTAAAGCGGCCGAAAGCTTGAAATGTGCCGCAAGAGGAGTTGAAACAACTTTAGCTTTCTCCATGCCAAAGCGACGAAGTACCTTCTCGACAAAACTCTTTTGTGAGAGATAAAGTTTCCGGTTGGAACGATCCCTTGTAATCTCCATTCCAAGGATTCTTCTAGCCGGCCCCAAGTCTTTCATCTCAAATGCCGCGCTAAGTTGCTCTTTCAACCTCTTAATATCCGCCATATTAGTGGCCGCAATCAACATATCATCCACATAAAGCAACAAGTAGATGACATCACCGTTTCCCAATTTCTTAAAATAAACACAACTATCATAATTAGAACGAGAGAAATCGATACTAACCATGAAAGAATCGAACTTCGTATACCATTGCCGAGGTGATTGCTTAACGCCATAAAGAGACTTCTTTAATAGACACACATGATCCTCCTTCGCCATAACTTCAAACCCTTCCGGTTGCCTCATGTAAATTTGCTCCTCCAAGTCACCATGCAAGAAGGCGGTTTTCACATCCAATTGTTCCAATACCAAGTCCCTCATTGCAACCAAAGTGAGCAAAACACGAATAGAGGTATGCTTTACCACGGGAGAAAACACGTCATTGAAGTCAATACCTTGTACTTGGCTATAACCCTTAGCCACAAGCCTTGCCTTAAATCGATAGTCTTCGGAATTTGAGCCAAACTTCCTTTTGAACACCCACTTGCAACCCACAACCTTCTTGTCTTTTGGTGGTTTTACAAGTGTCCAAGTTTGATTTCTCTCCAAAGCTTGAACTTTATCGTTCATGGCCGCAACCCATTCGCTCGCATCATTGGAAGAAGTCGCCTCTTTGTATGAAGATGGCTCACAAAACTCCACCTCCTCCGCAATAGCCAAACAATGAGCAAAGTCCGAAAAACCATACCTTTCCGGTGCACGAGTTTTTCTTCTAGACCGATCCTTAGCCAAAGAATATGGTTGTCCTTCTATGTGGTCTTCTTCGCCATCATCATCATTATCATCGTCATCAACAATGACATCTTCATGAGGTATGATTTCCTCATCTTCACCATGTGGAGCCGTCACCTCAAACTCCACCTTCTTCTCAACATTCTCGTTCTCTTTGACAACCGGTTCGGAAGCAACATCCTTCACCTTCAACATGGCCGATTCGTCGAAAGTAACGTCTCTTGAGATGAGAAATTTAGACGGGTAGGACACCATAATTTATACCCCTTCACATTCATGGGATACCCAACAAAGACACACTTCTTTGCTCTCGGCTCTAATTTTCCCTCATTCACATGAGCATAGGCAGGACTACCAAACACCCTCAAGTTAGAATAATCGGCCGGCTTACCCGACCAAACCTCTTCGGGAGTCTTGCACTCAATAGAAGTGGTAGGAGAACGATTCATCAAATAGCAAGCGGTGCTCACGGTCTCCGCCCAAACCCGCATTGGAAAGCATACACCGAGCCCTTTCAAGCAATGTCCTATTTGCCCTTTCCGCAACCCCATTTTGTTGTGGGGTATACACAACCGTCTTGTGACGAACAATGCCATCATCTCTACAAAATGCATCAAACTCACGGTTGCAAAATTCCAAACCGTTATCGGTTCTCAAGCGTTTCACCTTCTTTCCCGTTTGCTTCTCCAAAAGCATCTTCCATTCTTTGAAGGTCTTGAACACTTGATTTTTCTCTTTCAAGAAGTAAACCCAAATCTTTCTTGAAAAATCATCAATAAAGGTAAGCATGTAGCGGGAACTATTACCCTTTGATGGCTCACGAGATGGTCCCCAAAGATCCGAGTGGATGTAGTCCAACGTTCCCTTGGTCCGATGAATGGCCGTGGAGAAGCTCAACCTCTTATGCTTACCAAACACACAATGTTCACAAAATTCCAAACTACTTGTGCATTGGCCACCCAATAAGCCTCTCTTGCTCAATATGGTCATTCCTCGCTCACTCATATGCCACAATTTAGTAACATCATCATCCGAGGTAGGGCCCGCAATAGCGGCCGAGCCCGTGATCGTGAAACCTTGTAAGAAGTAAAGAGTACCAACCCTCTTTGCCTTCATCATAGTGAGAGCTCCCTTCGACACTCTAAGGACTCCTTCACTTTGGAACTTACATCCTTTTTCTTCAAGAGAACCCAAGGAAATCAAGTTCTTTGTCAAGTCGGGTATATGTCTCACACCCGTCAATCTTCGGATCTTGCCATCATGACACTTTATCTTGACCGTGCCAATTCCAACAACTTTGCACAAATGGCTATTACCCATGAGTACCTTGCCACTTGATGACTCGTAACTCTCAAACAATTCTCTATTTGGAGTCATGTGTTGAGAAGCGCCCGTGTCCATAATCCAAGAACTCTCATCATTGACACTACCATCAACCACACAAAGAGTGTCAACCATGTCGCCATCTACTACATTGGCCTCATCCGCACAAGCACCTTTTTCCTTCTTTTGTTGCCTTTTGTACTTGTAACAATTAGGCTTAATGTGGCCCCTTTTGTTGCAATGATAACAAATGAGATCCTTGTGTCTAGACTTGGAACGAGACTTCGAATCATTCGAGGTTCTCTCTTTAGGTCTACCCCGATCAACAACCAAGCCGACGCCTTCGATTCCCTTCTCAAGATTGGTCATCTCATTATCAAGATGCAACTTGGCTTGCAAGTTGCTCTTCACATCCTCAAGGGTAATCTTATCTCTACTATACACCATCATATCTCGAAAGGCTTTAAATGATCCGGGTAACGAACACAACAACAAGAGGGCTTGATCTTCATCTTCTACCTTAACTCCCAATTTATCCAAATCATTCAAAATTGAGGTAAATTCCGCAATATGAACCGAAGGGGATGTACCTTCGTCCATGCGAAGAGTGTAGAGACGCAACTTCAACCGCAACCGATTAGTTAGAGACTTCTTCATGTAAATATTCTCCAACTTCTCCCACAAACTTTTTGCGGTTTTCTCCGACAACACCTCTTGTAGTGTAGCATTACTCAAGCACAATTGTATAGTAGATAGTGCCTTGTCATCCATTTCAATCCATCTTTTATCCGTAAGGCCATCGCCCGCCTTCTCTCTACCAAGAATGGCGCCCTTGAGCCCGAGACTCGACAATATGGCGGCCATTCGCACTTGCCAAAGTGCAAAACTCGTCTTCCCATCATACTTCTCTATATCAAATCTTGACGACATCTCCATCTCAAACAAAAGCCCCAAAATATCAAAACCCACAAAAAAATCACACTACACCAACTTCCACGCAACTTACAATGAGTAATGGCAATGGTCGGGTATGGGTCGGGTTTGGCTGGACCCGGACCCGACCCGAATATTTATTAGCGGACCCGAGACTCGGGTCTGGAGACTGGACCCGAACGAACCGGGTCTGACCCGCCAGACCCGGATATATTATCATTTTTTAAAAGAGAAAAAATAGAGAAATGCACTGCTTGAGAATCGAACCCACGACCTCACCTTTGTAATACCAAACTTCTACCATTAGACCAACAGATTTTTTATTCATAATATTAACAATAACATTATATAACTTAATTACGAATAAATTATAATATATAAATATTTCGGGGCGGGTCCCGGGTCGGGGGTTTGGCAAGACCCGGACCCGCCCCGGTAGAAAAATTCAAATCCACGACCCGCCCCATACCCAATTATTTTGAAAATACCCGGCCCATTAGGGGCGGGTTCGGGGCGGGTCCGGGTCCGGACCCGCCCCATTGCCATCCCTAACAATGAGTGAAAAATCCGGCAATGGTAGGTGACGAAATCGGAATCTCTGATACCAGTTTGTTGCGTTTTGAGGTCGATTAATGGAGATAATAAGAGAAAAATGAGATGTAGAGAGGAAGCTTAGTGGAAGATGATGACCACAAAGGGAGAGGAGCTCGTTCTCTTCCTCTGCTTCTTAATACAATTTAGTTTTCATTACAATACCAAAAGAAACCCTAAGCTAAAGCCCATAAGCCCAAAAGACACAATTTGGGTCAAACCCAACAAATAACAATAGCAAGCACAAAACCATTCATAGTGAAAAATAAGATCATATAGGCCGCAAGCCTGAGGCCCATGCGCTATCAAGTCTCAGGAACAACACCCAACCCCCAAAACGCGCCTTAAAAAACTAGGACGAATAATTTAATTTATGCACAAGGAAATATCTAGCACTCACCATATCCTTCTGCATTCTTGTAAACATGTTTCAACAAGAACTTGTCATTAGGCAAATTCTCATCGCTCAGGTAGTATTCCACCTGAAATTGCAAATCCAAATCCGGTTAGATTGAAGAATAAAAAAGAAATTCAGACTTCAAGCAGCTTACTTGATTACATTATACCGCTTTCGTAAAATCCAAGTAATATGCAACTTCCCAAACTAAAAGTGCTCAAGAACACAGAAACCACAAACTCCAATGGCAACTTTATCTTGAAACCCACCTACATTTAACTATTAAAAAGCGACAACTAGCAAAAAACCGAAATATCCTAGACTCAGATCGATCATGATCTAATAGAAGTAACATATGCAGCTCTACAGCTAAGAGGCGAGGTTATACCTTAAGTTATTCCAAACGAGGTAGGCATCGTAGTCAATAAAAGGTCAATATACTCGCCTGGTTGACAATCTTGCGGCGCAGGTCATCCGAATTCTGATCCGACGGCTGCGGGATACAAGACTCTGTGACTTCAGGAGACCCAACGGGAGATATATTATCTAGCTGATTATCTTCGTCGCGGCCGTCATCGGACACAGTGACGGACCCAGGATTTTAGAACCGGGGGGGCTCAATTTACGAGTATATATAAACGCGTTCGTCGATCCGCCACATGGATAACTCGTCGTTTACCCAAGCCCAACCTCTCGACAAATTTTCTCAAGTATTAGCCTTAACCATTCATGTAATACTAATTTTTAACGACTATTGTTGATACTTTTGTCAAATCCATATGTATTTGATTTGATAAGTAGCTTTTATAAATCATCCGTAAACCAAGCGCATAGTGCTCTAAACTCGTTTATAACCTTTTATTATAAAATCTAGAATTTTATATTTTATTTCTAACATAATATAATAAAAAATTACAATTAATTGGTAATATAAGGAGAGGGTAAGAAAGCCAAAATTAAATGGTGAAATATGATTAATTAGTAATATATTTGTTGAGTAATCAGAAATAAGACAACAATATTGACAACAATAAATAACTAGACTGTTTATAAAATAAATGAAAGAATAATAAGATAATCTATCAAGTATATTACAATTAATGGAAATCTTTTCTATTTTAGGGAGGTGGCTCGATATTTACAATAATGAATTGCTCAAAGACAAAATAAATATAAACCTAAAAGCAAAGATGCTAAAACAAAAAGGTCAAAATTTTTAACCCAACAACAAATAAAAGCCCGAAAATGAGAAATATAAAGCCCAAAATTATAAAACTGAATTAAAAAATATATAGAGACCCGCAGATTCTTGGGCTTTTACATAGCCCAGACTTGCCCTAGCCCAGCCCCTAAATCCCTTTTATCTTCTTCTTCGTTAAGCAGCCGCAGGGGCTCTGCACCAAAAAATACCTGCGGCGGGGCTGCCGACGGTATACCCCTAAGGGGTACATCGGGCGGCCGGAGGGTCAACTGACCCCCCGAGCCCCGCCGTAGGTCCGTCCCTGATCGGACATGGGATATGAAGCGGCGGGGATCGCAATCGCATGCGGCTGGTGTTCTGGTTCCATGAGAGAGAGAGAGAGAGAGAGAGAGAGAGAGAGAGAGAGAGAGAGAGAGATATGAAGTCGAAGAAGAAGAAACGCCAATTGATGGGGAAAAGGTAAATTAAAACCCTCCCGCTCCGAGGCGAAGTCTTTCCTTGGAAAGATATATAAGAGGCAGAAATAAGATTACCACGCATGAGTTAGTAAAAAAAATAAATTCATCAAGGCCTATCATGAGAGTTTCGAATAAAATGCAAAATCCCAGTCTTTCCAACCTTGTTTACGTCTTTTGGATCTTGCCATTATTATTTATGATATTGATGAAAACAGAAGAGTCTATCATTTGTTGTTCTTGAAAAAAAAACGAGTATGTAAGATTGTTGTTGTTTCTGTGAGTCATGTAAGTGACGTGGTCCTCCATTACGCACTCGTTTCAAGACGGTGACATTGAATTAAATTAAAAATTAAGGACAAATATTACAAGGGGCGCTTTGAGAAAAGAAATAATCTACATATCATGTGATGGGCGAAATAATGTATTTTTTATATATGATAAGTGAAGAAAATGATGGAAATAAGAAGTGAAGATGAGAGAAAGAAGACCTTCAAGTGTGACTGTTGGCCTTCTATTCTACTTACCCACCACGTGAAAACACATCAAAGCATATTATACTTACCAAGATGTCAAACTCACAGTTCACACACACACACACACACAACATTTAACTACCTACTTTTTTTCTTCTATCGCTGCATTTAAGTACGTATGCGTTAGTCTTTACTTTATGTGCTGTGCTGGTCCGTTTCTTTCCCAATCAAATATATATCAAGAAAAAGTCCTCGATATAAAACCTTCCACTTTGTTCTTTGCCTGTTCCTTCTTTTATAGACTCACAAGTTTACAAAATCAACAATATTAGCCAAAAAAAAAAAGAAGAGGCAAAAGCTCCCATACATAACATCGTCGTCGTGCTGTTGTTTTCTTTCCTCCTAACTTTTGTCCGCGTAAAACGATGTGTAACGCTCTGTGAATCATAAATATATATCTAATTAATGCTAATGAGAGGTATTTTGATGATGTGCATAATAAGCAGCAGCAGTCGTCGTCGTCGTCGTCTTTGTCTATGATATGATCATGTGTTATTCAAGCTGGGAAAAAGATGGCGTATTGCTGGGATGGAATAAAGCACTTCCTTTCTTCTGCTACGCAAATTTGCTGTTGCTCAAGGAGTTACAGGCTACCTAGTAGCGTCCAAGATCCTGAATCTTTAGCGAGGAAAACAGTTTGTATGTGCTCATGTCTATATTTCGAACAGTAGAAAACCCTAATCTTGAAAGGAATTGTTAAATGAAAATAATTAGCACCTTGACCAACTTTGAAATGAAGAGAAGAAACCCTAATTTGCTACCACCTTTGACTAATCATATTTGGACAATTAAAAGATTGGCTTTGATACATGCGTGATCATCTTTGTGATATAGTCTAAAGATTTGTCTATTGTTGTGTGCTAAATGTTTGTTGAATTTTCAATATTCAAGCACTATATATATTAGTGCATGTAATTCATCATGGGATTATGAAGTAAAATAAAAAGCATCATATATGCCATACCAACTTATATTTCATCCCTAAATAGCACAACTGCTTCCTAATATCAGTTCTGCACAAGTAAAATTCCCAACAATTTTTGTATCAGAGCCACGATGACATCAATACCGTCGTTATTCCAATATTCTCCGAGTCAAGTGCCGATCTTCGAAGGGGAGCACTACGATTATTGGAGTAGCCAAATGAAAACCTTCTTTATCTCGTTGGATCTTTGGGAAGTGATCGACAACGAAGAACCAACCCAAGACGAGAGCGAGTCCGACGAAGAAGATGAGGTTGAAACCGCCAAAACCGCCAAAACCACCAAAGAAGACGACGCCGAAACCATCAAAGCACAAAAGGAGTTGAATAAGAAGGATGCCATGGTGCTACGATATATTCAACAAGGCGTTGGAAGATCCATTTTTCCTCGTATCTTTGGTGTTAAAAAGGCGAAAGATGCGTGGACTATTTTGAAGCAAGAGTTTCAAGGAACTAGAAAAACAATCACCTTGAAACTACAATCTCTATGGCGAGATTTTGATAATCTCAAGATGGACGAGAGAGAGACCGTTCGTGATTTCTCATCCCGGACCACGGAGATCGTAAACCAAATCAAAAGTTGGGGAGACAAGATTCCAGACAAAAGAGTCGTGGAGAAGGTGTTGCGATGTCTTCCTCCAAAGTTTGATCATGCAGCTGCCGCCATTGAGGAGTCAAAGGACTTATCCAAGATGACCGTATACGAGTTGACAGGGTCACTTCTTGCGCATGAGCAAAGAATGAATCGGTCGATCAATCAATCAACCGAACTAGCTTTCCAATCCAAACAAGCGAGCCGGAAGGAGTACTCCAAGGGCCGCCAAAAGCAGAAGAACAAAAATTGGAAAGGAAAGCCATCTCAAAAATTCGGCGAACAATCTTGCAAGTGTATCATCTGCAAGAAGACAAACCATGAATCTAAAAGATTGCTACTTCAGATGCAAAAGATGCAAAATTCCGAACTATTTCGCAAAAGGATTGTTGGCATCAAAAATCTGAAGAAAAAGAAGACGCAAAGTTCTCCGAGCAGCCGAGCGAAGAAACCCTTTTCTACTCAAGTAACGGTGGCGAATCAAGGAGTATGTGGTATTTAGACAGCGGGTGCAGCAACCACATGATGGGCAACCGTGATCTCTTTGTTGATCTAAACGCGAGCGTCACTTCTCAAATCATTCTCGGGGACGGATCTCAAAGAAGCGCTGAAGGAAAAGGAACGATCGCTGTTCAGACTAAGAACGGAGAAAGGAAGTTCATTTCGGACGTGCTTTACGTGCCGAATCTATCTCACAACCTTCTCAGCGTTGGCCAACTTATTCAGAAGGATTTCTCGGTGCACTTTGATAACGGGAAATGCCAAATTGTTGAAAAGAAGAAGAACGTCGTCGTCGCAAACATCGAAATGAAGAATAAAATATTTCCTCTTACGATGCCGCTTAACCACAACCATGCGCTGAAGGATGAAAATTCAGATTTGTCACGCTTATGGCACTTACGGTACGGCCATCTAAATGAGGAGGCGCTTCATCTCTTGAAGGTGAAAAACATGGTTATAGGACTTCCTAATATTCACAAGTCGAGCCATGTATGTGAAGGTTGCATCTACCGAAAAACGCACAAGCTTTCCTTTCCGAAGACTTCTTGGCGAGCCAAAGCACCGTTGGAGCTAATTCACTCGGATATATGTGGTCCGATGCAAACGCCCACACCGAGAAAGAGGTATTTTATTCTCTTCATCGATGATTATACGCGGATGATATGGATTTATTTTCTCGATCAAAAGTCGGAGGCATTCTCTACCTTCCTCCTGTTCAAGGCGCTTGTCGAAAGGCAGGGTGGTTTTCTTATAAAGGCACTAAGGACAGATTGAGGAGGAGAATATCTCTACAATCCGTTCTTGGAATATTGTAAAGAAAATGGAATCAAAAGACAACTCACGGTGAGTCGAACGCCACAACAAAGTGGTGTCGCCGAAAGAAAAAATCGAACAATTGTTGAAATGGCCAGGAGCATGTTAAAAGGGAAGGGTGTTCCAAACCAATATTGGGCCGAACAGTCTACTCAGCTGTCCACATTCTCAATCGATCACCTACGAAAGCCGTTCAAGATAAAACTCCGTATGAGGCATGGTACGACCAAAAGCCGAGAGTCGATCATCTTCGAGTCTTCGGTAGTGTGGCTTTCGCTCATATTCCTTCTCAAAGTCGTGGGAAATTCGACGAGAAAGGTCAGAAGCTTCTCTTTATCGGCTACAGTGAAGAGTCCAAAGGATATCGTCTATTGGACCCAACAACAAATAAAATCATATTGTCGCGAGATGTTATTTTTGATGAAAATGCAGCTTGGGACTGGAAAGTACAATCGGCGAATCAAATAACTTACCTCAGTCCATTTTCATCTCAAACTTCTCCGGCAGATCAGAATGTCGAGGAAACTCGAATCACCCTTCAAGTCAAGAAGACGACGACGACGGAAGCCCTCCAAGGAAAACGCGCTCGATTCGAGAACTTTCCAGAACCACTGAAGTGGTGCTATTTTCCAGCGAGCCTCAAACATTTGAAGAAGCATCGAATGAAGAATGCTGGACAAAAGCGATGGACGAGGAAATCTCTACTATCGAAAAGAACAAAACATGGGAGCTCGTCGACCTACCGAAAGGAAAGAAAACCATTGGGCTGAAATGGATCTACAAGATCAAGTATAATGAGAAAGGCGCAATCCAAAAATATAAAGCTCGGCTCGTTGCTAAAGGCTACTCTCAAAAGCATGGAGTCGACTTCACCGAAACATTTGCGCCGGTGGCCCGGATCGAGACTATTCGAACCGTTCTTGCCTTAGTCGCCCAACTCGAGGTAACTGTTTATCAACTTGATGTAAAATCTTCATTTCTAAACGGTGAAATCAAGAAGGAGGTATATGTCGAGCAACCCGAAGGATACAAAGTCGAAGGCCACGAAGCGAAGGTCTATCGATTGAAAAAGGCTCTATATGGGTTAAAACAAGCGCCGCGCGCTTGGAATAGCAAAATAAATGGCTATTTTATTGAGTTAGGTTTCAATCGGAGCCCAAGTGAATCATCGCTTTATGTGAAAAATTCAGGTGATGACTTTCTTATTATTTGCCTTTATGTTGATGACTTGATTTATTTTGGGACAAATCAAACCATGGTGAATGAATTTAAGAAGGAGATGATGAAGAACTTTGAAATGACGGACTTAGGGAAAATGCAGTATTTTCTTGGGATTCAAGTGACGCAAAGCCCGAGAAGAATTTTTCTATCTCAAGAAAAATACATCGACGATCTTCTCAAGAAATTCCGCATGAGCGACTGCAAGCCGGTGTCAACCCCGATGGCTCTAAACGAGAAACTTCCAACTCAGGATGATGCTGAAAAGGCTAATGAGAATCTTTATCGGAAGCTGATCGGTTCGTTGCTCTATCTTAACACTAGACCGGACATCACCTATTCAGTTAGTCTCCTATCTCGGTTCATGAACGAACCAAGTAAAATTCATTTCGTTGCCGCAAAAAGGATATTGAGGTATTTAAAAGGAACCAAAAATCTTGGCATCGAATTTAGAAAGGAAGAAAATTTTCGTTTCGTCGGTTATAGTGATAGTGATTGGGCTGGTTCGGTGGATGATCGAAAAAGTACTTCCGGCTATATTTTCTGTCTTGGTTCTAATATAATATCATGGAGCTCAAGAAAGCAAAAATCAGTTGCACTATCTTCTTCGGAGGCCGAATATATTGCTGCTACCGACGCCGCTTGTGAAGCAGTTTGGCTTAGAAGAATTTTGAAAGATTTAAAGTTTGAGCAGAAGGAAGCAACCACGATTCACTGTGATAATATGTCAGCGATTGCGATGACGAAAAATCCCGTGTTTCATGCAAGAAGCAAGCACATCGAGCTTCGTCATCATTTCATTCGAGGGTTGGTGATGAGGAGAAATTCGCATGGAATTCGTCAATACAAGTGACCAACCAGCGGACATGCTAACAAAGGCGATAACATCCGAGAAGTTCGAGAAGTTCAAGAATCAAGTCAAGATTGCAAATTACGAGGGGGTGTTAAATGAAAATAATTAGCACCTTGACTATCAACTTTGAAATGAAGAGAAGAAACCCTAATTTGCTACCACCTTTGACTAATCATATTTGGACAATTAAAAGATTGGCTTTGATACATGCGTGATCATCTTTGTGATATAGTCTAAAGATTTGTCTATTGTTGTGTGCTAAATGTTTGTTGAATTTTCAATATTCAAGCACTATATATATTAGTGCATGTAATTCATCATGGGATTATGAAGTAAAATAAAAGCATCATATATGCCATACCAACTTATATTTCATCCCTAAATAGCACAACTGCTTCCTAATATCAGTTCTGCACAAGTAAAATTCCCAACAGGAATAACCCTCCTTTCTTTCGATGACGATCGCAGTTACAGTTAGCGAAATAGAGGCGCTGTATGAATTATACAAAGAGATTAGTAGTATTGTGATAGACGATGGATTGATCAACAAGGTCTATATATATATATATATCTGTTAAGATAGATCTTGTTTCGATATATATTACACCTTTTGTTCTTATCAGTGTTTTAAAATGCGTTGGATCGCGCGCTTCGACGCGCGCGATCGCGTGTTTCTCCGTCAAAACGCTTCAATGCGTTTTTAATTTCGCGTTTTATTTATTTTTATTTTTTTCTTTTTTCGACGGATATTCCATCGAAAACTCTTCATTTCTTGTTGACCGACGGACAAGCCGTCGAATATCCGTCGCAAATGAATCCCAAGTCAAGCTATTCCCTCGTAGCTCTCCTAAATTCGTGGTAGATCAGCTTTTCTCTCACCAAATTTAAGCTCAAATGCGATAATAATATATTATTTTTAATCCTTTTTTATTTAGATTTGTAGCGAATAATTAAAACCTTTTTATTTTGAGTAATTTATATGATAAAAATACATAAGCATATCCAATTTATTCCTTATTTCATGACGATTATAATGACATGCATATCATATATTTTTCGATACCAATATAATTTTCGATAGTTATAAGAATCATTTCAATAGGCTTATTTTAGTTGTACTTATAATAAATTGTAACAAGAATGTTAATTGATATGAGTTCTATTTTATTGTTGTGATTGTATAAACCTTTAATAAATATATAATTTAAATTTAGATTTTAATCAATTATTTGTACCTTTTTTTTCATTTCATTGAACTTCTAAAGAAAATATAGATTATATTAGTCCATATTTATATTTATTATATATTTTATATAACTTATTGTATTATATTTAGATTATCCGAAATACTCACGCAATGCGCTACGCTATTTACGCTACGCGCTACCGACACTAAAACGCGACACACTGCGATGCGCTTTTTAAAACATTGGTTCTTATTACATGTCTCTCTTGGGCACATATATATAGGAAGAATTTCAGCTGGCGCTGTTCAAGACAAGCCAGAAGGAGAGTCTATTTGCTGACAGGGTTAGTTTTTTTACCCAAGTTAGTTAACTATGGTTAGAACTTAGAGGTAGGTGTAGGTATATCTATGTGTTATGTTGATTTTCATGCATAATGATGCTCGACGCTGGTAATGATATCGAAAATTAGGTGTTCGACTTGTTCGATACGAAGCGCAATGGAATGCTCGACTTTGAGGAGTTTGCTCAAGCTCTTTCCATCTTTCACCCCGACGCTCCAATCGACGAAACTGTAAGTATATTATTATATATCACTACAAAAAAAAGTCTGAATACCGACGGAAAACGCGACAGAATTGACGTCGCAAACTTTTCCGACGGTTGTCTGCGGCGGAAAAATGCATCGCAAAATATTGCGACGGATTTACCGTCGCAAACTCCGCTGCAAATGTTGGCGACAGAAATTCGGTGGCAACCTTGCGACGGCAGGTCCATTGGAAAACACCGTCACACGTTTGCGATCGCTTTTCCGCCGCAAAATATTTGCGACAGAATTTGCGACGTTAAATCCGTCAGAATAGAAAGAGCGGTTTTCCGAAAAAATTTAAACCATCGTAAAATTCCATCTATCACTTTTCTCCATCTTTATCACTTTTCACTGTCTCCCACTCACGACTCATCTCTCTCTCTCTTCTCTTCCCATCGAAAAACACACATCTGCAGCAAACTCAAAAAAAAAAAAAAGAGCAAGCACCGAAAGCACCACCTTTCCTCTCCTCCTCCTAGCACCACGGCGACGACGAGGCGGCGGCGGCGGCGACGAGCTGGCAGTGACGACGGATCTGGCAGCGAGGGAGGGTAGGCGAGCAGATTTGGTGGACGGCAGATCTTTCTGTGGAGGGACTAGCCACTGCGACTACGAGCGGGTGGCGACGACCAGCGGCGGAGACGACGTGGCAGCGGAGGCGGCGACGACGAGCTGGCCGCGACAACGAGGCGGCGGCGACGACGAGCGGGCAGCGATGACGAGGCAGCGGCAATGAGCTGGAAGCAACAACAAGCGGTGGGGACGACGAGGCGGCGACGAGCTAGATGCCAGATTTCGGCGACCGGCAAGCCTTTTTTTTTATTTTTTTTCCCAGATTTTGCGACGGAACTCCGCTCGTCGCAAAAGGGTAGCGACGGAATTCTCCTGGTCGCAAAATTATTGCGACGGCAGTTAGCGACCGGAATTTTTTTCCAACGGGCCTTTTAGCGACGGTAGCTTTCCGTCGCAAAAGGCTTGTTAGCAACGGAAATGCCACGGTTGGCGTCGTCGCTGTCCGAACTTTTTTTGTAGTGTATTGAATTCGAATAAGGAAATTAAAGATCGAATATCCCTAGCTTATGTTAATAACTCTCTTCACGACAGTTTTATTCGAGTTATACGATCTCAAGCAGCAAGGATTCATCGAAAGGCAGGAGGTTAATAAAATGCACTTGTAAAAAGCTACCATTACACATATCGAAAGCAACGATTCTATATTTATTTATTGCAGATTAAGGAGATGACTGAGGCCACATTGGCTGAATCAGGCATGAACCTCCCCGAAGCTGTCGTAGATCGTATCATCGACAGGGTTTGTGATAATATAATATAATACACGTTTTTATTTTTATTTTTTTCCTTACGAACGATTTTCGTATGTGTTTTTTAATCATTATTTTCAGACGTTTGAGGAGACTGATACTAAACAAGATGGGAGGATCGACAAAGAAGAGTGGAGGAGCCTTGTTCTCAGACATCCATCTCTCTTGAAGAACATGACCCTTCATTACCTCAAGTAATTGTCTTTCTATATAAATATATCGATGATATGTTATCATTAAAAGCTAAATTTACCATGGATTTAATTTTGATGATGAACAGGGACATTACGACGACGTTTCCTAGCTTTGTATTCCACTCTCAAGTCGACGATACTTTTAAGTAGACATGCCCAAAATAAACCGTAACCGGCGGTTGAACCGCCCAACCGCCGGTTACGGAACCGCCGGTTACGGTTACAAACCGTAACCGGCAGCAACCGTAACCGGCAACCGCACACGGCCGGTTACGGGGCGGTTGGTTGTTCTGACCAACCGCAAACCGCCGGTTGTAACCGCCGGTTAGGCGGTCAACCGGCGGTTAGTGAATTCAAAAAAAAAAAATTTGAAATTCAAATTTTAAATTTACCGCCCCAGTTCAAATTTTTTAAAAAAAAAAAAAAAATTAATATCCGTTGTAACCGGCGGTTTAACCGGATAACCGGCGGTTAACCGGACAAACCGCCGGTTACAACGGTAAGAATTGAAAAATTTTTATATAATTATCATCTCTCTCCCCCCCTCTCTCACTCTCTCTCTCTCTCGCTCTCTCTCACTCTCTCTCTCGACTCTCAATCTCACGCTCTCTCTCACTCTCTCTCTCTCAATCTCACTCTCGCTCTCTCCTCTCTCTCTCTCAATCTCTCGCTCGCTCGCTCTCTCCTCTCTCTCTCTCTCTCGTGTCGCCTCTCTTCCACGGACCACCTCGCCCGCCACCACCTTCCGCCGACCGCCCCGCCTGCCCCGACCGCCGCCGCACCACCGCCTGCCCCGACCGCCGCTGCACCACCGCCGACCACCGCCGCACACCCACCGCACCGCCAACCACCGCCGCACACCCACCGCACCACGTCACCGCCGCACCGCCTCCACGCGTCGCCGCCGCACCGCCGCACCACCTACACGCGCCGCCACGCGCCGCGACCCACCACCGCCGCACCATCACGCGCGCCGCCGCACCACCGCCACGCGCCGCCGCCGCACCGCCGCCACGCGCCACCACGCGCCGCCGCCACGCGCCACCACGCGCCGCCGCCGCACCGCCGCCGCACCACCGCCACGTTCGCCTCGGCACCGAGTCCGACCGTTGGTATTATTTTCTTGGCCTGTTTTATTTTGTTATCTAACCATATTTTTCGTACCCGTCCGTGTGTAGATTAGTTTTAGATGGATCGTGGTGGTGGCCGACGTGCATCGAGGGCCAGCAAAGGGAAGCAAGTCGTTGGTAGTTCATCGCAAGATGAATACCAACAGTACGATCCGAAAGAGTTCTTGGATATCGCTGACGTGCTCGGCAGCGACTTGAACGAGGACGTCGTCGGGTACCGCACCGAACCGTCGCCGGGAGCAAGCTCGCATGCCGCGCAGACGCAACATACGGAGGCCGAGGCGGATGACCCAGCGCCTACGCAAACCGGCGGGGCCGCCGGTCGGCGGCTGCAATCGGACATCTTCGCGGTACACTTTAAGAAAATACCTACTAGTAGTCGATCTTCTTCACGATTAGCTGACTACTATGACATTCTCAACGCAAACAAGCGTCCAAGGTCCTCCCAAAACCCATACATAGAACTCGATAACTTCATGTCGACGACTTTCGAGTTCGAGGACGAAGATGAGTTCAACGTCCTTAGATGGTGGTCGAGGGTGTCGCCAACGTATCCGACGTTGGCGAGGATCGCTCGGGAGATCCTTGCCGTCCCGGTATCGACCGTCGCGGTGGAGCATGCTTTTAGCATGGGCGGTTTGACCTTGAGCGAGAAGCGTTCGAACTTGAGTGTCGACAACCTCGAGTACCAATGTCTTCTCGACGATTGGACTCGAGCGGAGTATCGCACCCAAGACGAGCGTGCCAGCGACTCGCCTGACGACCTTTTGGAGGACACCACCGGCACGGAGACGAGCGGCAACGGCGGTGGCGACGGTGATGATTATTAGAGGCATTCGGCGAGGCGTGGACTCCACATCAACCAACAAGCCCGAAAAAAGATAAGTATCAAACTATTATATTTTCTTTTTTCCGTACAAATATTTATTATGTTTATATTGCTAACTAGTGAATTGTTATTTTCAGGTGCTAATTTATTTAAACAAGCCTATTACGACGACGAAGCCCGAAAAAGATAAGTATCCAATCCAATAACTTATTTTTTTTGTACAAATATTTATATGCGTTTATATGGCACACTAATGAATTGTTATTTTCAGGTACTAATTAATTTGAACAAGGCTATTGCGACGAGTCACGACTCACGACGAAGCCCGAAAAAAGATAAGTAAATATTTCTATAATTGCATATTGTACTTCTTTTAAAATTATATAATGTAACTCATGCATGTTTATGCATTTTTTATAGGGAAGAAGATTACGAAGAAGAGGGGTTTCCGCGAGTGCAGTGCAAGTAAGTTAGCAACGTGTGATCTCCGGATGCTTTAACGGATCATAATTGACAGTTGATTCGTTAAAGCTCCTGAGATCATTCGTGCTTTCTCCCATGCACTGCACCTGCACTGCTGTAAATTGGCACAAGTGCAATCAAGTTAGCAACGTGTGACTTCAGGATACGTTGACGGATCGTACTTGATAGTTGATTCATCAGCGTTCTTGAAATCATTCGCTGCTTCCCCACATGCACTTGTTTTGCCGATACTTCAAGATTTGCGAAGATTTGCAAATGTGGCTTAGCACGTGATGGGCTTCAACAAGTCCAGTCGCCCAGCTAGGCGATTGGACTTGTTGAAGTCTTTCTCGTACAAAGCGACTTCAAATTTTGTATTGTAAATTTGTAATTTGTTATTTAAAATTTTGTCTACATATTGTGTTGTACAATTACAAGTTCGTTATAGAATGTTGTAGATTTTTTTAATTGTCTTACAAATTATATAGTAGATTACACAGGATTTCGATACATAATTCGATCAAATAATATACTAAACCTAACTTTATTAAAACATTAAATAAAAAAAATAAAAAAAAATAAAAAAGTCGGCGGTTGGAACCGCCGGTTAACCTTAACCGGCGGTTAACCAACCGCCGGTTACTATAACCGTCAACCGGGGGCGGCTAACCGGCAACCGCCCCCGGCCGGTTAGACGGCGGTTAGCCCTAAGGACTAACCGCCAACCGCCGGTTCCCAACCGCCGGTTACGGTTAACCGGCGGTTGGGCATGTCTACTTTTAAGTTGAAGATGTATATGAAAAGGCTGTCCTGATTGAAAGAATTTCTGATCAATAACCAATCAGATATATCTGCAGATATTGATATGGTCAGTTACATATTATTTGTTGAGATTTACAAGTTAGGGAGTTACTAACGACTAAGCAACTATTATAGATACATATAGAGCTGTCAAAGCGGCGGGTTGGGCTGAGATTTTTCAGGCCCGCCTCTAGGGGCCAGCCTGCGCGAGCCGCGGGTTTGGCGGGGCGGGTTTACCCGCAGGCCAGCCCGCTTTGTCTACACAAATTAATTAACTTAGGCCCACCAGCTTATTCCTAAATTGTTCAGCCCATTGCCCAACATATAAACAAAATACCCCTTAGCCCAGCCCAACATATAAACAAAATAAAACCCCTTTTAGATATCTGATTTTCACGTGAACAAAGAAAAATAGGGTTTGACATTTTTCACTTTTACCTTATGCTCGTGCTCCTTCTCGCCGGCGATAAGACATACAACAACCACCACGCCGCTTAAAACCTCACCTCTACATAGATCGCTGATCTTGGGAAATTGAAGAAAATTCAGCAATTGTTAGTGTGGGCCTTTGCAATTGCTAAGGACGAACGGAAGAATTTGGTTGTGCTCTGTAATTTTCTGCCGTTCTTCTCCAAAGACGGATTGGTAAGTTTAACCTAATTTACAAGAGCTGTAAGGTTCTCCTTTATAGGGTCTAATGATACAAACACTTTTTCTGTTATTCCAGACTACTCAAGCTTACACTGGCATTCGATTAGCGGCTAATACCCAAGAGTACTACAACTCCTTTTTTCGTTAGGTACACTCTTGCTTGAGTCTTGTATTGGGAACTAGGGTTTGTAAATGATTAAGGCTGAGATTGATTCTTCCGTAAGTGTTAATGAAGGCGACGGGTCGAGCATGAATGTAGAAAGTTCTGGATCGAATGTTTGGCAATATTTTGATAAACTCGGTGAGGGTTCTGATCGCAAGCGTGTGCTTTAATATATTAAATAAAGGTTCGTCCAAGTATGTCAAGTAATAATTAAAACGAATATATTATAACTAGCACCACGCGCGATAGGCAGTGTACCTATCGTTTGTAATATAGCTATAGCGAATATCCGAGTATCGAACACGAGGAATAAATTGAGTACTAGTAATAACCTATCATTTGATATTTAGCCTAAATAAATATTTTTTGGTTGTATTTTTATTTATAAAATATATTCTAACAACTTAACCTAGCAAAACTAACAGCTTTAAACGCAACTTAAATATTTAAAAATAACCTTTTATATAAAACGCTCGGGATTTCGAATCCTGCTAAGTATCATTGACGAGGCCGTAAATTATCGTTAACACAAATATATTGACTAACTCGCGGTAATTCCTACTCACGTCCGAATTTGCTGTCGCCTTAGACGGTTGTGAGAATATATATTAATTTACCTAAGCGGGGATCGATTATTTGTTGTCGCCCTATAATCGAACTCCTATCATTTTATGAAAGGCCTAATCGTTTTTCTAGCTGTCGCCCTAAAACGATATTACCACAAAATCACATCAACACATAGACATATTGAAGTGATATTCAAATCAACACATAGACATATTAATTTGAAAAACAATATCATAAATGATAAATAGCCAACATTTAATGTTCACGAGTATTTTACGTCCAATAAATTCTACCTAGCGTTCATCTCATCCCAAGCACATAAAAAAAATTTAGCTACTCATATTTACGACGGAAACAAGAGAAGACGAGAATATCAAAGACGAAAACATAATTTCTTCCCTGATTTTTAGCTCCGATAACGTCGCGCTCCGTCAATGTCTTCCGTCGCAAATAGAATCTGCCGTCATGTCTCTTCTCAGCCCATGTACGTACCTCTGCCCTCCACTGCGTGTCTGCGCTACGTGAGCTTCAGTTGCCTGCTGCCCGACTTGCGTACGTCTTTGAGTGATTTTATCGAGCGGGTGGCGAACGACCGAAGATGGCCGCCGTTTCAGCTATCCTTTCAACTCCTTCTGCTATCCCTCAGCGCGAGCAGCCCCCTGGGGCAGCGATCTCAGTTCCTCGTCAGCTTTGTATGCTCGCAAACGCTTCAGTTCGCTCAGAGGGGGTTGCGGGAGTTCGTCGTGGCAGCCGTGGACTTGGGCTCGAGTTCGACCGCAGCTACGAGCTTGAGAGGTAGCTGCTTCGAAACCTCCCAGCTGCGAGTAGTTTCAACCCCGACAGCTGCCTGCTATATTTATTTCCAGCTGTGAAGTGTGAGAGGTGCTTGCTTGATGGTCTCCTTGAGATGTCAGAGATGTGCACGTTTTGATTGGAGAGGTGGATGCTTCCTTGAGGTGCTGGCTTGAGAGGTGCTTGGTGTGTTGGGCGCACAAGTGAGTTGGAATGGAGAGGTGATGTCAATATGTTGACATGGGCGGTGGTTGAGGTGAGTTAGAGGACGATCCAAGATGGTGAAGATTTCTGCTCAAAGTGTTCGATCCCCCCTTCACTTGCACGTTGATCCTTCCTATTTATAGATAGTTGATGGGAGACAAAAATCCTTATTATTCTGCTCAAGAACGGCATAAGATCGTTCTTTCTTCCTTGAGCCATGAGCTTTTGATTTTCTTCATCTTTTGCGTTCGGCGTGCTTGTGTGTCTCTCTTTAGTCAATCGTGCGTGTATGAGTACGTGTGCATTTTTGTATCTATTTTGTCCTTGTAGTATGGGCTTCGGCACTTTCCTTTGGGCTCTTTTATGGGCCCGGTTTAATGGGCTTTTGATTAGGAATTGATGGGCCGAGTTTTGCTGGTTCTTCAAATTGATTCAAGCCCGAATACTGTCGGTTGTAATTCTTTCTCCCAATATCTGTCAAAAATCAAACATAAACGTATGCGTATGATATTCGAAGAGAATTCAAATAAATAACAACCGATATTACGCTTTTACAGGGTATAAAATACGATATAAATTTCATTTATCAAATCTCCCCACACTTAAGCGTTTGCTTGTCCTCAAGCAAATAAAATTAAAAAGGCATAAAATTAACATATAAATCATGCAAATTATCTTTCAAGAAATGAATCATGTTAAAATATGCAAGTAATGTCGGAAAACACATTTGAAACCGACATCTAACTACACAAATTCCATAGCAATATCAATCCAGATTCGTACCTCACAGGGATTCACGCAGATCACACGATGTTAGGCTTAATATGTCTGTGAAATCTCTTTGTTCATGCACTTAATCTAATCTCTACCATAAGCTTGCAAGTGATTCGTAATTCTACTACCCCAAGTAATAAAGTGTGAATCGGAATGACTAACCGGGTTATAGCAGGGCTAAATATCCAAAATATTCAAGGGTTAAGCGCAAAAGGATATAAGCTAGTGTCGTGTTGGAATCATGCCTTTGTCACGAATGTGCCAATTAAGTCGACCATCTGACTTCCACCCAAACTTTTTTTTTTCTTTTTTTTTCTTTCTTTTTGTTTTCTTTTTTTTTACCAAGCCTTTCTTCTTTCGACATCTCTACTTAGGGTATAAAAAAATGTGCTCTAGAGAGTGAAAGATTATCGGAGGAAAGGTTCTTAGCTATTTCTCATTTTTTTTTCAGCTCTTCTCTTTTTTTTTTTCTTCCAATGCTTAACTTCGGTGTTTGTCAGACATTTGACTAAATTGTGCACCGTGACTTCGTCATTCATCCTTCACTTACACTATCGCTCTGATGGGGTTTAATTCTGAAGGCTTATTTAGGTTGGTAGCTATGGATATTGGGTTTCGAAAATAAAAGGCTCAGGCTCAAAGTGGCTAACTACGGTGATCAGGCGCGGTTAGAAACTTTGGCTATGGACTAATTCCTAATGCATTCTTCATTTCCACACATTTTCACCTTAGGCAGTTTCAGCACGTAATACACGAGCAAGTTCTAGAGAGAAGTAAATTTAGGCACGTTTCACACAACCAAAGAAATGAGCAAAAAACTCGTAGGCTCAAAATCTCACAAAAATCAGGTTATGTGTACGAATCCTTCATGTATCGCTAAGTTCATCATGCAAGAAAGAGATCGACTACGCACATGTATCCTAATCACTCACAAAATTTCTACATGAAATCATCCTTTAGTAGATAAAAACCGTGATTTTCGAAAAATATTTATGCCATATATAATATTTTTTTTTAATCTCGAAAAAAATTTTTGCCATGTTTTTTTTTTTAATCACAGCATGCACATATAAATATGTTCCTATTATCAATTTCGCAGAAATTTCCCTCCCCACACTTAAAATTTACGTTGCCCTCAACGTAACAAATACTGGAACACAAGGAAGAGGAAAATAAATAAATAGACGAACTTCCCTGAATAGTTTGATGTGCATGCTTTGCCAACGGTCCTCCCCACACTTGAGGTTTTGAATTCCCTTAGTTGCAGAAGCTTTTGGCATGATATTGGCTGGCTTGGATGAGACTACGCATTGCATTGTTCGTAGATGGCGTTACTCGTGACATTTGACCTCACAAAATAGACTTAAAGAAAATAGGGCATAAAAACAATTCATAGAAAATAGTAATAAGCATCTTAAGGGAAAATGGGACAACACTGATACTCATCTCGGAAAAGTCACCAATCCCAACTTTTTTTTTTAAGTACGTGCGAAAACATAAATGTGATTCAACTACCGGCAACGGAACCATTATTACTTTTTTTTTCTTTTAGTTATTTTCTTTTTTTTTCTTTGTTTTATTTTTCTTATTATTATTATATCTATATATTTTATATATTTTTTTTACTAAGATTAACACGTAATCGACGAGCTTTTCGAGAACGATTTGCGCGAGGAAAAATCTGATAATCGACAAAGGAAATATCACTTTCTCACGCGGCGTCAAATCTTCCAAGTCAAAAATTCGTCTGTATCATTTATTTGATTTGCTGGGTTTGATAATGATATTTTTGTGCCCTTCATGCCTATAAATAGACATTGGTAGAATAACACAATAGCATCATTTACCATAAATCACACGTCGTCAGAAATCTTATTTTCGATATTTCTGGGTAGCTAGCCACTATGAATTGGGGACAGCAGCAAGGCCGTGAGAACGAGAGTGAAGAATATGCAAGGTTTCGTCATAATTTAGACATGCTATCACTCTACCTTGTTCTTCTTTTGGGTTTGTTTGGAGTTTTACTTGCTTTTGTGTGTTGGGTTATCACAAGGTGCACTTGTGTATAACCGCCCTTATGAAGCAAAATAAACTATTGTTCTGTCTTTTATGTTATTCGCAGTTTAATTTGCTTTTGTGTTGGACCTTTACACATTGTAATGGTATTGTAACCATCTTTTATGAAGTAAAACTATCGTTCCTATCTCATCTCTAGACTCTGCGTTGTGAGTTTCGCACTTGGATAGATTAACGACGAAAACCTATGAGAACCCTAAGCAAATACCGCGATATAAGATCAGGTTGCGAAAGCAAAAACCCTCCCTCAATATTCGCAGTTTTTATTTTTTATTATTATTTATTTTATATATATCTTTTTTGTATATATTCTCTTTTTTATTTTATTTAATATTTTTTATTTATTATTATTATTTTTTAATTTTTTTTTTAAATACTCTAATGCCTAAAACATAAACGAAAATACTTGGGTTGCCTCCCAAGAAGCGCTTCTTTTAACGTCTTAGCCGGACGTAGTCGAGTGAGTCTTCAAGGTGGTTCGAAAAAATGGTTGGAAGGTACTGTCATCGGTGGTTTTGGACCGCCCTCAGGAAAAGCACAACCAAAATGGTTGGGCTGCCTCTCAAGCTCTAAAAGCGGTGATCCGTCGATCCAACGTGTTTCCTTGTTCTCCTCCTTGCCTCCCTCAATTATTCCCGTTCTTTCTTCTTGAGAACCTGCGATAGACCTTGCACTGAATATGAGAAATCGTGCTCATCCAAGTAATAGCACTTATTATCATGCTCGTTACTCGTTTTCGTTGAATCAGACATATTAAACGTAACTTTCTCGCCGTCTACAGCCAAAGTCAATGTTCCATTCCTAACATCTACCATAGTCTCACATGTAGCTAAGAATGGTCTACCTAGAATTAATGGAACATTTTCATCCTCGTCCATATCTAGAATAACAAAATCAGCAGGGATAACGAACTTATCGACCTTAACTAGAACATCCTCAACAATACCTCGAGGGTATTTTAACGATCTATCGGCCAATTGAATACTCATCCTAGTGGGTCGTGGTTCACCCAATCCTAAGCGCTTAAACATGGATACGGCATCAAATTAATACTAGCACCTAGATCAGCTAGAGCATGCTCAATTACTAGATCGCCTATAAAACAGGGAATAGTAAAACTCCCTGGATCTTTGAGCTTCTCCGGCATCTTGTTCTGGAGTATTGCCGAGCACTCTCCTCGTAGGCATACTGTGGAGACATGTTCAAGCTTCCGTCGATTCGTCAGCAAGTCTTTCAGCAACTTAGCGAAACTAGGCATCTGCGTAATAACTTCAACAAACGGTAAGTTAATATGTAAATCTTTGCACATACCAAAAAATCTGCCAAATAGCGCCTCGTCCTTGTCTTTCTTCAAGAGCTGGGTAGGGGACTTTCGGCTGGTACAGCTTCACTAGTGGTCGCGCATTCTCTACCGCCTTTTCTTTTTCAGGCTCGGCCTCCTCCTTTTCGGGTTCGACCTTCTTCTTTTCAGGTTCAGTCTCTCTCATTTCAGGTTCGGCCTCCCTCAACCGAGCTGGGTACGGAATCTTCGGCTGGTACGGCTTCACGAATGGTCGCACCTTTACTTTGTCAACCTTCTCAATATCATTGCCCTTGCTTTCCTCCACTTCTGGCTCGTCGTGGCCCTTGAAATCAGCTTTCTCCTTTGAATTTTGCTTGGCGGGTACTTCTTGCAATTCTCTTCCGCTTCTCAGGGTTACCGCGTTGCAATACTCTTTAGGGTTTGGTTCGGTGTAGCTCGGGAGTGATCCTTGATTTCGCCCTGCAAGTTGCTTCGCTAGCTGGCCCACTTGCTGCTCCAACTTTTTGATCGAAGCGTCTGTGTTCTGAGCACGTATGTCGTTCGCTTCCATATACTCCTCCATCTTCGTCATTCGACTCTCGTGAGCCGCAGAGATGTTGCTGAAATTCGTGAGGAGGGTCTTCATCATATCCTTCATCTCCCTCATATCGTCGCTCCCCGACCCCTCGGATGCATTCTGATACTGCCGTGATGGTTCGCCCTGGAAACTAGACGGTTTGGGCTGAAATCCCGGCGGCCCTTGCCCGTGGTGGTTCTGATTTCCATTCGTCAAATTGGGATGCGCTCGAGGTTGGAAACCTTGCTGCCCTTGGTAGTTTCCCGTAATATTCACGTGCTCCAGTGGCTGTCCGAGTTGGCAATCTGAGGTCTCATGGGCTGAGACACAAATCCCGCATTGTGGTATGCATGGCTTACGCTGAGGCGGCGTGGTGGTTGTGGATGTCATCACAGCATTCACAGGTTGTGCTTGCCCGGCCTTTGGCAGTAGTGCGTCAATCACCGTCTGAAGTTGAGAGTTGGTTGTCGCGATCTGTTGCTGGAGCGCCTCGAACTTGGCATTTGTGGCTGTCTCTTCGCTCACCCCAAACATTCCTGGAGTCTTTATCCTCGTATTGCCTCGCATGAAGCTGTTCCTTGAGTAGTCTTCGATTAGATTCCAGGCGTCTGTGGCATTGAGCTTCACGAGCCCTCCTCCCGCAGCTCCGTCTAGCATGTGAACTGTCTGATCGTTGAGGCCCTCGTGAAATCGATTGATTATGGAGGCCTTCGACATCCCATGTTGTGGGCACTTCTTCAATAGGGATTTGTACCTCTCCCACACCTCGTAAAGATTCTCTGAGTCCTTCTGGTGAAAAAGGGATATTTTCGTCTTCAGTCGCAACACTTTCGACAATGGGAAATAATGGCCGATGAACGCGGCTCTCAGTTCTTCCCAAGTAGTGATTGATCTGGGCGGTAGCATCTCCAACCAGTCCTTCGCCCTGTACTTGAGTGAAAATGGAAACAACATTAGCTTAATCGCGTCACTCGGAACCCTATTGATCTTGATGGTGTCTGTTACTGTCAGGAATGCCTTCAGGTGGGAGTATGGATCATCATCAGGATTTCCCTCAAACTGAGCCGTCTGAAAGATCATCTGAAGCCAAGCATGCTTCAGCTCAAAATCGTTGTTCGCGATCGGAGGAATAACAATTGCCGATTCTGTACCGCCGAGGGAGGCGTTCTTAAGTAGATCTTGTAAAGATTGTTCCTCTTCTTGGTCTTGGTGGGGCGGTACTCTTCGGTCTGCCATCTCGACTTCTATCTCTCGATTGTCTTTGGACGTCTCTCTTCGAGAATTGTCTGCTGACTCCTGAGAGTTGTCCTCTGAATAACTAACCAGCGCTTCCTGATAATTACTAGTCGTGCCTTCCGTATTGTATCTGAGCTGCCTTCGTAACTTCCGCTCGAAATCTGGATCTCCTTCAACAATGGGGCCTGATGGGTGGCTTCGGGTCATCCACTGTCAAACAGTACCTTCAATGAGTGAAAGCGAAATTTAGCGAAGAACTAGACAAATATGTCGAAAAGATAACGAGACTAATAAAGATATAGGAAACAAGTAACGCAATTAACGAAAAATTGAGAAAATGGAAAATAAAATAGCTAAATTACCGAACTAGGGTGTTCCTAATATCAAATTATTCCCCGGCAACGGCGCCAAAAACTTGATCGCAAGCGTGTGCTTTAATATATTAAATAAAGGTTCGTGCAAGTATGTCAAGTAACAATTAAAACGAATATATTATAACTAGCACCACGCGCGATAGGCAGTGTACCTATCGTTTGTAATATAGCTATAGCGAATATCCGAGTATCGAACACGAGGAATAAATTGAGTACTAGTAATAACCTATCATTTGATATTTAGCCTAAATAAATATTTTTTCGTTGTATTTTTATTTATAAAATATATTCCAACAACTTAACCTAGCAAAACTAACAGCTTTAAACGCAACTTAAATATTTAAAAATAACCTTTTATATAAAACGCTCGGGATTTCGAATCCTGCTAAGTATCATTGACGAGGCCGTAAATTATCGTTAACACAAATATATTGACTAAGTCGCGGTAATTCCTACTCACGTCCGAATTTGCTGTCGCCCTAGACGGTTGTGAGAATATATATTAATTTACCTAAGCGGGGATCGATTATTTGTTGTCGCCCTATAATCGAACTCCTATCATTTTATGAAAGGCCTAATCGTTTTTCTAGCTGTCGCCCTAAAACGATATTACCACAAAATCACATCAACACATAGACATATTGAAGTGATATTCAAATCAACACATAGACATATTAATTTGAAAAACAATATCATAAATGATAAATAGCCAACATTTAATGTTCACGAGTATTTTACGTCCAATAAATTCTACCTAGCGTTCATCTCATCCCAAGCACATAAAAAAATTTAGCTACTCATATTTACGACGGAAACAAGAGAAGACGAGAATATCAAAGACGAAAACATAATTTCTTCCCTGATTTTTAGCTCCGATAACGTCGCGCTCCGTCAATGTCTTCCGTCGCAAATAGAATCTGCCCTCATGTCTCTTCTCAGCCCATGTACGTACCTCTGCCCTCCACTGCGTGTCTGCGCTACGTGAGCCTCAGTTGCCTGCTGCCCGACTTGCGTATGTCTTTGAGTGATTTTATCGAGCGGGTGGTGAACGACCGAAGATGGCCGCCGTTTCAGCTATCCTTTCAACTCCTTCTGCTATCCCTCAGCGCGAGCAGCCCCCTGGGGCAGCGATCTCAGTTCCTCGTCAGCTTTGTATGCTCGCAAACGCTTCAGTTCGCTCAGAGGGGGTTGCGGGAGTTCGTCGTGGCAGCCGTGGACTTGGGCTCGAGTTCGACCGCAGCTACGAGCTTGAGAGGTAGCTGCTTCGAAACCTCCCAGCTGCGAGTAGTTTCAACCCCGACAGCTGCCTGCTATATTTATTTCCAGCTGTGAAGTGTGAGAGGTGCTTGCTTGATGGTCTCCTTGAGATGTCAGAGATGTGCACGTTTTGATTGGAGAGGTGGATGCTTCCTTGAGGTGCTTGCTTGAGAGGTGCTTGGTGTGTTGGGCGCACAAGTGAGTTGGAATGGAGAGGTGATGTCAATATGTTGACATGGGCGGTGGTTGAGGTGAGTTAGAGGACGATCCAAGATGGTGAAGATTTCTGCTCAAAGTGTTCGATCCCCCCTTCACTTGCACGTTGATCCTTCCTATTTATAGATAGTTGATGGGAGACAAAAATCCTTATTATTCTGCTCAAGAACGGCATAAGATCGTTCTTTCTTCCTTGAGCCATGAGCTTTTGATTTTCTTCATCTTTTGCGTTCGGCGTGCTTGTGTGTCTCTCTTTAGTCAATCGTGCGTGTATGAGTACGTGTGCATTTTTGTATCTATTTTGTCCTTGTAGTATGGGCTTCGGCACTTTCCTTTGGGCTCTTTTATGGGCCCGGTTTAATGGGCTTTTGATTAGGAATTGATGGGCCGAGTTTTGCTGGTTCTTCAAATTGATTCAAGCCCGAATACTGTCGGTTGTAATTCTTTCTCCCAATATCTGTCAAAAATCAAACATAAACGTATGCGTATGATATTCGAAGAGAATTCAAATAAATAACAACCGATATTACGCTTTTACAGGGTATAAAATACGATATAAATTTCATTTATCAGGTTCAGATGGTGAACCTAAAGCTACATGCAAAGCATGTAAAAAAGAGTACAAAGCTGGGGGTAAAAAAAATGGAACATCTAGTTTGAGACGTCATCTTAAAGTATGCAAATCAATTAAGTTCCATGATGTTGGTCAAATGTTATTTGATAACGAGGGGAAAGTAAGATCTAGAAAGACTAGTCCCAAGACTTCACGTGAGATGTTGGCGGCTGCTGTTATTAAGCATGATTTACCGTTCTCGTTTATTGAGTATGATGGCATTAAGGCGTGGATGAGATATGTAAGTCCTGATGTTCCTTTGGTTAGTAGAAACACCCTTGTTTCAGATATTACGAAAATGTATGCGAGGGAGAAGGGGAAGCTTAAGCAAATCTTATCTACGCTTGACAATAGAATTTGTC
This sequence comes from Craterostigma plantagineum, assembly GCA_027422505.1. NCBI lineage: Eukaryota > Viridiplantae > Streptophyta > Magnoliopsida > Lamiales > Linderniaceae > Craterostigma > Craterostigma plantagineum. The sequence continues at coordinate 906,159 of JAPQWV010000179.1, forward strand.
TAAGTTCATATGTGTGGACTGCTTGCACTAGTGAAGGGTATATTTGCTTGACTGCACATTTTGTTGATGAGAATTGGAAGTTAAATAGCAAAATACTTTGTTTTGCTTCTATGCCGCCTCCACATTCTGGTGTTGAATTAGCGTCAAAAATATTTGAATTTTTGAAGGATTGGGGGATCGAGAAAAAAGTATTTTCTTTGACGCTTGATAATGCTACTAGCAATGATTGCATGGCTGATATTTTGAAGGATCAACTTGCTTTTTGTTTATTGTGCGATGGTGATTTTTTTCATATTCGTTGTTCCGCCCACATATTGATCTCATTGTACAAGAAGGCGTGAAAGTTATCAATGATGCTTTGAAGAAGATAAGAGATTCCATCAAATATGTTAAAGGTTCTGAAGGTAGAAAGAAAAAATTTGAAGAGTGTGTGAATGCGGTTGGTGGATTGATACAGGTCTTGGCTTGAGACTTGATGTAACTACTCGTTGGAACTCAACTTACTTGATGTTGGAGAGCGCAATTAAATACAAAAGGGCATTTGCTTCTCTTCAATTGCATTACGAGAATTTGGATGTTCTAGATTATTGGAAAAATAGTAAAAATCGATTCCCGGCGCTTGCGATGATGGCACGTGATGTGTTGGCCATCCCCATTACTACCGTTGCATCGGAGTCGGCATTTTCAATTGGTGCTCGCGTGCTCACCAAATGTAGAAGTTGTATGCTCCCGGAAAAAGTTCAAGCCCTCATTTGCACCCGCAATTGGTTGCATGGCTATGTTGTTGCTATGTTAATTAATTACTTGGTTCCACTTCATTCCTTTTGTAACTAATATTTGCCTACTATGTCTTATTCCACGTAGATAATGACGAAAGTGCCTACACTAAAGCAACTTCATCGGGTGGAGGATCGCATTGTCCTACAATATTTGAAGAACGAGAAGAAGATACTGCGGAAGAGAATGAAGCTTTGAATGATGTAACGGTTGATTGAAAAATGATTGCTGTGTTGCTTTGCCTTCGTTCATGTTTGGATGGATTGAAGATGTTGCTTGTCCTTTGTTTGAATTGTTGACGGGCGAACGACACTTTTGGTCCCCAGTGTTTGGGCCATGGGCGTTTTCGGTCCCCCCATGTTTCGAGGTAACACTTTTATTCCCCAATGTTTCCGATTTTGGACGGTTTTGGTCCCTCAATTAATTTAATGGCGAATTTAGATGTAATTTAATACTTGAGACACAAGATCTCATTAAACTGGACTTTAACACCTCATGAATCAACATCTTCAACCAAAACGCACGTGAGCATCATTACGTATCATATTTAACTCTTTTTCAAGTTTGTCGATTATTTCCTAAATGTGATGTATAATGATGTTCTTGTGCGTTTAAATCGTAGAAGAAGGTGTGTTATGAGGTTTTACGTCGACTAAAAGGAGATCATGGGCTCTCACGTGTTAAATTTTGTCTAAATTAGCGATTAAATTAATTGAGGGACCAAAACCGTCCAAAATCGATAACGTTGGGGACTAAAAGTGTTACCTCGGAACATGGGAGACCGAAAACGCCCATGGCCCAAACATTGGGGACCAAAAGTGTCGTTCTCCCAATTGTTGACTGAAGATGTGTTTCTATTTTACTGATTGGATTGTTGATATTTCAAGTGGGAACGTTTGATAGTTGTTTTATGTTATGCTTATTTGTCTTTATTAATTTTTAATAGTTTTAATTTTATGTTTTTTTTTTATAATGTGCGGGCCAGGCCCACGGCCCGCTGCGGGGCGGGGCAGGCCTCAGTTTCTTGGGCCCGCCAAATGGCGGGCTGGCCCGTCCCGCCCCGCCGGATGGCGGGTTTTGGCGGGCTGCGGCCCGGCCCGGCCCGTTCTGACAGTACTAGATATATATAGCTTTATGTGCTTCAGTATTCTCTTCTCAGAGTATATTCATTCTCCTTTGTAATAAGCCTACACAATGCCTTTTTGGTGATTCATGCATGTGTCAAGAACATCATAAGTTGAATGATCCTTAAAAAAACTTATTAGCATGCTTGTACAATCTCGACGAACGTATACAAATAAGATGAACATTCGAATCAAAGGAAGCACCCACGCTATTGTATCGCCTAAAAAAAAACTCAGAAAATTAAATTTTATATAATCGTCCCGCTGGGAATCAATGCGTCCTTAATCACAGTAACGATCCCGCTTTTGATGAAGTAGCCGTCTGTTTCCCGAGCTGCTTTGCACGTTGTCGCTGTTAATGATCTGTAATAAGAACGAACAATCACATTCTATGATATGCCCTATGCTTCGATCGCCGTAACATTTGAACTGAATAAATAGGAGCAGATAATCATGTAAAATGCTTTACTTACCTTTACGTTATCTCCAATGCGAGCATTTTTGTCGATGATTGCTCTCTTCACGTGAGAATTCTTCCCAATACCAATCGGGACACTGCCTTTAGCCTCAAGCAGCTGTCGATCAGCATCGGTCTGAATGCCAGAGCAAAGACATTAACTAAGTTATTACATGACCGACTATTAAATAACTTATCCAAAGGAAAATAAAAGATTAGAGAAAAGATTACTTCGTAATAATCAGCTCCCATTAGCAAGGTGTCTTCTATGACTGCACCTTCTGAGATGCAAGATCTCAGGCCAATGACTGAGTGATGGATCTTACAGTTCTGCAAAGTCGAAAGTTAAGTTGGAGTTGGTAATAACTTTGATAAATGCAGAGTATCCTATGAATGAGAGTCTTCTTCTTTTAAGGAGAGTATTATCCTTGGATCTAAGTTTTCCATTTCTAGAAATATTGTTAGTCTTGTTTGATTTTGATGTCTCATGTTTTTAGTATTTTAGTTGGTTGTTACAATGATTTGATCTTGATTACATACTTACCTCTTGCACGCCCGATGTGTTCTAATAACTATTGCACACCCGATGTGTGTGACTATGTAATTATATAATAGTACTTATATTTGAAGATATTTTTTGTAGTTAAAATTATAATAGCTTAAGTTTAATTTATATTATTTATAAGTATATAAAAAATTAATGTTAGAAAATACATTGGAAGATTTTTAAGATAAGGGTAAAATCATAATTTTGATAATCGACATACCAATTAATTGTGAGCATAATTACCATAAGTTACTCCCCTTGATAAAGTGGTCTTCGTTAATCAAATAGATAGATATTTCAAAAAATAAATAAATAAATTTCGAAACTTAGAATTGTAGGGTGTTACCCCTAATTAAAGGGGAACCCTTTCAGAAATTCTCTTGGGCCAAGGTCAAGCTCAGGCCCAAGAGGGGGTTTGGAAATATTTTTCAACCGGCAATAGACGCGCCTCGGTTAGAACCTCATGAGCTGCGTCATTGCCCCAAGCGCAAAGTTTAAAAGACGAACATTCTCCTCTATTTATACCACACCATCTAAGCAGGCTTTCTTGCTGAAAACCGATGTGGGACGAATCATTATTCGCACAAGTTAAGCTAAAATTTAGTTTTTATTCTTTAATCCGGAAGTATTTTTCACATTTCTTCTTTCGTCTTTGCCTCTCTGCTACGCTTTAAGAAATTCGTTCCAACGGATAACAGAAACACATGTAGTTAATCTAGAGATAAAGCGATTGCCCAAATCCCTCACTAATTTATCTACGATTCCATACCGTACCATACATGCAAGAACGAAAAGAACTACTCTGAAGACTTGGAAAACTCAGCCTTTTCTTCCCCCATTTGTAATACCCGTAAAATTTATACGGGTCTTAGTTGTAATTGGATAGGATGAAAATTTAACTGAGGAATTTGGAAATACTGAGAGAGGTGAATTGAAATATTGCACTAAGAACTTAATTATTTAATAGAATGAAAGTTTGAGTAATAAAAATATTATACATAGGGATTAATATTTTTAGAGGTTTTGTGGGCTCAACCTGTATTTCTTGTTTACATGTGGTATTTATATGATAGTTACACACTTGTATATTTGTGATTAAAGGAAACGAATGATTAGAAGAAATTAATAAAATAAGGATGATAAGGAGATGCTTAATACATACATGTTAGTTGTATATTTTTGTCACTTTCTAACTAGAATTATTGAACATAATATATAATAGGAGATTGACCATGCTATTGCTAATGACTCATTCTAATCATGCATATGACTAAGGGAATAAACGTAGTAGGTTGCTCACCTCCTAATTTGTTGTCTAATCATTTCACAAAGACAAGATCCAGAACAAGAGTAAACAAAACAAAGAGAATGGAGCTAGCATAACGCCATTTGCTTGTTCACTTCCATCAATTATCAAGACTTCAATATATTATGAAAACATATATTGATATGTATATGCACGTTACTAAGAGGTTAGTGGATAGTCCAAAAATAATAAGATATCATGTGAGGGGAGTTGTTACTTGACTAAAGAGGAATAATACTCGCCTATAATCATCCCTACACAATCTTCCAAAGCTCTTTTGTTTATCCACTAACTTCCTAACAAAGACCCTTATACACGATAGAGAGTTCTATCATTCCATCAAACTTTCTTAAGCTAGCAAAGAGAGAGAGAGAGAGAGAGAGAGAGAGAGAGAGAGTTTCATTATGAGCAGAGGAATTTGCAACCAATTTGGAAGACCTAGCAAATCAGACCTTGAGTGAGGTAGAAAAAATTCTTACTTACACAACACGTGAGTTTCTTAGGATGATTATTACAAAGTTTAGTTCTAGACAATTTACATAACTTTCATATGTTTACAGATTCTATATGTATTTTGAAGGTAATCTACAAATGAGTTTTCGGAGTTGAGTTTAGGAGATTTGCATGACCCGTCGATGTTTAAAGTGTTATAGGTATTTTTAAAAATTCAGATTTATGGATCTCAGTTCGTTCTTGTGTTTGTATATATGTTTGATACGTGTTTCATATTTTTCAATATATGGCGTTCTTGAGGATTTGGAATTGTAGGGTTCTACCGTTTGAGTTTAAACTTTAGAGAGATTTAGAAGGTCATCAGGTTTGAAATTCTAGATTTTTTAGTTAGCTATATTAAATGCATGTTGATGATTATAGGAGAATCACATCTACACACGTAAATATATTTATGATTTAATGTTTTATATATGTTATTTGGTGACATATATGTGTTGGAAGGGAGCTATGTGATTTATTTAGGTTTTTGAGTAGGGGTGTTATGTGTTTGTTGTGGTAATTGTTGTTTAATGTTTTATGTGATTAATTCTGGGAAGTTTTCGAAGTATTACCGACTTTGCATGACTTGTTATGTGTTACGGTGAATTATATGAGAATTCTATGATTTACGGTAGTTCCTTGAATATTTCATATGTTTGAAAAACCCTATTTATACTATAATTGGGATCTAAAAGTGAAACTGCGTGAAATCCAAGCAATTAATTATTTTTCCATGATTTTATAGACTGCTTGTATTGTATCCCACTATCGGCGCTTAGTCCGCTTGAATTCTATCTTACTTTCCTCAAATTATATTCGGAAAAAAAAAAAAAAGAACAGTGAATTTGGTCTTTATTCTTGCAAGCATCCCCTCTCTCTCTAATTTCCCTCTCTCTTCCTTCTCTCCCCTGAAAACCCTAGCACAGCCGCCACCTTCTTACCCCTTTCACCTCCCCTCCCATCCCCTTCTCCTCCTCCCCACCTCGCTCCCGTCTCCTTTCTGTCAACCCGCTCCTCCCCCAACCTCCATTGGAGGTTGGGGGAGCTTGCCTTTTTTCTTTTTTTATTCCTTGTTTTTTTTTTTTTTTTTTTTTTGTTTTTCCGCCACCCACGTCCGCCGGCCGTCTCGACGCCACCGCCGCCGCCGGCGCCCTGCCCCGATGCCACCTCCGTCGCCCACCTCGACGCCCACCTCGCCAGCGCCTCGACCCCTCCGCCGGCTGCCCCGCCGCTCGCCTGCTAGGATTTTCCTCCGTCGTGCCCGCCGCCGGTTCCCAGCGTGTCATCGTTCCCCATCTGACCGCGCCGCCGCCTTCCGTCAACCACTGGCCGTTGCAGTCCACCTCTGTCTCCCGGCGTTCGTCTGGAAACTTTCTCTCTCGACCCTGGAGTCAAGAGCCTTTTCTCCTTAATGGAGCCACAGTCCGATGAAAATAAAAATCTAGAAGTCGAAGGCCAAGTTAAAGTGAAAAGTATAGTAGATTTAGCTTAATAGCTTTTTCTGTTATAGGTTTTTTAGTTCTTGGTCGTAGATAATAGGTTTTGTTTTCTGTCGTTTTTTTGTCCCTCGTGGACCTTTGTCTCCCCACGTGGGAGTGATGTGCCCCTTGTGGGTCTTGTTTTCCTCTTTCTGAGGACTTGTTTCCGTTTGGCGCAATGCGACCAAACGGCTCTATGTGCTGTTTAGCACGTTTGTACTCGTAATTTAGTAATGGCAAGCTATCGTTGGGAAAAAAAAAACCCTATTTATAGAATAGGTATGTGAAATATTAATATATAACATGTAAATTATGTTTTGTTTATGTTGGAAAATATGTTTATGTGATTTAACGTAATTTTGTGTGCTAAGATGATTCTTATGACTTTTGTATACATGTTTAAGGTGAAGTATATGATATTTTCGTAACTTTATGGGTTATGGATATTTTCAGATTTTAATAAGCCATTTTATTTGCGTACTGATAATACTAATAGGAGTAATTTCGATATTTAAGGAGCTCTTTCAGCTGTAGAAACCATGGTTCGCTGAAACGGGAACGGACGTCGGAACGGAGAGCAGCATTCCAGTTCCAGTGCATTTTCGCGGAACGGTAACGGACGTTCCACTATTTTTGTTAAAATACAGTATAAATAGAATTATAACTATAGGTCAAATATAAAACACATAGTAAATTTGTTATAACTTCAAATATAATTGAGATATTTATAAAGTAACTTATAAGGTTTATATCCGATACATAATCCCATGTACGTATCTAAATATAATAAATAAATCATCAATAATTCATTAAAGAAACATAATTAATACCAAACAGAAGGTGCATAAGAAATTAGAGCAATACATACGTAACATAAAGAACCCAAGCATTTAATAGAATAACTAAGAAACTAGTCCATAATAGATTTTAATTCATTTAACATACTAAAATAAGCTCAAAACATTTTTCTGATACAATTGTAGTTTCAAAAAAACATTGCAGTAAATGGCTAAAATATCAATTGTTAAGTCCGTAATACAAATTTGCTGGTTTAAATTTTTATTTAAAGCCCATTAATACAATTCTAAGGCCCAGCCCAGTTCTTTGCCCTAATCATCTTCTTCCACCGATCGTCTTCTACCCACCAACAGTCACCATCACCATCACCATCACAGTACACTGTGTCCGTTATGCCGGCGTTCCACCCGATTAATCGCCGTTTTAACGCCGATATGGCCGACAGAATACCGATCCGGCCGCAAAAACGCCGTTCCGGCCGACTTAACGGCCGCGACAAAGCAAAACGTCAAAAAGCCGGAACTTTGGCACGGAGGCCTTCGTTCCAGTTCCGACGCGGCCGTTCCGGGCGTTTTATCGGGGTTCCGGCGAAACATGGTAGAAACTTCAAGAAATTGATCTGTCTAAAAATAAGTTGTTGGGAGAAATTCCGCCGCTGTCTTCGTCTTCGTTGGGAAAGCTTACGCAGTTCAACTCGTATAATCAGCTTTGTGGGTCGATTCCTTCTGGGCTGAGCAAGTTTGGGAAGGCGAGCTTTGATCACAATAAGTGCCTCTGCGGTCCGCCTTTTGGCTCCTTGCAACTTGGAAGTAATTTTAAAATGCAATGTAATTGTTGTATGGGGTGATTATGATGATGATGACAAGTCTCGTGATGAAATAAAATAAATAAAACGTCTCTTATGGAATACTGTTGACGCGATGTTTGTTCAGTTATTGGATGCGCACTTCAAGGTAACATGAAAGCAAGTTGCTTTCTTTCCTGTGAGATCGATTGGCAAAACAGAATAATTGAAAGAAGTGAGTGAAACAGGAAATAAGATATTAGAAGAAAGGATCGATTATGCTTATAGTTCTGTCGCATCGCATGCAAAGCCGTAACCAAGTATTCTCATTATATTCCACCATTAATAAAATATGATGAGCTCGTTGTTGTGGATTGTTTTTTTTCCAATTACGTGGCGCCTTGCCTTGACAAACGCAGTGATAGAAATCGGAGACACATACCACAACATAAAATTATTTTGCTACGTATCATTGTATCTTTGTCGATGGGTATATTCAATTAAAAATTCGTCGAGCTACTTATTCGATTGGTTCTTAGTAATAGTTGCTATAACTATTTTTTGTGTATCACGTTATTACCAGGCATACTGGCAAAATACCTACTCAAGAGTCAAGACGATTGTGAGCTGGCGTTTGAAGGAGATAGTTACAGAAACTTTTGAGAATGATGAATGAATCATATAAAGAACTGAACGAGAAAGCCAGATAAAGAACAAGAACTCTCGAGGTTCTAAACGAAGTTGCTACAAAGACCGCAGCCATAGATATATGGCTTCATTTTTTTTTTTTTTTCCAAACGAAAGCCATTGAATTCATTGCCAACAATGTTTACAGACAGGCTTAAGAGCCCAAAATGATCCTCCTTATAACATCTCAAGATCAAGGAGGCAGCAAACAACTCAAACAGTGAGTTAAAGAAATCAAGGGTAGCTAGACACGAACAAAATCTAACACAAACTTTGAAGCTATAAAAACAACTAAATCAAATGGGCAGCCACTTGGGAAAAGAAGGAGAAGTGAAACCTTTTGCAGCTGTCACAACGCAACAACCAAATCACAACGACAAAAGCCCTCTCCCAAACAAATCAAACTACACCCCACCACTGATCCGCATATGAACCCTAGTGCCAGACAATGTTTGATTTGAAAGAAACGACGAACGACGAACGACCAAGTGGACAATGTTAGATATATGGCTTCATTGTAAGCTATATACATGAAAAAGACCATGAGCATGGACTTTAGTTAATGCGGAATATGTAAAGTTTGAAAATGACGGAATTTACTTCTACTTTGATATCTCGTAAATTTGATTCATTAATTATCGTTTTAGCAAGTCATTGTGAATAGAGATCATGTCATATCATTGTTGTGTTCTCTATTGTCTTGAAAGATACAATTTCATATAATAGTGCCAAAAACCTGCATTACAATAGAAAACAAGATAGGAAAGGTATAATGGTAATGTGAGCCATATAGGGGTCATTTTGAATAATCGAAAACAAGATAGGAAAGGTATAATGGTAATGTGAGCCATATAGGGGTCATTTTGAATGGGTTAGACCAGAGCATAGATGCGTCCGAAGTTGAAGATAGAACGAAACGTCAAATCAGTTAAAAAGAAACAAATTTTGTAATTAATGATACCATCGAGGCTGATTGTTATAAATTGAAAAGTAACAAAGATTAGTAATCTACAAAGGATTGACTATTATCATGACGAATGTGGGTCAATTATTTAGGTTATGTAGTGTAGTTTGCGAAAAGTATATGTACGTGATAAAATTACTTTTAAAAGGCCCTATATCTGTTAGGCTTTGTTGTTTTGATAAAGGACTATGCGAGAAGATAACATTTCAAGTAAAGCTATCTTTTGAAGATTTTGGTATCATCTGCTTTTTATACTTTTAACTATGACGATAATTTCGGAAAGGATATCCACATCAAATATGCCATTTTTAGATTCTCTCCTGAGAGAAGAGCTGCCTAAAATTCTCGTTCACCTATATTTTAAAACAGGCTATTTTTTTGGTCCCGTAACTTAGGCGGTGTGGCATTATAGGGACAGTAAGTTTTAAAATCATGCAATTTATAGACATTATAATTTTTACCTGATTTTTCCCTAAAATACATCACGTGCCACGAACTTTTATACCTGATTTCTCCCCAAAATTCACGTGCCACACACGTGATCGATTTTATATCGGAAGGACCGACGTGGCGCCGGACCGATGACATGCCCGCTTTACAGAGATTTTTTTGTTTTCTTAAATTAATTTCTGACATTGCGCCAAGTCATATCATTTTAAAGACGTGGCATTTATGTCAAACGGGCATGTCATCGGTCCGTCCAAAAATTAGCAAAAATGGGCATGTCATCAGTCCGGCGCCACACCAGTTTTCCGATATAGAAATCGGTCACGTGCGTGGCACATGATGTATTTTGGAGAAAAATCTGTCTATAATTGCACGATTTTAGAACTTATTGTCCCTATAATGCCACACCCTAAATTAGCGATCCCTATACCTCCTATGTTAGGGGATCAAAAAAATAATTAAGCCTATATATAGGTAAAATCTAAAATTTGCATGCTATAATAACCATGCATGTGAACGGTGTGATGAACTTAAAATTTTGTATCAAGCTTGGGCTGTTGAACAAATATTTTTATTTATTATTTATTTTTTATTTTTCATTATTATTTTTCTCTTTGCCTGTGGAGTGTGGACCGCACTCATTGAGCTTATTCATCGGCTCCATGTCCATTAACTCAAATTTCACGTGTAATATCTCTTTGTTCATGTGCGCCATCGGTGTCCGAAATACAATTAAGTAATCACGTAAGATCTCCTCTTCAATGGGGCATGCATGATGATTATGATGATTGATGAATTTCTTTCTTTTTTTTTTTTTTTTTCTTTGGACTCCAGAAAACTCCAAAGGTTGAAGCGTGCAAACTACTACACTTGGACAGATCCTTTGCAACGTGATTCTCAAGATAATGAAATTTTAAACTCAAAATATTATATGGTGAAATTCCAAGAAAGTCCGGATTTCAAGTGTGTGGCAGAGACCTGTCAACTAGTTCTTTGAAACGGGCCGCCCGCCCCGCCCCGCCCCGCCAAAGTGGCTGCCATTTCTCAGGCCCGCCAGAGGGCCGTCCTAGGCGGGTAAGCCCGCAAGGGCCGAGGGATTTGGCGGGCCGCGGACAGACCCGCCAAATATTTTGTAATAAAATTAATATATAAATGAATTATATAGGTTTGTTTATGAGATTCAATTTTCAATTTAATCAAGTCTAATAACATAAATACATTTTTATTAAAGAATTTAAATTTGATTAGGAATAATTCAACTTAAATATTTTATTTTAATGTTTTTTTCTCTATTTTTATTTTTTGGGCGGGCCGGGCCTTCATTTTTCAGGCCCATCAGATGGCGGGCTTACTCGCATCCGCCCCGCCAGAGGCAGGCTTTGGTGGGATATGGGTTGGCCCACCCCGCCGGCCCGTTTTGACTGCTCTAGTGTCCACACACATGTCAAGTGAATTGGTGAGAGATGGATTAAAATTTTCAAACCACAGACACTGGTATGTTCAGCACACTCTTGCTATGTGTCCTCGAATATATTTAGTATATACACTTATTTTGTAGGAAAATCTACAACCAAATCCCTCTACCCCAAATTATCAATCAACTAACTCCCCCTTTCCATTTACTTATCATCAAACTCCCTATTTCAAACAATAAACTAATACCTACCTAATGGACAATTTTAGCCTTATAAAACATAAATATCACCAAAAAACCATCGAATTGGTCAATACTCACACTCTTCTATTTCACTTTCAAGCTTCACAGTGAACGTCGAACAAGACAACAACGCGAGAACAATAGAACGAGGCAGAGAACGAGACAGAGAACAAGCGAACGTGCAAGCTTCTATTTTCCAACACCTATGTTGAGAGAGAGAGAGAGAGAGAGAGAGAGAGAGAGAGAGAGAGAGAGAGAGAGAGAGAGAGAGAGAGAGAGAGCTTCGACTGTAAGCTTCATTTGTTTTTGATATTTTTGGCATTTTGGATTAATGTAGAGCTTAGGGCTTAGATAGGAGCATTGCTTCAAGAATTCCACGTCGGGCAATGTTAATTTCTTTGATTAGTGCTTGAATTTGAGTTTAGGGCTACAATTAAACTTTTATTTTTCGTTGTTCTGTTTGGTCTTTTGACATCTTTCAAATTAGGCTTTTTTTAGCTTCTATTACACTTTCAATGAAATCTCATAAAGAGTTTGCATTTGTGTCGGTCTTGGTACGAAGTTTGGTTGTTTCTGGGTATGATAAATTTCAGTGCTTTCATTTGTGTTTGTTTCTGGGTATATTATGTATATTAGTGCCATGAGTTCGTTCAGTGATACTGCAAACATAATTTAATAGTTTGATGTCTTGATACAGAATATCAATTGAATTGGTACTGTTTATTCATGTTTTTGGTATTGCATTACATAATTAATAGTACTGTAGATTCTTTATTTGAGTATACGAGGGAGAAGAATCCAGAGGGCATGGATTGCGGCGTACACGCTGCAATATCCATAGATTAATACATCGCCGGACCTACAGCTCGTGGAAGTATCTTGACGATGTTGAAGTCGAAGCATATCGTTGCTCCATAGCTGCCCAGTTACTTATATTATTAGTTTATGTTCCACTTTTCGAATGATATAATCTATGTTTGTAAGATTTTAGACTTGTTGAGACTGGTATGTTGTTTTGAGTTTGAGGTTCTGTGAACTTGTTCTTAGACATTTTTTATGTTTTTTTAGGTTGAGGTTGTGCTCGAGACTTGTTTATACTCCAATTATTTTGATAATACCTGAAAAAATGCTTGCAGTACCAATATATAGATTTTTGTAGTACCAATTTAGACGTTTGTAGTACCATAATATATGCTAGCATAGTACCCTTTATAGGTTATTAGTAGTATCTTTGTCGTACCATGTGTTTAATTATTGAAAACACGTAGATTCTTGAGCAAATATGGCCTAAGAGCTTCCAAAATACGTTACATCATAAAAATTAGACATATGATAATATAAAACATAAACACTAACTTCCAAGAGATCAAAGATCATGACTAGTATTTAGTAAGATGTTGTTAGTAATATCATATAAGTAGATAGAAAGTTGACGTTTCAATGTAATCCTTAATTACTAAATGTAAGCCCACCAATATTGATAGTAAATGGTTAATATAGACTATGGTAACGTAGTCATAGACCAAAAAATAATTCGAACGATGTCGAAAAATGCTTACGCTAATTTGTAGACCGATATAACAATGTTTGCAGTATCATAACATATGGTAGTGTAGTACCCTTCGTAGGTGATTAGTAGTATCTTTGTCGTACCATGTGTTTAACTATCGAAAACACGTAGATTCTTGAACAAATAAGGCCTGAGAGCTTCCAATATGCCGTACATAATAAAAATTAAACATATGGTAACATAAACATAAACACTAATTTCGAATAGATCAAAACTTGACTATCTGGTAAGATGTTCTTACTAGTATCACATAAGTAAATAGAGTTGGCGTTTTAATGTATAATCCTTAATTCTATATGTTAACCCACCAATATTGATACTAAATGATCAATATAGTACATATTACTATGGTAACTTAATCAAGAACCAACAATAATTCGAACGACATTGAAAAACGCTTACGCTATTGTAATACCACTATATAGTTGTTTGTAGTACCAATATTTATATGTTTGTAGTACTATAATATATGATAGTGTAGTATCCTCGTAGGTTACTAGTAGTATCTTTGTCGTACCATGTGTTTAGTTATCGAAAACACGTAGATTCTTGAGCAAATAAGGCATGCATTCTTTCAAAATATGGTACATAATAAAAAGTTAAACATATGGTAACATAAACATAAACACTAACTTCGAATAGATCAAAATCTTGACTATGTAGTAAGATGTTCTTACTAGTATTATATTAGTAGAAAGAATGATGTGTTTGAAAGTGATAATAATTTTGTTTATATACTAACCCGCCAATATTG